>CM060444.1:32388423-33597923 GCA_030545235.1 Helianthus tuberosus
GTGTATAAAAACCTACCGACACATCCACGGTGAGATCATTTAACACATTTTGACTTTCCATTTCTTTAGCATACTGTAACTGTCTACTGATGTACTATCATTTCCTCTTTTTTACGCAAAACTCAAATTTTTTTTTTTTAATTTTATCATGTTTTTGTCATTTTCAAATTTTCAAATGTTTTTGGATTTTCTAACAATATTTCTCCCCCTAAAATGCAAAAACATTTAAAGAAAATTTGACAACCAACACTGATAGCTTTGTATCGCCATCCATTTTCTGCATCTCATGCTCTGTTTTGCAGAAAATATAACATACCCCCATGATTTACAACCCATTGATCTTAACAGTTTGAAAACCGTTTTTCAATCTGATGAAAGTAATCATGTTTGTTCAGCCGTGAGGGTTTCGGCGTATTCAATCAACATACATTCAAAACAATATAAAAAACAACATATTTTTGGTTTTTCAAATTTTACCAAACTAAAAACATATTTTTGGTTTTAAAATTTTCAATTGTTTTTAGGATTTTAAAAATATTGTTTATTTATGTACAAACATCACTCAAACTAAACTCCCTGTTCAACCAAACCAGGGTCCTGCAACCTCTTCCTGTGCCAGGCTGCTCCAACTATCATTCTCACAATCTTCAGCTTCGTTGAGCAACTGCACATTCAAACTTAATCAATCATTTGAACAATTTAGCCCAGGTCTGTTGGACCATAGGCATTTCAACACAATAATGTTCATTCAATTTTCGAAACTCTTTGTCACTTAAAAGGTTTTCAATTTTGACTTCAACTTTCTCATCTTTTACCGACGTTACTTGTTTCTTAATACTCCACATTTGACCTTCCGGAGTACCTCTTTTATAAAAGTTTGTCTCGTTTTGAACCTTTTGATTTTGAATAACATTTTTAGGTTTCCAAAACTCTTGAGGTTTTGTCATATCAACAGATGTTCTCCAACTTTGTGTTGTTTTGAATCTGGGTGTGTGAGAGTTCCAGGTCTGTCTTGAATCGAACCTGTTCAGGTTTAATTTCCAATTTTGATTTGAAACAAACTTGTTTGTATTGTACCTCCAAGTTTGTTTCGAATCAAATCTGGTTGACCTTGATTTCACATCCTCAGATTTCTGTTTTTCAACATCAACAGGCTTTGGATTTGGACACTTTCGTGCAACATGTCCAATTTGATCACATTTAAAACACATTTTCTTTGAAACATCCTTGGCCTGTTGTTGTTTATTTTTCATAGCATCAAACTCATCATTAGACTGTCGACCAAATTTGAGTTTTTCCTCTTCTTTCAAGCTTTTCCCTTGAACAAAATTCATCTTTTGTTGCAAATCCTGTTTTTCACTTTGATTCCAATTCCGTTTCTTTTTATAACCCAAACCAGCCTTCATGTTTTTCTTTTTAAAACCAGGTTTGTTATAAAAAGATTTATGACCTTTACCAGCAAACTTTGGAATCTCAGACTTCTCAATCTCAACCATTTTGAAAACTTTATCGACCTTCTCTGAAATCACATTCTGAATCGGGAATACAACATCTAAGAATAATTTGTCCGATCCAATCATGGTATAAACCAATCCTTTTGAATCATCATTCAAATTTTTCTCGGATTTTGTGTTTTTCAGATAACCATCATAAAGATTTCCTTCATCTTCATCCTGTGATTCAGACTTACCTTTTGTAGACTCATCTTTCAAAACGCTTTCAACAACCTTACTTACCACCTCTGAATCATTAGCATCATCAGATTTGGAGGAAGTCACATCGATACTTTCAGGTAACTGGTCAGCTATGTTCAAACCCTTTGCCACCTTTTCCTCATCATAAAAAGTATAATTGTTTCTCAATGGTGGTGGTACCTGATGAAATTCTGAACCAATACCCTTTTTGCAATTTTCAGTATCTTTGTCATCTGGTGTGATGTTGAAAATGCGTTCAAGAATGTACGAAGAGTTATGATAACTTTGAAGTTTTGTAACAACCTTTTCTTTTTCAGCCAAGACTTGTTTAAGATTAGCAATTTCATCAACACATTTGTTTAATTCAATTTGCTTTTCTTTAAACTTTCTTTCATACATTTCTTTAGTGACTAAAGTTTCTAACAATCTTTGATCAAAACTTTTGACTTGGCTCTTCAAAGTATCATAAGCTTCTTGTACTCTCTGACTCGACCACTTTAAAGAATCATACTGTTTTTGTAAATCTTGAAATTTAGATTCTTTTTCAACACAATCGACACATTTTGCTGAACACAGTTGTCTATACACATCATTATCTTTTTCAAGATCTTGACACTTCTGTGTTAGCTTTTCGACTTTTAATTTCAACATTTCTTCTGTTTCAACCATTTCTTTACATTTTATTTTGAAAACATTTTCAAATTTGGTTGCTTCAATTTCTTTAACTTTTATGATGTCATCTTTTTTAGTACAGACTTTGCACATTTCTATGCAATTCCTGCACTTGTTTTCATTTTCATCAACCAATTCAACATTCGGTAAATCAGAAGATTTTCTAACCTCAGTAGCATTCAGCACCAGTTCTTCTGTCTCAGCTTTCTGATCTTGCTCTTTGTTCTCCACTTTTTCTTCTTTCTGAGCTTCTTCATTCTTCTGTTCTTCTTCAGCTTTCTGTTCCTCTTCAGCAACAGTCTTCGCAACAGCCTTTACTTCTTCAATCATCTTCTTCAATTCTTCTTCTTTTCTCTTCTTCATCTCTACCACCTTCGGTAGACTTGCTTCACAAACCTCTCTTATCTTCTTCTCCAAATCAGGCAGATATGCTTTATCAGATAACCTTCGTGTGTTGAAAGTAGCCTGCCTTGGGACCAAATTTATTACAGCTTCGAAATCCACTTTTGATGGGTCAACAACTGGATTACCCCGTGAATCCATGTAACATTCCAACTCTTCATTCCATCTTTTTGCTCTCCGGGCTTCTTTGAATGGTTCATTTAATTTTCCAATTTCCCATCTTGCATAATCTGCTTTCCAATATCTATCAGGATCAACCTTACTGCTTGACATCTTCAAATACAAGAAAGCAATCAAAACAAACAAACTATCAGTTTTAAATGGATTGAATACATGAAAGTATGTGTTTGTGAAATCAATCTAAGACTCGTTGTCGAAGATTCACGGATTCGTTCCAATGTAGTTTGGATGAAATGAATAGGCTGATAAAACTGATTGATCCTCACATGGGCCAATTAATATGCTTTTTATCAATTCAATTAAATCACCTGATTATGTATTTGAAATGAATTAAATGTTGTAATATGATTGGGCCAAAGATACAACTAAAATGCACTTCACAATTAATGCATGTTGGGTCAATGTTTAATGATGAAAACAAATTTGGCCTGATAACTTCAGTTGTTCACGTGAATGACTGAAACATGTGATTGGGCCTTCACTTCCACTATTCCGACAACATTATCAACGACATCTGATTAGGCCTTCATTTTTAGAACAAACCAGTTTTATCACTTTGCCGCCAATCTATGATCACACATGCAAATGATTTAATCAAAAGCCCATTGGACCTTCAAGTCCACTAAACCGACAAATGCCAACTTTAATTACAAACCGATGACTATCTTCTGAACCGACAAGTTTTCACGTGAAATCAGTACAGTCACACAGAATTAAACTTCGTTCAAGCAAAATCAAATAGTCACTTGATCAGAATCACTGATTGGTTCACATGAGCAGAGAATCAGACACAGACCAAATAAGCGGATCTACAATGTCCGAATAAGCAGAACTATCAGGTTCAAATAAGCGGACCAGGTATTGTTCGGATAAGCGGACCACTTGAGCGGACCTATCACTTGTCACTATGAGCGGACCTATCACTTGTCACTATGAGCGGATCACAAATGATCTTTGGAGCGGACCAGAAAGATGTGTTGTTCAAGCGAACCGGACGAGCGAACCAGCAACCAAAACTGCCATTTTGAGCGAACCAGAATTACTTGTACGTTGGAGCGGACCAGAAACGCGAACCTGCAATTTTGACAGCGAAATCGAACTGAAAATCTTAGATTTCTCCTAAACGGTTAGGAATTTGGATCTGAAACTTGGTAGGGTTATATATCAGGTATATACGCACAACATATCAAAAAATCAGACGATTTGGACCATAAAAACCCGTTCACTTTGACGAATTTCAGTAAAAACGTGATAAAAGCGAAAAAAATGAAGAAATAGATGAAATCCGGATCTGAAATCGATGAAATCTGGTACGAAAATGATGTGTTTGATCAAGCAATCGAGCTCCTAGCTCTGATACCACTTGTTGGACCGGTTTGACTCCGTTTCGATTGCTAACCGAACGTATAACGTGCGGAATCCGTACACGAACGCGACCTAACACACGTGACGTAATATAAACATGATTCTTTGATAAATCTGAAATCGTACAAGAACCGTGAATCACCTAGAGCACTTTCTCTCTCTACTTTCTCTCTCTAAGCACCAAGCTCCAAATTCTCTAAAATGGCAAAAGTCCTAATTCTTAAGTCTAATGCTCTATTTATAGGCACAAGGTTATAAGGAGGTTTTCCTTATTTACAATAACGCCACCTTGCCCTTTTTACTAACTATTACATCATAACGTCTAGTATTTTTCATTTTCTGCTACGGTTCTTATAGGCACATATTGTATGCAAAGTTTGATTGAAACCCACACCTACTATCTCCAAAAAGCCAAAAAGAAAAACTCAAAAACCCCCCAAACCCATCAAAAAGGCATCTCTGGAGGATGAGATACCAGAGCTCCTGCCAGTGACAACACAAAAGTCACAAGAAACCACTGCTGCTACTTCCTCACAGCAGTTGGTACAAATATCTCAACCCTTAACCGAAACTCCTCCTGCTTCTTCACAAAAAGAACAGGTTGTACAAATAGGGTCTCCACATCATGATGCTCTGGAAACACTCGTTTCTATCATCCACAGTCCAATGCCCGGGACACATCCTATTTCTACACCACTCATCACATCCAATATTCCCTCACCAATAAAACCACTGTTGTATGCAATTGATTTGAACCAGGCATTATCCAGTCCTTCTCAATCACCTATTAATGAGAATATACCTCAACAACTGACTGGGTCTGATGTATCAATCTTTGCTAACCCACCAACACAACCTGAGGAGGTTACACCCCTTGAGTTACAAGTAACTCTTGGTGGTAATCCAAGTGAAGCAGCCACTACAACTGTTACACCCACTGGGTTACATTTGGACAGTGGTTACATTCATAAGACTTCCTTGGAGGCAATTCCTTTTATAGCACCTCTGCCAACCACCAGTGGATTTATTTATCCTACTGGCACCATCAAAAGGTTGTCAAGTGTTGAAGGAAGAAGACCCCAGTACCAAGAAAAAGGGGCATCAGTGGTTAATGTTTGGAGTATATTCCCTACATCTACCACTGATAAAACCACTGCTAGTGGGAAATCAGATGATCCCATTAACTTGGGTGATGGTTTAAAGTACCAGAAATTGACGGATCGCATTGCAAAGCTTGATAACTCTGTTGTAGAACTCAAAAATATGCTACAACAGGTGTTACAAGTTCAGAAGGTACAATCAACTGCTGTTCCACCTCAAGCACCTGCTCCACAAAGGGCACCTGCTACAAATGAGCTCTGGAATCTATTTCAATCTTTTCTCCAACAACAAGCTCAATTAGCAGATCAGCAACATGAAAAACATGTACAACAGCTGAGAAATACAATGGAGTCAAGGTTCAAGAACACTCAGGCTGACTTAAAGGCTCTCAAAACTCAGATCTTGCACACCACTGGCACTGCTCCTCCAAAAGTACGCTTCATTTATGACCTCCCAGAAGATAATGCCAAAAAGGGGGAGAAAATTAAGGAGTGGAAAAAGAAGGGTATAGAATATGGTCTTTATCTTGAACCAGAAAATTCGAACATGACCAAAAAGATCCCTTTGCCAGATGGCAGCAAGAAGATTGATGTGACAACAAATGCACTAGCAGAAGCAGTTGAAAAGAGATAGAGAGGCCAAAAGGAAAGCCAGGGTGGACAGAATGGATCATCCAGAACAGGGTACTTCTGGGTCAAGGGATCATGAAAATCCTGTTGAGGAAAAGAAGAGGCCTACTAGAAAAGTAAGGCAACCCAAATCCATTCCTATCAGACGTTCAAAGTCTGCTCAAAAACCACCATACAAAACAGCTGATGCAGCAGGAGTTACAAAAACTACTGCTTGTCAAACAGTTGTTCCATCAACACACACCACTTCAACACACACAACATCCACTGCTTTACCATCATCACCACCAAAAACAACACCTGCTGACATACAGCAGAAGACAGCAGATGTTATAACATCTGTTGTAATGACAACAGTGGTTGAAACACCAGTTGTTTCAACAGCTGTTAGTCAATCACAATCCACTGCCACAACATCTACCACCACTGTTCCATCCAAAACATCATCAGTCTCTCCTAAACCAAAAAGGAGAAGGCTAATTTTAAAAGATGATGACACATCACCACCACAAACATCTTCAAAATCTTTAGCTCTTGTCACAATACCAAAACCTGTTCCTCTCTCTTCAGTTCCAATGTACAAGCCCTTACCTCCTGCAGGTGTTCAATTTCCTCTTGAACTAGCAGCTGTTAGAGATGAAATAAAATCCTTCTACTATGAGGATGACCCTGCCAAAAGGAGTTTGCCATCAATAAAGGGATATCCTTGGCCTAAAAATGTTGATGAATACTTGGAAATCAAAGCCAAGCAAGCAGAGGATATCTCAAAAAGAAACACACAAGGGAAGTCTGACAAAGAAATTTCAAGAAATTATCAATATCTGCTCACACAAGTCAGATCCCTAGAGCAATTTGCAAAAAATGTTAGTCAACAAATTTCTGAAAGAGCAGCTGAATCTCTGAAGAAAGACTACATTGAAAGCATCATGGCTCACAAAAAGTACAAAGGAGAGAGATATATGTACAAAGAGTGGACTGTTCCTGAGCTTGAAGATGAAGCTGCAAGAATTCAAGACATGATAAAAAGGAAGGTCACTCACACTCCTCCTAACTGGGCAAAATTTAGAAAGAATGTACCTGACAAACAGGTAGAACTGCAAAGAATGAAAGAGGAAGTGGTTGCTGCTGATTATGGAAACAAAAGACAAGTGGCTAGATGGAAAGAAGATGTGGTCAGGGCTACTTACAAAAAGTTGGAACAATTAAGAAAGAAAGATCCCACAGTTCCTCAAAAGCCTGACTATCCTGAAGCAGCGGTTTCAAAAAGACCATCAAAGCTGCAAATCAGGAGATCCACAGCTCCAGTTGGTGCTGCCATCTACAAAAGAAGGCCACACAAACAGCTGATTGCTGAAACCATCAAAGAGTTAATGGAAGGTGAAGACCTTGGAAAAGAGGGTATAAAGAAAATGATCATGGAAACTCTTGGTTTGGATCAAACTGCAAGTAATGCTCAGCCAGTCATGAATAGGCCAGCCTCTCCAAATACTTCTGCAAATAAGCATCTCCCAAGAAACCCACCAGGCTCAAAAATACAAAAGTGGGAAACTGACAAACAGACCTGCGTATTGACTTTGCTCAGGTCTGGTGGAGGAGTGGAGAAAATATCAAGGGAATAAGCTCTTGGCCTGAGTCTTGAAGATTTGCAGGATCTCCTTGATCTTCCACTCAGCAGGGATGATGAAGATACAGATGCCTTAGACTTTGAATTACAATTTAAAGGTCAGATAAGGGAGCTGTTGATGAGGCAATAAAGAATTCCACAAATAATGAGGAGTTTTGGCATTATCTGTTCCAGGGGGAGATTGTTGGGATTGAACCCTATCAGAGGAACAGATAATTAAAGCCAAAACTGGATCAGAGCAGTGGATCCAGAATAAGCAGACGTTTACAGATTAGTTCATGCAAATCTCTCCCCTTGAAAGTGGCGTTGTATCTGCTGACCTCCTATCTACTGATCTTACCAAGTGCTGATCCACAACTGCTGCCTTGCATCTACTGCCGAATGTTAAAGACTGATGGAAGACCAAAGCTCTGCTGACTCAATCTACTGCCTTGAGTCAAGTACTGCTGATCCGGACAAGCACTGCTGGGTTCACAGCAGTGGAAGGATGCAGCAGCTGTTTATGTGTCTTTTATATATTAGATTGTAATAGCAGTAGTTAGTACATCAGTGTTTGTATAGATCAGAGGTTAGAGTTTGTTAGGAGGTTAGATGTCACTTTCATGGTGACGTCAGCTAAGATGCTCAGTGGTTTGCAAGTGCCTATAAATAGTTCAGTACTTTGTACTGTTCTATTAGCTCTTTCACCACATCGTCTTCTTTGCACGAACAAACTATTGAGCTCTGGCTGAGGGGGAGTTTGCATTCTTACATCAATCATTGTAATCGTTGTTGAAATAAATTCAATCTTTCGATTCATTGTGTAAAGATGTTTGATAAAAGTATTACTCTCGTTTGATTGTATGCAAAGTTTGCTTTCATCTTATTTCCGCTGCACAACTCTTTCATTTCCATCTTAATTTCAAACAAAAAATACAATCAAAAAGCCAAAAATAAACTGTGATTCTTTGATAGATTTGATAGTGTACAAGAACCTGAATCACGTGGACAAGCTTTCTCTCTCTAGAATCTCTCTCTAGATCTCTAGCTCTCCAAATACTCTAAATGGCAAAAGTCCTAATTCTTAAGTCTAATGCTCTATTTATAGGCACAAGGTTATAAGGAGGTTTTCCTTATTTACAATAACGCCACCTTGCCCTTTTTACTAACTATTACATCATAACGTCTAGTATTTTTCATTTTCTGCTACGGTTCTGATTGACGGAGGCGATAGACACATATTGCACTAACAATAACTTGCGGTGATATTTTCACAAAATTGAAACTGCGCTAATTTGGTTACTCATTTCATACACGGAATTCAATTCCCTGTTTAGTTGTTAACAATCCATTTCGGATCTTCACGATCAAAGCGGTCTCAACACAATTGAGTGTTAAGGCAATGGTACATATATTCATTTTATAAGCACAATGTACCTCCTAACGATTCTTTCGTTGTCAATCAATTGCCTTGCGATACTTATTACTTTTCATCTTCGATTGGAAACAGTGGTCCTTTGATGTTCCGTATTTAATTGGAAACTCTATAACATGGTGTAAATCAAATCTTCAGATTGTCTCAGTACACTTTCATTTGATTTCAAACGCGGTGAACTTGTTCAGTCACCACTATTACTGGGTAATGCCATTACGACACCTTGTGGTGTCATCATAAACTTGTAGCTTGTGCTAATCATGGTAACCGTTTTACACGAGACCACACACACTTTTGTTTGATTTATCATTTAAACATTTCTGATGCAACTACGAATCAAGACAATGATACACCAGATTCGCTTGTATTCCATTCGGTGTATCTTCACCATTCAAAAATGTCAACACACTAAACCTTACCAGACATTATTCAGGAGTTGACAGATCATTTTACTATTACGTTGAGTTGCTGCTTTTGAACTCATATAGCGGGTGCTATGGTTTGTGAAAACTCGTTTGCATATTGCAACCGATCGATTAAAAATCTTATTAGTCAAAACTCCACTTTTGTGGAACCTCTGCTAGCTGGATTACACTAGACTATACGTCAAAGGCGTCCGGTACCTTTGACATCCAATGCTAGAAGCGCACACCTTTCAACCCTAGGATTCGGGTTGATATATATTCTTGGACTCACCAAATGTGAGTAACGTTTGTTTCGATTTGATGATTACCTACTTCGATATTATTTATATACATACGTGTGTGACTTAACCTTAAGGAGTAGGGTAGTACAAATTTCGAGGACGAAATTTCTTTAACGGGAGGAGAATGTGACAACCCTCACTGATGTATTGCAAAATACATACTTTTATCATGTATAGTTTGTATATTTTATCGTTATGTTTAGTTTAGTTTTTGTTTTGAATTGCGTACTATTGATCAAAGTTCGGTTTTCCAGGTTTTGATATGATAATTGGCTGAAAATCGAGTGGAAACGAGCTTGAATGCTGAAATCGTATGTCTTGGAATGGTTTGAAAAGAGTTAGAATTATTTTTGAGGAGTTTTGGGGTGTTAAAGCTGAATTTCGGAGCAAACCTTCTGTGAAAAAAGAGTCAGTCGCGTAGCGCTAGGATGAGAAGCAAGTCAGTCGCGCTACGCTGCTGGTAAGACATTGACTTTGCTGACTTTTGATGCGCTAGCGTAGCGCGAGGCTAGGATGAAGACCCGTCGCGCTACGCGACGGGTAGGAAGTTCGCGAATTAGTTGTTGCTGATTAGGGTTTGGTATAAAAACCAAGAAATCTAATCTAAAACCCTAGTTACGAATTAGAGAACATCGGAGGCAATTGTTGAGCATTCTTGGAGCAATCTTGGAGTTCTCAAAGCATCGGAACCATCGGTACAAGTCAGAGACGAAGAATCGAAGGATCCATCGGGTTTTCTAATCCCTTGTTTTGTCGATTTCCTTTCTTGAAACTTGTTACAATGAATTCATGTTTAGACATCTTCGTGTTGATTTCATATTTTAGTATGCTTGGCTAAACCTTTAAACCACCTAGACTAGTTGAATGGATTGAATAAAGATTTTACCGGTTTTGTTATTTGCACGTTGTTTATGGATTGATTGTGATTTGTAAAAGGTTTGATTTAATGGTTTGATGTGTATGCGTGCTTTGATTTGGTTTATTATTGTTACCTGCTTCATATGATTCTTAGTGACGGTCTATATCACAACGTAGAGTCATATTAGGGTTTAGGGTTTCGGTGAGTGTCTATATCACATAAGAAAACCTTCACTCTTTAGGGAGAATCGGCCGATAACCTCTAGAAGTAAGTGGTAATAATTTACTAAGTCTTAGTGTTCTACTAGTCCTAATACCTGGGAAGTGAGGGGCTATTGGTAGGTCTTACCTGACGAATTGCTTTAGATAGGCCTTGGGAAAGGTTATGTCTTGGTTTACCTGTCGGTTTTATTAGTCTATCAAGTCAAATCTATTACTTCAAACTACCCTAGATCTAGGATTGGGAATGAATAGGTCAACATTAGGGTACTTACACAATAATTAGAGGACTGGGAAGAAATCTAATAACCGGTAGGATTAACGGCCTAGGTAGGTCCACAGGTTTCTCCTTGAGAAGGGTCGAGGGGCCTCGATGGTTCTTAATAGGTTTAGTATCATACGATCCCGGTTCCATAACTCGTGCATTTAACTTAATCGGTAATCTCTTACAAACAATCCAGGATTCTTGTCTAGGTGGTCTCGTTCTCACATAAGAAAAAGTTCACAGTCTTCGTTCGTCTTTAGTCTAGTTCTAGTTAATTTAGTAGTTAATATAGATTTCCTAGTTTTTCAGTAACCCCCCCCCCCCCAAATCAATTAAACAAGTTTAAGTCGCGTCTGTCGGTGTCTATTAGAGTCTAGTTCGTAATACATAGAGTCTTTGGGTTCGATACTCGGACTTACTTAGGCTATACTACATTGACCGGTACACTTGCCGGTTGTGTGGTTTAGGTTTTAGAGAGTCCTAGTTTATAAATTTAAAGCTTATAGTGTCTAGAATAGAGAGTCTAATTTAGGTTGTTTTTATAGTCTGTTTAGCACACATCACTCACCAAATCAGGTATCCGTACGAATTAATTAATATTTAATTAATGCTTAATTACTGTGCTTGCTTACAGTTGTGATTAAACTGCTACTTGAATTCTGATACATACACATACATGCATCATACTTTATTGTTGTCACTCCATTATTTACACAGAACTATAGTGACAAACTTGATGCACAAAAGCACAATAGCACAATGAACGGATAACCCAGTAAACATGCTGACATAGCCAGCATCAGACAGGCACTGTCTCTAAGGCCAGTATGAGCCGGGAATAGTTTACTACACTAGTAGGGAGTGTAGGGAGTTGAGGTTTGTAGAACTGCGTCACTAGGTAATATTTATAGTGACCGGATGTGCCTAAAACGTACTTTGAGTACAAAATTCTGCACTTTAAATAAAAACTCAGCATTTAAAATTAACTAGTAAAGTGCAAAAATATGGGAAAATAAAACTAGACACTTTCCAAAGTGTCGGGGATTCATTGTGTCACTAAAAATAATATTAACGACACTTTAAATACTTATTTAGCACCTTAACGGATTAATATCCAACCGAACGACCGGACTTTACCCGGAACCTAAAAATATTGTCAATGATATTGTTTTTCTTTTTCTGAGCCAGTTAGGGTCCCCGAATACCCTAACACCCATTATATTAAATAACACACTAGTAAATTATTTTTAATTCCTAACTAAGCACTAACTTTTTTTGTTGAAATCCAACCAAATGTACCACTTCCTTGAACGATCGGTTTCCCCATGTGGGGACACCCTCCACCAATCTCGATTTTTTTTATTTGTTGATGTTCAATATCTTGCAAACATAATACACTATGGGTAATGAAAAGGGATGGTCTATAAGAGGATTTAGGAGGTAATAACATATCATTTTCACCAACAAAATTTCCACTCTCTTTCCTTATTTGATATCTCGGCCGAACACACTACCATACACCTTCTTTTTTTTTATTTTGATCCAAGTATTCCAAGGGCATTACAAGGTGTAACAAGGCTAATCACGGAGTGTGGAGCTCACGATTTGTCAAGGACCTCTCTAGTTTGCCTTTATCCACCCGTTTTTCTCTCGTGTTTCTTCCCTAGCCTTGAGCTAGTAGTAAGTGCCTCTAAACACCCTCTCGATCTTATCTAAAGTGGTTAATAAGAAATTTAACGGGTAAAAATTATGAAAACTAGAGAACAAAACTTAAAGTCTACTAAAAATAATAAACATGGTGGTTAATGAATGAATGTTAGTGTAAAACTTTTGAAACTAGTTTTGTTATGATTATTTATTGTTGTTGGTTGCTAGTAGTAGTTTGGATCGTCATCTAACCCGGCTAAGTCATGTTCATGGAACATGAACTAGTGTATGTTTAAGTGTAAAAATGATTAGATGACGAACACTACTACTTATTAACATGAACTTGTGTAAAAACAATTTTTCTTATGAAAAGGAGTTCTAAACTAGTAGATCTAAAGATCTACAAGTGGTATTTTCGAAGAACCAACCGTAAGACGAAACCATGTTTTAAACCGGATCTTTCCTAAACTAAAGGTGTTTTTGTGAACAACCAAGTGTGTAGACACTTGTGTAACGAAAGGTTTTAACAAAGAATTATTTTTGAGATTTTTGACAAGAAGTTGTAAACTTACACTTTCTTTAAAAATAAGATTTTTAAGAAACCAATTTCATTTATAAAAATAGAAACGTCTTCTAAAAACACCGGAAGGTTACTACACACTGTTACATAACCCACAAGTTCATGTGTTTGCGACTTACGTATATTTTTTACTAGTTTAGTGTTGAAATATTGTTTGTTGATGTTGGGAACATTGTTGATTGAATTTATAAAAGAAAATGATACGCTTGAAAGCGTGGCCACCTCTAGTTACAGAGGAAACTCTGGCGAAATTTTTCCAGAAATATAACACTTGGAAAATATTTTTACGACAAGTGCTATGAATATATTTTCGACTTGTTTTTCCAAACAAACTTCGCCATGATTTTTGATTACAAAATCTCGAAGTGTCGGAGGTGGGATTTTCATAAAGAAAACTTGTTAAAATATATATTTAGTATATATTTTCATAATAGCATTTGTGTGAATTTTTATGATTATTTTGTGAACTATACAAATATTATTTTTAGGGTAAAAATAATATTACTAGGATACACTGAATATTCATGGCTCCAAAATAATGCGAACGCCTTCACAATAAATATTTAAGTTACACCGGTATTATTTATTACCACCCGAACCTTACAACGTAACTTACATATTTTCAGAAAATACTCATAAGTGTGTATTTTGACAAAGTATTATTTTGGGAAAATTATATGGAATAAAATATAATATTTTTGGGAAAAATATTTATATTTTGGGAGTAAAGTATTTTGGACAAATGAAATAAAATATATTACATTAAGTGAGACTTAATAATATATTTTGGGATTTCGAAAACGCACATGTATTAAAACCCCATCCTTGGGAAGGAATATAACTATAAATAATTACGAAGTGTAAATACGAAATAGTTGCCTAACTATTTCCCAAAAACGTTAAAACTTAAGCCAAGGCACGGCCGTCCGTCTAATAGGAATTAGTACGTGTAGGTCGTCACGCAGCAGATAGAGTTGGAGATTGACGTTGCTGGATACGCACTTCAGTGAGTTCATGTCCCCCTTTTCTCTTAACTGTTTTCAGTTTTTAAACTGCGGGGGTGAAATACATGTTACTATGATTACGAATACTTTTTACATGGTATGGTTAGCTTAAGGAGGGTTAGGACGTACAGATCATGTGAGTGAGTAGGCGCAACTTGAGGCCATTAATCCTCGTGTAGGACCGAGGGACATTAGTGATAGATCTATTTGGGTGTAGCGAGCCCCACTCCTGAGCCCGCTTAATGGACCAGGTGGTGACTAAGTACCCAACGCACAAATCCGTTAGGGTTGAGTCTTCCTGCATCACTTCACACATATCATTGGCTTTGCAACCCAATGGTGATCTCTCTTTTTCCTTATTGCTACATACCAGGGACATTTTTACATTGGGACGTACTTAAACCTTTTTACATTGGGACGTACTATAAAGGTTTTACATACTCACTACACATGAACTCGCTCAACATTTTTGTTGATTTTTCCAACTTACATGTATTTCAGGGAACTAAGGATCTGGCACGGTATGCTACGTTTTCACGCTGCGTAGAGTTATGGGATCATCCGAGTTTAGGGGTTGTGGCCTTTAGCTGGACGAGTCACAGTTCTTAAACTAAGTCTATTTTCAGTTTGTGGTTGTGTCTTTCAAACAATGTTTTATGTTATTAGGTTGTAATTTCCGTTGCATGTGTCAACGCCTCAAGACAATGTTGTGGTATTTTACTTTTCAAACTTAAATCAATGGATGATCTGCATGGTTTTATTTTCATATAGCTTTGTTGTGATTAAGCTATGGTATTAAGAAGTCACACCAAATAAACCCACGCTTCCGCAAAGCCAGGGTGTGACACATAATCATCTGTAAGATGCCAGTATTCGGCAGAAAATCAAGAATTAATGAAAATAGCAAACCTCCTAAATTCTTGTTAAGGAATAAGGTTCAACAAAAGATATCACCCAGGAAGGGTGTGCCAAATTTGTTAAATTATCAGGCTAGTTAAGCTCTGAATATATAGAATCATTCGAAGGAAAAATCGAATGTATCAAGATCAATTAGCTTATAAGCTAAAACCTATTTAAGGAGCTTGACGGAGCTCGCAATACTTTGCACACTAGTGACTGAAGGATGTGTTTCGCCACTAAGTCAAGAAGCACTATCACACAATGACATACATATTTATGATATGATGAGCAACCTGTGTCGATTAAGGATCGACAGGATTAGAAGCTCCAAAGGATACATGTACCTATCATAAAGGTCAATTGGAATGCCATAGAGGCTCAAAGGTACTGGGGAAGATTAAGCCCAATGTAAGGCAGAAATTACTTCCTTTACTTTAGCAAATCTCGAGGTCGAGATTCCTTTTAAGGGGGTGAGGATGTAACACCTTGAAATTTCAAGTCCTATAACGTATTGACACGTGTCATAAGCTTGAACGTGTGAAAGAATACTCTAGAGGGACTAAAGTTGACAAATAGAGAAACTATGTGAAAATAAGGGTTCAAAATGTCAACAATGGATAAATATACTTTACAATAACCCTACATGATGTTTATACCCTTAAACGAATAAATCATGGATCATACGAAGCTAATTGTGAAAGAAAGTGATAGATTACAAACTACAGGGGTTAAATGTGTCAACATGTTTAAAGTCTACCTCTGAGTGACCTTTTAGCAAACCCGAAGCTTTGTAACGATTAATTATGCTCACTAGAATGCGTGATAAAAATTTCACTAAGTTTCGTTATCGTATGAGAAAGTTATGATAAAATTCGTGTGCGAGGGGTTAAAAGCGTCAACGTTGAAATCTATGACTTTTCGGGTGATCAAAAGTTAACCAAGGACTTAACAAAGTTGGTACAAGTCTTGAAGCCCTTAGAATTCAATTTAGAGGGCCCAAAGTACAAGAAATAAAGGTAAAATCAAGTTTGGAAGTCCAGGGGTCAAAACTGTCAACATTTGAAAGATTCATTTTGCTGGCCAAGGGCTTGCGCACCTCAACACCAAAAGCCTTACGGTGCGCAAGCAGGTCCCAGATGTAGAAACTCGGTTTTTTGTCTGTTCAGCCCATGTAAACGACAACTATAGCCCTTTAACACTTCCAAAGGCCGCCTAAACTGATTTTTAGACCTTAGGGACACTTGTTACTGATCCATGATCATGTATAGCATGATTTGTCATGATCTTAATGGATCAAATTCACTATAAAAAGGGCCATTAGTTGCAACATTTGATCACACCTTTCCATCTGCTTTCTTGGAGCTTCCTGGAGCATAAGAGCAGACCCTAAGCATCCCAAATCGTTCATAGGACTTTGGTAAGTATCCTTAACCTTTCTTAGTTGAGTTTTTACTTAGTTTAAGCTTAAAAGTCAAACCGTCGTAATTAACGGTTGACTTAGCGATTAATCATTAATGGTCCAGTGATTAGTCGAATTGAAGGTAGTTATAAGTTGGTAATTATGTGGGCAATAAACCCTTAAAAGGGCACCCTCTGATTCCCGTTCTAACTAGATCAAATGTCGGGTCAAAGTTGATTAGAAAAAGTCAACAGAATGCTAATTTTCAAATTAAAACATAATTAGCAATGTAGAAGGCATGTAACCTATTTTATCACTCATATAACTTGTTAATAAGTATAAGAACTACTCTAAGCTTGTTTGATCCGACAATGTTCTGTTTAGACCCGGTTCAGAACCGAAAGTCGCAAAACTTTGACTTTTGCTTTGACTTCAGTTCTGACCCGATTTAATATGATTTGGAAATGCCTTAGAGCTTCCTTAGGACCAGGCTACATGTTAGCATAACCCTCTGTGGTTGGATCGTTGATTGTCCGATTCGTTTACTCGTTTCCGTTAAATGCCTAATGTTGACCAATATGCCCTTTTAACCATAAAACGAGAATTTTGGATATGTTAAAGGACAAAAATCTTTGTTACTGAATTATAAACATGTCCCTAAAGTTTCATATCTGTTAGAGGTCCAGAATAGGAGTTATGCTACATAGCGCATTTAAGAAGCTTTTTGTTAATTAAACGGCGCGATTAGCATAAGCCTATCTAAACCCAAATTTTGACACCAAACCTTTTACCCACTGATGTAATATAATATTTTGGGATTTTTAAAGATTTTTAATTATTTTTAAACTGATCATAACCTAAGGCTATCGCCTTAATTCAGTAAATACCGATTATACCCTTGTTGGTCATAAAATGAGTTTTACATAATATTTTGACACCAATCAAATTGCTACTGATTTTATATAATAAATAAAGTAATTTGAACTTTATAACCTGATCAGAAAACTCAGATTTCCTGTATAACCCGGAAATCGCTTAAAATGGCTTTTAAAGCGTATTAAACGCATAGTTTGGGTTTAAAACCATTATGTCACATAAGACTTATTATCAACTGATATGACCTATTAAAATAAATTATTTTACTGATGTATTCGGACCCGAATCTCAGAATTTTAATTAATCTCTTTTATAATCTTTTAAATGACCAAAATACCCCTACGGGGCTTATATTGAGATTAAACTCGTTTTGGGAAAAATGGAAGGTATCCTACTGATATCACAACATGTTTAAGGCATATTAACTTAGGAAACCTGTATAGAACCCATATGGTTACCCGTTACGCCTCTTGCGCGTTCGGTTTGGTTTATGTAACTAGTTTGCATAAATTAGCCGAAACGGGTCAAACCTTATCATTCTCATTTCAAAATCCAGAATGTATCTAGTTTACCCATTTTATACAAGTCTTCATACTTGTTGGGTCTAAAACACATTCTATTCCGGTCTTCGCTTAATCATGCGTTTGAACCGTATATTTCCTTAAAACTAACCGGTCTAAGTTTAGGCTTAATTAAAGACCCGTTAGTATTCTTATTGGTTATTTATACCATCATTCCAGACTAGAGCCTTCCGGTAAATTGTACCTACGCTTACTTAAGTGAATACGACTGAGTTATTAAATTCTTGCTATTTAAGACAGGAGCTAGCTCAGGTAAATACTCTTAACTTATTTTCCCTATTACGGGCTTGGGATACGGTAAAATAAATACCGCATGGTCAGGTATGGGATTCAAAGACCAATGAGTCGGGAAATCCAAATAACCTGTTTTTAATTCGTATTGCTTGACTCATTAAATGCAATGGCCACGACCTAAGCACGGGGTGTAGGCATACACCTGACAGATGCTATATACTTATTAATTAATTATACCCAATAAGGGATTCCCAATAAGGGAATAGTGGTGTGTCGGTTAATCTTGAACCGGCATAGAACCGGGCCCCGTATGTAGAGCAAGTTATGTAAAACTGATAACATGAGATATAGTTTGTCCCAAGTATAAAAAAAAAGGTTAATTTTGCCTTGAGCATTTTAATCAAAGTGTCAACATATTTTCGTGCCTTGTGCACCTAAACCAATTTTCTTAAACTCTTTTCAAATGAGTCAGTTGAGTGTATTTACTAGTGAAAACTGACGTATTTTCCAAAGTCTAAGTGACAGGTTCAAGTACGTAATAGGCTGGAAGCTGCTCAGGGCGTTAATAAGGAATCTTGCAAGTTCTAGGCGCCTAAAGTCTGTTGAACAATATTTATGTTTTAAGATCCGCCTGTGGATCCTTTACTTTCCGTTGTAATACCTTGATATTACGATATATTCGGATTGTAATATATTTATCTTTTGCTTCCGCTGTGCATTCATATATATTGTGTTGTTTGACTATGATGATATCAACTACGTCACGATACTCCCCACCGGGCCCACCGGTAATACGTGGAAATTCGGGGTGTGACACCTGACCGGTACCGAACCATACCGTACCAGGTATATATTCGGTACTGGTACCCACTTTTGGGGATTTCGGTAACGGTATTTTCGGTACCGGTTGGTACCGAGCTCATCAAATTCTGTAGCAACGCAACAATGCAAGTAATTGCACCGTTTATATTACTTTTCATACACAAAGTAAGTAAACTGTATGTCGTTTGAATGAGGTTTTATATACACAACAACATATTTTGCTTTCTTTTTTGTCTTTTTCTATAATGAATGAATTGTAGCATGTAAAATTAACTTAGATATTTAGAATATTGATGAGCAAATCGTATCAAATCCTGTAATCAAATTGGTATCGTATCGGTACCAAATTTGCTATACCAAATCATTTTCGATACCAATTTGGTACCCACCTTTTGGCGTTTTCAGAATCGTTACTTTCGGTTCGACACCGGTCTAGCACCATACCTGTATTTATTGATTTTTACCTTCAAATACCATATCGTATTGTACCGAGCATTTTCGGTGCCGGTACCTAATTTCGATGATTTTCAGGATCGGTACTTTTGGTGCCGTTACCAGTACTGAGCTCATCCATATTTTAACGTGTTAGCACCGTAATAACTGAACTGAAAACAACCGAATTTCCAACGTGTAGGACGTGTGGGTCCTATTATTATATATTAGGTTATTTAAAATCGCCTTTTTTAGGACGGAGTGACTATCCTTACCATATCATTTTTATTTATGTTTTGATATTCGGTATCTGCTTGCCGTTGCTGACACGCCTTTTGTGAGGAAAATCAACTAGTTAAATTAAAAAAAACATTAATACTAATAAAATAAAACATAGACAATAAAAATTACAATATAATTAAAAAAAACTAAAAAGTAAACATTACACAATTCAAGATAAAATAAATATTGCATAATTATAATTATAATTATAATTATAATTATAAATAATATTAAAGAACATCTTGAAATTCACTATAATTAGAGTCAAATCTAGCTACACTTTATTTTTTTTGGTTTTGTCTATTTGTGTATTTCAATTATTTCATCTTCTCAAATATTTCCACAAGAGTTTAGAGCAATTTTAATACTTCAAAATGTTACAACAAGAGTTTGTGTTTTTTTTTTCTGAAAATACTTAACTTTACTGGTTGTTATTGCTATAGGGAACCCATTTTTTATATGTTAATAAACTTAACACTTTAAAGTAGTAAAGATTTGTTTTGTTTAATACAAGTATTTGTTTTTTAATACAACAATAATAATAATAATAATAATAATAATAATAATAATAATAATATTTTATAAGTTTCAATTTCACCCCGTATAATTTAAATAAGATATGTTTTAATCTTTTTAGTTTTCATTCAATTTAATTTTCCTTCAACAACTCAAGTTAACATTTTTTGAAAAGCCGAATATGCGATTGTACCTAATTTTTTCTCTATATTACGATATTAATTTTGTTCACAACGGAGTTGCATTCAATACACAATATTTCTTTGGTATTGTAAGCTATACAAGTGTCGGGACCTTGCTGATACCCAGACGAACCAAATCGATTACGATAACACCAGTATCGTTATTTGTTTTCAGTATTATTTTTGATCGAGGTAAAACACATGCATGTAGGCAACCTTTTGATCATATGACGACTTTAATTTTTCGTTTTTATTTTTTTTATACAGACCGAATTTCCGCCGCGAAGCGCAGGTAGTATGTACTAGTTCAAATTAAACGTTAACCCTTAACATAATTAAACAAACACCAATAGGGTGGTGGTCCATTAGCAAAGGAAATGCCTTTATACACCTTGGGAGAGTGAGGTCTTGGGTTCAAGTCCCACATACACAAGAGTAAAGAAATTTGCCGTTAAAAAAACATAATTAAACAAACATCCTTATAATTTGTCATGCTAAAACGTATTTGAAGTCACGGTCGTACATATATTTGTAGTCGACGAGGGCCAGTTGAATCACGTTATCTTCTGTTAATTCACCTTCGTCATTTTCCACATTGTTGAAAAGCACATCAAGACTTGCACTTTTTCGACGGATATCCATGAAACGTGAAGAAAGTTCATCCACGTTTCGGGTGCTCTCACCCATATGAATACAAAATTGTTGAAAACCCCGGTCCCAAAACGAAGTCGTTGCATCAGGAGGCGCTTCGTCATTAAGGGTTGAGAGCCAAGATGTAGTCAACGCAATCTTTTCTTCTTGGGTCCATGGAATCATTGTCCTTTGAGACGTCATTAAGGGTTGAGAGCCAAGATGTAGTGTCACGACCCCCGACCCACCCTGGACGGAATCGGGAGTCGCGAACAGCCCAATGGTACCGGTGATTATTTTGAAAACGTTGCAGCGGAAATTTCATCAGGACCGTGAGTTAGGAAAATATCAGAGTTTAGAAAACACCGGATTTTATTTATTAAATAGATGGGATAAACCCATGTTTTACAAAGGTAGCTTTAATAAAGATAAATTTTATTACATAAAACAATATTTCTTAATTTGATTTAATTAATAAAATAAGCCACTTCTTGATGCCTTTCAGTGCCGTATCCATTTCTTACTCCAATCTATTGTAATTACCTGAAACATGTTTGAAAAAGGTTTTGTCAGCGGGAAATACTGAGTGAATCATTCTTTTATAAAAACGATTTATTTATTATAATTCACAGTATTAAGAGAGATTACAATGTTTATTTCAACCAACTACCCACAGTATTTGTCACCGACTCGTTTCGGTGACTGTGGTCATATTACTATTGAGTCCGTTCACCCAATAGAAACGAGTATCATTAATTAGGTACGCCCACCTAAAGTGATAAAAACAGTAATGTGCACAATACCCCACATACCGGCTGTAATTTGGTGACTACATAAACTTAATCACTGTAATTATAATATTGAAAATAAACATGCTTTTGAAATCAAATTTGATAAAAAGAGAATGACTCACTTATAATCATGCAGATTCATATGGCCAAAGTTTAGTCTACAGATAATCCTTGATATATTGCAGATTTATACAGGCAGAGCTTAGCCTATTGATTTAGCCTTGTAACCTAGTGCACACGAACTAGGTAGGTAACTTAATACAGCAATTACGATAACTCACGAGATCAACCCTCACAACGAATGACAAAGTGCTATGCTTAAACATCCATCGAATTAACGATTAATGACAAAGCATCACCCTAATGTGGGCAGCACTTAAACATCCATTGAGTACATTGATCGATCGGACAATGAATCGTAATAGCGATCGAGTTATTACCCTGTATCGTAGCAGCACCCCCTACTAATTAGTGTTTTTGAGATTGTTTCGACTATAACTCAACATACAAAGTGAATTTGATCGTCGAACGAACGCCAGAATGTAAGTGCCAATGCCTGCTATTTATACGAAAATTTTGACATGCTTACGGACCGTAAGACTCAACCCTTACGGTCCGTAAGGGTCATTTTTTCGCAATAGGGTGGCCACGTGTGGGACTAGCCTTGCTGAGTCGACGAAACGTTTAAATTCGATTTTTATAATAACTTATAAGGATAATCGTTGAGTAGGGAATGCCCCCCCCCCTCTGAGTTTTAGGGGCCCTGATCCTGATTCTGATTGTTCTGAAATTTGTAGGGTTTGTGTAGAATCACTTGGGTGTCTTAATTAAGGTTTCCTTTTGGATAAAATAATAAAATAAATAAGACTTTTAATGAGGGTTGTTACATTCTCCCCACCTTAATAAAAATCTCGTCCTCGAGATTTACTGGAATAAGTAGGAATACTTTTTCTTCATCTCAGATTCCAGCTCCCAAGTGTATTTGGGGTTATGATATTTCTTTTAGACTTATGTCACCCTTTTAGTTAATAAAATAATATTAGGGTAGATGATACAAAATTTAAAATATCGAATTTTGTGAATACGAGTTGTATTATAAGTAGGATTCAATTGTTCAACTGAATTGGTTCAAGAAATCGATTGTCAACCGAATGAGATGAAATGATATAAATTTCCAAAGTGACTAGGTTTAAGCCAAAAGATATATGATCAATAGATATTTAAAATGAATGTGAAGGACTTTTTAGAATCAATAAAAATTCTTTGTCAAAAGAAAGTTTACTTGGATTAACAACCGAGGAAAACTTAGGATTAACAGGTTCTAAATGAAATAAAAGCATGAAAAATGATTTGTCAAATATTTATGATATGAGAAAATCAAAGTGTTAAGATGAGTGAATTGCAAAAATACATCAAAAGACAATAGAGTTTTGTGTATCATTGTTTTTAGAGTTCCAAGTTATTTTAATTGTGATAATACACTTTTCAGGGATCATATTTTTCATACTATATCCTAGAGATTGAAATATGATAAAAACAAGTTGTTTTGACATGACCAACTATTATATTATATTTGTAAAGCAAATGTAATATATATTATTTGTGTTTCTGTGTGAACCGTATCAAATATACATACTATGTAATATATATTATTTGTTACACATTTTTAATATATGTAAATGGTTACTACTTTTAAATAAATATTATTTTAGCATTTTACTATACTAGGTAAAACAACTTATATTTACTATATATTACAAAACACCGTAATGAAGTTATTTCATTTACAAAATATTTTATTTTGTAAAAGAAATCACTATTATTTATAACGTTAAATGAAAATTGTAAAATAAAGGTGTAAAAATATTTATTGTACAAAAGTATTTGTAAAAATATTTTGTAAATATATAACACTTAATGAGTCAATTCTATATGATTATTTATTTTTATTTTGAAACCCTATAACGTTGTGAATGTATTTTACAAATGTTATAAATAAATGAACACGGGTACTATTCCTATATAATACAATGTTCCCCTAACCCAATGTAGTTGATGACTACCATATTATTCTTATATGGTCATTTTCTTGCCAGAGTGTTACATAGTTACCACAAAATATATGATACTTTAATTTATTAAATATCCTTTCCTTTTATGTTATCATAAAGAAAAATACTAAATTAATATAGATAGTTTTTAAAACTTGTGGTAATTTTGACAAAATAATGATATACGTTTTATTAATATGTTGATCCAAATATCCTAGAATCATTTTTAAACTCAAATATGTTAAACTGTAAGATTTACAATAAAATATTTTAAATCATAAAAGTAAAATAATAAATGTTTATTTTAATATCAAGCATACTTAAATATTGGCTTGAGTAAATAACATTTGATATTTTAATATATATTAAAATACATATATTATAAAAGTATTGTAGACTATTTAAACAAGATGAACAATTACATATAAGTATAAATGTCTTGTTCATGAATACTTAAACAGTTATTTAGATAGTTTTATTCGTTCCTCTAATTCTTGGATTGTTTTATGAAAATATATCTTTTTCTTACAGTAGAAAGTAAAATATTTTTACATATAATTAAAATTTACTAAATAAATATGATGACTTATATTAACTAGTCATTATCATGGTTGGATATTGGTTAGTACCGCCTTGTTTAAGCATAGGTGATCAGTCCATGCCTAACTAAGGCTAGGCTATCCAATACCTGCTCTTGATAATAACCTTAGTACTTAATAATAATATTAACACTTCTGTTTTTAATTTATTACTAATAATAAAATAAATAACTTAAACCTAAATTTAAATGAGAGTATATCTTATTCATATTTTTATAAAAATATAAATTCTTCACCTCAATAGTTTAACAAGAATTTTAAATATAGTAATACTATATTGTAATTTAGGTAATTACTTATGTATATATAATCAATTAAATTTATCACGAAAGGCTCGATTAATGCTATAAGAACCATTAAGATATATACTAAAATATGACATAACTTTGTATATTATTATCTTAGCACACAATTGTTTTAAGATTGCTTTTATAGAATAAATCAACAAAGCGGATTCAATATAAATAAACAAATAATCAAATCCGATATTTAGAGAAATCTTCAGATTTTGTGAAAACGTCATCACAAAGTGATCGTACTCAAAGAAACGATTTAATGAAGTCAAAGACCAATTAAGCATGTTATGTTTCAAGAGAAATGAAGTGATTGTTGGGATTTTTTTTTTTTTTTTTGAATATGATAGTTTCCATCCACCATATGGGATTTTAAAATGAATATGTAATATGAGCAAGTCAAATAATTTGAATTTAAACAAAACAAGTTTTAATAAGAAAGTTCGGACATGGTTACTATAGAAACTATGTATGTCAATTAAAATTTTCAAGAAATTTATTGACTCTATATCACGGAGTTATTGTTTTTGCAATAATGTGGTTCACAGTACAAAAAGCGGAATGATAATTGAGTTTGGATAAAATAACAAATCGGAATGAAGCCCTCCAATGGTCTTTTATAATTCAAATGAACCAAATGCATAATAAACAATGCATGTGTAACGTGGGAATTTACCAAGAAATAAAATAGATCAATATTCACTATTATGAAAGAAATTCTCATGGTATGATGAATATTAGGGGAAGTAAAAACACAAAAGTTAATTTATTATACGCAAAAGTCATAATTTCAACGAAAGAAATATAAGAACTTTTATCTGGAATTTCGTGTAATAACTGTTGTTAAGTGACATTACCAGGGAATGTGAATAAAATGAAGTAGGAACTTTGCAAAAGTATGTAACTTCTTTTGCAGTGATAATAATGATGACTCTGATTAGACTGTGCAGCGATGGTTATGAAATCTTGTTACAATATACTTCAGCGATATTCATTTCGTAGGATTATGTGGCAAAGTGCTTCTTTTTGATTAGTCGTTCTTCTACTGATGGAATTAACATTGATGTCATCGTGTCTAATTTATATTTTTCCAAAGGTCTTGCCTTGAAAATCGTGTGTGATATACTTTAATGTATGTGAACGTTTAATTTTTCATGTGTTTTCTTTGTGCACTAACACGATTTTACATGCTTCGTACTTGCGTTAATAATTTATGGTAACGTATTTGGAAATTTTTTACACTTTTGATGGTATCCCAACTTAATGGGTTTCTATTGTTATTATTATTGCTCGAGTTACGAGGTAGATGATCAAACGAAATAATGTTTGAAAAAGGGATTCCTAATAAAGAAATCTAGACACATATACTTGTGCTTTATTCCTATTTGACTTTTTGGAATTTCTTATAGATATACATATCTATATAATCATATATTTCACATGCTGAATTAAACATACCATCTATCAGGTCAATGTATTTAACAAATTTATATTTCCAAAAACAATTCAGATATCAGGTCATGATACTATTTAGGGAAATCTTGTCACTTGTTTGACATATTATATATCCCGTCTTATCCGATTCACGCCGGAGCGGTAACCTCAGTATATTCGAACAAACTGGAGAGTCTGCTACAACATACCCAGTCTTGTCGGAGAAAATTTTCTATTTCCCATAAATAGTATCTTTTCAAAAGTGCCTCTTTTATTAGGGCTTTTATCCAGAATCAAGGAAACTTGTATTCCCATAACATATCTTATTCTAGACCAAGTAATATCAATAAGCAATAATTACTATTAATTCTTGCTTATTTATCATATCTTGCAATATTCTAATTACCATTCTTATGGTATATCAAAACACATCATAATTTATTCACATAAGTACTTAGCTTATCTTGAAGCTGATACTAAGACATCTTTTCTTAAGTTCAAGTCTAAATGCTATCATGTGTGCTACCAGTTAATAGCAATCTCCTAACTCTTTTATATAAACTTAGGTATTATTATTACAACACTTATTGGCTTCAAGCAGTGGCTCTGATACCTCCTTCTGTCACGACCCCCGACCCACCCTGGACGGAATCGGGAGTCGCGAACAGCCCAATGGTACCGGTGATTATTTTGAAAACGTTGCAGCGGAAATTTCATCAGGACCGTGAGTTAGGAAAATATCAGAGTTTAGAAAACACCGGATTTTATTTATTAAATAGATGGGATAAACCCATGTTTTACAAAGGTAGCTGTCACACCCCGATTTCCACGTGTCACCGGTGGGCCCGGTGGGGGAGTATCGTGACGTGGTTGGCAACGTAATAGTCAAACAACACAATATTATTATGCACAGCGGAAGCAAATTTAAAATATGATACAACCGAATTTAATATTGTTTATCAATGTAACAATATCCGGAAGTTTATCCACAGAACGGATCGAAATAAAATAATATTAATGGTTCAACAGACTTCAGGCATCCTAAGCTGGCGAGACTTTTTATTGATGCTAAGGAGACAATCCAGCCAATTTCGTTTAGTACCTGCATTCAGTATTTTTGGGAAAATACGTCAGTTTACACTGGTAAATACAATCAACTGACTCATTTTGGAAAATGATTGAAAATTGGTTTGGATGCACGTGGCATAAACATTTTTTGTTTAACTTGGGAGAATTATTTAATATTATAATCTTGTGAACGAATTACATGTTACTTATGCGTTCAGTAGCCCGGATCTTGTCCGGGTTAAAGATCAATAGACACACCACATAATTGAGTTATACACTGACAGGTGTACGCCTACACCCCGTGCTCAGGTCGTGGCCATCTCGTAAGATGATGCCAAGGATATCCGGGACATGGTCATTAACCCCCCAAAGGCTGTAAAGTAAACAAGATGTTTAAACGAGCCGATCAAATTATTCAACTACCCACTTAATGTGGAGATTTGATGCCCGATCAAGCGGTATGCTATATACCGTAACCCAAGCCCGTATAGGGAAAATAAGTTAAAAGTATTTACCTGAGTAAGTATTAATCACAATAAGCAAAATGCACGTAGCTTTTACTGGTCCTCCTAATCTGGAACGAAGGTTTATAATAACCTATTAGAATGCTAACGGGTCTTTTATTAAGCTTAAGCTTAGACCGACTAGTTTCAAGATACGGTTCGTACGCACGATTAAGCGAAGACCGGATAGAATGTGATTCAGACCCGACAAGTTTGAAGACTTGTTTAATATGGGTTTATTATTCACATTCTGGATTTTGAGATAAAACCGATAAGGTTTGACCCGTTTCGGCTAATTTATGTAAACTTGTTACATAAACCGAACCGAACGCGAAATAAGCGTAACGGGTATCCGTAAGAGCCATATACAGGTTTCCTAGGTTAATATGCTTCAAATATGTTGCGACATCAGTAAGATGTCTTTCATTATGCCCGAAATGATTTTAAACACAAACTATGCCCCGTAGGGGTAGTTTGGTCATTTTAAAGGTTGTAAAAGAGTTTAGATGTTTAACTGAGTTACAGGTCTGATGTAAACAGCAAACATACTCAATTTGCTAATTTATATCAGTAGGTTAAAGCATGTATGTGAAACTTATCATTTTTAACCAAACTAGGCCCCGTAGGGGTATTTTGGTAATTTCACATAAGCCGAAAAGCTCAAAACTGAAGTCTGAGTTTATCAACCTTTGCTTACTGTTAAAATATTATAATTTGCCTCTTATATCAGTAGGTATCAACCCGGGTATGTCCAATATGATTTTAAAACATACTATGCGTTAAAAACGCTAATTAAGGCGATTAAGGCCATTTCCGGGTTCGATACTTAAATCTGATTTTTTTATATTTCCAGAAGGCTTAAAATAATTTATTTATCATATGTGATCAGTAGCAAAAGGTTTGGAGTCGTTTAGTTATGTAAAACTCATTTTATGGCCCGTAAGGGCAAAACCGACATTTACCGAATTAAGCCTACGACTATGAGTTATGCTCAGCCTAAAATTAATTAAAAATCTTTAAAAATCCCAAAATAATATATTACATCAGTGGGTAAAAGATTTGATACCAAAAAGTATGTTTAACTAGGCTATACGCTAATTACGCCATCTTATTAACATAAAGCATTAATTTTGCGATAATGAGCATAACTCTTAATCTACAAGTCAAACAGATGTCAAACTTTGCATACAAGTCTATATATCAGTAAAAAAGGTTTCTACACTTTTACATTTTCATAAATCACGTTTTAAGGTAATAAGGGCATAACGGTCAGCATATGAGCAATTAACGGGAACATGCATATTAATTGGATAACTAATGAACCAAGGTGTATAATCACAGAGGGTTGTTCTAACATGTAACCTAATCCAATTAAAGCTCTGAGGAATTTCTAAAACATGCCTAAACGGGCCAGAACTGAAAGTCAAAGTGAAAGTCAAACTATGTGACTTTCGGTTCCGAACCGGGTCTAAACAGGAAATAGTCGGGTTGAACATGTTTGGACATGTTCTTACACTTATTACTAAGTTATAACAATGATCAAACAGGTTATATATGTTCTAGATAGCTAATTATGCATAAATGACATTTTAAGCATCCTGTTGACTTTTTAATTATAAGTTTGACCCGACTTTTGACCTGGTTAGAGTGGTGATCAGGGGGAACCCTTTTGAGGTTTTATTACCCACCTAAATACCAACTCATAACTACTTTTAATTCGAGATATGACTGAGCCATTATTGACTAATCTCGAAGTCAAACCGTAATTACGACGGTTTGACTTTTAGCTAATTAAACAAGCTAAACTCAACTAAAGAAGGACTAGCATACTTACAAGAGTCCTATGCACGAGATATGATCACTTGGAAGCAGACTTGAGCTCCAGAATCAATCAGAATGCAGAGAAATGGTGTGAGGAAAAGTTGTGAACATGAAGGCCTATTTATAGTGGATTCACTCACCACATTTGATTGACAAACAAGTCTACTAGTGCCCACAATCGATCAACATGTGTCCTAGATGCTTAGGGGGTGTTTTAGGGGCCAGGAGATGTGGAAAAACGGGTATAGGTCGCGCACAAAGGCAATGGCAGGCAACAGCCCATGTTTCTCGGTTCTGGGCACCCCTCGCGCGACGCCACCCCCCCCCGGTCGCGTCGCGCTAGGCCTTGTCTGGTCAGGTTTTTGATTTCTTTCAATTTGATCCTTGGCTCTTCAAAACTTGATTAGGCACTTGATTTATTGCATTGTAAACCCTCATATTTGATCTATAAAGGCTTTAAGACATATACCCACTTTGCCAAGTCCCCGGGTAATTTTATTGTCACCCGAAAAGTCCTAACTTTCAACGTTTGCGCTTTAACACTTCGCACACGAATTTGATCATAACTTTCTCATACGTTAATGAAACTTTATGAAATTTTTTATGGTGCATTCCCGTAAGCATATTTAATATTTACAAAGCTTCGGGTTTGTCAAAAGGTCACTCAGAGGTATAATTTAAACATGTTGACACATTTGGTCCCTGTAGTTTGAAATCTCCCACTTTTAGCTTCGTATGATCCATGATTTATTCGTTTGAAGGTATGAGCATCGTGTAGGGTTAATGTACATTATATTTATTCACAGTTGACACTTAGAATATGTATATTCACATACTTTCCATGTTTGTCAACTTTAGTCCTTCCATAATATTTCTTTCGCACGTTTAAACTTTATGACACGTGTCAACACATTATAGGACGTGAATTTTCGAGGTGTTACAGTAGCTTTAATAAAGATAAATTTTATTACATAAAACAATATTTCTTAATTTGATTTAATTAATAAAATAAGCCACTTCTTGATGCCTTTCAGTGCCGTATCCATTTCTTACTCCAATCTATTGTAATTACCTGAAACATGTTTGAAAAAGGTTTTGTCAGCGGGAAATACTGAGTGAATCATTCTTTTATAAAAACGATTTATTTATTATAATTCATAGTATTAAGAGAGATTACAATGTTTATTTCAACCAACTACCCACAGTATTTGTCACCGACTCGTTTCGGTGACTGTGGTCATATTACTATTGAGTCCGTTCACCCAATAGTAACGAGTATCATTAATTAGGTACGCCCACCTAAAGTGATAAAAACAGTAATGTGCACAATACCCCACATACCGGCTGTAATTTGGTGACTACATAAACTTAATCACTGTAATTATAATATTGAAAATAAACATGCTTTTGAAATCAAATTTGATAAAAAGAGAATGACTCACTTATAATCATGCATATTCATACGGCCAAAGTTTAGTCTACAGATAATCCTTGATATATTGCAGATTTATACAGGCAGAGCTTAGCCTATTGATTTAGCCTTGTAACCTAGTGCCACGAACTAGGTAGGTAACTTAATACAGCAATTACGATAACTCACGAGATCAACCCTCACAACGAATGACAAAGTGCTATGCTTAAACATCCATCGAATTAACGATTAATGACAAAGCATCACCCTAATGTGGGCAGCACTTAAACATCCATTGAGTACATTGATCGATCGGACAATGAATCGTAATAGCGATCAAGTTATTACCCTGTATCGTAGCAGCACCCCCTACTAATTAGTGTTTTTGAGATTGTTTCGACTATAACTCAACATACAAAGTGAATTTGATCGTCGAACGAACGCCAGAATGTAAGTGCCAATGCCTGCTATTTATACGAAAATTTTGACATGCTTACGGACCGTAAGACTCAACCCTTACGGTCCGTAAGGGTCATTTTTTCGCAATAGGGTGGCCACGTGTGGGACTAGCCTTGCTGAGTCGACGAAACGTTTAAATTCGATTTTTATAATAACTTATAAGGATAATCGTTGAGTAGGGAATCCCCCCCCCCTGAGTTTTAGGGGCCCTGATCCTGATTCTGATTGTTCTGAAATTTGTAGGGTTTGTGTAGAATCACTTGGGTGTCTCAATTATAGGACGTGAATTTTTGAGGTGTTAACACATTTAAAATATTTCTTTCACACGTTTAAACTTTATGACACGTGTCAACACATTATAGGACGTGAATTTTTGAGGTGTTACATCCTCACCCCCTTAAAATAAATCTCTACCCGAGATTTACTGAAATAAGTAAGGGTACTTTTCTTTCATCGTGGATTCAACCTCCCACGTGTACTCGGGACCTCTACGGGCATCCCATTTGACCTTAACAAAAGGTATATGCTTCCTTCGAAGCTTCCTTACCTGTCAATCTTCGATCGACAAAGGTTTTTCCACAAACTTTAAGCTCTCATCTATATGCACATCTGTATGTGGTATAACCAGTGATTCATCAGCGAAGCACTTCTTCAGATTGCAGATGTGGAACACATTGTGAATTCCACTGAGATCTTCCGGTAAGTTCAACTTATAATCAACTGACCCGACACGTTCGATAACCTCGAAAGGTCCTATGTATCTCGGGCTTAGCTTGCCTTTCTTACCAAATCGCATCACCCCTTTCCAGGGTGACACTTTAAGTAGGACTTTGTCACCTACTTCGAAATGGAAATCCTTACGATTTGGATCTGCGTAACTCTTCTGCCTATCCCGGGCAGCTTTGAGATTGTCACGAATCTGGACAATCTTGTCCGTCGTTTCGAACACGATTTCTGGTCCTGATAACTGGACTTCTCCGACTTCCGCCCAACAAACTGGCGATCTACACTTTCTACCGTATAATGCCTCAAAAGGCGCAGCCTTAATGCTGGTATGGTAGCTATTGTTGTAGGAGAATTCGATTAATGGTAGGTTCTTATCCCAGCTACCACCCAAATCGATCGCACATGCACGTAGCATGTCTTCCAACGTTTGAATAGTACGCTCACTCTGACCGTCTGTCTGAGGATGGTAAGCCGTACTAAAGTTCAAACGTGTGCCCAAAGATTGTTGGAAACTCTTCCAAAAGTGTGACGTGTACCTAGTATCCCTATCAGAGATAATAGCCACAGGTATGCCATGTAAGGCTACAATCTTATCAACGTATAACTGGGCTAACATATCGGAGCTATAAGTCTCCTTGATGGGTAAGAAATGAGCTGACTTAGTCAGTCAGTCAACTATAACCCATATTGTATCATTGCCTTTCCTCTTCTTAGGTAACTTGGTGATAAAATCCATGGTTACCATTTCCCACTTCCACGTAGGAAGCTCCGGCTGTTGTAGCAAACCTGACGGTTTCTGATGCTCGGCCTTGACTTACGCACATGTCAAGCATTTTGCTACATGGGCGGCTACAGACTTTTTCAAGCCTATCCACCAATAATTTGCCTTTAAATCCTGGTACATCTTATCAGCTCCAGGATGAACGGAGTATTTGGAACTATGGGATTCCTGGAGGATGACATCTCGAAGTCCTCCATAGATTGGAACCCATATTCGTCCGTTTAATCGTAAAATTCCGTCCTTGCTAAGAGTTAACTGCTCCTCAGTTACTCCTAACTTTTCATTAGGATAGTTAGCTTCCAACACAGCTTCTTTCTGCGCAGCTAACAACCTTTCCATCAGACTGTTCTTTATCTCCATACGCTTGGCGTTAATTCGGATGGGTTTAACTCTTTCCTTCCGACTCAAGGCATCGGCGACTACATTCGCCTTGCCGGGATGGTATTTGATTTCACAATCATAATCATTTAAAGTCTCCATCCAGCGGCGTTGCCTCATGTTTAGTTCCTTCTGATTAAACAGATGTTGGAGGCTTTTGTGTTCAGAATAGATCACACATTTGACACCATAAAGATAGTGCCTCCAAAGCTTCAGTGCGAATACAACGGCACCCAGCTCCAAGTCATGGGTGGTGTAATTCTTTTCATGCACTTTCAATTGTCTTGAAGCGTAGGCAATCACCTTGCCTTTCTGCATAAGCATACACCCCATGCCAGTGTGCGAAGCATCACAATAAACCACAAATTCTTCTATTCCATCTGGCAATGTCAGTACTGGGGCGTTGCTCAGCTTTTGCTTCAGAATATCAAAGGATTCTTGCTGCTTAGGGCCCCAAACAAACTAAACCTTCTTCTTAGTTAGGGAGGTTAGGGGTGCAGCAATCCTTGAAAATTTTTCAATGAAACGCCTATAATATCCTGCCAATCCCAGGAAGCTACGAATCTCCATAGGCGTCTTTGGCTCTTGCCAATTCATAACAGCTTCAACTTTAGCGGGATCCACTTGGATACCACGCTCACTGACCACATGTCCAAGAAATTGGACCTCTCGAAGCCAAAATTCACACTTGGAGAATTTGGCATAGAGCTTCTCCTGGTGCAGGAGTTTGAGAATACATCGAAGGTGTTTCTCGTGGTCAGCTTGGTTCTTCGAATAAATAAGGATGTCATCGATGAAGACGATAACGAATTTATCCAGGTAAGGCTTGCAGACGCGATTCATGAGATCCATGAACGCGGCTGGTGCATTAGTGAGCCCAAAAGGCATCACTAGGAACTCGTAGTGACCGTAACGAGTCCTAAATGCAGTCTTGTGCACGTCTTCATCTTTGACCTTAAATTGATGGTAGCCTGACCTCAAATCAATCTTCGAGAAGTAACTTGCCCCTTGAAGTTGATCGAACAAATCGTCGATTCTGGGCAAAGGATACCTATTCTTGATCGTGACTTTATTAAGCTCGCGATAGTCGATGCACAGACGCATCGACCCATCCTTCTTCTTGACAAACAAGATTGGCGCTCCCCAAGGAGATGAACTAGGTCTAATGAAACCTTTAGCCAGCAATTCATCTAGCTGCGTCCGCAACTCCTTCATTTCTGTGGGTGCCAATCTGTATGGTGCTCTAGCAACTGATGCCGCTCCGGGGATGATATCGATTCTGAATTCGACTTGTCTATCTGGTGGTAGACCAGGTAGATCTTCTGGAAACACTTCTGGGTATTCAGAAATGACAGGGATGTCTTCTATCTTCGGTTTAGGCTCATCAATAATCACTTGCGCCATGTAGATGACACACCCCTTCGTCAAACATTTGGAAGCCTTGAGCATAGTCACCTGCTCAGGCAGCCCATACTAGGTATCTCCCCGGATGGTAAGTGATTTACCAGACGGAGTCTTTATTACCACATGTTTCTGGTTACAGACAATTTGGGCCTGGTTATGAGATAACCAGTCCATACCCAGAACTATGTCAAAACCAGCCAACTTAAAGGGAAGTAGAGCCAGAGGAAAAGAATGGTTCTTAATGGATATAACACATCCATCTAACACAGTAGAGACGGTTTCTATGGTACCATCTGCTAACTCTACCTCATAGTTTACGCTTAGGGTTTTGACAGGTAGATTCAACAATTTACAAAACTTATGATCTACGAAAGACTTATCTGCGCCTGAATCAAAAAGTACTCTTGCAAAAACATCATTTACAAGGAAAGTACCTGTTATGACATTATCGTCTTGCACAGCTTCTTTCGCGTCCATTCTGAAGACTCTGGCATTAGTCTTCTTAGCCTCTTCAGGCTTCTTGTTGTACTTAGGGCAGTTGGTCTTGATGTGCCCCTTTTCATTGCAACGGTAGCACGTTGCGTCTTTTATCTTCTTGCAATCCAGGGTTTTGTGATCCGTGGACTTACAAATTCCACAAGCAAAGGGTTTTGACTGAGTCTGAGAGCTTGACTCCAGTCTGCACTTTCCATAGTGCTGCTTCTTGCAAATTTTACACTTGGGCTTTTCACCAGAATTATGCCCATCCTTCCTCGACTCCGACCCTTTCTTGTTGTCACCGCTCCCACGGTGCTTCTTGTTCGACTTTCGCGAACCATCATCTTCACGCTTCCTTTTATCGGCCTCCTTATTCCTCAGCGATCTCTGCCTGACCGCATCCAGAGTGAGGGATAAGGAAATGTCAGCTACAGACCTGAAGGTAGCTGGCCGAGAAGCTTTTACGCTTGCCTTGATTTCCGGGGCTAAACCACCGATAAAGCGAGCGATTCTTTTTGGCTCCGGGGTTACCAGGTAAGGAACCAACCGGGACAGCGTATTGAAGCTTGTCAGGTAAGCTTGACAGTCTAGGTTCGTCATCACCAACGATAGAAAGTCAGATTCTATCTTCTCCACCTCATGTTGAGGGCAGTAGTTATCCTTGATTAGGGCGACAAATTGATCCCACGATATATTATACAATGGGATTTTTCCGGTGGCCTCAATCAGAGATCTCCACCATGCTAACGCTTCACCCTTGAAGGACTGTGACACAAACTTAACTACATCCCTTTCAGCGCACCCGCTGATATCTACCACCGTGTCCATTTCGTCCAGCCAAGTCATACAGTCGACGGCTCCTTTTTCCCCAGTAAAATCTCTGGGTTTACAAGACACGAAGTACTTATAGGTGCAACCCTTGTTACGGGGTTCTTGATGCAGTACTAAATATTGAGATGGGACACTTTGATGGTTGGTGGACTGACGGTCATCACCATCTTTCTTGGATCCATTCTTTTTGGGAGGAGGCTTGCTATGAGCCTCAGAATGTGTCTTGGGCTTTGAATGTGCTGCTGAGTGGGTCCTACTTCGAGTACCACTGTATTCTTCATACTGCCTTTCCAAAGCCTGTGTAACAGCGCCGTCTATGATCGCTTTTAATTCAGCACCCGTTAACGTAATCTGGGCGTTCTCATTTTGCTCCACTGGATGGCTATTTATTTCATTTGAGACAGCCATTTGAATTGAACTGTTGCAGAAAACAAGAACAATATTTTATTTGGGAGTTTATTATGGAATTACCCCTTAGGGTAACTCGTTAACCATCGTAAACAGAGACCATGTTTGGTTAACTTATTAATCGTATTGATTTAGGATTTCAATTAAATTTTATCCTAATCATAAACAATAACAATATATATTAGCACATAAGGCTTAGTCACATGGACAATTTAAATTATAAGCTATGATTTAGAGAATCAAGACCTTTAAGGTTTAAACCTAGTTCATTACCCTTATCAGACAGGGAGTCATAGCTACCTCTGTCTTTTGGCTCATATGGAAGTGAGCTGGGCCCGTAGGCATCATATTACCACGTATGGTAAAATATGATCATCTTAATTGATGATCTTAACCCATGATTCCGAGATCATATAATTGGGTTTGGAATCTTCTAAAGAATCCTTATACATATAAGAATGACATGTGATTTTAACGAATCACTTCTGCCAGGAGTGTTAACATGTTTTAAGATGTTAACAGGGATTTGAATCTTTTAAACAGGTCTTACCATTTTGGCCCGGTCTTATATTTGACACTAGGCTAGGTTTCACACTTTAAGATTCTTAATTTAAATAATTATATAGGCAGATTAATTTAAAAGGAATGATTTTAATTTATTTATTTCATTTATAAATTATTTATGCACAAAATGGCAAACATGAAATTCATAAAAACAACATTCCATTAATTATACATAGGTTACATGTTGCCCTAAACGGGTCTTTTCAAACAAACCATTACCCACGCAGGGGTTTTAAACAAGTACTTGCCCACGCAGGGGCTTTAAATAAACAAACTAAACATCATACCCATGCAGGGGTTAACGGAAAATAGACCCTCGTAGGGGTCAAATCATCACACAAACATACCCACGTAGGGGTTTATGGAAAGATAGGCCCACGCAGGGGCTCAAAACAAACATACAACACACATACCCACATAGGGGCTTAACAACCAAATACACCCACGCAGGGGCTTATACAGAAACTGGAAGGATTCAATGATCCTTCTTGTTCTTCCCTTTGATCAAGCCTACTAATCCTTGGAAGAATGTCTGCCTCTCCCTACGGTCCCTGTGCACTTCCCGTTCCACCTGATCCAGCCTCTGGAGGAGTTCCTCATGCTCAGGTGGGGAGAACCTAGGCGGCTGCGATTGAGTCCGTATGATAGGCCTAGGTGGTATCTGGTACCCTTGTGTTGGGTACCCAACTCCCCATGGAGCTCCGTATGGTCCTTCTGGTTGCAGGGCATTGTAGTTAGCTGCCACCAAGTAGGGGTCGGCCTCTGCGTACCCATAGTTGTGGTGGACTGGCGGCTCGAACGGGTTGTATGCCATAGAACCTGTATAAGCTGGGATTGGGTTGTCAAAACCCATTGGCGGCGGCTGCGGCATCGCTGGGTTGGAAGGCCCACCCATTTGTGGGTCCTCCTGTTGTGGCGGGTAGTGGCTGGCACTTGACTGACGTGGGGAGCTGAAATGAAAGTCTCCCGCACGTGATGACATACGTGCACCAGTTATCCTACGCCTTGGCGGTTGAGGAGGTGCCGATTGAACTGGTGGCGGTGGAGGTGGTGGCGTAACTGCCACGAATCGGTGATCCTCAGAGGAATCTTGATGATGTTGCTGCTGCTGCTGTTGCTGCTGCTGTTGCTGCCCAAGAGACGACGAGTGGTGAGAAGGTGTATAGTACCACTCGTGCTGATTAAACAGGGCTTGGAAACTGTCTGGACCACCGTAGGGTGATCCGTGAAAAGACGATCCGTCGGAGATCTCAATCGGATGGTTTGGAGTGCCACTAGCAGGCATGACGGGGTCCGTATCCTCGTCCATGTCATCCGCATTATCACCGGAGAAGTGATCGTCTGGCCCTAGTGGGTTGAAACCCACGGGTTCTGGTATGAATCCTACCGGGTTAAACTGTCCCCGAAAAACAGGTGTAGGGTCTCCATAGGAATGATGGGACAAAGATCGCTGAAGTGGTATGTAGGATGGTTGAGGATTATTGGGTTCATAAGGGTTAAGAACAGGCGGTGTTGAACTATGCGAAACCGACCGTCTGGCCGGCTCGAACAGGTTTCTCCGGTTCTCCCGAGGGTCGTCACTCTCGGTGTTGGATGGAGCTCTCTGTTGCGAAGGTCCAGCTTCATGGTCATTGGGGGCGGTGACTGGCCCCTTGCCTCGTCCTCGTCTCCTAAAGAATCTTGGCGGCATTTTTTTTTTCCTGTCAATATTTCATGAGATAACAATAACAAAATATAAAAATTTAAAGGACAAAACAAAAAAAACCGAATAAGGTGGAATTTATCCTATGTTATAAGTCTAGACTCGAAGGTTTAGATATGTGCAATTGTGTAACTGAGATTAAACACAAAAAGGCTAGTGTTTAATTCACTTAGAGTTGGCTCTGATACCAACCTGTCACACCCCGATTTCCACGTGTCACCGGTGGGCCAGTTTGGTCATTTTAAAGGTTGTAAAAGAGTTTAGATGTTTAACTGAGTTACAGGTCTGATGTAAACAGCAAACATACTCAATTTGCTAATTTATATCAGTAGGTTAAAGCATGTATGTGAAACTTATCATTTTTAACCAAACTAGGCCCCGTAGGGGTATTTTGGTAATTTCACATAAGCCGAAAAGCTCAAAACTGAAGTCTGAGCTTATCAACCTTTGCTTACTGTTAAGATATTATTATTTGCCTCTTATATCAGTAGGTATCAACCCGGGTATGTCCAATATGATTTTAAAACATACTATGCGTTAAAAACGCTAATTAAGGCGATTAAGGCCATTTCCGGGTTTGATACTTAAATCTGATATTTTTTTATTTCCAGAAGGCTTAAAATAATTTATTTATCATATGTGATCAGTAGCAAAAGGTTTGGAGTCGTTTAGTTATGTAAAACTCATTTTATGGCCCGTAAGGGCAAAACCGACATTTACCGAATTAAGCCTACGACTATGAGTTATGCTCAGCCTAAAATTAATTAAAAATCTTTAAAAATCCCAAAATAATATATTACATCAGTGGGTAAAAGATTTGATACCAAAAAGTATGTTTAACTAGGCTATAAGCTAATTACGCCATCTTATTAACAAAAAGCATTAATTTTGCGATAATGAGCATAACTCTTAATCTACAAGTCAAACTGATGTCAAACTTTGCATACAAGTCTATATATCAGTAAAAAAGGTTTCTACACTTTTACATTTTCATAAATCATGTTTTAAGGTAATAAGGGCATAACGGTCAGCATATGAGCAATTAACGGGAACATGCATATTAATTGGATAACTAATGAACCAAGGTGTATAATCACAGAGGGTTGTTCTAACATGTAACCTAATCCAATTAAAGCTCTGAGGCATTTCTAAAACATTCCTAAACGGGCCAGAACTGAAAGTCAAACTATGTGACTTTCGGTTCCGAACCGGGTCTAAACAGGAAATAGTCGGGTTGAACATGTTCTTACACTTATTACTAAGTTATAACAATGATCAAACAGGTTATATATGTTCTAGATAGCTAATTATGCATAAATGACATTTTAAGCATCCTGTTGACTTTTTAATTATAAGTTTGACCCGACTTTTGACCTGGTTAGAGTGGTGATCAGGGGGAACCCTTTTGAGGTTTTATTACCCACCTAAATACCAACTCATAACTACTTTTAATTCGAGATATGACTGAGCCATTATTGACTAATCTCGAAGTCAAACCGTAATTACGACGGTTTGAGTTTTAGCTAATTAAACAAGCTAAACTCAACTAAAGAAGGACTAGCATACTTACAAGAGTCCTATGCACGAGATATGATCACTTGGAAGCAGACTTGAGCTCCAGAATCAATCAGAATGCAGAGAAATGGTGTGAGGAAAAGTTGTGAACATGAAGGCCTATTTATAGTGGATTCACTCACCACATTTGATTGACAAACAAGTCTACTAGTGCCCACAATCGATCAACATGTGTCCTAGATGCTTAGGGGGTGTTTTAGGGGCCAGGAGATGTGGAAAAACGGGTATAGGTCGCGCACAAAGGCAATGGCAGGCAACAGCCCATGTTTCTCGGTTCTGGGCACCCCTCGCGCGACGCCACCCCCCCCCGGTCGCGTCGCGCTAGGCCTTGTCTGGTCAGGTTTTTGATTTCTTTCAATTTGATCCTTGGCTCTTCAAAACTTGATTAGGCACTTGATTTATTGCATTGTAAACCCTCATATTTGATCTATAAAGGCTTTAAGACATATACCCACTTTGCCAAGTCCCCGGGTAATTTTATTGTCACCCGAAAAGTCCTAACTTTCAACGTTTGCGCTTTAACACTTCGCACACGAATTTGATCATAACTTTCTCATACGTTAATGAAACTTTATGAAATTTTTTATGGTGCATTCCCGTAAGCATATTTAATATTTACAAAGCTTCGGGTTTGTCAAAAGGTCACTCAGAGGTATAATTTAAACATGTTGACACATTTGGTCCCTGTAGTTTGAAATCTCCCACTTTTAGCTTCGTATGATCCATGATTTATTCGTTTGAAGGTATGAGCATCGTGTAGGGTTAATGTACATTATATTTATTCACAGTTGACACTTAGAATATGTATATTCACATACTTTCCATGTTTGTCAACTTTAGTCCTTCCATAATATTTCTTTCGCACGTTTAAACTTTATGACACGTGTCAACACATTATAGGACGTGAATTTTCGAGGTGTTACAGTAGCTTTAATAAAGATAAATTTTATTACATAAAACAATATTTCTTAATTTGATTTAATTAATAAAATAAGCCACTTCTTGATGCCTTTCAGTGCCGTATCCATTTCTTACTCCAATCTATTGTAATTACCTGAAACATGTTTGAAAAAGGTTTTGTCAGCGGGAAATACTGAGTGAATCATTCTTTTATAAAAACGATTTATTTATTATAATTCATAGTATTAAGAGAGATTACAATGTTTATTTCAACCAACTACCCACAGTATTTGTCACCGACTCGTTTCGGTGACTGTGGTCATATTACTATTGAGTCCGTTCACCCAATAGTAACGAGTATCATTAATTAGGTACGCCCACCTAAAGTGATAAAAACAGTAATGTGCACAATACCCCACATACCGGCTGTAATTTGGTGACTACATAAACTTAATCACTGTAATTATAATATTGAAAATAAACATGCTTTTGAAATCAAATTTGATAAAAAGAGAATGACTCACTTATAATCATGCATATTCATACGGCCAAAGTTTAGTCTACAGATAATCCTTGATATATTGCAGATTTATACAGGCAGAGCTTAGCCTATTGATTTAGCCTTGTAACCTAGTGCCACGAACTAGGTAGGTAACTTAATACAGCAATTACGATAACTCACGAGATCAACCCTCACAACGAATGACAAAGTGCTATGCTTAAACATCCATCGAATTAACGATTAATGACAAAGCATCACCCTAATGTGGGCAGCACTTAAACATCCATTGAGTACATTGATCGATCGGACAATGAATCGTAATAGCGATCAAGTTATTACCCTGTATCGTAGCAGCACCCCCTACTAATTAGTGTTTTTGAGATTGTTTCGACTATAACTCAACATACAAAGTGAATTTGATCGTCGAACGAACGCCAGAATGTAAGTGCCAATGCCTGCTATTTATACGAAAATTTTGACATGCTTACGGACCGTAAGACTCAACCCTTACGGTCCGTAAGGGTCATTTTTTCGCAATAGGGTGGCCACGTGTGGGACTAGCCTTGCTGAGTCGACGAAACGTTTAAATTCGATTTTTATAATAACTTATAAGGATAATCGTTGAGTAGGGAATCCCCCCCCTGAGTTTTAGGGGCCCTGATCCTGATTCTGATTGTTCTGAAATTTGTAGGGTTTGTGTAGAATCACTTGGGTGTCTCAATTAGGGTTTCCTTTGGGATAAAATAATAAAATAAATAAGACTTTTAATGAGGGTTGTTACATGTAGTCAACGCAATCTTTTCTTCTTGGGTCCATGGAATCATTGCCCTTTGAGATAATTTTTTGAAGAGTGAAATAAGATGAAAATTGAGAGAGTTTTGTGAGAAATAAGAGTGTTTTGTGTTGTAAAATGGTAGAATGGGTTTGAATAAAAAAGTAAGGTGAGTTATTTTTTTATTTAAATGTAAAGAAACTTTAAAAAAACTACCGTTGGGGGGCAACGACTATATGCCATCCCGAATCACACTTTGCCACGTCGACGAAGAAATTCCCTCCACGCCAGTGATATTTGAGGCGCCCCCTCCCTAACGCCAAGTTGCATGCCAATGCCAGGCCGGTGTGGCAGCGTAGTTGAGCCCTCCACGCTACCACACCGTGTGGTCTAAACATGTTGTACCATGAAACACATAGAACTAATGTTGTAAAACAAGGTCCAGAAGGCTAAGTATTCACTACAAGATAGGTTGCGGATACGATTTTCTTTAACACCACCTAATCACTCAGAATCGATTAAACGCGGTCAACCTCGGCCAGTATCAGATTTAGTTGGTCAACACGGGATGAGTTTGACTTAAAAAAAATTAAAAACATAATTCCCATGTCCATCATATTAAAGAATAGACGTCATTTTTCAATAATTGAATATCAATTTTGAAAAACTTTATTATTTGAACAAGTTTTTTTATTTATAAGAACTAGCAATAACACCCGCGCGTGTTGCGGCGCGGGATATCGCAAACATCGAATAAATTAGTCCAAACGTTATGTGATGTGTTAACTATATGAAAACACGCGTTTCGACGTATCTGATTGAACTCAATGTAACTTATATAAGCATTGCAATTGGATCAAACATAAAGTAAATCAAATTTATACCGTACAATCATAACGTATTATATGTGACCCGAGTCATACATAGAAAATGTAACGGGTATAATGGAAAAGCTGACACGTATAATCAAAAGAGATGAATTAGAGCTTTTGATAAAATGGAAAAAAAAGAACCCACAATTTGACTCCAATCGGTTCGAAACAAAATTTACAAAACATCACATGACTCGTTTCCGAAAAAGGTTTATGTCGAAACATACACCAACTCAAATAGATACCGAAACGTACATAAAAATATGCACGTAAAAAATGTTTTTTTAAACATAAACGTGTTATATTTCACCTGACTCGTTTCCTGAAAAAAGTTTTTGTCGACACGTAGAGCAAATCGAATTTATACCGGTACGCACATAAAAAAATACATGTGAAAAAATAGTTTTTTTTTTCTTAAGTAAAGGAGGTATAACGGTAACTCGAAACAAATTATTAGTAAAAAACTTAGTAGGTTAAATACGTTTATAAAATTGTGCCAAGTAGTAGGGCTGCAAACGAACCGAACGAACACGAACTTGTTCGTGTTCGTTTGTTAAGAAATATATGTGTTCGCGAACCGTTCACGAACACTTATCGAACGAGATTTTATGTTCGTGTTCGTTTGTTAAGGAAATGAAGTTGTTCGTGTTCGTTTGTGTTTGTTTGTCAATTTCAGGCAACGAACGTTGACGAACACAAATGAGCACAAACTAATGTTCTTGAACACAAATGGAAACAAACGAACACAAACAATCATTCATGAACAGAATATATAATACACAGACACTTATTAGATATTTAATTTGTCGGAATTTTGAAGTATTTAAATAAATATAAAAACTAAAAACACTAATGAAGTATCGAACACAAGCGAACACGTTACCGAACGTTCACGAACATAAACGAACGAACATGACCTTTGTTCATGTTTGTTCATTTAACTAAACGAACGAAATTTCTTGTTCGTGTTCGTTTGTTTAGTAAATGAACGAATACAAACGAACTTCCCGCCGAACGGTTCACGAACTGTTCGCCGAACGTTTGGTTCGTTTGCAGCCCTACCAAGTAGCACTAATGCCAAACCACTGCCAGCGAACACCAACCTCAGAAGAGCTTGTAAAAATAAAATAAATAAAAAAGTAAAACATAACACCGAACAAAAAATATACGTAAAATCTTTGAACCACGCCCGCCCGTTGTGGCGTGTTAATGCGAAGCAATTAGACAAAAACGTAAAATGTAAAAAAGAATAACTAAGTTGATCTAGGATCCGTGCGTTGCGACGAACTTGTCAAGCGGAGAAAAATAGACAAGTTGCGACTGGCCTATCAAACGGGTAAAAAACTTAGTAGGTTAAATACGTTCATAAAATTATTCAACGAGGTTAAGTAAACATGTCTACAACTAAAAGTAAAATCTAACTATAAAAAGGCAAATTAAAAAACAACTAAATTTATTACCTTGTATATTGAAGTGTTAATATAGACTATGTAGACTTTAAACTAAAATACGATAAAAAAAGCAAGCAACATGATTAAATAAACATGTTTAGAGCTAAAAGTTAGTTTAGCTAAAAATAAGTTAACTAAATATTAAGTAAAATAATAAAAGAATTAAATTTATTAATAAGATAAAAGAAAAAATATTTGTAACAAATATAAAAAAAATTAACTTAATTAATATTTAAGACCCGTATGACAACTCGATTAAAGTTCGGGGCATAAACGTAAATTGTCTATAAAAAGTTATTAGAGTTCAGGGGTCATATAATAAATATTTAAGTTCAAGGTTTAAATTAATAAATAAAAAACAATCACAATTTAACTCTATAAAATAAAGTAACATAGACCAATCCAGAATTACCACTATTCACAAATTGAATTGTTATCATATAGAATTTATGCAAATTATAAAAACTAAAAAGATTATATTTCAAGACGTAATAATTTATGAATCAAAATGAAATGAATGCTGTAAATTTTGCTATAAGTCATTCTTTTAAACACAGACTCTTATTTCTTTTAAATGACTGTCAAGGTATCATTACTATTCACTGGATGGTTGTGACTGGGCAATTGCAGGCACGGTTGGTCCCGGATCAAAACCCACTGGGTTTCTCCACGAAGAGGCAATAACACAGGCACACAAGACCTCTCTGTGTTTCCACGGGAAACCATATCACCGATTGCCACTTGACAGACATTGCACCGTCACAAGAGCCGAGACTCTCTGATGTAACGCACGATTTGACGAAAACCCATCTTGACTTGGATTCAAACTTACAACCTCCAAAGGAGACCTAGTTTTTATCTTCATTGTCTTTGTCACTTCACCAAACAGAAACTCTTATGATAATAAACTAGTAGTAAGACCCGTGTGAACACACGGGGAAGGTTTAATAACGATCGAAATCAAATACTAAAAAACAGATTATAATATATCATTTAAATTGTTTGCGTTTAGTTACATATCTATACTTTCTATAAAAGAAGAAATCCCTGTGACATAAGAAAAGCTGATGTGTCAGCAGGAGAGGCTGTCCAACAAGGCTTTTCTTATGTCATTTTTACATTATAAACCTTAATATTTAAATCCTTTAAATTTCAAAGTTGGCCCACATGCAAATCTCAAAGGTCTGATGCCAAAACTCTGCCTATCAAACCACTGGCCCACATAAGAAAAGAGCAAACCACTGCCCATCAAAACCACTGCCACGTTCAATAATGCATAAGTTTTGGCTCAAACCTCTACCCATATTCAAAATTTAAAATCCTGACTCCAAATTCAAAATTCAAAATTCAAACTACATATGAATTTGTCTCCCTATAAATAACATATATGAATTTGGCTCCACATTCAAATTTCAATTTATCTATGTCACTCATATTTTCGATCATATCTCTCTCACTCAAATGCATAGCTCTCATGATTGATCCGGTTAATCTTCGATTGCAGTTCTTTGTTCTAACATTTGTTGACTCTGTTTACACATTATCATTGTTCCAACATCGTTGTTTTACTTGAAGCTCTGTTTCATACACCAACGTTTCACCTCAGCTTTTCTTATGTCACTCAGATTTCTCCTTTTATAGATTGCTTGAAGGATGTAGAATTTGCATATTCAGTCTGTTCATCTGCGGTTACAGCTTTTTGAACTTCACGTAATTTTTCCAACATCATTGTTGCAACATCGTCGAGGATATGTTTTTTTCTCTGATTTTGAATCTTAAATTTTGAACTGATCTATTCTGATTCTCGCTTTATATTTCAACCTAATCAGAGTTGTTTAAAATTCAAACAATCAGTTGCAGGTTATTTTAGGTTTGTGGATTCATTTAAACTGTTGATATATGTTGATAATATTTATTTTAAGGTATTGATATATTTCAGCTTTGTTTTTTCCGAGCGAGCAGTGGGCAGTTCTTCTGCACTGTTTTTGAAGTCTGAAGTGCAGAAAGTGGAGTACTTCATGAAGCGCCGATGCTGTTCCAGGTTTTCTTGTATTTATTATCACTGATGATGTCCATTTTATATATTAGTTCTTCAATCAGCCTAATCATCAGCCTGTTAGCTATTTCACTATATAGTATGATTGTCAGTTCAGAAGCTTTTCATCACATTTTACTACCATTATATCCTTCTTTTACATCAGACTTGAAGAAATATTCAAGTTAAAAATGTTATCATACCCTTCTGTAGGTTCTTATGATTTAAAGTATCGTTTTATCAAGCAACTTGAGGATGAAGTATATGAGGAGAGGGCTATTGTTCAACAGCTGAAGAGGTGTTTTGATGGACTGCATCTTGGTCTGTTTACGAGAGACCAAGTGTCCAGAAAGCTAATGGAGATGTCTTTCTGCACTAAAGAATTCAAAAACAGTGCAGAAGCTTTTCATCACATTTTACTACCATTATATCCTTCTTTTACATCAGACTTGAAGAAATATACAAGTTAAAAATGTCATCATACCCTTCTGTAGGTTCTTATGATTTAAAGTATCGCTTTATCAAGCAACTTGAGGATGAAGTATATGAGGAGAGGGCTACTGTTCAAATGTTGAAGAGGTGTTTTGATGGACTGCATCTTGGTCTGTTTACATCAGACTTGAAGATATGTACAAGTTAAAAATGTCATCATACCCTTCTCTTACATTAGACTTGAAGAAATGTATAAGTTAAAAATGTCTCAATGTAATTGTTGATCTATCGTCATATGTGATATGAAAATTTTAATTCTATTAATCTTTGCAGAGCATTTTATTTTTACTAATTTGAGCATCAATAGTTGTTAGAGTTGATACCTGCTATTGTAAATTTTGAGTTGCTACTGTTGCCAACATCTGTTATTACCAACAGTAGTTTCCAAAGAATTGTCAACCATTAACACAATAGAAGTTCTGAACATTCTTAAAAAAATAGGTATTTTTAAAAAAATTGACAAAAAACTTTAAAAGTCTGTTGGAAACAACTGTTTTTAAAACATCTGTTTGGCAAAAGATTCATCGACTGTTTAAAGGTATTGTCTGTTCTCATAATTTCTGTTTTTTTTGTAACGACTGTTGAGTTGCTACTGTTGCCAACATCTGTTATTCCCAGTGACATAAGAAAAGCTAATGTGTCAGCAGGAGAGGCTGTCCTACAAGGCTTTTCTTATGTCATTTTTACATCATAAACCTTAATATTAAAAGCCTTTAAATTTCAAAGTTGGCCCACATCCAAATCTCAAAGGTCTGATGCCAAAACTCTGCCTATCAAACCACTGGCCCATATAAGAAAAGAGCAAACCACTGCCCATCAAAACCAACAGCAGTTTCCAAAGAATTATCAACGATTAACACAATAGAAGTTCTGAACATTCTTAAAAAAATAGGTATTTTTAAAAAAATTGACAAAAAACTTTAAAAGTCTGTTGGAAACAGCTGTTTGGCAAAAGATTCATCGACAATTTAGGGAAAATGGGTTTGAAAGATGATAACCCAACAGTGGAGGATCTCATTCGACAGCTCCGATAAATTCAATGGTATTCTGAAATAATGCTTCCTTGATTTTTGAAGACCGACAAAGACCGACAAATGTCCACAGTGATGCTTCTTTGGACATTTGTTTCCAAAGAATAATCAACGATTAGCACAATAGAAGTTCTGAACATTCTTAAAAAATAGGTATTTTTAAAAAAATTGACAAAAAACTTTAAAAGTCTGTTGGAAACAACTGTTTTTAAAACATCTGTTTGGCAAAAGATTCATTGACTGTTTAAAGGTATTGTCTGTTCTCATAATTTCTGTTTTTTGTAACGACTGTTCAGTTGCTACTGTTGCCAACATCTGTTATTCCCAACATCAGTTTCCAAAGAATTATCAACGATTAACACAATAGAAGTTCTGAACACCTGTTATTGCTCAACAGATCTTTGTAAAATGTCTTCAGAACATGAACCTCTGTTATGGCAGAGCTTTAAAATTTGTCCTTTCTGTTTCTTGATATTTGATTTTATATTTTTACCATGAAATTTTTTTTAAATGTTTTGCATTAAATGGCTGCTGATATTTAATATCAATTTATTTGTTTATATTAAAAGTCTGTTGAAAACAACTGTTGTTGCGTAAGATCTGTTATTGCCCAACAGTAGTTTCCAAACACCGCTGAAGGGTATTGTCTGTTCTCATAGTTTCTGTTTAATCTAAGGACTGCTGAGTTACTAATGTTGCCTAACATCTGTTATTGGCCAACAGTGGTTTTCAAACAACTGTCATCCATTATCAGAGCAGAGGTTCTGCGTGGACAGATGTTGCCTAACATCTTTGTAACTTCTGACACGTAAGCATTCACTTTTTCACTTTATAAACCCCTGTTTCATCCCTAAACAGTGGTTTTACTTTCGTCTCGAGTTTAAAATTCATCAGAGCGGTTTCCACCTTCTTCATCAACCTCTCGCAACTTTCAATTCCGATCATGGCTTTGATGGTGAAAAATTCTCATAACTATCTGGCTATTTTTGAGAAAACCGAGAACAATACTCTCTATCATTCAATGATTGATGTTCTTACATCATCTAAATATATGGTCATTCTTACCGCCGACGCACCCATTTACGAAGAGACTCTCCGCGATTTTTGGGCAAATGCGAATATTGAAGAACAAAACAATGTGGCCGTAAGTATAACTTCAAAAGTCGGAGGTGAATCGGTTGCTATTACCCCCAGTACCATATCAACAACATTTGAGGTAAACGACTTGGCAGGTAAGACATCTTTCCCGAAAAATGAGATTCAAACATACTTGATTGGGAGGGGATATGATGGAGAGTTGAATCAGGCAACTATGTTTAAACGTAATTTTCCAACACAAATGAAATTCCTGTTCCATATTCTCTTAATCTGTCTCTCAAATAAAACTACTTCTTTTAATGAAATACCTTTGAAAATTCAGTCATTGGGGTATGCAATTTTGACAAATACTGATTTTAACTACTCCCAGGCACTGTTTGTTGATTTGGTTGCAAATTTAGAAAACATTAAAAAGGGGAAAATTGCTGCTATTAAAAAGGGGAAAACTGCTGCTATTAAAAAGAGGAAAACTGCTGCTATTAAAAAGGGGAATACTGCTGGTTTTCTTATGTTTCCTAGACTATTAAGCTACTATCTGCAAAAACATGTTTCTCAAAAAGCTTTTGAAAAAGGTAAAGCTATTAAAATGAATAGTCTAACATCTGAAACTTTTACTCGCCTTATGGCTAAAGAGTCAGATGTTTCCAAAACTGAAGCAGAGGGGAATGAGGAAATTTTAGATGAGTCCACAAATGCTCCTTAAACCTCTGTTGCTGAGCCCACTGCTCTTGGTGATCAGAGCACTACAACCACTACTATGAAACCCCCACCAACAAAACTCAAAAAGACCAAAACAAAATCCAAAAGCCCACCGAAACCAGCAAAACGGGTCCTCTGGAATATGAGATCCCAGAGGTTAACCCTGTGACAACACAGATGTCACTAGAAACCACTGTTGCTACTTCCTCACGACATGTGGAAAGATCTCAACCCATAAACCAAACTCCTCATGATTCCTCACAAAAGGAACATGTTGTATTCACAGGGACACCACAATATGATGTCATACCCTCATATGAGAGTATACTTAAAAGCCCTTCTCCCGGGGCAATGTCTCTTTCGATAGCAATCCCTTCATCTTCTATTCCACCAAAGTTTGTAACACTGCTTCAAGCTATTGACATTCAGACTGATAGCAATCCCTCCCACGAACACTTTACTAAGAGTGTTACTTCAACAATAGCTATGTCTGAACCTTTTCAATTACCTAACCCAGAAATAGTTGAGGAGGCTACACCTCTTGAATTTCAGCAAATTCTTGATGGTATTTCAAGTGGAGCAGCTACTACAAATGTCAAATCCACTGATTTACATTTGGACAGTAGTTTCATAAGTTAGACTCCATTGAAGGCAACCACTGCTGTGTCTATCAAGGTATCCACTGGTGAGTTCAAGTTAACCACGAGTGAGATCACTAAGCTAACCACTGATGCAGAGGGAAGTCCCCAGAACCAAGAACAAGGGGCATCTGCTAATGAAAATTTGGAGATACCTCCTCTTTCAAAAGCAGATACAACCACCTCTGGTGGGAATCCAGATGATCCTATTAAATTAGGTGATGGATTAAAATACCAGGATTTGACGGACATGATATCTAACTTGGAAACAACTGTTGCTGATATGAAAGATCAATTGAAGCAGTTGGTGGATGCTTTCAAAAGTCGACCTTCTCATCAGCAGTTATGCCAAGAGCTTTGGAATTCTGTACAACCCATTCTTGCAGCTCAAAGGGAACTGGCTGAGATTCAACTTAATTCCCACATGAAGCTAATTAGAGTTATGGTTGAAGCAAGATACAAAGACACACAGGCTGACATCAAGGGCATAAAAGAATGCATTGCAAAGTTAACTGGTACTACCCCTGCACCTGTGTTTGAAAAAGATGATGAAGATGATGCTGAAAAGAGGGAAAAGGATTCCATGAAAAACTTTGGCAAACCAACACCAAGAAATCACCCAAAACAAAATCCAAAGCCTGCCAAGCAAACTTCTGCAAAATCTTCTGGAAAATCTGATACTGGTAAAAAAATTGGAATTGATGATACCGTCAACAAACAGACAGATAAGAAGATTGAACGAAAGCAGAAGAGGAAGCATACAAAAGAGGAAGATGAAGTGCTCAACATTGGAACGTCAAATAGAAGAAAAACACACAAACATAACGAATCTCCTATTGTCATGTTTCCTAAACCAATATCACCACAAGAAAAACCAACCACTACTGCGAAACTTAAAAGCCCTGCTGAACCTAAGAAGCCAGATTCTGATACACCTAAAACAAAACTCTCACCAGAAAAACCACCTGTCAAAAAGCAGAATACAAAATCCTCATCACCACTGTTAACCTCCACTGAAACAATTGTTGATGCAACAAATGTTTCAACACATGTTAAGACAACAGCGGTTGAGATACCAGTTGTTAGTCAATCCACTGATTCTACCCAATTTCAATTCCCATCACAATCAACCCTTACACTCATAGCACCTTTTTCTTCCCTAACTCCTCCTTCTCCAAAATCTGTTTACACAAGAAAGAGAAAATTCATGGTGCATGAAGAAGAGAAAGAAGAAAAAGATATACTCGCACCAATTCCGTTATCAGCTATTTCATTCATTCAAACTTCACCCAAACCATTCGTCCCACCTCCATCAACAAAGATCAACCCATTGGCAGTAACTTTCCCTCTGGAACATTGGCTTGGTCAAGAAGTTGGAAGATTTTGCTAGAGACCTGAGTAAGAATATGTCAAATTTGTCACCAAATGTTGAGCTACAAAAGACATTAAGGAATGATTTCTTGACCACTATCATGGATACCAAGCCCTACGAAGCCTACAGGTCTGATTTCAAAGACTGACCCCTTGAAGCTCTTAATGAGGAAGTTAATAGAATTGAATATGCAAAAATCTGCTCCCAACTGGAAATAATATAAAAAGGTTGAAGTAGATGAAGTGTTGAAGTACAAGAGAATGAAGGCAGAACTTGTAGCAGCTAAGGTTGGGACTGCTAGACAAATTGGAAAATGGTCTAGGCAGTATATTGATCGAGCTTACAATAAGTTAGAAGAGCGAAGAAAGACATATCCATCCCTTCCTAAAAAGCCAGTATACAAAGATGAAACCACTGTTAGACGTCGGCAGACCATTACATCTAAAAAGATGTTCTCATCAGCAGATGTATCCATCGCTGCCTTGAACCAAAGAAAAAGACAACAACTGATGGATGAGGAAGATGAAAATAGGTATGCTGAGTACAGAAAAGAGTCTATCAGAAATCAGTTACGATATGGATTAGATGATGCTTCGTTGCAATTACAAGCTCAAGTTGCTAAAGCACTTCAGAAGTTGGCAAGCAGGCCTCAATCGCCAAACTCCTCTCAAATAAAACTTCTCCCAAGAAACCCATCAGATCCAAAAATAGTAAAGTGGAAGTCTGACAAAAAGACCCATGAATTGACTTTGATCAAGTCTGATGGTAGTGTTGAAAAGATATCAAGGGAGAATGCACTTGGTCTGAATCCAGTTGACCTCCAAGATCTTTTTAACCTTCAGCTTGATATAGATGAAGATGATATTGATTCCTTGGATTTTGAGCTCTAATTCAAAGGGCAAATCCAGGAAATATTGATGAGAGAATAAAGATCTACTGATTTCTAAAGTCTGCTGATTCCTTGATTTAGTTTTGCTGAAAGTTGTTGAGGCAGGTGATTGTGTGTTTGTAGTTAACGTTTGATGAACTTTAAGTTGTATTCAAGTTCTATTAAGTACCTATGTCTATAAACAGTTTATATTGTCTTTTTGGGTAAACGGTTAAATTGTATGTAACTGATATATTAACCGATAATCTATGTTTATAGTTGTCTTTTAGCTATAATAGATAGCACGTTTTGGTACAATATATATACACGAATCTATATGTTCTATTAATATGTGTTATGCATAGTTGTCTAAGAAACGACCCGTGTTTGCAGCTCTCATTTTTAATGAGAGTACTAAATTCTTTGTTAATAACATTATTATCTTAATATCTGTTTACTAACCTTTGTAGTTTCTGTTGACTGACCTTTTTAACATGGGTTGACTAACATCTGATAGTTACTATCTATCCATCTGGCAAGCTCTGTTGGAGATAATGGATAATAGTTTTTAGTAAAGTCTATTGGAAAGCAACAAAGGTTTTTAACAGTTAATAGATAACAGTGGTTTGCTATCAACATAATGGAATTGCTGTTGAATAAACCTGTTGACCATTAGTTTATATGAATTTTGTAAGTCTGCACTAATTATTTTTTTACTCTTTGTCAATATGTGTTATGCATGGTTTTCAAAAAAACGACCCATGTTTGCACACGGGTCTCACCGCTAGTCTTTATAAAACAATGTTAAAGACAGTATGTGTTAGGACATTGAGAATAAAATAATTGAAAAAATATTAAATATTTTTTAACAGCAAAATCCATCCCCCTTTTGAACACACCCTGACATAAGGCTCTTGGCTGAGAGAAGCACACCTTTACCACTCCATTGTGAAGAAAATTTGGGAACAAGGCATCTCCAAAAAAGGGATCTAGTTCACTTGATAATTTCAATACTTTAAATATCTAAAATTTTATATTGAAATGTTATGTAAAAGCATATGGAATTATATGATATATTATTTGTCTTTTCACATTTAACATTTGTTTTGATTAGATATGAATATTTGTATAAAGATGGGACTGTTTGTTTAGCTCTTAGTGACCTCTTACTGGTTCAGTTTTTAATGGTTTAGATAGTTTATTTCGCGAGCAGATGTCCGAATGATTCAGATATTTTCCTCTGAATGATTAAGCATTATACTGAGTCTGAATGGTTAACACCTCTATTGGTCATACATTTGCCTCTGAATAGTTAAGCATTATACTGGCTCTTAATGGTTTAGACCACTTAGTAGTTCAGCACTTAGTGGTTTAGACCTCTTACTAGTTCAACACTTAACAATTCAAAAGTTGCCAAACAGCCCCGAAGTAAATACTCGTCATCGATTTGGATCCGAGCTTCCATAAGAGATAACCCTGAACACTTTTGAAATTGATCAATCAACTGTAGAATACCATTAGCCTCGTCATAAGAAGGGGATTATCCTTGTGACCACCTCCGAAGTGAGAATAAATATCGAAATATCACCAGAAAATAAGTATGTATGGAAGAGAAAGCGAGAGAGGTGAATCACCTTATATATGTCAGGTCACATGTATGCTTATTAAGTAATGCTAGTTATAACTGTATTGTGGTTGGCATTGTTACTCTGACTATTGGTCTTATTAACTAATGCTAGTTATAACTGTATTGTGGTTGGCATTGTTACTCTGACTATTGGTCAGGTAAACATGCACTCCACATAACATATCATGTAGGCAAAACATCATGGGTGAACCGAACACAATCCAAATCTTGCAGACCTGTATACCTTGAATTAAATCCAACCTAGATGATTGGGTTCAGTACTATATCAATCAGACACCACCTGTTAACCAAAAACTATTTTAGAACGATTATCAATAGTCTTACTCGGTGCTATTTATCAAGTAACACTATATTACCATCCACCACTTGTTGTCTAGTGGTAGGAGGCTTGGATTCTCTAGTGGAGGCCCAAATTCGATCCCCACTCGTGTCACTTTTGGTGGACTAAGGCAATGCAAGATTTAAGCTAAGCCTTGTGTGAGGTTGTCAGTTCGAATCCCAAGCCCATCTGGGTTTTCTTCCCACCGTGCGTTACGTTAGAGAGTTTCTGCTCTTGTGGTGGCACAACGACTGTCAAGTGGCAGTCAACGGTATGGTTTCTCGAGGAAACTCTGAAGTCAGCATGAACCCAACTAAGACCACATAATTTGACCTGAGTAGGATAGCGGGGCTCTCCAATTTAAAAAGGGGTCCTAATATTAACACATGGTAAAAACTTATTTACACATGGTGTATACGGGCCGTATAATGTTATACGGCCCGTATAGAATTTAAAAAACTAACAAAGTCTGTGCCAGCAAACTTTGTCAGTTTTTTTAATTCCATACGGGCCGTATAACATTATATGGCCCTTATACACCATGTGTAAATAATTTACCTGGTCGTATACAATGTATACGAACGGGGTATACGGGCCGTATACTGTTATACGGCCCGTATTCTTCGAAAATTAGATTTTTCTCAAAGTATTTAAGAGATTTAAGGTGTCAATAACACGAGACATTTTACAGTCGTGAGGTGGTCAAACCTTTCTAAAAGTAGAAAAAATAAAACATTAACTAGTAACAAAGATTGAAGAACAAAAAGCCACGTCGTATGACTGTAATAAAACGGAAGCTATCAACGCGGGGTTACGGGCATGGTGTTATTCTTTATTTAATATTTACATAATAAAAGGAAGGGTGAGGCATTTGATGAGAGTTGTAAGGAGAAGCCGCGTCGTCTCGAAATACTGAACAACCGAAATAACAGCTTCGGTTTCATCAGCCTGTACCGAAGAAACCAAATTCGCAACAATGAGTCTGAGTCCATTGTTGTTCGTGAATGTTTCGAATCATCATAGAAGACGTGTCGGGTTCTTCTGCTAGTGGTCGGGCTTACAATGCTCACACAGGGTGATAAACAACGCTGATATGAACACAAACCAACTACTTTATCTTGAGTCGTCGGGAAAACTTTTCCTCAGGGGAGGGTGAGTAGTATGAGTCTGAGTCCATTGTGGTTCGTGAATGTTTCGAATCATCATAGAAGACGTGTCGGGTTCTTCTGCTAGTTATTCGGAATGTTTTGAATCATCATTAAAATTAACAATGCGGTCTTGATTGAATACGTAATTGCAAGACTGTTTGTCGGGCTTCCAATGCTCACACAGGGTGAAAAACAACCCTTGATGTTGAAACCGGTTTTACCTCATGAAAAGGAAAGAAACAATTTTTTTAGAGAAGCGTTGGGATTTAAGGGTTTATGAGTCAAAGTTAACATTCAGATTCAGATTCAGAAAGCAGATGATTTGTACTTGGTTTATTCTCTTTAATCTATTAGAACGATCCTTGTTTTGTCACGTACATGCGTTTAATTCCCAACATGCTTGTTTTGTCACGTACATTTCGTAAGAAACTTTTCGTGCACTGAACCTTCAGTTGTGTACGCAAATTCACTTTCTCTCTCTCTAGGTACTGGTACCTTCAATCTTCTTGAGTATTTTTCTAACTTTATGCTTGCATCCACCACAGTGAATATGCTTATTGACTGTTACATGAATAAGTAGTGTTTGTTTGAGAAACTGATTCAAATTAAAAAGGCGGTCTCTTTGCTTCGTTCACTAGAACTATTTGTGTATGCATTCTTTGCTATAACAGGTTGGATGTGACACACACAGATAGATAAATATCTGAGGCGTCCATTTGGAACAAGAAGTCCAACAATCCGTTCAGATTGTTGTCTAAACTATGAATGCACACAATGAATTTGACAACTGTGATAGATTATTAAAAGTATAAATCACCTCCAATCATTTCCTGGTCAAATCACACACTATAAAAACTTATCGTGTGTTGCAGTTTGGAAAGATGACCGAATAGAGATTTGAATAACAAACTGTGGAGAACTTGTTTGCGTTATCCATCAACATAAGCTAAAAATACTCTAAAATTAACAAGGCGGTCTCTTTGTTGCGTACTGATTATTGAAAAGATTTGTTGAAATCGAAGAAAAGAGTAAAAAAGATGAATTGAGGCGTACATTAGGAACAAGAAGTCCAACAATCCGTTCATTATCCGTTCATCATCGGTTTCTACAGCACAAGCACATACACAGGGAGAATGTTCTTGAAATTGAAGGAAAAGAAAAAATGGTTGCTGATGTTTTTCACTATCAGGATTTTGTTGGTTTGTCTGAGAACCTGATTCAGATACACGCCGCATTCGAAGATCCTTGCATTAGACACAATTTGTTAGAATTTGTGGATCAACAGAAATAACTGAAATAACTAACCATTTTCTTGCACCTGTCAAAGTTATCATTAATGTTATGATTATCACTTCCAGATTCGCTAATTTCACTGTTGGGTCTTAACGACATGATTAAAATGGGTTCAATACCAACTCTTCTTTAGTAGTGTTTGTTTGAGAACCTGATTGAGATACACAACGGTTCTCCAATTCCATATCAGTAATGAACGTTCAGTTGTAATGAACGTTCAGTTGTGTACACAAATTCATCAATCGGCTTTGAACGAGTCTAGAACACTGTTCGACACAGAAACTGTTCGATTTCACGGTGAGTGGAGAAATTACAAGTTTTCAATAAAATTTCATTCTGCTGTGAACTTGTTCTCTATGAAATGTCTCACTTAACAAGAGAAGCAACTAAAAAAGCGGTGAACTTGTTGTCTGTTGTTGTCTCAGACTCTCCCCCCTCCTTTTCTCTCTCTGACAGTGACAACCCTAGACCCAAACCACCGTAATCCACCACGAAGGAGGAGAATCAACTGTCGCTGCACTGTTCTCGTTGTGGTCGACATATACCAATGGTTCTGCGAAAAAAAAAAACATCATATGTTCTTGAAGATGAAGATGAAGAAACGAGGGTTTATTCTCTTTGATTTATTAGAACGATCCTTGTCTTGAGAACCTGATTCTGATTTAAACAATGCACGAAGATCCTTGCATTAAACACAATTTGATGGAATTTGTGGATCAACATAAATAACTGAAATAACTCGCCATTCTCTTGCAACTGTCATTTTGGCTGAACCACAACCTATTACAGCACTGTATGATACGAGCCCACAAGAGTTGAGCAAGAATTGGGTCCGTCGCATGATAGAAGATACATATCGTCCATTCAAGTTGAGCTTCCTGATGCAATTTAAACAATGCACGACATGTCTGTTAGTGGTTTCTGTAACCATATATTTGCTTCAAGATTTACGTCTGATGTCTAAGTTTGATCACATTTGACTTCATCTACCTGTGTTTTGAAAATAGGCTTTGTTCTTCGTTTTTTGGATCGTTCTAATAGATTAAAGAGATTTTTACCATTTTTTACCCTATGAATACGGGTCGTATACTGTTATACGGCCGTATACACCAAGTGAAAAAAAAATTACCCGATCGTATACAATGTATACGATGCTTGTATACGGGCCGTATAATATTATACGGCTCGTATACTATGGGTAAAAAATGGTAAAAAATGGTTTATTCTCTTTAATCTCTTGGAGCGATCCTTGTTTTCATAGGACTCACTTGCATCGTCTCGGAAGTACTGAACAACAGAAATAACAGCTTCGGTTTCATTAAACGGCTTTGAACGAGTCTATAACACTCGTAATCCTTATTTTCATAGGACTCACTTGAATCATTGCAAGTGTCCATATGGATGGTACATTTATCGCATCCCGCTCTTCCGATACCAAAGAGAATGCAAAGCTTCATGCAGCCGATGCCGCTTTGTTAAAAATAACAAAACCTAAAACTAGTGATACGGGCCCACAAGAGTTGAACAAGAATTGGGTCCGTCGCATGATAGAAGATACGTATCGTCCGTTCAAGTTGAGCTTCCTGATGCAATTTGTTGAAATTTGTGGATTTCGGTTGGTTCAGATCTCTATTCGGTCATCTTTCCTCTCAATTGAATAGAAAGACACTTGCTTCACACTTTCAAAATTCAAATCAAACTAACACAAAGTATCTCGATATGGTTGGTGTAAAAGCTCACATTATACTACATTGACCATGTCTTTTGACAAATCATCTGCTACCTGAATCTGAATCTGAAAGTTAACTAGACCCCTCAAGTTGTCATTCATAACAACTAAGCGTCTGGAGAAGAGTATGTTGATATAGGAGAGTTAATGCAATTTCCAAGCATTTTAGAGAGACCTTTAAGTACAGATCCTACAGCTGCATTTGGAACAAGAAGTCCAACAATATGAATGCACGTAACGAATTTGACAACCGGTCAAATCACACACTATAAAGTGTAAACTTATCGTGTGTTGTAGTTTTAATGAAGCAATGAAGATTGAATATGCAAACCGCATCCGTTTTGTATACGGAAACAGTGGCTATGGGAAATACAAACCCGACACTTCTTCTGTGATGATTAGAACGATCCTTGTTTTGTCACATACATGGAAAAACAAGGACCATTCACCTATTTAAACCTACCAAAACACCGTAAACCCCTTATTTTAATCTATTAGAACGATCTTTCTTTTAATCTATTAGAACGAGGCAACTTTCCTTATCACTCGAACACACCATGCCCACCTTGACCAGAATAGATAAGCGTATCACTCGATCCACTTACATTCGAATAACGCTGAGAATCCACAACGCTTATGGCCAGATTCTTTCCTTCAATCTTGGCAAAATCAATGCCTGCTTGTTTTATTATTTTCGTCTACATGTGTTTTGAAATAGGCTTTGTTCTTGGTTTAATGAAGTTACACGTAACATCTAGTTATATTCAAATTTAAACAATGCACGCCTCAACTAAGATAACGGACATCCATCAAGCTCAAAAAGAAAACTTGTGTTTCCCATAGTCACAAAAGATTGCGGTTTGTATTTCGCATAGCCACCGTTTCCGTAGTAAAAAACGGTTGCGGTTTGTATTTCGCATAGCCACCGTTTCCGTAGTAAAAAACGGTTGCGGTTTGCACATTCAATCTTCAATACTTCATTAAAATACCACTAGTAGAAGAACCCGACACGTCTTCATGTTACGGAGAATGTTCTAGAAATTGAAGGAAAAGGAAAAGATTTGTTGAAATCGAAGAAAAGAGTAAAAAAGATGACAGCTTATTAACAGTAGCAATCACCACCAATCATTTCCTGGTCAAATCACACAATATAAAGTTTAAAGTTATCGTGTGTTGTAGTTTGGAAAGATGACCGAATAGAGATCTGAATAACAAACTATGGAGAACTTGTTTGTGTCGGGTTCTTCTGCTAGTTATTCGGAATGTTTCGGATCATCATAGAAGACGTGTCGGGTTCTTCTGCTAGTGGTTTCTGTAACCAATCCATAATCACCCTTGGTAGTTATTCGGAATCGATAAATAACCAACACGAAGATCTCTGCGATCGCTAAGGTTTCCATCAACGAACTGATCGGTAACATTACTCTACCTGTGCTCCGATTTAAGCGGGGTGTTCCGATCAGCGCTTATCGACATTGTTAAAGTTGATGAAGAGTTTAGAAACCCTAGAATGATTGTGTTTTTACTGGAAAAAACGTGATACTTGAAAAAACACCATTATATACGGCCCGTATACAGTTATACGGCCCGTATAAATTTGGTAACAGCAAAAACCACCCAAAATTAATCCATTGAGCCGTATACGTTTTATAAATCGTATACATATGTATACGGCTCGTATAACTATATACGGGCCGTATATAATAAAATCAAAAAAACATTCTCTGCGCATTTTCCTATTCAAAAACATTCTATACGTGCCGTATAACTGTATACGGCCCGTATACAATAGGGGGTGTGAAAATAAGATATAAGGGGTGTAGGAACAAGGGGACACTTAAAAAGTCTAGTGATTATACTACATATATATTTACAAGATGGGGGGGGGGGGGGGGAAATAGTGCCAAGCAGCTGTCTGGCACTCCCCCATTGGACCAACCTTTTTTTAAGTTAATTTTATTCCCAGTTTAAAATTACGCTTTCATCCTTCGTTTAAAAATACGTTTTTGCCCCCAGCTCAAAATAAAATTATATTTTTGCCCCTAGCTCTAAATTTAGCTTTCGCCCTTGGTTAAAAAAACTCATTTTTAATTTTGTTCTCAGTTTAAAATTACGGTTTCGCCCTTCGTTTAAAATTACGGTTTTGCCCCCAGTTCAAAATAAAACGTTGGTTTTCCCTCTACCTTAAAATTACGATTCTGCCCTCAGCTCAAAAATACGTTTTTGCCCACAGTTCAAAATAAAATTATGATTCCCCCCCCCCCCCCCCCCCCAAGCTCAAAATTATGATTTTGCTCTCAGTTTAAAATTATGATTTCGCCTACAGCTCAAAATATAATTACGATTTTGTCCTCTATACAGACATACATGTTATGAGAGAGAAATATTCGCTTTATTGCCCCGCAACGCGGGCGGAGCAAAAACTAGTTAAATACAATACAAGAAAGTCGCTCTTAGACAAACACATGTATAATCCGACGTGTAGAATTTCTGTAGTTTATTATAAGGCTAGTGGGTATGGTGATGGTCCTCCAAGGGAGGATGATCCGCCACGTAGGCGCCACGTCATAGTCCTCCCAATGATGGTCCATCCCCCAAAAGTAGAGGGTATGGGAGGATGGTCCTAGTCACAGTCCTCCCCACCACTTTTATGTTTTTTTTTTAATCTTCTACTTTTTTTTTAATCTTCTACCTTTTTTTTAACATTTAACAAATAAACTAACCAAAAAATTATCATTAATATTAAAAGACATTACATAAAAAAAACATACACTTAATAAAAAAAACATAAACTTAATAAAAAAAACATAGAGTTAAATAATTTGATGTTTTTTCATGATGTCGTCTTGTAGTTTTTTCAACATCGAACGTTTCGGCTCGGGATGGTCCTCGACATTCATCGATATTATTTCTCATTCCTTGAGCCGAATTTTTTCATCGGAAATTCGGATTTTCTCATTCGACAATCGGACCTTCTCGCGTAACTTTTCTTCCGCTACACGACTTTTTTCTTCGACGGCCCGCTCCTTCACCTTCGTCTTTTGGGCCGAGACGTCGTTGTACATTTTTAAGTGTTCCATAAACTCTTCTATCTTCGGGTCCAACTTTTCCTTTTCCTTTAGGCGGTTAGGTTTCGGGAACAACCTCCACATCGTCTTCGGGTTCGGATTGTTGAAAGGGTTGCGTCGGGATCGGTTGGGGTTGAACGGGTGGTGTCGGGTTCGGTGGGAAATTATAAGCACCCCGCATCATCATTTGTTGAAGAGCTTGATTTTGAGAGAATTGAGCGAATTGGTTTGGCGAGTGTTGGAATGATGCAAACGCATTTGATGAATATTGTGAGAATTGGTTCGGTTCTAGCGTCGGATAATATCCCGGAACCGAGAAAACATTAGGTTGGGTCGGGTTGTTGGGATTGTTCGGGTTGTTCGGATTGTTCAGGTTGTTCGGGTTGTTGAAGGGATCCATGATAGAGTATAAGGTTTATAAAAGTGGAAGAAGATTTATAAAAATTATGTAAGAGAGATGAAATTTTGGGGTTAAATTTGTGAATGGAGGTGAAAATGGAGTGGAAATATATATATTTAAATTTTTTGACCGTTTGGAAGTTTTTGGAAAATGGAAATTTTTTTTTTAATAACGGTAACTTTTTGAAGGAAGGGGGCCCACTTTTTGGTTCGTCGCCAACGTCCAGGAACGGACGGTGAGGACGGGGACCGGGGGGGCGGGTTGGTGTAGCAAGCGTCACCGGAGCAGGACGGGTGGGCGACAGACCCATACCGTGTAGCCTAATATTATTTGATCTGATTATTTGTGAATTAATTGTTTGGTGCGACGTGGGGACACAAGATTGTTAAAAGTAATGAAGCAATAATGCCTCCTCTGACACATTATGTTGTGGTTCAAATGTTCAATCGTAAATCAATTCTTTTTCCCCTTTTTTAATAATGATGTATTTTGTATTTTTCATAGCACTTATGTTCCGTCGTTTCCATCTGCCGTATCCTTTGTAACAACACGTTGAAATCGGCGGATCATCTCTTGGTGTCATGCGAAACGGCTAAACAGGTTTGGCTCATAATCTTCCAATGGCTGAAATTACCCATTCCGAGCTATATGATAAGTGTAGTTCAGTTATTGGAAAATATTAACTCTTACAAGTTTCAAAAGAATACGAAAAGGGCGATATATACAGTGGTTGCGGCTACATGCTGGAATTTATGGAAAATGAGGAATGAAATTATTTTCAAACAAAGAGAATTCTCGTTGACGAAGCTGATCGGGGATATTAAAGCAATCTCGTACACATGGATAAAGAATAGAGCTGATCTCGGGGAGCTTAATTGGGAGAAATGGAGAGGTTTTAAGCTATAATTTTTATTGATGTAGTTGGTATCTTTTACTTTGATTCCTGTTTGTTTATCTTTTTGTTTTGTGTCTGTACTGTTTCTTGAGCGCCTTGCTTGAGTTTTATAAAATTTCGCCCTTTCTCAAAAAAAATACAAACTGCAATTAAGGCCTCGCATTGCGGCGGCAGCGTAAAACCGTATCAAATAGCACAAATACCACACCATCGTCAACAACCGCCAATAGTGAAGTTGCGGCGTGTCAATACGAAAAAATTAGACCGAAACGTAAAATATAGAAACGAATAACTAAGTCTATCTAGAACCCGTGCGTTGCGACGAATATGCTAAATGCGAAAAAATAGATGTAACTAAAAACGTTGAACCGTACATGCGCGTTGCGCCATGTTAACTCGCAAAATTTTGAACAAAACGTAAAAATGTTGAACCACACACGCACGTTGCGTCGTGTTAACTCGCATTTGAATGAAACGTAAACTAAATTTACGAAAGATGGAAAGTATATGAGACTAAAGTTAATTGTGAAGTTAAATTGTAAAAGATAAAAAAGTTGAAAAAAAAAAACAATTTTGTAAATGGTAAGCTTTGGATTTGAAGTAAAATTTAATTCTTTTCTTAAAAACCAATAAAAAGGTTTACTAATTAACATGGTAGAACTATAAATGAGTTACCAAACATGAAGCGGGTTATTTTCTTATGTAAATTACCACACACATCTTATGAATTATTTTAATACATATATAGTGATAATGTAAATTACCAAACACAACATCTTATGAATCATTTTAATACATATATACTGATAATATTTGAGTGTGATTGATAGACGGAATATCATTTGATGGTAACATAATAGACAAACACCTGTCTAAAAATATTGTCAAAAGTGAAAAGTAAGAAACTGTTGTGGAGAAAACCATAAAAAACGAAAGTAAACTGGTGCAAACTGATGTTATTAATTGACAGTGGCATATCTGAGAATTCACGTACCCTGTTCGAGCTCGAAAAATTTGCCCCTATGCTTTAACGATAAACAATATAATTATGAAAATGACAAAAATTGTAGTATTTAATAAACAATGCAATTTGACGTGTTTACCATCCGGATAATGACAAAATCATAGTATTCTAATGAGTTACATGCTTGTTTAGGAGCCATTAAGGCCTAAAAATAATAATCGATGTTCGCTTAACAAGAATACTCAATTCAATAAGATACGTACGCGCGGATATGGGTTCAATCAACAATTATGTTATGATGTTAACAATAACAACAATTTACGGACTAACAAAATTACACAATAAGATACGTACGCACGAACCTTTTGATACAATCGGACTTTTTAACTTCATGATGAAAACAAACAGAAACAGCAAATCAGAACAAGGCAACACCAAAGAATCTTTTAGGTAACATGACTTTTGTTTAAGCAAAAATTGGATGAACCAGGGGTGTAGCTTTCAAGGGGCCGGGAGGGGCGTCCGACCCCGCGAACTTTTCGCTTAGTAGTGTTATGTGTGTACGTTTTGTTGGAAATTTTGTGAAAATAGCATTTTCACAAATATAGGAAAATGATTTTTTTTCCTATTTTGGACTAGAAATAAATATAATAAAATGAGCGGGTTTTATATATTTATTTGTGGGTTTGTGTTCTATGTTAGAAGACCTTCGCAACGAACTAAACCACGTCCAAAACGGAGATAAGATGAATGAGATATCGATGCTCAAAGTTTGGTGTTTGAGAGATGGAACTTAAAGGGGTATTTAAGTGGGAACTCTCCATCCGTATTGTTTCATGGAAGCACTCACTAGTGTACTCGCGAAGGGTGCGGAGCACCCTAACTCGCACTTGCACTCGCGTGCGCGCGTGGCGTGGGCGATGAGGCGCAATGTGGCGCTTTGATGGCGCACTTTGCACTTCGCACGCTCGCATCGCCGCGAGCCGCTTGAGAGCCGCCTTTGTATTTTTTACCACGTGCGCGTGGTAGAAGCACAAGGGTTGCAAGGACCAAGTGGTTGGTGATGTGGCATGCATGCGCATGACCCTGGTGGGTCCACGCACGATGGCGCATGACGTGGCAATCATGCGCGCGAGGGCTGCAGACCTGCGCGCGCACCAGTGTGTCTTGCGCGCGCGCGCGCAGAAGCTTCCAGCAGCAGTGCAGTTACGTTTTCAGCATTCGAAACTGACGTAGTTAATGCGTTTGACTGAGAATTTAATGACGAATTAAGGTGCATTGAAGACGTTTAATGCAGTTTAATTCGCCCACTTAATTCTTTTTCAGTTTCGACTTCAGTTTGCAGTATAAATAGGAGGTTCCTATTGCAGATTCTACACACCGAATTACATAGCTATTTCCTTCTCTCCCTCTGAATTCTACATCTTCTACAAGCAGCAAGGTATACCTTCGGGTTGGAGTCAAGACCGGCAGTGCAACTGCTTGCGGCTGTTGTATCCTGGAAACAAACGTGTTCTCCTGGGAGACACGAAATTTGTTTTAAGGGACCCGTGTCTAACACGATCCTCAGCCAAGAACAGTTTCGTCTGTTCGAGTTTTCTGTTCTTGTATTTCTATTTTTCAGTTGTAATTGTATTGTACTTCTATTTTATTCTGTAATTGTTTCAGTAATTCAAGTTAATAAAGGTTTTATTTAATTTTACACGAACGGATTCCTACACGTTTCGTGTAAATTTTTTAGGTATATATGTTTTCGACCCCCTGATTTTATAACACAATTTACTTATATAGAATTTTTAGGTTCGGTGACTTCCGACCCCCCGTGGAAATCCTCAAGCTTCGCCACTAGAATGATCAAAATACCATATCACTAGTTTATTCAAGCTTAAAAAAACACTTATAATTAAATCTATAAAATACTTAAACTATCATATAGTATACATAAAATTACATTATATTTAATAATTTGTCTTTCTAAATTACGCTATGTGAACTACAGATAATCTCATAATCATATTATATTAACAGGGTGGAGATATAATAGGAAGTTAATTTGGCTAGGAAGGCTAGGAAGTGATCTTGACCATCCATTAAGTAAATCAAGGGCTAAGATTAAATCAGGGAAATTGAAAATAAGAAAAGAGGCGCGTGACTTTTTTCAGGGGCATTCTAGTCAAGTAAGCCAATAGTTTCTCTCTCCTCCAATTCCCCCCCATTTTTTAAACGTTAATAACTCTTTCATACGACATTATTTTTTTATAAAAATTGCACCAAAAAAACGAGCGTTTTTTTATCTTTAAAACGAGTATACTATTGCTATATTTTGAAAAAAAAAATTTAAAACCCAGTTGCGTAAAACGCAATAGAAAAACCCCCAGTATTGTAAAACGCAATGAAAAAAAAACCCTAAAAAATGACATTTTTCTAAAACGCAATGCATCAAAAACACAAAGAAATGACTCATTTGTAAAACGCAATGGCCAGAAAACACAAAGAAATGTTTTATTTCTAAAACGCAATAGCCTAAAAACTCAAAAGAAAATGTACTTTATAAAACGCAATGGACTAAAAACCCATAAAAATGTGTTTTACCTAAAACGCAATGCACCAAAAACACATAAAAATGTGTTTTACCTAAAACGCAATGCACAAAAAACACAAAGAAATGTTTTATTTGTAAAACGCAATGGCCAGAAAACACTTAAAAATTACTCATTCTAAAACGCAATGGCCAGAAAACACTTAAAAATTACTCATTCTAAAACGCAATGGACTGAAAACACCTAAAAATATGTTCTACCTAAAACGCAATGACTAAAAACACTTCAAAATGTGTTTTACCTAAAACGCAATAACTAAAAACACTTAAAAATGTGTTTTTTCTAAAACACAATAGCTAGAAAACACATAAAACTCTCTTATTTCAACCCCAGCCAGGGGCTCTGCCCCTTGGACCCCGCCAAGATCGTAAAACGCAATGACTAAATCAAAAACCCAATTCGTAAAAATGAAATTAAAGAATTTGTTACCTGGATCGAAGTGATTTCTTTAACAATTGACGAATTTTGAATGATTGAAACACTTATCAGCTCTCGAATCGAACGAATCGAGTAATTATCTTCAAAATCACCGGAAAAATCGAGATTTTGTATGAATTTAAACTGTGTTTTCTTCAAAAAAGCTGAAGAACACGTTGATCGGGTGTTTGAATCATTGATTGGTGATGAAAATCGCACTATAATGTAGTGATTATTGAGATAGAAAGTGAAGAAATGGTTGAAGATGGTGGGTTTTGAAAATGGTGGGTTTTTGAATTTACTGGGTTTTGAAAAAGGAAGAAGAAGGAGTTAGATTGACTAAAATACCCTTTCTCTTTATTTTAAAATTTGCCACATGTCATAATCCTATGGCTTCCTATCCTTCCTAGCGAAAATTAACTTCCTATTTGATCTTTACCCTATATTAACAATCAAACAGAAACAACAAATTATATTCGTAAATCATAATTCGTTCAATCTTCAATAGTTCAATTAAAAAAAACAGAAACAACAAATCAATTACTTACAGAAGCAGCGTCGCCGTGTCGAGTTCTGAACTTCTGATCGTCGCCGTCGAGTTTCTGATCGCCGTCGTCCTTCTGTCGTAATGTTCGTTCAATGAATATGAATCGTCGCCCTTCCAGTTTCCATATCCACGTTCAGTGTTTTTTTATTTTTTATTTTTTAAAATCATATTAGTATTGGGTTGGGCCCAGTAAACCTAATGTATTTGGGCTAAATTATAAAACATAAAAAAGTATTTGATTATGGGCCTCTATATTGGATTTGGTATGTATTTACAATTTTTTTTTCCAAAAAAATAACATATATATAGAGATTTTTTTTAATAATCCCGTGCCCATCGAAATCGCGGGCCTTGTACGGAAAACCTCCCCGCACACCATAAGAGCCGCCCCTGTTAATTGATATATATAATAATGTTTCACCACATAACATACATTTTTTACTGGACTCAAGTAAATAATCGGCCATTGAATATCTCTGAAAAGTTAAAACCGGATGATGTCTTATAGGAAAAGATCAAATAGGAAGTTTAGTTTTGGTAGGAAGGATAGGAAGCAATAAGAGGAGGACATGTGACAAAGATGAAAAAAACATAAGGATGGACATTTTAGTCAAAACTCACCATCTTAAAAAAAACCTAGCATTTGCAATTCATTTTTCTTCCCCGTATACTAAAATCCACCATTTTCAAAACCATAAACTACCACATCACAACCAACACCACCAACTACGATCGCCACCATCTTGCCGGAAACTTGATCTGAAACCACCACCACCACCTTCAACCACCTCTTGGGGTTTTCAGATCTAAAACCACCATTCCACCATCCACCACCACTGCTCAACCACCCACCGCACCGCAACAAGATTCCCTACTGTGTATCGGAGTTCTTTCTCCGTCGACTGTCGTTAATCGGAGTTCTTTTGTAAGTTATGGTATTTTTTTTATTTTCATTGCGTTTTAGGTTATCAAACCTCAATTACGTTTTTCACCTCATTATGTTTTAGTTAGAGTTCTTTTCATTTTTGTTCTTCTTGATGTTAAAGCAGAGGCATGACCATGCTAAAATAGAAGCATGATCATGTTGGAACAAAGGCATGACCGCATTAAAACCCAATGCGTTTTAGAACCTGCAGTGCAAAGAACATGATCATGCTAAGATAGAGGCATGATCATGTTAGAACTAAGGAATACCCATGTTAAAACTCCATTGCTTTTTAGAAACTATGTTAAAACTCCATTGCTTTTTAGAACCTGCAGTGCAAAATATTGATTTGGGTTTCATTGCGTCTTACAACCTGGAGTGTAAAGAACATGATCATGCTAAAATAGAAGCATGGTCATAAAGCATGACCATGTTAAAACAACTCCATTGCTTTTTAGAACCTACAGTGCAAAATATTGATTTTTGGTTTCATTACGTTTTACAAGCAAAGAACATGATCATGCTAAAACAGAAGCATGGTCATGTTGGAACAAAAGCATTACCATGTTAAAACATTAACATGGCCATGATAAAACTCCATTCCTTTTTAGAACCTACAGTGCAAAATATTGATTTTTGGTTTCATTGCGTTCTACAAGCAAAGAACATGATCATGCTAAAATAGAAGCATGGTCATGTTGGAACAAAAGCATGAGCATGTTAAAACATAAACATGGCCATGTTAAAACTCCATTGCGTTTTAAAACCTATAGTGTATAATCTTGATTTTGGGTTTCATTGCGTTTTAGAACTGGCGTGTAAAAGAACATCAAATTACATGATCATGTTAAAAGGAAGCATGATCATGTTGGAACAAAGACATGACCATGTTAAAACATAATTATGAACATGTTAAAACCCATTGCGTTTTAGAACCTGGATGTTGTAACAGAGACATGACCATGTTAAAACAAAGGCATGACCATGTTAAAACAAAGACATGGACATGTTAAAAGAGAAACATCGCCATGTGAAACCCATTGCGTATTAGACCTGGAGTGTACGTTTTGAGAATTTGAGTGCAAAGAACATGATCATGCTAAAACATAAACATGATCATGTTAAAATAGAGGCATGACCATGTTAAAACATAAACACGGCCATATGAAACCCGATTGCGTTTTAGAACCTGGGTTATAGTGTGTTGTTCTATCCATTGCGTTTTACGCATCTGAGTTTTTGAAAAAAATTCAAAAGTATAGCAATAGTATGCTCGTTTTAAAGATTAAAAAAAGCTCGTTTTTATGGTGCAATTTTTATAAAAAAATATTGTCGTATGAAAAAGTTATTAACGTTTTAAAAACGAAGAGGAATTTGAAGAGAGGGAACCTATTGACTTGGATGGACTAGAATACCCTCAGACTAACTCACACACTTTTTTTTTCAATTTTACTCATTTAATCCTAGTAATTAATTATTTAATAGATGGTCAAGATTACTTCATATCCTTCCTACCCAAATAAACTTTCTAGTATATCGTGACCCGATGTTTTATTCTTTTATTTTTTACAAGTCACCAAGTTGAATAGACTATTACTAATCTAGTCAAAGACTCAAAAGGTGCGTGCCTCTTGAACTCAGGTGTTCACTAGTAGAGGTGGGTAAAAAAACCCGGTTAATTAACCGAAACTGGATATTAACCGGTTAGTGGTTAATTTTAATCGTCAGTTAGTAACCGGTTATAAAGAATTAGTATAGGAACTGGGTATTAACCAGTAGACTGGTTAACCGAATACACCCCGCTTGCGCTATGCGCATATAACATATATATGTGTGGGCGCTCGGGGGGGGGGGTGAAAGTGCACTAATTTTGTGAAAATAATGTTAAAAGAGGGGGATGGTTAATCATGCATCATCTGGTGGCGTTGATAGCTAAAAGACAAGAGAATACATGCACTAATTGGCCTTTATCTTAATTGCCGAGTGTTATGTGTCTTATGTCCAAAGTTTGATGCAAAACTACCATCGAGTCGGGGGTCTCACTGGAAGCAACCTCTCTATTCGTACAGGGTAAAGGTAAGGCTGTCTGCATCTTACACTCCTCAGCCCCAACCTTAACTTTGCTATTGGTGGGATTTACTGAGTATGAGTATGATGGTGGTGGTGAGGAGACTAGTTAACCGAAAAAAATCCGAAAAATTAATAAACCGGTAAAAGTAATAACCGGGTAAAACATTAATCGGTTAAATTCAAAAAGTCAAATTAACCGGTTTGTGCACATCGTGTTCATGCGAGTAGAGCCGCAAAACAAACTGGTCTGCGACCTTCCAATCTAGCGGTTTGGGATAGGTTCGAGATTTCAGTCTTGTGAACCGTTTTTAATCTAAATCGGTTTGGGCCTGCTAAAAAAAGTTAATTTTAACCGTCAAAAAACATGTTTATTTCCTTAAATAAAACAAGTGTGGCGAACAGGTTTCTGACCGTTGCCTAGTAGAGTTATGGCCGTTTGACGCTTGAAATTTGCAAAAACAAAAAAAAATAACTCTTTGGTGTTTTAGCCTTCACAAGTTGGTATAAACACGTATGGGGTATTTTGGTTGAAACACAACAATCAAAAACACATTCTACACTCTTAAACGCTCAAAAACGCTTATTATGCTTGTTTACGTCCCAAAGAAACTCTCAAATGCACCGAAAAATTCTCAATGGACCGAAGAACACCCGAAAATATAAACTATAGATATAGAGAGAAACATGGTTTAACTGCAGATGAAAGCAAAAAAAAAAGAGTTAATATTTACACACCTCTCCTCTCTCTCTCTCTATACATACATAGACATATATATATATAGAGAGAGAGAGAGATACATATATTTGGTTGTTGGCTCAATATTTTAATAACACAAGAAACAATTTTGTACATAACAAGTTGATAGCCAATTAGTTATTTCTTTTGGTTTGTAGTAAATTATCATATAGTTTCAACATTGTTAAATTTGTTTATGCTACATATGTTAAGGAAAATATTATAGTTATGTTATAACATCTTTGTAATAGGATTAGATTATTATTGTTATTTTTTATGCCTATAATATATATCTTATTCATTTATTAATTATTGCAGTTTTCTTGTGCCTTTAACTACTTAGATTACCAACACATCTATAGTCAAGTGATTGAGGGTTCAAATCTCATCTAAGACATAAATATGAACGAATTATTATCGACACTTGTTGTGGTTTTACTTGAATGAACAGCATGAAACAACAGATTCTTTCTCTTCCAAGAAACACATAGCATTACAAGACAAGTCACCCAAAATAATGGGATCCAACAAAAGAGCATACAAACACATCACTTTGTCCCCAATTTGCAAATGGACCCTTGGGGATACAGTTTTGGATCAAGACATTTTTCACACACTTATGCCAACCACAAACTAACCATCATCCCACCTTATTTGCGGTACCTGTGCTGCCTTTATATGCACCTGGTGAAGAATGTCGGACCCACATACCCACCCGCCATCGCTCTCCTCACATTCGACTCAAACATTTTTGGGTTGTCTCTTAATACTGCAGCTGCTTCTCGGTTGAGCGGATCCTCATGGTTTGGCTCCTGCAACAATAAAAAAAAATTAACACAGATCCACAAAGATAAATTTACGAGTAAAATGTCATTTTCGTCCCTGAGGTTTGGCTAGTTTTGCGACTTTCGTCCAAAGGTTTGTTTTTCCGCATCTTGACCCAATAGGTTTGAAATGTTGTCATTTTCATCCAGCTCATTAACTCCATCCATTTTTCTCCGTTAATTCAGGGGTATTTTTGTCTTTTTTTGTTAACTTAAAAGGCAATTCGGTCGTTTGAATATTTGTACATTATGCTAAATGCTTGTACCTAAAGTGATAAAGACCGAATTGCGCTTTGAGTTAACAAAAAAGACAGAAATACCTCTGACTTAACATAGAAAAATGGATGAAATTAACAAGCCGGATAAAAATGCCAAGATTTCAAACCTTTTGGATCCAGATGTGAAAAAACAAACCTTTGGACGAAAGTCGCAAAACTAGCCAAACCTGAGGGACGAAAATGGCATTTTACTCTAGATTTATTGACTATATAGAGTTTACCGTGAATAAATGATACAAGCCGTAAATTATAGTGTTTATGTTTAGAACAGGTTTCCAGTCTTCACGAAGAATGTTAAGGCACACGTTTCCATCCAAATCGATGTTAGGATGGTAGACCTATAATATAACACGATTGATTATATTTAAGTTTAATTATCAATTTCCAAAAAAGACAAGATTGTCATTGGTTACAAAGTTTTTTTTCTTACCTTTGTTTTGCATTTGACCTTTGGCGCCTCGTGGGGATAGATGGATGAAATCTGGAAGGTAAATGTAAAGGTGCCACCTCTGGAAGTAGATAGTACGTTGAAGTTATGATTCAGAAATGTCTTTTTCATTTTCAATATCAACAAGATAAGAAGAAAATTTTGTATATTCTTTGCACAAATGTGACCAAATGAATGAAAGCTGGAAGCTAACTTTAACTAGGCTCAAAAAGAGTTTCTAATGGGTCAAACGAGAATAGGAGACATGATTTAGAGAAATACAGCAGCAGTTTGAGGCTTTGTAACAGCAAAGAAAACTGAAAAGATATACTTACAAATAGTATCCATCATCAGGGCGAATAGTTACTTCGAAGTTCATGAGATCATCTTTCCCATTAGGGAAAGATATGCTACACGTCTTGGGTAGATTCAGTTCACTTATATCTACAAGTAAAAACACGAAAGAATGATGTGAATAAACCTTTTGTGACACACAAGGCTCAAGTTCACCAACAATTCTTTACAACATTACAACAAGAAGCTAAAACTTTTAAAAAAAATCAAGATTTAAGGTCATAAAACTAAGGAATATTGGATTTCAATAATCTCAACTATTCGCCGATGGCCGCCAACAGTCCCAACTTCAAAAATAACCACTGGCAGTCCCAACTATTGACATATTGGCCACCAATGACCCTGACTAACAGAACCCTAACGCCGTTAGTCTCTGGTCACCGTAAAACCGTTTTTGTCAAGAAAAAGATTTCTAAAGGTCCGATCTAATGTTACAAAGAGGTTTGGGACGAAAATGTTCAGTTTTCCGGCCAAAAAGTCGAGTTTTCCAGCAAAAAAGAAGTTTTCCGGCGAAAAAATGAGTTTTCCGGCGACTTTAATAATTGGGGGCTTTTACTAGAAAAAGGTTCCCAAAGGTCCATAATACAAAGAGGTTCGGGACGAAAATGTTGAGTTTTCCGGCCAACGTTTTATTGGCGACCGGAGACTAACGGCGTTAGGGTTCTGTTAGTCAGGGTCCATTGGAGGCAATATGTTAAAAGTTAGGACTGCCACTGGTTATTTTTAAAGTTAGGACTTATGGCGGCAACAGCGAATAGTTGTGATTATTAAAATCCAATATTCCTAAAACTAACTTAAGTAGCTAAACAACATAATCTACCTTTGTGAAGACGCAATTCGCCTGCACTTTGCTTCTTAACCGGAGGCTTCCCATTAGAATTTTCCGCAAGTTCTCGTTGCTTCTCCTTGACTTTAAACAACTTAATCATTATTATACCTACTATAAAACAAGAAACCAAAATGAATTCACATTCAGAACACATCTATATTCATATATACTCACCTAAAACCACATAACCTATATATAACACCTACAACTAAAAGGACAAAAAAAGATAAATCATAAAAGATTGTTAATTTCACAATCATTGTTAATTATAACCATAAAATCTGAATAAGAATAAACCATCTTCAAAACAAATCATTAAAGATTACTAATTTCACCACCAATTTCAGTTTTTTTAATCAAAATTAGGGCACAAAATCAGTAACCAGAGCATATAAAAACAGCTATCAATCGAGTCAAACAGCAACAACTACTAACTAACTAACTAACACAAAGAAAGTACAGAAAACACTTGATTTAAACGAAATCAGCTGAGAATTAGTAGAAATTAGAGGCTAAGATTTCGCGATCTGATTAAAGAAGATAGAAATTATGAATCTTGAATCGATAATCGTATGAATATACATGTGAATGATAAAAAAGATAACCTGATTGATGAAGATTGAAGAGAAGATAATTTGGGAATTAGGGTTTTTTTTTTGTTTATGAAATGGTGAGAGAATAAGAAATGAGAATCTAATCTACACGAAATCAAGGTGAATGGAAGAAAGTCTTGGCTTTCATTGATTTCATTTCACCCTCATCTTGTATATATTCTTCTACTCAAGCGTGTATATATATATATATATATATATATATATATATATATATATCTTTATAAATTATAAAATATTTGAAATTGTGGAATATATATTTTACAAGTTTTTATTTCTTAAAAGTAACACATTAGTTAAAAAACAGTTAACGTGCTCTAGTGGCGGCCACACTATTTAAGTTCCACTTATGGTAGGTTCGGGTGAGTTCTCTCCTCCAGTTCTCAAGTTCGAGTCTGGGTGATAGTGTTTCTCATTGAGGGGTTTAAATTGGGAATGTGTTGTGCGAGGGGGCTCTCTAGCGCGGACCCGGTTAAGACAACGTATGTTAGATCTCCCGACATTCGCGAATAATTCACACCTTTCAAAAAAAGTTAGAAAATAGTTTTTAGAAAGATATACTCCCATACACTTTTGGTCTAAAGATAATGACTTAGCGTTACTGCATGCGTAACTAAGGTGTTTGTTTATAAGTCGTCGTAAGTTATTTTATGTGTGATTGAAGTGTTTCTTCATAAGTTGTCAAAAGTTATTCTATGTGCGACTGAAGTGTTTCTTTACAAATTGTCGAAAGTATTCCTGGTATAACAAGGTGTTTCTATACAAAAAGTCTTGTGTTGAAGATAGATATAGAGTTTGTATACGTGTAAATTTGTTGCTAAAATGATCATTGACCAAATCAAAATTGATAACTAAAGTTACAGGTACTAGACACTAGTACACCTATTGAACACGTGAAAGTAACATGATAATTTAAAAAAAAAAAAGATTCCATTTGGAAAGTAACATGATAATTTAAATAAAAAGATTCAATTTGTTATAACAAGCACTTTGTGTGTTTTATAATATAGAAATTTGTTATAATAATTACTTGAGTTAATTACAAAAATGGGTCCTATGGTTTATACATATTTTCGTCTTTGGGTACTAATTTTTTTTTAACAGGTTTAAGTTTTATGGTTTCAATTTTGTAACACCTTTGCGTACTAACACCAAAATTAGTTAATAAATGACTAAAATACCCTTGCATTTTTTTTAAGTTTATCAATGTAACACATTTGGGTATTAACACCTAATTTTATTTAAGTTTAAATCAATTTTACAAAATCTATTTATTTTTTTTATTTTCATCTTTTTGTTATATCTCTTAATTAACATAAAATCTATTTATTTTTTTTATTTTCATATTTTTATTAAATTTTTTATTTAACATAAAATCTACTTGTTACAGTAGTATTTTTTTTAAATAAAATCTATTAGCTATATAGTTTTATGTAAATTAAATTTCTTACTCGTTTTAAATAATGTAAACCTTACTCGTTATTTTGGATAGATATGATTGATAATAATAAATATCTTTCATGTAAAAAATATTTAACCCTTTTTTTAACTCATTTTTTTGTTCATTTACATTTTACTATTTTAGAAAGATATTTCATTTACATAAAATAGTAAAATGTAAATGAACAAAAAAACGAGTTAAAAAAATGGTTAATTTTTTTTACATGAAAGATATTTATTATTATCTATCCAAAATTGAAAACGAGTAAGGTTTACATTATTTAAAACGAGTAAGAAATTTAATTTACATAAAACTATATAGCTAATAGATTTTATTTAAAAATATATTTAAAAAAATACTAGTGTAACAAGTAGATTTTATGTTAAATAAAAAATTTAAGAAAAATATGAAAATAAAAAAGGTTAAATAGATTTTATGTTAATTAAGATATATAATAAAAAGATGAAAATAAAAAAAAATAAATAGATTTTGTAAAACTGATTTAAACTTAAATAAAATTAGGTGTTAGTACCCAAATGTGTTACGTTGATAAACTTAAAAAAAAATGCAAGGGTATTTTAGTCATTCATTAACTAATTTTGGTGTTAGTACCCAAAGGTGTTACAAAATTGAAACCATAAAACCTAAACTTGTTAAAAAAAAGTTAGTACCCAAAGGCGAAAATAGGTATAATTTATAAACCACATGACCCATTTGTGTAATTACCTCTAATTACTTTGTTTCGTAATGTAGTCGATATTTTAATATAAATTATAAAATATAAATTAACAAAATCGTATATGCATGTTGCATCGAAGTTGTTAAAACTTTCAAGGATTAGTTTCTCTGAACGAAAAAAACTTTCATGGAAAGTGGAAACGTAATAGACTTTAAAAAAATCTTAAAATTCATATTGAACCATGCATAAAGATAAAAATAAGCATGTCATTTTAAATTTTTAAAAGTCATTTACATAAATCTATAATACTATAAAGCAAATGTGATGGACAAAAATGTAATTTTGTATCGCGTCCAACTTTCAAAACAATATACACAAGTAATAAAAGCTTGTTTGTGAGGGTAAAATTTTAAAGCGTTCAATTTTTTAAGACACTGGAAGGGTAGGACAGTAAATTACATCTATACTCCATGCTCACACACTCAAAATGTGTTCGTTCTCTGCCCTCAAAAGAAACCTAATAGACATTCTCAGAATCAAATCCCTCTTCACATTCAATTAAGAATACCAAAGATCGTCCTCTTTATTTTTCTTTTATCAAATTCTTGGACATAGCTTCACCCTTTCTGATTCACGATGTTGGCGTACGTTAACCAAAAGTTTTGTTTGTATTGATGTGTTATATAATATAAAAATTATTGTTACATTTACAAGAAAAAACACAAATATTCATAAAAGTTAATTATTACTTGACAATATATAGAAATAAAAATAAAAAAATAGGCAATTAATGCTTATATATTAATAGTTGCATTTATTAAAAGGTAGATGTAGAACAGAGTGTCATGTATTATTAAAAAAAGTCAATTGACTTTTAATTGGTATATTATTTTTTGAAAAGTAAACTTCATTAACAAAAACGCAACCGACCCAAAACAGGCCGGCCCACCGAGACTACAACGAAATTACATATTTACAAAAGAAACCCAGTCTTTCCACTCTATCCCTTTGTGTTTCGATCTATGAGAAAACCATAAAAAACCTAAAGCTTTAACCTCACTAATGATGATATCGATCCTGATCGGCAAATAAGAGAACAGAAACTTATTCCTAGAGCGCCAAAGACACCAGCAAGCGATAATGATGATACCTTGCACCGCCTCTTTCTTCCTATCCGAACCTCTTAAAACCGTATGGTACTCTAGAAGGTCTCTGATCGAAAAAGCAAAAATACTAGGAATTTTACACCACGAGCTGATTCCGTTCCAAACCGTCGAAGCAATAAAACACGAAGTAAAGACATGCTCCGTGCTCTTATCCTCGGACCTGCATAACGGACACAAAGAGTCTTCTATGTTGATGTTCCTTTTCCTTAACGCATGTCTAGTCGGAATCCTATCCATCTCCATACGCCAGGCGTGAATGTTACATTTAGCCGGCGTCCAACGACACCAATCCATCACAAAACTGTTAGCAGCCTCATAATCTGAATAAAGCAATCTTTTTACAGCCTTAACCGTAAAGACCCCATCCGAACTAACCGACCACAACCATTTGTCATCTCCAGCCGAAAGATGGACACCATCCAGCAACCGCAAAAGCTGATGAAGGCTATTAGACAGACCCGAGTCCAAGATATTAGATCTCCATTCCCACTTTAAATCGGAAACTCAGTCAACAGAGGAGACCCGATCAGCCACCATGCATTTTTTATTAGTCTCGAGCGCAAACAAATCCGGAAACTTCTCTTTTAACGGTTCGTTCGTGATCCACGGGTCAAGCCAAAAGCGAAACTCCTTACCGTTACCTAAATCACCTTTAAAATATTTTTTTAAGTGACACCCACCTACTTTTGTTGAAATACAAACCTTGGCGATGTTATTCCAAGAGCCACTTAAAGTTTTTTTGAACGGAATACACTCCCACCCCGCCCTACTATAGTGAAGAGCGTCTATGACTTTCCTCCAAAGGTTGTTCTTCTCCTTCTTGTATCGCCATCCCCATTTAATCAATAAAGCTATATTAAGCTCACGGAGTTTGTTAATTCCGAGATCGCCCTCCTTTTTGTGCCGCGAGACCCGATCCCAAGCAACCCATTGCATTTTAGTTTCACCCGCGTTCCCACCCCATAAAAACTTCTTTATCATAGCTTCGAGGTCGTTTATCACCTTTTTAGGAGCTTTATACAACGAGAAATAATAGGTTGGTAAACTTTCCAAAACCGCTCTAATCAAAACCACTCTTCCTCCAATCGACAAAGTGTTAGACTTCCACATGGCCAACCGATTTCTAAAAGTGCCGTAAACCGGTTGCCAATTAGAAATCCTGTTCAAATTAGCACCCACTTTAAGACCAAGATACTTAAAAGGGGGGATGTCCGGTTTACATCCTACCTCACTGGCCAAAACCCCGGTTTCCTCCAAGTCCACACCAATACCGTATAAGTTATATTTTTTGATGTTTATTTTTAACCCCGAGTGTCACACCCCAACCGATGGCGGAAACATCGGGGTATGGCACTGAGCGAAACAGATTGTCCAGAAGTTTCCATAACAATTATCATTACCAATCAATTTAAAATAACATGTCCCATACCATGTCTCAAAAGATAATGCAATTATTATAGACAAAATCTAGGCAAATAGTTCTGTTCCGATAACTCATATTTCATTTGTACAGACAACTATTTATTGGCCTCTAAGACCTTATTCTAGCCTCGATTTCCTAGCAGATAAGCATCCTAAGCACCTGTCACAAACGTTAAAATAAAGTCAATACACATCGTGTAAAGGTGAGCATACAAGTTTGATAATAGCATGTAGATTTCAAAAGCGTTACGCATAACCAGCACGTACACAGAGTGAAATGAGGCATGTTAGTTATCGACATGAACCTATCGATACCAATGACTACGGGTTGACTGCCCAAGGCAGTTCGTAATACATGATCACCACTGTAATCCATGCAAATAATTGTCCTTAACAACCCCCGAGTGAATGGGTGCTGAGTCCAAACTAATAGTACTATCGTTGCTAAGGCAGGTAGACAACATTCCATGTGTAAACATAACAAACAAGCATTCATTTAGTCACGTATAACATGCGGTAACGGTTAACGTTTAAAGTATTTCGTAGTGTGTTCGATGTGATTTAGTATAAGTAACGTATGTAACACCCAAAAGTGCATAAAGCAAAAAGGGATCGAGTATACTCACAGCGATTGATGGATTGAAGGGAGCGCTTAGAGAGTAAGGTTAGCCTGATCAGAACGATAGCATAACGATAAGAGACGCGTAAAACGATGCAAGGTGTAAGTGGCTCGGACAGCAGTTCGGTCGGATGGTAATCCGGTCGGACAGCCAGTCATGCGGGTGACAATCCGTTCGGATGGTCATCCGGTCGGACGGTAGTCCGGTCGGATGACTTTTCGAGTGGATTGTTTCTTCCTATGAGAATGATGTGTTTGTGTATGATGGCTTGTCTTTTGAAGTTTTCATTGTAGCATTTTGAAAACCTTGAAGTATCTCTACCTTTCAGGTCGGTCGGTCGATCGGACGGTCGTCCGATCGGACAGCAATCCGATAGGTTGACACTTCAGCGAGAACAAGTTCACAGCGGGTTGTCACTCGGTCGGACAGCAGTCCGGTCGGGTGGCATCCTTAGTGCTTTGAACATGTTTGAAAAATCGATTAAATGTTAAAGTCCAAGTATCTCATGATTCGAAGGGCAATCCGGTCGAATGGTAGTCCGGTCGGATAGCAGTTCGTTCAACACTCAAACTTAGATAAAGTTGGTTAAGTGTGGGACCCATGGTGTAAGCCGTTCAGATGGCCAGTCGCTCGGATGGCTGTTCGTTCGGACAGTAGTCCGGTCGGATAGCACTCCGTGCTGGTCATTCCGTTCATCTTTCACTTTGTCGTTTTAATTGTTTGTAGTTTTGTCGAGACGCTGTGACAGCGTGTTAACCAACATAACCCCATCGTGAGGCAAGTGATCCGGTCGAATAGGAATCACCCTAGTTCGTCCAGTTAACCGGTTTAAGACGATTGTTCCTGGCTAACCCGAAATCGGTGGTCTCATGAGTAGAATCCAGATCTTGAGCTAGCACCACACTAAGAATGAGTAGAAGACTAGAACAAGGTCCGATTCTATCGGTTTTGAGTGCATTGAGTGTAAAAGAGTTGAAAGAAAGTTAGAAATCGTCTTTCAATCCTTTTTCACCATGAATGTGTTTAGATCTATGCAAGATCTTTGTTTATTTATGTGGAAATCGATTAGATCTAAGTTGTTCTTGATGGATTGAAGCCAAAACATGAAGTTCTCAAGAACACCATGATGACATCATCCTAGAACACCTCAAATCTAGTGATTTCACGGTTAAAAGTTAAGATTCAAAAGATAGAAAGGTGTAGCAGTGCTTGTAGATTAAGGAAGTACAAGATTTAGGACGAGATCTTACTGTATTTGAGAGAAATCAAAGAAAAGGTGAGGAGCACGAGCTGTTCGGTCAGAGAGTTACCAAAAGTAGAAAGAATGAAAGTGACATGGGTATTTATAGGCTTCCAAAAGAGGAAAGAGCTGGTCGGTCGAATGGCATCTCGCCCGGATGACAGCTCGGTCGGATGTCATCTCGGTCGGATGGCAGCCTATCACCACTATCAAGTGGCAGCCCGGTCGGATGGCAATCCGGCCGGATGGCACTTGGTCCGGGTGTTCGGCGCGATGATTTTTGCGTTTCGATTGCGATGCGAATGCGATAGAGTTTCCTATTCAAATTACTTTTAATCCCAACTATTCATATCTTGCACTATCCCTTCTCCACTAATTATCATAATTCGATTTCGATTGAGTTCGATTGCGTTTCGATTGCGATTTGATTGCGTTTCGATTGATTCCCACACATACATAAATAAACATGCACAAGTAACACATAAGGCACACACACACGTATAACTATAACCAAAACGTGTAATTCGAGTTGCGAGCGCGATTGTGATTTGATGTCGATTAAATTGAATTGATTAGCGTTTAGTTGACTTTATCGCATTGTTACTTCCTATAGTTCACAGTCGTAAGTCGATTAAATAGCGAATAACATACGTCGATTATTGTGATTATTGACACTTACTCCACATAATACAACTAAAATAAACACATAAAAGAAATTCACTATTAGTCAAGCCGCGCGAAATCGGTCGTTGACTTTGACCTTGACTTTGACTTTGACTTCAGAAACACGGGGTGTTACAGCCTCCCCTAGTTGAGGGAATTTCGTCCTGAAATTAGGCCGAAGCCGTAACAAACAATTGCGGGTACTTCGCCTTCATGTCGCTTTCGAGTTCCCAAGTGAACTCTGCGCCTCGTTTGCCTTCCCATCGGACTTTCACAATAGGAATGCGCGAGCGTCTGAGCTGCTTGGTTTAGCGATCCATGATTTCGACAGGCTTCTCCATGAAGTGTAGTGTTTCGTTTACTTGGAGGTCATCGAGAGGTACAATTAAATCATGCTCAGCCAGGCACTTTCGGAGGTTTGACACGTGGAAAGTCGGGTGGACGTTACTAAGTTCCTCTGGTAGTTCGAGTCTGTAGGCGACTTTTCCGATTCTTTCCAGAATCTTAAAAGGTCCAACATATCGAGGCGCTAGTTTCCCTTTCTTGCCGAATCTGACCACACCCTTCCAAGGTGATACCTTTAGGAGTACGTAGTCGCCAACGTCAAATTCAAGGGGCTTGCGTCGTTTATCGGCGTAACTTTTCTGTCGACTTCGAGCTTTCAACAAGTTGTCTCGGATTTGGAGAACTTTGTCAGTTGTTTCTTGCAATAGCTCTGGACCAATTAGTTGCGAATGACCGATCTCGTGTCACACAATAGGCGATCGACATTTTCTTCCGTATAAAGCCTCGAATGGTGCCATTTGAATGCTGGAATGATAACTGTTGTTATACGAGAATTCGACTAACGGCATGTATTTATCCCAATTACCACCGAAGTCTATGACAAACGAACGGAGCATGTCTTCAAGAGTACGAATCGTTCTTTCAGTCTGACCATCGGTTTGAGGGTGGAATGCGGTACTTAGATTAAGCGATGTACCGAGAGCCGTTTGAAACGTTTCCCACAGTCGCAACGTAAACCGAGCATCACGGTCAGAGATGATGTCGCGAGGCGTCCCATGATTACAAATGATCTCGTCGGTGTAGATTCGGGCTAATCGTTCTACCTTGTAGTCTTCCCGTATTGGCAAAAAGTGAGCTGATTTGGTCAAACGGTCAACAACAACCCAGATGCTTTCGTGACCTGATGAAGTGTGCGGAAGCTTTGTTATGAAGTCCATAGCTATACTCTCCCACTTCCACATAGGGATTGGCGGTTGTTCGAGTAAGCAAGAGGGTTTTTGGTGTTCAGCCTTGACTCTTGCACAAGTCAGCCACTTTCCAACGTAGAGAGCGATATCCATTTTCATGCCAGGCCACCAGTACTTGTAGCGAAGGTCCTGGTACATTTTGTCGGCACCGGGATGAATAGAATACCGGGATTTGTGGGCTTCGTCCATCAAAATTTATCGCAAATCGGTCCGTTTAGGGATCCAAATTCGGTCCAGAAAGTAGAATATCCCATTCGACTTATTCACAAGTTGAGCTCCATCGTGGTAGATTCTTTCCTTATTCAGAGTGCGTTCATTAAAACATGCATGCTGAGCTTCGCGGATGAGGGTTTCGAGATTGTATTGAGCTTGGACGTTACGAGTGCTAAGCAGATAGCTCCGTCTGCTGAGTACGTCGGCAACAACATTTGCTTTGCCTGGGTGATAACGAATCTCACAGTCGTAGTCGTTGAGAAGTTCTACCCATCGGCGTTGACGCATATTAAGTTCCTTCTGATTAAAGATATGTTGTAGGCTCCTATGATCGGTGAAGATCGTACACTTTGTACCATACAGGTAGTGTCGCCAAATCTTTAACGCAAAAACAACTGCGCCTAGCTCGAGATCATGGGTTGTATAGTTCTTCTGGTGGATTTTGAGCTGACGAGATGCGTAAGCTATAACCTTGTCTTGCTGCATGAGAACACAACCAAGGCCAAGGTTGGAAGCATCATAATAGACAATGAAATCGTCATTTCCATCAGGCAATGTGAGAACAGGAGCATTGCAAAGCATGTGTTTGAGGGTTTGAAAAGTAGACTCTTGTTCAGTTCCCCAAACAAAAAGGGTTGTCTTTATGCGTGAGAGCGGTAAGCGGCACAGCGATCTTTGAGAATCCTTCGATAAATCATCGATAATAGCCCGCTAGTCTGAGAAAATAACGGACTTCAGACGGGTTCTTAGGTGTAATCCAACTCTTAACTGCTTCAATCTTCGCGGGATCGACGTGAATACCTTGACTATTAACAATGTGACCCAGAAACTGAACCTCCTCCAGCCAGAATTCGCACTAGGAGAATTTGGCATAGAGTTGATTTCCCTGGAGTAGCTCGAGAACCAAACGTAGATGTTGCGCGTGTTCGACTTTCGTGTTGGAATAGATCAAGACATCGTCGATGAATACGATGACGAAACGGTCGAGATAAGGTTTACACATGCGATTCATCAGATCCATGAAAACCATGGGTGCGTTGGTTAATCCAAAAGGCATAACAACGAATTCATAATGGCCATATCGAGTGCGAAACGCGGTTTTGGGTATATCCTCCTCTTGAATGCGTAGTTGGTGATAGCCTGAGCGTAGATCGATCTTCGAGAAACATGTAGCACCTTGTAACTGATCAAACAAATCGTCGATGCGAAACAGGGGATAGCGGTTCTTGATAGTCAACTTATTCAATTCCCGATAGTCGATGCACATCCTGAACGACCCATCCTTCTTTTTGACGAAAAGGACTGGCGCACCCCAAGGAGAAGTGCTCGGGCGAATGAAGCCTTTTTCAAGTAATTCCTGGAGTTGGTTCGAGAGTTCATGTATTTCGGATGGTGCGAGTCGGTAAGGAGCTTTGGCAGGGTTGGCTCCAGGAATGAGGTCGATACGAAAGTCGATATCACGACTTGGTGGTAGGCCGGGAAGATCCTCAGGAAACACATTAGGAAATTCACGAACCACAGGAACGTCTTCCACTTCTGTCTTTCCTTTCTTTTCCTTCTCCGCTACTACGATGTTAGCCAAGAAAGCTCTGTATTCCTTGCGAAGATACTTGCTAGCTTGGACACATGACATGATTTTGAGACCTTTCGAAGCAGTTTCACCGTAAACACACAATAAATCACCATTCGCGAGCGAGAATCGAATCATTTTATCGAAGCACAGAACTTCAGCATAGTTTTCGCGAAGAAAGTCCATGCCTACTATGATGTCAAAACTTCCGAGTTGCATCGGAATGAGATCGATTAGGAAGATGTGATTGTTGAGCTCAAGAGTACAATCACGAAGAACAGAGTTAACGGCGACAGTTCTTCTAGTGGCGACTTTAACATCAAACGTCGAGGGGAGATGGGAGCGTTTACGACTAAGAAGCTTCTCGAATTCGAACGACACAAAGCAATTATTGGCTCCAGTATCAAACAAACATGAAGCATAAATACCATTGACAAGGAACGTACCATTGACCACGTTGTTGTCAGCCTGGGCTTGGCGCACATTGATGTTGAAAGTTCTGGCGCGTGCGGCTTGTTGCTGTTGCTGTGGCTGCTGCTGCTGGTGTTGCTGCTGCTGCTGGGGCTCTTGTTTCACAACCCTGTTCGGGCATAGGTTCGCAAAGTGGTTGGGATCACCACATGCGAAGCAGACTCGGGCGTTGATCGCGGGTGCCTGAGCTACTTGTTGGCCTTGTGATGTGTGTGAAGTGTGTTATGGTTTTAATGTTTATTTTAAGCCCTTTTACACTTTTTTAGCCAAGTTTTAAATTTATAAAACACGATATTTACTAACACTAGACACACATATGGGCAAGTGCACCCATCGTGAGCGTAGTATAGTGTTGCTAAGATACCGAGTGTTGGGATTGAACCCTATCAGAGGAACAGATAATTAAAGCCAAAACTGGATCAGAGCAGTGGATCCAGAATAAGCAGATGTTTACATACAAGTCTCTCCCCTTGAAAGTGATTTCAACATCTGCTGACCTCCTATCTGCTGATCGTGCAAACTGCTGACCTACAACTGCTACTCAAGTAAAGATCTGATGAAAGACTAAAGCCCTGCTGATTCAATCTACTGCCTTGAGTCAAGCACTGCTGATCCGGACAAGTACTGCTGGGTTCACAGCAGTGGAAGGTTGCAGCAGCTGTTCAATAGTCTGTTTTGTAATGTAATGTAATAGTAGTAGTTAACATAGCAGTGTCTGTATAGATCAAAGGTTAGAGTTTGTTAGGAGGTTAGATGTCACTTTCATGGTGACGTCAGCTAAGATGCTCAGTGGTTTGCAAGTGCCTATAAATAGTTCAGTACTTTGTACTGTTCTATTAGCTCTTTTGCATCATCGTCTTCTTTGCACGAACAAACAACTGAGCTCTGGCTGAGGGGGAGTTTGCATTCATTCATCAATCATTGTAATCGTTATTGAAATAAATTCAATCTTCCGATTCATTGTGAAAAGATGTTTGATCAAAGTATTACTCTCGTTTGATTGTATGCAAAGTTTGTTTTCATCATAATTCCGCTGCACACTCATCCATTTTCATTTTAATTACAAACACAAAATACAATCAGAATCAAACTCATATCCAACAATTGGTATCAGAGCTTGGACAGTCAAATTTGATTTAACAATCATTTTGACGTAAATAGTTCAGCTCATAACAGTTGATACTGATCGTTTGTTCGTTTGTTGAAAAACAGAGCAAGGATTAATCACCATTAAAGTTGATTTCTCAGTGTCTGTAAAACAACAAGAATGACGTCACAATCTCAGGATGATAAAAACAACATCGGCTCGCTTTTTAAACCACCAATGCTAAAAAGAAATGAGTACAACATCTGGCAGAGGAGGATGGGTCACATCCTTGCTCAACAAAGCACAGGTTGTTGGAGGTCTGTCATCTATGGTCCCCACGTTCCCACAGTGCCAAGCGCTGAAGATGCTAAAAAGTTCGTTCCAAAACCAGTTGAAAATTATACCGAAACTGATTATCAAAAGTTCGAACTAGATGCTAAAGCGTTTAGCATCATAGCATCAGCGCTGCCCAATGAAATATATGCTGGACTGTTACACTGTAACAGTGCCAAAGAGTTATGGGACGCACTTAAGGAACAGTTTGGGGGGACTGAAGAAGTCATAGAAAACAATAGGGAAATCCTGAACCAACAGTACGAAACATTTTGTTACGTTAAAGGTGAATCACTAACGCAACAATTTGAGCGTTTCAGCTGTCTCATCAGTGAACTGAGGCTTGTTAACACCACTTTTACAAACTCAACTCAAAATAGCAGGTTTCTCAGGTCACTGCTAGAAAAATGGGACACCATAGCTTTTGTCACCAGAAACTCACCTGAGTTCAAGGATCTGACCTTGACCCAACTTCACGGTCGACTCCTGACCTACGAAAGGGAGTTGAACCAGAAAAGGAGGTTGCAAGAGTCAGGAAAAGTTACTGATGACTACACTTTCGGTAACACTGCTCTTCTGGGTCAAGAAGAATCTGGGAGCAGTGGTAAGGATCAGGGTTATGATCACTTCATTGACATAACTGCTGGTGCAAATTTTAACAACCCTGATCCTCACTCTGCTAGTTATGCATTCACTGCAAACGAAAACCAGATGTCAGACAATTTAAGCTTTGAACTCAATGATTTACAACATTTTGATCCCACTGACTTAGAAGAAATGGATATTCTGCACCAATTGGATTTGCTAAGTGTTAGAACTAGCAAATTCTATAAAAGAACAGGGAGAAAATTCCTAGGTTTGCATGGGAATCTAAGGGTTGGGTTGGATAAATCGAAAATCAAGTGCTACAAGTGTAATAGGTTGGGACACTTTGCTAGGGAATGTAGGAGTCAAACTACTGGTCCCAAAATCACTCATCCTAGCTCAAATCCTAGACCTCAAAATCAAGGCACTGTGCACTATGCCCAATATGCCCCAACAGCTCAAGTGAACACTGCTCACTATGCTGCTGCCCCTGTGCCAGTGCACTATGTCCAAACTACTGTTCCACAGATCCAATATGTTCAAACCCCCTGTTCCCCAGGCACAAGTGCAGCCTGCACCTCAAACCACTGCTCCAGCAGCAGTACAACCAGATCAACAAAGTTTTTTCACTCAAGGGTTTGTTGACTGGAGCAGTATGCCTGAAGACCTTAGTGATGAAAATTTTGCACTCTGTGCTTCTAATGATTCTTCTCATAATGAATTTTGCTTGATGGCATTAGAGTCAATACAGGAGGGGGTTGAAACTGAGGAGGAACAGCTGAGCATTGAAACAGTGGATGAGGTGACTAAAGCAGTGGTTACTGCTGTGGCTGGTGAACTATTGTTGGGAGAAAGTTCAGGTACCCTGATTGAACCACTGACAGACCCATGGTCCGAAGAGAACAAGGAAGAAAAGAAAGAAGAAAAAGCAGGTGAGAAAGAAGAAAGAGCTGAAGATGAAGAAAATCCTCAATGTGATTGTGCAATGATGGCTGCTGCCAAGGTATCACCTCAAGTTCTTGAAAAACTGTGTTCTGACAATTGCATTATTGCTTTTGCTAACATCAAAGAGGTGAACGAAAACCTTAGGGATAAAATCTTAACTGATGAAGTCAAATTTGAAAGATCTCTAAAAGAACTTAAAAACAAATTGGCTGAAAAAGAGAAAGAGATTAGCAGCATGAAAGAAGAGCAGAGCATAACCAAAACCCAACTCCAAACTATGGTAGAAAAATACCAAGTTTGCAAAAAGGAGTTAGAGTCCACCCAGATCACATGTGAGAGATGGGTGGAATCATGCAAAGGGTATGAGGTTATGCTTGAAAAACAGATAAAAAGCAATGTGAAATTTGGGGTTGGTTATAGAAAACATGATGATGAAAACACTGCTTTTGGAAAATCTGTTCAAACCACTGATGTAACCACTGAGTTCATCCCCACAAACAAGAATGGCCAAGAAGTGAAAATCACTGACAAACTTGGTAACAAAGTCACACTTGACAGACCAATGGGATCCTCTACTTTTGAGGAGCTTGAAGATTATCAGTTTAAAACAAAATGGTCTGATGAGTGTGATATTCTTGAAAATTTCAAGCCAATGGACTTTACATCAACTGATGGTGTTAAAGCTCCAAAAGCTAAAGTCATACCTCTCAAGGACATCCCAGCAGTGGTTAAAACCTCTGCTGCAAAGGAGTCTGAAAAGAGAAAGAAGAAAGAAAAAATTGATAACTTGTTTTGTGAATTCTGTGAGAAAAGGAATCATCTAACAAAAGACTGTTTCCACTTAAAAGCTTATGATTTAAACAAAACAAGTGTCATTGTTTCTGCAGAAAGTTGCATTGTTTGTGGTAAAACAAACCACAAAACTCAAGCATGTGTGTATCTCAAAAACTTTGATGTGAAAAAGAATGAGTACATGGCTAAAACATCCTTGAGTCCATCATCATCATCATCATCATCTGTCAAATTCACCAAGAAACAACCACTGTTTGTGCCAGTTCAAACAGCTGTCACAAAACAGCTGAACCAAACATCTGTCAAAAGAGATGTTCAGGTTACTGATGCACCCCCTGCTAATCAATTCAGAAAAAGCAAGGAAAAACAGTCTTACCAAAGGATTCCACACGTTTATGAGGCCTACAAAAGGCCCTCTAAACCCAGAGTGAACAGGCATCCTTTTGGTTACCAGCAGGTGATTGGTTAGGACCCACAACAGTGGTTAGAGAAACACTGTCCTAAAACAGTCCAAACCCCTGACCTAACCATTGTCCATCATTTTGCATCCATCCCAGACACTGTTGAGACCCCATCCAAAGCCCTGCTGGCTTTGGAGACCCTAATGAACTAATCCTTTTACTTCATGTGCAGGGAGCTTCTGCATGCTTTGATAGTCTTTGGTATGTAGATAGTGGAGGCTCCAGGCACATGACAGGATGTAAAGCCCTCCTCAAAGAATTTAAAATCCATGGAGGGGGTGATATATCCTTTGGGAATAATAGTAAAGGGAAAGTTCTGGGGTCTGGTACAGTGCAATCTGGAAATGTAAAATTTGAAAATGTCAATCTGATAGACAATCTAAAATTCAACCTTCTGAGTGTATCACAAATGAGTGACAAAGGGTTTGGGTCATTCTTCACAAAAGATTGTTGTAGGATTGTTGGACCAGAAATGGTCAAAAAGATTGAAGCAATAATCAACTCTGGTCAAACTAAACTTGTTGCTCAAAGAAGTGGCAATGTTTATGTTGTTGATATGTCAAAAGAGTGTCCCAGAGCTGATGCCTGTCTGTTCTCAGCTGCCTCTAACAAAGAGACAGAACTTTGGCACAAAAGGCTGGGGCACACAAATCTTAAGACAATCACTGAAATTTCAAAAAATGGTTTGGTGAGAGGCCTACCACAAAAATTGTTTTCATGTTCTGAACATTGCATTTCCTGTTTAAAAGGAAAACAACATAAAAGTTCTTACAAGTCCATTGAAGAGTCCAAATCAACCCAGTGTTTGCAAATGCTACACATGGATTTGTTTGGCCCAGTTCAAGTCATGAGCCTCAAGAAGAAAAGATATTGTTTGGTTATTGTTGATGACTTTTCTAGGTTTACATGGACTTTCTTTTTACACTCAAAAGATGAGACTGCAGGCATTTTGCAAGACTTTGTGACACAGGTTGAAAAGCAATTTGACCTTCCAGTGAAAAGCTTTAGGATTGACAATGGCACAGAATTTAAAAATAAGGAGTTGGATGCCTTCTGTGTGAAGAAAGGGATTGTAAGGCAGTACAGCATCCCTAGAACACCAGAGCAAAATGGGGTAGTTGAAAGAAAGAACAGAACTTTGATTGAGGTTGCCAGAACTATGCTTGCAGATTCAGGTTTGCCATTAACTTTCTGGGCAGAGGCAGCAAACACTGCTTGCTATGTCCAGAACAGAGTTATAATAAACCCCAGGCACAAAAAGACTGCTTATGAAATTCTGTATAAAATCAAACCACTGATCTCATATTTCAAGGTGTTTGGCTGCCCATGCTTTATTTTGAACTTAAAAGATTCCATTTCAAAATTTGCAGCCAAAATTGATTGTGGTTATCATCTGGGATACTCAACCACTGCCAAGGCCTACAAAGTGTTCAATACACGGACCAAGGCAGTGGAGGAGACTTTGAATGTTAAGTTCAATGAACTTTCATCAATGAAAATCCCAGCAAACCCTGCAGATCTGTTTGATCTTGAAAAATTTACTTTTGAAAATACTGCTGTCAAAACTAACAGTGCAGGTACATCAGAGGATACAACATCAGACTATGGGTATGAAATCATCATCCCTCAAAGGTCTGCCACAAAGGGAAAAGCACCAGCTGTTCAAAACAGTTGTCAAAGCTCAACCACTGCTACCTCAACAGTTGTTGACCAAAGTAGCCCATCCACCACTGCTTCCACATCCTCAAACACTGCTGACAAAAGTCCTCACACAGTGGATAAAAGTCAGCAGTTGTCCACTTCATTACCTCCTATTCCACCACCTTTTGAAGCCACTGCTGGGTCATCAAAGTCACCAGCAGTGGTTAGCTCAGATGATACACATTTGCAGCCTTCACCAACAAATGCCATCATACCATACCAAGGAGATTTAATCTTCTTGAGATCTCATCCACCTGATCAAATCATTGGCAACATCAATGAAGGGGTGCTCACAAGAAGCCAAACCCAAAACATTTGTCTTTTTGCTGGTTTTCTATCACTCCATCAGCCAGTCAAGTACCAAGAGGCACTGAAAGACAACAGCTGGGTAGAAGCCATGCAAGAGGAGCTCCAACAGTTCAAAAGACAACAAGTATGGGAGCTTGTACCACTGCCAGAAGTGGTCAGTCCCATTGGCACAAAGTGGGTCTTTAAGAACAAAACTGATGAAAGGGGCATTGTTGTCAAGAATAAAGCCAGGCTTGTGGTTCAAGGTTACAGACAGGAAGAGGGGATTGATTATGATGAAACATTCGCCCCTGTTGCAAGACTGGAAGCCATTAGACTGTTCCTGGCCTTTGCTGTCAACCACAACATGAAGGTGTTTCAAATGGATATCAAAAGTGCTTTCCTCTATGGTACAATTCAAGAAGAGGTGTATGTTTGTCAACCTCCAGGTTTTGAGGACCCATTTTATCCAAATCATGTCTACAGGCTGAACAAAGCTCTGTATGGCCTGAAACAAGCACCAAGGGCCTGGTATGAAACTCTTTCCAACTTCCTACTCTCAAGTGGTTTCAAAAGAGGTACCATTGATAAAACACTGTTTCTAAAATGGAGAGGGAAGGATTTAATGATTGTCCAAATTTATGTGGATGACATTATTTTTGGAAGCACATGTAACACAATGTGTGAAGAGTTTAGAGAACTCATGACAGCTGAGTTTGAAATGAGTGCAATGGGTGAGCTGCAATGCTTTCTTGGTCTCCAAGTACAGCAAATGCAAAATGGAACTTTCATTCATCAAAGCAAATATGCTAAAGAACTTTTGACCAAATTTGATATGAATGATTGTAAACCATGCAGCACACCCATGGCAACAAATAAGCTGGTCATGTCTGATGAAAAGGATGAGCTGATTGACCAAACACTTTATAGAAGCATGATTGGGTCTTTATTGTACCTAACCGCATCTAGACCAGACATCATGTTTGCAACATGTGTCTGTGCAAGAAGTCAATCAGCTCCCAGAAAATCAAATCTCATTGCTGTAAAAGGATCTTCAGATACATAAAAGGTGCTCCCACACTTGGTATCTGGTATCCAGCTAATGGGAACATCAAGCTTTCAGGTTTTTCAGACAGTGACTTTGCTGGATGTCACACCACAAGGAAGTCCACTTCAGGAGGGTACCAGTTTCTAGGTGATTGCTTAGTCTCTTGGCAAAGCAAAAAGCAAGCAACAGTTTCAACATCCACTGCTGAGGCTGAATATATTGCTGCTGCAAGCTGTACAGCCCAACTCCTGTGGCTTCAAAATCAGTTACTGGATTTTGGTATCACTGCCTTAAAGACACCACTCATGTTGGATAGTCAGGCAGCAGAAAATATCATCAAAAATCCAGTTTCCCATTCAACCACCAAACACATTGACATCAGACATCACTTTGTGAGGGATTGCTATGAAAAAGGTTTGATTTTTCTGCATCATGTCCCAACTAAAGACCAGTTGGCAGATGTGCTCACAAAAGCACTTGATACAGCCACCTTTGAAAGCTTGGTCTCTAGAATTGGGATGCTAAACATGGAATAACAAGCAACATCTTGTTTTTCTAGGTATAAAAGCACTAAAATGTTTTCAGAAAATCAAAAATCCATCCTTAAAAATAGCTAAAAATGAAATGTTTCATTAAAATCCTTAAAAGTCTGCCATTAACCACTGATTGTTCAAAAGTCTGCTCTGCTTCAAAAGTCTGTCCACTGCTGAAAGTCAACCCCTGTTCTCTCATTCCTTTGATAAACTCTGTTGTTCAAAAGCAGTGTCTTATCCACTGATATGCTATCCACTGATAGTGAAAATCATCCACTGCTTTCTTACCACTGCCTTCATCAGTCACTTTCATCAAAGTACTGTCCTTCATTTTCACCAGGGGTTGTCACGTGGGCAGTACATAGTGGTCAGACTTTTTGTAACGGCTGCCACCTCAGCATTCAATTTCTTCCCTATAAAATCCCCCACTCACCACCATAACAGGGTTTTACTGTCGAATTGAATTCTTAAAAATTCTCTTCTCAAAGCAGTTTTTCATCTCATCCTTCACAAATTTCTTCGATCATTCTATTTAAAAATGACAAAATCGAAGCCATCTGCAAAACCCACATCCAAATCATCATCGAAAACAACCTCTCAAAAGGCAATCTCCACTGAAATCTCACATAAACCATCTCACAATCTCCTGGGTCTTCTCACAAAACCAGGAACCACAAATGTTTTCGATTCCATCATTGACACCATGGCAAAATCAAAGTACAAAACTTTGTTCACCGCCGATGCACCAATCTATTTGGCGACCCAAAGAGAGTTCTTGAAGAATGCAACCCTTGAAAAACAAGGAGACACTGCAACCACCATACACTCTTCTATAAAGGGTAAAGCTGTCCAAATCATGCCACAATCCATTTCAGAAGTCTTTCAACTCGGTGATCAGGAAGGTAAAATTTCTTTCACTAAAAACGAGTTACAAACTGACTTCATTGAAAGAGGGTATGAAGCCACGATGATGAAGAAACTTACCTTACAAAAAGGTTATTTTCCTTCTGCAACCAGATTTCTATTTCATACCCTCCTACTATGTGTTTCAAATAAAACCACTTCTTTCAATGAAATCCCTTTAAAGATTCAAAATCTGGGATATGCAATTCTTCAAAAAGAAAATTTTAACTATTCTCGGGAAATTTTTAAAGATTTGGTTAATAATGTTGAAACAAAATCATTCTTACTGTTTCCAAGGTTTTTAAGTTACTATTTTGAAAAGAAATTCAGTAAGAATGATTTAGCAGAAACAAATCAAGGTAATTATACTAAAATAAACAGTTTAACAACTGAAACATTTTCAAGAATGTTAGCACCTTGCAAAACACAAGCAGAGGTGCCTGAGCAGAATTTAGCAGCTACCACTGCTCCTCAGGTATCTGCTGCTGAGCCCACTGCTCAAGGTGATCAAAGCAGCAGACCAACTGTTTTGAAACCCACGCCTACAAATCCCAAAAAGCCAAACAAAAAGAAAAATCAAAAACCCCCCAAACCAATCAAAAAGGAAACCCTGGAGGATGAGATACCAGAGCTAATGCCTGTGACAGCACAAATGTCACAAGAAACCACCGCTGCTACTTCCTCACAGCAGTTGGTACAAATATCTCAACCCATTACCGAAACTCCTCCTGCTTCTTCACAAAAAGTACATGTTGTACACATAGGGCCACCACATTATGATGCTCTGGAAACACTCGTTTCCATCATCCACAGCCCAATGCCCGGGGAAAATTCTCTTTCTACACCCCACCTCACATCCACAATTCCACCAAAAACACAACTTTTGTTGGATGCAATAGATTTGAACCAAGCATTACTCAGTCCTTCTCAATCACCTGTTAATGAGAATATGCCTCAACAACTGACTGAGCCTGATGTATCATTCCTTGCTAACCCACCAACACAACCTGAGGAGGTTACACCCCTTGAGTTACAAGTAACTCTTGGTGGTAATCCAAGTGAAGCAGCCACTACAACTGTTGAACCCACTGGTTTACAGTTGGACAGTGGTTATATCAATAAGACTTCCTTGGAGGCAATTCCTTTTATAGCACCTCTGCCAACCACCAGTGGATTTATTTATCCTACTGGCAATATCAAAAGGTTGTCAAGTGTTGAAGGGAGAAGACCCCAGTACCAAGAAAAAGGGGCATTAGTGGTTAATGTTTGGAGTATACTCCCTACCTCTACCACTGATAAAACCACTGCTAGTGGGAAATCAGATGATCCCATTAAATTGGGTGATGGTTTAAAGTACCAGAAATTGACGGATCGTGTTGAAAAGCTTGATAACTCTGTTGCAGAACTCAAAGATATGCTACAACAGTTGTTACAAGTACAAAAGGTACAATCCACTGCGGTTCCACCTCAAGCATCTGCTCCACAACAGGCACCTGCTACAAATGAGCTATGGAATCTATTTCAACCTTTTCTCCATCAACAAGCACAAATAGCAGATCAGCAACATGAAAAACATGTCCAACAGCTGAGAAATGCAATGGAGTCAAGGTTCAAGAACACTCAGGCTGATCTAAAGGCTCTCAAAACTCAGATCCTGCACACCACTGGCACTGCTCCTCCAACAGTTCTCTTCATTGATCAACTTCCCCCAGATAATGCCAAAAAGGGGGAGAAAATTAAGGAGTGGAAAAAGAAGGGAATAGAAGATGGTCTCTACATTGAACCTGAAAATGCAAACATGACCAAACAGATCCCTTTGCCAGATGGAAGCAAGAAAATTGATGTGACCACAAATGCACTGGCAGAAGCAGTTGCAAGTGTAAAAAAAGGATAGAGAGGCCAAAAGGAAAGCCAGGGTGGATTATCCGGATCAGGGTACTTCAGGGTCAAAAGATGATGAAAATCTTGTTGATGAAAAGAAGAAGCCTACAAGAAAAGTAAGGTTACCCAAATCCATTCCAACCAGACGTACAAAGTCTGTTCCAAAACCACCACCTAAAACAGCTGTTGTAACTCCTGTTGTACCTACTACTGTTGGTACTTCAGTTGTTTCAACATCTGCTCCCACTTCAACACACACCACATCCACTGCTTTACCACCATCACCACCAAAAACAAAATCACCTCCTGCCAAAAGGCAGAAGACAGCAGTTGTTACAACATCTGCTGTAAAGACAACAGTGGTTGGAACACCAGTTGTTTCAACAACTGTTAGTCAATCACAAACTACTGCCACTACATCCACCACCACTGTTCCATCCAAAACATCATCAGTCCCTCCACAAATAAAGAGGAGAAGGCTAATTCTCAAAGATGATGACACTTCACCACCACAAACATCTTCAAAATCTTTGGCTCTTGTCACAATACCAAAACTAGTTCCTCTCTCTTCAGTTCGAATGCACAAGCCCTTACCTCCTGCTGGTGTTCAATTTCCTCTTGAACTAGCAGCTGTTAGAGAAGAAATAAAATCTTTTTACTATGAGGATGACCCTGCCAAAAGGAGTTTGCCATCAATAAAAGGATATCACTGGCCTAAAAATGTTGATGAATATTTGAAAATCAAGGCCAAGCAAGCAGAGGATATCTCAAAAAGAAATACAAAAGGGAAATCTGACAAAGAAATTTCAAGAAACTATCAATATCTGCTCACACAGGTCAAATCCCTAGAACAATTTGCAAAAAATGTCAGTCAACAAATTTCAGAAAGAGCAGCTGAAACTTTGAAGAAAGACTACATTGAAAGTATCATGGCTCACAAAAAGTACAAAGGAGAGAGATACATGTACAAAGAGTGGACTGTTCCTGAGCTTGAAAATGAAGCAGCTAGAATTCAAGACATGATAAAAAGGAAAGTCACTCACACTCCTCCTGACTGGGAAAAGTTTAGAAAGAATGTACCTGACAAACAGGTAGAACTGAAAAGAATGAAAGAAGAACTGGTTGCTGCTGAATATGGAAACAAAAGACAAGTTGCTAGATGGAAAGAAGATGTGGTCAGGATCACCTACAAAAAGGTTGGAGGAATTAAGAAAGAAAGATCCAAGAGTTCCTCAAAAGCCTGACTATCCTGAAGCAGAGGTTTCAAAAAGACCATCAAAGCTGCAAATCAGGAGAGCCATTGCTCCAACTGGTGCTGCCATCTATAAAAGAAGGACACTCAAACAGTTGGGAGGTGAAACCATCCAAGAGATGATAAAAGGAGATGACCTTGTAAAAGAAGGCATAAAGAAAATGATCATAGAAACTCTTGGTTTGGATCAAACTGCAAGTACTGCTCAGCCAGTTATGAATAGGCCACCCTCACCAAATACCTCTGCAAATAAACATCTCCCAAGAAACCCACCAGGCTCAAAAATACAAAAGTGGGAAACTGACAAACAGACCTGCGTATTGACTTTGCTCAGGTCTGGTGGAGAAGTGGAGAAAATATCAAGGGAACAAGCTCTTGGCCTGAGTCTTGAAGATTTGCAGGATCTCCTTGATCTTCCACTTAGCAGGGATGATGAAGACACAGATGCCCTAGACTTTGAACTACAATTTAAAGCTCAGATAAGGGAACTGTTGATGAGGCAATAAAGAATTCCACAATAATGAAGAGTTTTGGCATTATCTGTTCCAGGGGGAGATTGTTGGGATTGAACCCTATCAGAGGAACAGATAACTAAAGCCAAAACTGGATCAGAGCAGTGGATCCAGAATAAGCAGATGTTTACATACAAGTCTCTCCCCTTGAAAGTGATTTCAACATCTGCTGACCTCCTATCTGCTGATCGTGCAAACTGCTAACCTACAACTGCTACTCAAGTAAAGATCTGATGAAAGACTAAAGCCCTGCTGATTCAATCTACTGCCTTGAGTCAAGCACTGCTGATCCGGACAAGTACTGCTGGGTTCACAGCAGTGGAAGGTTGCAGCAGCTGTTCAATAGTCTGTTTTGTAATGTAATGTAATAGCAGTAGTTAACATAGCAGTGTCTGTATAGATCAGAGGTTAGAGTTTGTTAGGAGGTTAGATGTCACTTTCATGGTGACGTCAGCTAAGATGCTCAGTGGTTTGCAAGTGCCTATAAATAGTTCAGTACTTTGTACTGTTCTATTAGCTCTTTTGCATCATCGTCTTCTTTGCACGAACAAACAACTGAGCTCTGGCTGAGGGGGAGTTTGCATTCATTCATCAATCATTGTAATCGTTATTGAAATAAATTCAATCTTCCGATTCATTGTGAAAAGATGTTTGATCAAAGTATTACTCTCGTTTGATTGTATGCAAAGTTTGTTTTCATCATAATTCCGCTGCACACTCATCCATTTTCATTTTAATTACAAACACAAAATACAATCAAAATCAAACTCAGATCCAACAATTGGTATCAGAGCTTGGACAGTCAAATTTGATTTAACAATCATTTTGACGTAAATAGTTCAGCTCATAACAGTTGATACTGATCGTTTGTTCGTTTGTTGAAAAACAGAGCAAGGATTAATCACCATTAAAGTTGATTTCTCAGTGTCTGTAAAACAACAAGAATGACGTCACAATCTCAGGATGATAAAAACAACATCGGCTCGCTTTTTAAACCACCAATGCTAAAAAGAAATGAGTACAACATCTGGCAGAGGAGGATGGGTCACATCCTTGCTCAACAAAGCACAGGTTGTTGGAGGTTTGTCTACGACTCTTGGTGGCTGATAAACAAGTCTGTAGCGAGCCGTGTTCGTGTCTGGATCAAGAGTAAACTTGATCTGCTCGTAGATAGGGAACTGCGGCTTTACGACTTATCTTTCCAACCAGACTTCTTGTTCATCCTTATCAGTTGTTCGAATAAGGTCGCGCCTTCAAAGTTTGGACGATTTATGAGATCCAACTTTGTCAATGCTGCCACATCATAAAAAGGCAAAGAGAGTATGCTCAGCAATGACCTGAAGTATTGAATTCCAAACTCTCGTTTGATTGCGACGCAGTGAATTTCTTGGACAAACATCCAGCAGAGGATTCGACCATTTGGCTTTGCTTTTTCCAACCGTAAGTATTCAACTTGAGTAGCTTCTGGTACCGGTTTGGAAACTCTAGATAAGAACTGTTGTCGCCACGTGGTGAATGCATCTGCGGCATTTTCAGATGAATCACGGTTCTTTAAGTGTTCATCAATGACTTCAACATTTTCATTTAGCCAGTCTTCATCGAACTGAGGGAATTCAGTCCCGTCTTGACGTACATACGCGGACTTTTGCTCATTTCCCTCGAAGACAATCTCGTCAACGTTTTCCACATCCGTAGAATCAGATTCACTAGGCATTCTTTCGATCTCAGCGTCATCAATCTCTCTCATAGCTTGCAGAGCAAGCAATTGCTCATGAGAAAGATCCTCTATAATCTCTCCTTCTTCAAGTAACTCTCCTGTGACTGGATGAATAGCCTGTAAAGCAATATCAGCACTGCTTGGAACAGAAGATGTACCTTCAATTTGTTGAACAGTTCCGGAAGAAGTTCCCTGAGTAGATTCGACTACTGGGGGTTGAACTGCAATGATTGCAGAAGATGTAGCAGCTGGCTGCTGCTGTGATGTACCAGAAGTATCAGGATTCCCTTGATCTTCAGGATCATCATCCCTTTTCTTCAGTACTTCTTGTTGTTTACAATGATAATCCCACAGAGCAGCAACCCGCGTTTGAAGTATAGTGCTATTTCTCTTTCTCTCTTCCTCAGCAGCCTTCAAACGAGCATTCTCAGCTTTAAGTGAATCAATCTCAGCTTGTTGTCGCTCAATCACCGTTTGTTGTTGACCAACAGTGGACTTCAACTTGTTTATTTCCACCAATTGGCTGACCTGATCATTCTTCGTGAGATTAATGAAATGAGTTTGCCTCTGAATACGATCAGCAGCTGCTTCAAGTTGAGAGAATAGGTATTTGTTCTTTTCGTCTTGAGAATATTCTGAAAATATCCTTTGACGTTCAGAACTGGGCTGCGAAGTAGTTGCTCTGATTGCAGCAGCCATAGATCTTTGAGGAACGGCCTGAGGAGTTACAGTTTGAGTTTCCGAAGCTAACGATACTACAGGAGTTTCTTGCACAGGTTCTTGAGGAACAGATGAAGGCTCTTGAGGCACAGATTACCGAGTAGAAGTACTCAAATATCTTCTTGATTTCTTCTTTTGAGTTGCAGCAGCTTTCTCAGCTCTCCTTTTTGTTCTTCTTTCTGCTTCAGGATCCTCTGGAACGTATTCAGGATCATCTTCTTGTCTAATTCTCCTGTACCTTTTAACGCCTCGTTCATCAACATACATTTCGTATCCAGGTTCGATTATATGATGAACCACCAGCTGGTGATGAACCACCAGCTGATGTACCACCAGCTGCACCTGCGCTAGATGCACCAACGGCACCTGTATCTCCACCATCATCACCATCATCTTCACTATCACTTCCAGAAGATTGAGAATCCACTGGATCAGGACCAAATTTCTCTATCATTTTCCTTTTCAACCCAGGCTCTTCGTGGTCTGATTGGCTGTCATCATGACGCCATTTGTCATCATCTGGAGCAACATAATCAGGATTTCCTAGCGCGCCAATCAGCTTCCTTGGAGGAACACTTTCTTTGTATCTTTTGGCGGCAAGGTTCTTGATTATCCTCAATGAATTGAAGTTCATTGCTTCTATCTTCAGAAGGTCATTGTCGGCTTTAGGAAGACCAGGATGTTGAACATTCATAATCAGTTGAAGAAACTGAGGATACATCCAAAACTTGTTCCCGGTTATTCTACTTCCAGTCCTCGTCATATTTTCTTTCATATTATCAAAGATGTACTTTGAGATGCTGAAAGGTTTGTTTAGTACCAACGCCACCATGAAGCCAACTAGATCATTTCCAGCCATATCGTATCCAGCACGTCTATTGCTAAGACATTGAATAAGAATATGCAATAAGAATTTGTACCGTAATGGCAGATCACCCTTGTTGATTTGTTTGCTGAAGATGTCTCCTGTACACTTCATCCTTAACAGGCAGCCTCTTGTACACATGATAGGAATAGAATATGGAGCATCCGGTTGATCTTGTAGTTGTAAAACCTCGTTCAAGATATCCGGAGAGACAATAACATCCAGATCATTCACACGACCCTTGATAACTTCCTTTCCATCCAATTGCATAAAGCTAGCAGAATCCCAGAAAGCCTTGATAAGTGTTTTGTAAACGGGCGTCGAGAATGTAACAGCATAATTGATCCGCGACTCCCTGATCCACTTTGTGATATCTTTCAGTTCGGTGAGCTTTTCATCTGGATCCAGATAAGCAATTTGATTATGACGCTTCTCGGACATAATCTCCTCTTCCGACTTATTTAGTTTCTTAGTCGCTTTCTTGCGTTTGCCTTCTTTTGGTGCCATCTGTACATGAAAATGACCACAATGAGTCACATTTGATATAACATGTGTATTATACATGTATATATACAAGTTATAACATCAAATGAACATTAAACATTAAGTTTCAAACATTCTGTGAACATAGCACCCAAACAGAAAAGTTTCTAAGGCATGGACGACGAAACAGAGGAGCCTTCGACGAAACAGAAGGGTGTGCGACGAAACAGAGGGTTGACCGTTGACCAGTTCGATTCGTCGACATCTGATTCGCCGTGTCTGTTTCGCCGTTTCTGATTCGTCAAAAAAGGGTTTTTGAACAGTTAGGGTTTATGCGTTTCGTCGATTTGGGGGTTTTTCTGTTTCGCCGTTTGGGGGTTTATACGATGATCAGAATCACAAACAAACACATTCAATACATGTTTAACCCAAACCGAGCATGAAACTAATCCCAGATGTAATGTGGCCACGATTTTCGATCAAAAACCCATTTGAAACAGTAAAAAACATCATCAATCAACAACCCCTGTTTTGTTCTATGAAACCCAAACCAAAAAACAAACATCAATCAATGTAAAACAACCTAAATCTACCAGTTATTGTTAGAAATCACAACAAGCACAAGTTCAGATCATTAAAACAACAAGTAAGATGGGTTTCCGAGGGTTTCGAACAAAATCAAACGGTCCAAAAGATTCGAAACCTGAACCGGATCATTTTTATACCTTTGAGTCTTGTAAGATTTTAGGTGAAAAATGAGGGTTTTGAGGGTTTGTGAAGATAACAAATGGGGATGGGGTTTTTGTGTGAAGAAGAAGCCAAACAGTTTGATGTTTTGAAAAAGTGGAAAACTGGGACCCCTTATATACACCGCCTCATCTTCGACGAAACGGACAAAACGACGAAACGGAATTGGGCTCGACGAAACAGAAAGATTTTGGGCTTGACTTGGGCCTGAAATTAGCCCATGACGAAACGAATTATGGGCTGTTGCGTTTCGTCGTCACTGGTTTGTTTCGTCGACATAAGCTTGTTTCGTCGACATCAATTTTTCAAAAACACAGAGGCATGAAAGATTTTGCAGACTGAACAGATTTTGATTAAAATGAACACATTTCCATTTTGATTGAGTTTTCAAATGCAAGGATGTTTTATGAAGTAGGTTTCAGGTTTCCGGCAGAAAGACTCGAGATACCAACCATCGGCTAATCAAAACACGATAATTATTTACACTAAAACACAAAATAAAAAGCGAAATTCAATAACAAAACGGAATATGTACAAAGAACAATATTTTTGAGAGTTTCAAGGTAAGAGAATCATTACCAGCTTACGGTCTTTGTCAAAACGGTTTCTGATTTCTGTTTAAAGCATAAGATAAGTATTCTACCACGATTATCGGTATTGTTGTCCACCTAAGTTCAACTTATCAGATGTAATCATAATTAGGAGATATGATTAAGGTAAGAGTTATACTTACTTGCCGGTGTTTATCCACTCACGACACATTCCCGTATCAAGGTATGCACGAGAGTTCATCTTACCGGTGAGTATACTGTTTATCATCTGTTTGACCGTATAAAAGAATGTGAGAAACTCACTTATTTGATTGAAAACAAGCCCTATGTGATAGAATCACTTATTGATGAGGAACTTGATTTTCGATGCATGAGGGCACAGGAGCAAGTCCGTGAACAGGTCAGTACTTCCGTACAGCAGAGAGACAAACTTGACTCCCGCAAAGAATCTGTGATATATAATCACTTATTTTGTTGGACATGTGATTATTGTTCACTTATTGAGGTCGTATGCAAAATGTACACGTATGTATAGTATCATGGAAGATCTTAGACTTCGTCTCCGTTATTTTTACGGTTTGATACAACCATGATACTCAGATGATAAGCAGCATAAAGACCGAATATCTCAGAACCTCGGCAATCTCTCAAACGAAATTTCGGTACTAAGACCATATGCCAATGTGCGGTTCCCACCTGACTTGAAGTCTGTTAGGTTTATATCATCCTGCACATTTTAGTCTGATTGTGAGCCTACCGATACATCGTTAGTAAAGCTACTTATCATTTTTCAATTTTTCTTTTGACCATATTGACAGACCACACCAGTGTATATCATCACTTTCTCTTCTTTTCTCCAAGAAACTCATTTTTGGTTTTCTATTGTTTTTGAATTTTTGATTTTTCAAACTTAAAGACAGAAAGTAAACGACATTGGATTTTTGAATTTTTCACATGTTTTTGTATTTTCTGAAATTTCTCCCCCTAAAATGCAAAAAGATAAGTAAACTGAAAATCTTTTTGGATTTTTGACGCTTAAGAAAATATTTACAAAAACGATCAGCCGACAGAAGTTTACTCTTGTTTCACCTTAATACCATTGACCAACAAAAGATAGTCAAAACGAGATTTGTCAAACGCTTTTGTAAACAGGTCAGCACGCTGTTCATCAGTGTGGATTTTAACAACATCGATTAATCTTTTGTCAAAACAATCACGTATGAAATGATATTTAATATCGATGTGTTTGGTCTTGGAGTGTTGAACAGGATTTCTAGTGATAGATAAAGCAGCATTATTATCAACAAAGATAGAGGTAGATAGGAATTCAAAACCGTAGTCGCGCATTTGTTGCTGGATCCATAGAACCTGAGAGCAACAACTTGAAGCTGCAATATATTCAGCTTCACAAGTTGATGTAGCAACACAAGTTTGCTTCTTGCACTGCCACGTGACTAAGCGACTTCCTAAGAATTGGCATCCAGCCGTTGTGGATTTCCCGTCTATTTTGCATCCGCCAAAATCTGAATCACTAAAAGCAACCAAGTCAAAACTATCATCCCTAGGGTACCAGAGACCGGTGTCCGGGCAACCCTTCAGATAGCGAAAAATCCTTTTAACAGCTACAAGATGAGATGCTTTTGGGTTGGCTTGGTATCTTGCAAGCAGGCACGTTGGATACATGATATCAGGCCTTGATGCTGTGAGATACATGAGAGATCCGATCATAGCGCGATAATAAGAAGAGTTGACACTTTCACCCTTCAAGTCCGGAGTAATCCCGTGATTAGTCGGAAGTGGGGTACCAGTGGGCGTTGCGTCAGACATCTGGAATCGGCTCAAGATGTCACCAACATATTTAGTCTGATGGATGAATATCCCAGACTCAGTTTGTTGAACTTGTAGGCCCAAAAAGAGGCCTTGATGCTGTGAGATACATGAGAGATCCGATCATAGCGCGATAATAAGAAGAGTTGACACTTTCACCCTTCAAGTCCGGAGTAATCCCGTGATTAGTCGGAAGTGGGGTACCAGTGGGCGTTGCGTCAGACATCTGGAATCGGCTCAAGATGCCACCAACATATTTAGTCTGATGGATGAATATCCCAGACTCAGTTTGTTGAACTTGTAGGCCCAAAAAGAAATTCATCTCTCCCATTGCGCTCATTTCGAACTTTTCTTGCATAACACTTTCAAATTTCCTGCACAAAGCATCGTTAGTAGAACCAAATATGATATCATCAACGTATACCTGTACCAGCAAAAGATCTCCATCCTGTACCAGAAAAAAGTACAGTCGATAAGACCCCGGCGAAAACCGTTCTCCAGCAGATAAGTAGATAAGGTTGCATACCAAGCCCTCGGTGCTTGATGTAATCCGTAGAGAGCTTTGTTGAGCAACCAAACCCGATCGGGATGGATAGGATCTTCAAAACCTGGAGGTTGTTCGACATACACTTCTTCTTCAACAATACCATGTAGGAATGCACTTTTGACGTCCATCTGATAGACTTTGAATCCTTTAAAAGAAGCATAAGCTAGAAAGATCCGAATAGCCTCCAGACGTGAAACTGGTGCATAAACCTCGTTGTAATCAATGCCTTCAATTTGACGAAAGCCCTGAACAACCAATCTCGCCTTGTTGCGAATGACCACTCCACGATCATCCTTTTTGCACTTGTAAACCCAACGGGTGCCAATTTTCTTGTAGTTGTTTGGTTTTTCAACAAGTCTCCAAACACCAAGCTTCTGGAATTGTTGTAGTTCCTCTTGCATTGCTTCAACCCAAGAATTTTCCTTTAAGGCTTCTTTCCAAGATCTTGGTTCTTCTTGTGAAACATAACAAGCGAAGGACCAATCATTTTGAAGACCAGATTCTCTAATGGCTGAATACAAACCAGCACTTTGGTTGTTTCTCAGCTGATTACGCGTCTGCACTCCTTGTTGGACATCTCCTATGATATTTTGCTGTGGGTGGGTATCGTGTATCCTCATTTCAGGATTTTCAGGAACACGAGCATTAACACCCAAATTGTTAATATTAAGATCAACAACCAACTCCACACCTGGAATATGCGTAGAAGTGGATGCATTCCCTTCAGCAGTATCATCAACCTGTACATGAGGAGTTTCAATAGAAGTGCCCTGAATAGGAGCAACTGGAGCTGAAGTGCCTTCAGTCGCATCAAGATTTTCATCATCTTCCGATGACTCATTGTACTCAGTAGCTTCTTCAAATACCTCATTTTGAACTGTGTTGTTAACCGAATTAGAACCTTGTGGGTTAACAATAACAGGTCTAACCAATGGTGAGTCAGCAGCGTTGTCACTATCAAACAGCATTCTAGCAGCTGCAGAATCTTCATCAAAGGTTGGCAGATCAAAAGAGTTGAATAGCCCATCGTAGTCGAACATCCAAGGATCACCCGGAACCCTAACAGGACTTGTATACCTTTGAACCCTTACTTCATTCCATAGCTCAATCTTTTTGGTAGTCAGATTCCAAACACGAAAATTCGGAGTAGCATATCCAAGGAAGAAACCTTCGATAGCTTTCGCGCCAAACTTTCCATCCGGCTCAATCATAGTGCATGGACCGCCAAAAGGTTCTAGAAAAGATGAATCCGGTTTCCTTTTCTGTAGAAGTTCGAAACAAGTCTTGCCATGTCTCTTAACTGTAAGAACTCGGTTTAATGTGTAACAAGCAGTCGACACAGCCTCTGCCCAGAATGATCAGGAAGCTCCGACTCTACCAACATTGTTCTTGCAGTTTCAATTATCGTCTGATTATTCCTCTCCGCGACACCGTTTTGTTGTGGAGTGTATCGAGAACTGTATTCATGAAGAATACCCTTAGAAGTACAGAAATCGTCCATCACACGGTTCTTGAACTCAGTTCCATTGTCACTTCTGATCCTCTTAACTTTCAACGTGTAGAGATTTTCCAACATTGTTAGAAGATCCTTGAGGATGCCAGGAGTATCACCCTTGTGTGCCATAAAAGCTACCCAAGAAAATCTAGAATAATCATCAGTAACCACTAAACAATAAGCATCTCCGAACGTTGTCTTGTGTCTCATAGGTCCAAAGAGGTCCATATGAAGACGTTCGAGAGGCATGCTAACAGTGTTGATTTTCTTCAGAGGGTGAGACTTCTTCATTTGTTTCCCTTTCTGGCACGAAACATAGATATCTTGTAGATTAAAACTTCTCACGGGCACGCCATTCACAAGATTGTTTTTCACCAAATGGTTCATTTTTCTTAAGTGAATGTGTCCAATTCTTCTGTGCCAAGATATAGACTCCTTCTCCGTGGCTTTTGAGACAAAACATGTGACTTGTGCAGAAGTCGTAATCGCTTGACTCATATCAAGAATATAAAGATCATTAACTCTTGGAGCCGATAAAAGAATCCATTCTTCTGGAATCTTGAAGCCAGGTTTCAACACATAACAACCGGCATCATCAAAATGCACGGTGAACTTCTTATCGCAGATTTGCGAAACACTAAGAAGATTGTGATCAATTTGACGAACATAATTGATCTTATCGAAACATACAACACCATTGGAGATCATTCCCTCTCCAGTGATGTAACCGCCTTTGTCTCCAGCGAAAGCGACATAGCCTCCTCTAATATTTCTCACATCATATAGAAGCCGTAAGTCGCCTGTCATGTGCCTAGATGCTCCACTATCAACAATCCAATGACTATTAATAGTTCCTCCTGGAACACCCTGCACTTATCATCAATGATCAGTTAAGAATGGGGACCCAAGCCTTAGTGGTCTTGGGTCGTCCCTGAGCATCACGAAGGATGATCTCGATTTCTTGATGATTTTGTAATAAAACAGCTCCCCCTGAACTTTCACCCGTCTTTGGTTTCCAAGTTTGATTTGTTTTACCAGATATAGTTTTATGAAAAGATTCTGAAACTTCTGGTTTTAAAAAATGGGAAGAACTTGGTTCCTTGTTGACTATTTTGACTTCAGATTTTAAAGCCTTTTCAACAGCTTTGACGTTTTGACGTCGTTGCTTCGTTTCTTGTTCCTTAACAGTTCATTTATCATGTTTTGGTGAAACGGAACGACGTTGAGGGTGAATCTTTTCAGGTGGTGCTTTCTCAACAAATTTATCCTTGGGAGTGTTTGGACAATTTTTAATGATGTGTCCAAACTCTCCACACTTAAAGCATGTTCTCCTTTCAACAAATTTTGGAGAATCTGATCGACGAGCAGATGTCGAACCCGTAGAACCTGAGGTACTTGTCTTTTCATCACACCCGTTTGTATGTTGAGTGTAATTGTTTTGATTGTCACGTTTTAAAATCTTGACTTGTTGGACAAAATCAGTGTTTGATTTATTTTCAAAAGTCGCAATTTTATCAGTACCCTCAGATGCCACGAATCTGACATCATTGCTTTTCTTCTGATAACGAGCTCCTTTTGCTTCAAATTTTGATTTAGAAACATTTGGCCTTTGAGCTCGTTGAACTGGTTGTTTACCCTTAGGAGCAATAGGTTGTTGCTTTGTTAGTGATTTTTGATTTCCAAATTGTTTCTTGATTGTAGCTTTTGGAATTTGGTCACACTGAGTTACAATGATACCTGGAATTGTCTTTCCCAAAAACTTGTTTGTATTATTTTCAAAAACTTGATCAATCGAAGATGTATTGACATTATTAATTGGAAAATCGTGATTTGAATAGATTTTAGAATCACCAACTAAAGTGTACAACACGTTATTACTTTTAACGGCAGACACAGAATTCTTGTCATTTTTGACAGGATCTATCACTTGTTTTGCAACTTGTTGCACAGCAGGAATAGGAGGATCACAAAGAATATGATTCTCAATTGGTATTTCTATTCCCTTTTTCTTATCAAGTGATTCATCCTGGTCATTCATATCTGATTCTGATTCATCATCATACGAATCATTGTCCTCAATGATTGGAGGACTTAGTTTCGTAGATGTTGAAGTTTCCAATTTATCAGATGATGTACTCGAAGAATTGTCCGATTTAAACCCTAGGCCAGTGGTAACTTCCTCATAATCAAGAGGCACACTGGGTTCAAATCGAGGCATATCCTCTTCATCAGGCATATAGGTATAATTATGTCTTAAAGGAGGCGGACACTTCTTATACCCAACACCTTTCCTGTTTCCCTTCAGTTGTTGAACGTCAATAATGTGATCGAGCACAAATCGGGAGTTAGAATAACTCTCCAAGTTTTGCTTGATTGCATCATGTTCGCATGTGGCAATGGCTAATTCCTTTTTAGTTTCCTCAACAATGTTAATGTAATCATTTATACTAACTTGTTTATGATAAACAGTTTTTGTTACTTCGGAAACATTTTTCTTTAGAGTCTCAATTACAGATTTAAACTCCTTTTCGTTTCTAACCAGAGCCATATTTGCTTCTTTGCACTTGGACATTTCAACAACCAAACTTTGATTGTGACTATGAAGCTTTTCAGATTCAAGCTTCAAATCAGCACAATCATTACAAACACTAGGAGCAGGAGCTTCAGAATTTACCTGACTCGTAGAGGCTGAGACATTTGCCATAAAGGCAGTCTGATAAGAGAAAGATCCGTCTTCAGTGAAGAACTTCTCTATTTCTTGAGATGCTACAGCAGCCTTCTTAATTAGAATTGATTTCTGACATTTCAACTCCTCCGTTTAATTCAACATGTTATTAAGATCAGAACTTGCTACTTCCCTCACATCAGATTCAAAATGATAATCGCCCGAAGTAGAACTTTCTTCATCAGAACTCCCGGTATAACCCGAACTGTCGTCACTTTCAGAAAATTCTTCCTTATGAACGTGCTTGATGTGATTGATGATCTTTGCATAACACGCTGTTCCTCCTTTATCTTGATCACCTTCCCCAAGTTGTAAAGACCAATTAAACCCTTCATCAGCTTGAACGGTCAATGCTCGATTTGTGTTTGAAGGACCAGACTGGTTCTGGTTGTTATTCACCGCTACTACCCCTTTTTCACGGTTATCTTGATTGGCATTGGAAGTACTTGTCTGATTTCTGAATGGATTCTGGTTGCCTTGTTTACTTGGTCTGGTGCACTCACGTTTGAAGTGCCCTTTTTCGCCACAATTGAAGCATGTAACTGCTTCTTTATCGAATCCGTACTTTGTATCCTGCTTACTTTCCAAAGAACTTCTCCCTGTTCGAACCATAAAGTCCTTCGCCCTTCTAACAGCACTTGCGAACGCCCACTTTATATCCATTAACCCCATTTCATCACGGTTAATTTGTAGATAATCTTCGTTGGTCAAACTGATGTTTCCAATTTGACCTGCGACCAAACCGCAGTAAGCACTGACCATTGTATTAACGAGTTCCATATGTTCCTTTGCTACTTCAATGCTAACATTTGAGAGGTTTGATGTATCAACTTTGACTGTGTTAGGGTTTGTGGGTGGAGGATTGTTGGTATAATGAGCTTGCTGTTGTTGTGGTTGGGCTTGTGGTTGTGGTTGGGCTGGAATATAAGCACTCGGATTGAACTGAGGTTGAGTAGTGGCAACTGGAGGTGTATAAGGAATAAAAGGACTTCCAAATAGAGGACTAGAATAAGCCTGAGCTTGAGCACTCAAATGCGCTGGCGGCCAATAGGCACTCGGATCAAAAACCGGAGGTGGAGCTGATTGTGGAAACGGAAAAGAGTTTGTATTTGATACAAACGCCGTTTGTAACTTTGGTTGCTGAGCTGAACTGGAACTAGCTGACGGGATAAAACCTCCTCCATAATACATTTCGGTATTTTGAGGAGCAGGAATTCGTTTAGCTTTCCGAGTTTCTTCATCATTCTTGTGTTCCAGCTTCTGTATGAATTCATAGATATTGACATTTTCAGCATCTAGAACACCGGTATGCTTTAAAAGCTCAATGTATGGGCTCCACTTCGGAGGTAGAGAGTCAGCAAACCGTGCAACGATTTCCTGTTGAGTTCCAGTGACACCATAAGCAAACATTTCACTAATCAAGTGATAAAAACGTGTAGTCATATCATTTAGAGTTTCATTTTCCAAGAACTGAAATGATTCAAACTCTTTCTTCAATAGATCATGACGTGTCTTTCTAGAAGCTGCATTTCCTTCTCCTCTTGCTACCAAAGCATCCCATAATGTTTTCGTGTCCTTACAATAAGAGAATTGATGATAGATTTCTTTGTGAAGCGCTTGTGTAAGAATAGCAAATGACTTTTTCTCGAATTCATAGGCTTTCTTGTCTTGTTCTTGCATATTAGTAAAACCCTCTGTCGTTGATGCTGCTACTTCGAGGGCATTGTTGCGTGGAGTAATGAAACACCTCCAAAGATCGGTGCTTTGCCCTTGAACGTATGTATGGAAACGACCTTTCCAAGATGGAAACTCGTTCATATGGTTCAACTTTGGTGGGCGATTGTTGCTGCCCGTTTCGCTCTCGCTGAGCAAAAGATTTTGAATATTTTGATTTTGATTTGATACAAGTGCCCATTGTCCTGCACTTACAGAAGGTTGACCAAAGACATTTTTCACCCATGCTTCTGCGGAGGTCTGATCTTGACTTGGTCTCGAGTCCATACTCCAATCCCATGGACTTGTGCAGCTCATATTTGATGTATGAAGTGGAATACCTGATCAAATTCTTGAAAGCACACAGTTAGAACACTTTTACAGGTTCTCTGTTGAAAATTGACAACAGACTCGACGAAACACTTTCCACGAAACAGACTTTGTTTCGTCGAAAGATTTATGACGAAATTGAATTTGTTTCGTCGAAATGTCTTATGACGAAACTGAATTTGTTTCGTCGAAGATATTTTTGACGAAACACTTTTGTTTCGTCGTTCGGTGGTTTCGTCGTGGATAAGATTCAGACAAGTGGGTGACAGTTGGTTATCCTTTTCTGGTAACCTTTTTCAACTTAAATGATAACAAATACTGACACAGTACAAGTTTTTCAATACACAACTTTCAACACAACAACTTGCCTAATATCTGTTTCCAATGTATTTCACAAATTAGATATTTTATCAAACCCTTTTAATTCCAATTTCAATGATTATTCAAGAATTAGTTTGAAGGTCTTTTGAAGATATGAAGAACAACCCAGAAATGATGATTATTCCGGTAACTTAACAACTTTCCGAAACAAGAAGTTTGCCCAAACTTTCAAATAAAACCCAGAATATTGTGTGAACATGCAATATAACAAAGGTTTTCAATAAAACTTTGACAAACAAACAATATCCAGGCAGATTTCTAAGCACTTTTTCAAGAACAACAACCACAAATTCTAGAGTTTTGCATAAACTTTCTATGAAAACCAAACTCTAAACATGCACACATGTAATTTTTAACAAGGTTTTCAATAAAACTTTAGCAAACAAGCAAATGATAACAGATTGTTAAGATGACTTTCCAGAAATATATGAATGTCAAGAACAGTTTTCAGAAAATCAACAACAACACTCGATATAAACCTAACTATGTTTGGTTTAAACAAGGATACGAGCCAATGCTCTGATACCACTTGTAGGTCCCGAAATCTGAGGATCGATAACGAAAACCTATCCTTGTTTGTAACAAACAATGTCGCGGGTGCGGAATCCCCGTGACGGTGCAAATCAAACACAGTTAATAAAACAGTATAACACACAAGGTATAATCAATGATACACACTCGATTGATTAAACGGGATGAGAACCAACAATAACTGATACACACACAGTTTTGACAGAGTAACTTTGCAGGGTTATTATCTCATCTAGTTTCAAAGTGAAAACAGAAGTGTTTATATAGTCCCTGGGTCCAAGTCTCGACGAAACACGAAGTGGGCCGATGAAACAGCATATGGGCCAGACTTTGGGCTTGAAACAGCCCAACAGACGACGAAACATGTCTATTTCGTCGTTGATGTCGACGAAACGGATTCAATGAATGTTGTTCTGTTTCGTCATGATGTGTTCGACGAAACAGATCTGTTTCGTCGAGGGCTGCATCAGTTGTGATGTTTGCTGAAAACAGACAGCAAACAAATAACAAACTATAAACATTACATAATGACCATAATACCCTTAACATGCAACATGCACTGTTCGTATTACATTACATATCAAATGGAGACTAAATAGTCGGACACAAGTGGATAGGAGGATATCCGACTTGGTCGACGGCAATTACATACACGATAAACGTTTAAAGACCTTACAAAATACAACGATAAGTAAGACTAGTTACAGACACAAAAGGTGCACCAACAGATGATGGTGTTATGGTGGTGGTGGGTGGTGGGTGAAGTGTGAGAGAGGTGGTGTGCCAAGGGATGGTTTGCAATTGATCCAAGCACTCCTATTTATAGGCTGAACAGAAGCTCGGGCACAGCCCCGTGTCCATTGGGCACGGCCCCGTGTCCATTGGGCACGGCCCCGTGTCCATCCTTCATCTCTTTCTTCATTAATTGCAGTTTGTCTGCATTAGTTGACCACGCCCCCGTGTCCACTGGGCACGCCCCCGTGTGCAAAAGCAAATCTGTACTATCAATATTTCCCCAGATTTTGCGAATCTTAGAGTTGACCACAGCCCCGTGTCCGCTGAGCACGACCCCGTAGTGGGCGATAGAATCTTTTACAGCTTTGTCTTTTCTGCTGGCACTTGGGCACGCCCCCGTGTTCACTGAGCACGGGGCGTGTTCAGCCTTCTGTTTTCTTGTTTTGCTTGGGAAGATGCTGTCGTGGGGTCGGGCATGTCACGTTTGTTCCTTTTCTTGTATTTATGTTAGATTTAGCTGTCTTTTTGCTTCTTTTGTTAATTTGAGCTCATTTAATCCTGAAAATACAAAAGGAAGACAAAAGCACACTTTTTCCAACATTAGTACTAAAAAAGGGTTAGTTTTATGCCACAATTGATGTAATTTATATGTTGCATTTTGCACACATCAAATACCCCCACACTTGAATCTTTGCTTGTCCTCAAGCAAAACTCTTTATAATGTGGCTTTACACTCCCAAATGGAATGGGTAGAAGAGAAGGTTTTTGGGCTTGTCATAGAGTGTCGGGATTTCCAAGATTCTTTATTAAGTTTTATTTTTGTTTATTTACAGTCCTATTCGTCATGATTTATTTAAAACTTTTCATAAGATAAATTACTTATTAGGGCATAACATGCCTTTTTTAAAATTTCATTTATATACAAGTTCACATACCTCACGGGGATCACTCAACACTCGGCCGAAAATGTATTTTAGTGAATCACTCGAGAGCGGCATGGAACTTACTCCTACCATAGGCTTGCCAAGCAATCAATCCTCCTCTTTTTTAACTATACACCTTTGTAAATATCAAGAGGACTTTTTGGGTGAAGGGTTAGGCTTGGGTTAAAGGTAGGTGGTTGGGTTAGTGGTTAGTTGAAAGGGCGAAAAAGCGTAACAAGCGTCGGTTTTCGTAAGACTTTCTATTTTTGCAACTTTTATTTTGATGAGGCTTTTATTCAAACGAAGTTATTTTTGATAAACATTATTTGTTTATTTCTCTTTGGCTTCATCATTAACACAATTTTTTTTTCTTTTTTGAAAGTCATGCGAAAAACCAAGCTTTTTACTAAAACAAAAGGTTAAAAATAAAAAGGGTTTTGGTGGGTGAAAGGGGTGTTTGGTTTAGGTTATGAAATGAAAAGGTTTAGGCTCAAATGGGCTAACTAGGGGGATTTTGGGTAGGTGGTAAAAAAAAGAAAAATAATGGTGTAGAAATAAAAAAGGGTTAGTCCTAATGCCTCCATCATTTACTTACTCGGGTTTAAGTTGGTAAGGACCGGGAATGTATCGTCGTGGCAAGTTCTAGAGTCGTAAGAACCAAGCGGCTATTCACACAAGAAACGAAAAATGAGCATTTAGTTTAATGATATGTATTTGTATGCTCAATAAAAGCTCAAAACTCACTTTTGTGGGAATGGGTTTTTATGTGATCAAGTATATATAATCAAATTTTAACTAAGCTTGTCATGCCGTTTCATAATTTTCTTATGTTGGTTCTTTTTATCACGACGCTATCGGTTGTAAATTTGTAAAAATATAACCTTTTTAGAACTTGAATTTCCCGAGTTAAACCTAGACAAGTAAAAAAAATGAAAATTTTTGAAAAAAATTTGGGGTGATTAGCGGTTACAATAGAGTTTTGTGTAAGGCTTGTTATTAGGACTTGCAAGATTCAAGGTTTTAGCATCCCCCCACACTTAAATTACACATTGTCCTCAATGTGTCCCAAAAGTAAGTTTTTAGGTTGATTGAATGTGTTAAAAAGTGTTTAAAAAGCAAAAATTTGTGTTACTGGGCGTCTGGACACAGCCCCGTGTCCGATGGACACGACCCCGTGTTCAGGTGCCAGTAACGAAAACTTACAGAAAGTGGACACGGGGGCGTGTCGATTGGACACGACCCCGTGTCTGTCAAAAGCATGCCTAATTAAACAAACAGCAGGTCTGGGGAAGTGGGCACGGGGGCATGTCGGCTGGACACGACCCCGTGTAGACAATCTGCAAGGTTGAAAAAAACAGGTTTCTGGCTCTGGTTTTCTTTTCCCGGCTTTAGTAGCACTAATGTTTAGTGCTCTAAGCCTCGTATGTACCTGCTTTATCAATAAACACTACACCAAACCATAGCAAACATCCTAATTTACCAAGTTAAACATCCACGTCAACAAAGTTAAAAAGAAAAACAAATGCAGAAAGTAAAAAGTTAAAGGAAAGTAAATTGTTTAACACTCGGCAAGCAGGCCGGAAATTGTTCAAGATATAAGGGGGGTTAACTTGTGTGCTCTCCAACCGAATGCTCCTACCGCCGCTCCACCTGCCTAATCCATGTCCTCATCCTCATCGTCATCCTCTCCTCCTCCTTGCCCCTCCATGTACCCCCGGATGCTCCCGATGTCATCCTGAATGTCGGATATGTTTCTTTCGATAGCTCCGACCCGGTGGTACGTGTTGCTCGCCATGTTGTAGGTGTTCCTGGTGCACATGAGGTTTTCCTGCAATAAATCATGTAAACTTTAGAAGTTAGGAAAACCACCTCCTTGTGAGGAGGACTGGCCCGGATCACCGTGGGGCTGGTACTGGAAATGGGGAGGTTGTTGAAACTGTGGAGCGTGGAGGACGAGTGCTTCTTGCGGGTTCCATGCATGCCCCTGCATCCTTTGAAAGCTAACTGACCCGTCTTCAGCTTCATAAATGAGTTTCATGGAGCGGCAGATGTGTACATCCACCCTTCCCGACCACGGGCTCCTTTCGAAGGATCTAGGAATATTCACGAAGTGCTTGAAGAGACGGTACACCCACCCCCCAAAGAAGATAGGGGTAGGCGGAGCAGCAAGCCGGTTCAAATGCATGTTTCTGAGCAGGAGGTATGGAACATCGAGGTGTCTGCGGTTGTGAATGCAGTGAAGGACTATCAAATCTCTTAACCCAACGACGCCACCGCTATCATGCCTTTGGCTAAGAGAGTAAGTGAAGACCCTATGGATTGTAACACCTCGAAAATTCACGTCCTATAATGTAATGACACGTGTCATAAGTTTGAACGTGTGAAAGAATGTTCTAGAAGGACTAAAGTTGACAAACATGGAAAAGCATGTGAATATACGGGTTTAAAATGTCAACAGTGAATAAATATACTTTACAATAGCCCTACATGATGCTCATACCTTAAAACGAATAAATCATGGATCATACGAAGCTAAATATAAAAGAAAGTGAGAGATTACAAACTACAGGGGTTAAATGTGTCAACATGTTTAAGTTATACCTCTGAGTGACCTTTTAGCAAACCCGAAGCTTTGTAACGGTTAATTATGCTCACTAGAATGCACGATATAAATTTCAAAAAGTTTCGTTATCGTATGAGAAAGTTATGATCAAATTCGTATACAAGGGGTTAAAAGCGTCAACGATGAAGTTTATGCCTTTTCGGGTGAACACAAAGTTAACCGAGGTATATGTCTTGAAGCCCTTATAAGTCAAATTAGAGGGTTCAAAATGCAAGAAATAAAGTCGAAGCAAAGTTTCCAAGAGCCAAGGACCAAAACATAAAAATAAAAAATTTGGATTTTGATTTTGATCAGTAGGGGCGTCGCGCCACGCGAGGACCCTGGGGGGGGGGGCCTACGCGTGCCGCGAGGGGCCTTCTGCTCCGAATTCTTTGGGTTCTTGTCTGCCAACTCCATTTTAACCAACTTAAAACGATTTTCCTCATCTTGCACGACCCCTAAACAACCCCTAGACACTTAGGGACATCTGGAAATGATCCAAGGCCATTGTTAGACTTGTGTGTCAACAATCCATGAGGTTTTGAACACTATAAAAGGCCACAAGGTTGCAACCATTTCTTCACACCTCATTTCTGCCTTTCTGGAGCTTCTTGGAGCTTAAGAGCAGACCCAAGTCTTTCCTAATCGTGCATAGGACTTCAGTAAGTATGCTTAACCTTTCTTAGTTAAGTTTTTGCTTAGTTTTAGCTTAAAAGTCAAACCGTCGTAATTAACGGTTGACTTAGCGATTAATCATTGATGGTTCAGTGATTAGTCAAATTGAAAGTAGTTATAAGTTGGTAATTATGTGGGCATTAAACCCTCAAAAGGGCACCCTCTGATTCCCACTCTAACTAGGTCTAATGTCGGGTCAAACTTGTTATTAAAAAGTCAACAGAATGCTTAATTTCCAATTTATGCATAATTAGCAATGTAGAACCCATACAACCTGTTTGATCATTAATATAACTTGGTAATTTATGTAAGAACATGTCTAAACATGTTCAACCCGACAATTTTCTGTTTAGACCCGGTTCGGAACCGAAAGTCGCAAAGCTTTGACTTTTGCTTTGACTTTAGTTCTGACCCGTTTTGGTATGTTTTAGAAATGCCTTAGAGATTTAATTGGACTAGGTTACATGCTAGTATAACCCTCTGTGATTATACACCTTGGTTCATTAGTTAACCAATTAATATGCATGATTCCGTTAATTGCTCATATGTTGACCATTATGCCCTTTTCACCATAAAACGTGATTTTTGAAAATGTAAAAGAGTAGAAACCTTAGTTACTAAAATATAAACTTGCATCCAAAATTTGACATCAGTTTGAGGTGTAGATTGAGAGTTATGCTCATTAGCGTAATTAGAAAGTTTTTTAGCGATTTAACGGCGTAATTAGCGTATAGCCTATTTAAACCTACTTTTCGATATCAAACTTGTTACCCACTGATGTAATATATTATTTTGAGATTTTTGAATATTTTTAATTAATTTTAGGCTGAGCATAACTTAGAGTCGTAAGCTTAATTCGGTAAATGTCGGTTTTGCCCTTTCAGGCTATAAAATGAGTTTTACATATCTTTTTGACCCCAAACCTTTTGCTACTGATTTTATATGATAAATAAACTATTTTAGACCTTCTGGAATAATAAAAATATCAGCTTTATTTATAGAACCCGGAAACGGCTTCTAATCGCCTTTCTAAGCGTTTTTAACGCATAGTTTGTACTAAAACTATTTTAAACATACAAGGGTTGATACCTACTGATATTTTAGGTAAATTATAATATTTTAACAGTAAGCAAAAGTTGTTTAACTCAGACTTCAGTTTTGAGCTTTTCGACTTACGTGAAATTACCAAAATGCCCCTACGGTGCATAGTTTGGGTATAATTGATAAATTTCACATATATACAATACCCTACTGTTATAACTTGGTAAACTAAGTATTTTTGCTGAACATATCAGACATGTAACTCAGGTTAATACTTAAACCCTTTTATAACCTTATAAATGACCAAATTACCCCTACGGGGCATAGTTTGTGTTTAAATTCGTTTTGGGAATAATGGAACGTATCCTACTGATATCAAAACATATTTGAGGCATATTAACTTAGGAAACCTGGTTAGGACCCTTATGATTACCCGTTATGCCTCTTGCGCGTACGGTTCGGCTTATGTAACTAATTTACATAAATTAGCCGAAATGGGTAAAACCTTATCGGTTTTACCCCAAAATTCAGAATGTGCTTAGATTACCCATATAAAGCAAGTCTTCGATCTTGCCGGGTCTAAATCACATTCTATTCCGGTCTTCGCCTAATTGTGCGTTTGAACCGTAAAATTAACCGGTCTAAGCTTAAGCTTAACTAAAGACCGTTAGGATTCTAATAGGTTATTATAAACCTTTGTTCCAGAATAGGAGAACCGGTAAAAGCTACCCGCATTTTCTAATTGTGAATTATACTTGCAAAGGTAAATACTTTTAACTTATTTTCCCTATACGGGCTTGGGGTACGGTATATAAAATACCGCTTGGTCGGGCATTAAATCTTCCATCATATGGTGGCTAATTGATATTTGATCGGCCTGTTTAAATTGTTTTGTTTGCTTAAAGCCTTTGGGAGGTTAATGACCATGTCCCGGATATCCTTGGCATCATTTTACGAAATGGCCACGACCTAAGCGCGGGGTGTAGGCGTACACCCGTCAGTGCCAAATAAACAATGTGGTGTGTCTATTGATCTTTAACCCGGCACGATCCGGGCTACTGAACACATAAGGAACATGTAATTCTTTTACGAGATTATATATTTAAATAATTATCCCAAGTTATAAAAGTTTGTGCCACGTACATTCAAATCAATTTTATTAAACTTTTCAAAATGAGTCGGTTGAATGTATTTACCAGTGTAAACTGACGTATTTTCCCAAAAAGATTAAGTGCAGGTACTACTCGTAATCGGCTGGACTTTCTCCTTAGCATCAATAAAGAGTCTCGCAAGCTTAAGATGCCTAAAGTCTGTTGAACTACTGTTTCCTATTTATTTTTGATCCGTCTGTGGATAAACTTTCGACTGATGTGATACTTGATATTACAATATTTTATTCGGTTGAAATATATCTTTCATTTGCTTCCGCTGTGCATTTAAATATTGTGTTGTTTGACTGTTATGTTGCCAACCACGTCACGATACTCCCCCACCGGTCAAACGTGGAAATATCGGGGTGTGACATGGATGTAACGGTAGAGTGGGTCCCTCAACTTAGTGCTGCTCGGATTGTAGTGCCCTTCACCAATCTGAGCCCACGCGGCTTGGCGATCGTTCTCATCCATCTCTCGCATCCCTCCGGTATTCTCCTCATTACCCGCATCTTCTTCCGAATATAGCCCAACTATCGACCCAAATTGTGCCATTGAAATCGAGTACCTAGTTCCACCACATCGGAATATCACCCCCTCACTGTCGAAAGGGTCGCACCTTGAATTGAACGTGAAGGTGCTGTAGAACTCCATAGTGCACTCGTGGACGGAACGAAGTCGAGTGGTTAAGGCTACTCTTAGCGAGCCGGTAACGAGCTTGTTAAACTGGTCAAGTTGGTTCACCATGGTTAACAGATCCGTGCACACTTGTCTCGGGTATTCTTCCGGTCTTGTTTGAAGTACTTCATATCTTGCCCTAGCATCGAGCTCATTTGCGTTAAACCTCGTCAATTTCTTCGACATCTGAAAGAATACACCAAAAGTTAGCACGAAACAGTAGAATTTTCGGACAAAACTGCAAGCAGTGAGCTGGACACGACCCCGTGTTCAGCGGACACGGCCCCGTGTCCAGGTGTCTGTTACTCAAAAACATCACTTTTCGACACGGTTTCGAAAACTTGAAAATTTTTAGTCCAATAGGTGCGGTTTCCCCCGAAAATGAAACCCCAAGTGCCGTTTTTCCCAAAACAACCCGTTTACCCATTCAATTTTATCTTTTTCGGTTCAAAAACAAGGGTTTGGGGTTTTTGTGAGAAATCGGGCGAATCTTTGAACAATACAAGTGGATTTACTTCCTATAACACTTATCTAACTAAATGCTAACAGATTTAGGCAAAAATTTTAAGTTCAATTCGGATGAAGTTCATGAACCCTAGATTTTTTTCCCAAATTTTTGATGTTTTAACTACATGCAGATGCTTAATCTAACTACTAATAGTGATAGAATCATACCTTGATGTTGTTAGGAATAGAGGAGACGTCGAAAATCTGCGGAAAATCGCCTGGAACCAGAGCGTTTTTGGGGAAACGGGGCGTGTGGAATGATGTAACTGTTATGAAAAAGGGGATATATCCCGACAGTTGCGCGGACACGGCCCCGTGCCGAGCAAAGACTTGATTTTTTTTGTGCTCGTGTGAATGCCCTAGTTTTCCCAAAACTTGGTTAGAAGACTTACCGATTAAGATGTCGTCCCTGTTGGTTCGTAACTTACCAGGTATGATGTTGATGTTTTTATTCTTCGACCGTTTGAAGCGAGATCTCCTCTTCTACATCCTCAATGAATCCTTGATAGAGTTTCAGCCGTTGGCCATTGACTTTGAATGGAATTCCATTCCGAGATTTAATTTCTACTGCACCGTGTGGGAAGATATGGGTGATGGAGAAAGGTCCTGACCACCTAGACTTTAATTTACCAGGAAACAATCGAAGTCGTGAATTAAACAAAAGAACTTGATCTCCTACTCGAAATTCATTAGGTTTAATATGTTTGTCATGCAAGTTTTTCATTCTTTCCTTGTAAATTTCGGAGTTTGAGTATGCATAATTCCTAAGTTCGTCTAATTCATTTAATTGACAAAATCGATTTTTATCAGCAAATTCTAGATCTAAGTTTACATTTTTAATTGCCCAGTAGGCTTTGTGTGCAATTTCTACTGGCAAGTGACAACTTTTTCCATAGACGAGCTTATATGGGGTTGTACCTATTGTTGTTTTATAAGCAGTTCGAAAAGCCCATAAAACATCATCTAATTTATCTGCCAATTCCTTTTTATTTAACCCTACGGTTTTTTCGAGTATTCGTTTTAAACCTCTATTAGTCACTTCGGCTTGTCCATTTGTTTGAGGGTGATACGCTATTGAGACCCCGTGATAGACCCCATATCTTGTTAAGATTTTTTCAAGTTGATGATTGCAAAAATGGGTACCTCTATCACTTATTAATGCTTTAGGTGTTCCAAAACGAGAGAATAGTTTTTTCAGAAATCTTACCACGACTCTTCCATCATTTGTTGGAAGTGCCTCGGCCTCGGCCCATTTAGACAAGTAATCTACTGCCACAAGTATATATTTGTTTCCTTTTGACGGTGGGAAAGGTCCCATAAAGTCGAGTCCCCACACATCAAAAATTTCACAAACAAGAATGCCATTTTGTGGCATTTCATTTTTGGAAGAAATATTACCTGTTCTTTGGCAAGTATCACATGTCTTAACAAGACTTTGGGCGTCTTTGTAAATAGTCGGCCAATAAAATCCTGAATCAAATACCTTTCGTGCGGTACTAGCGGCACCATGATGTCCTCCGTATGGACCTTCATGACAATGGCGGAGAATTCTTCGTGCTTCGCTACCATGTACGCATCGTCGGATGAGTTGGTCGGCACACATTTTGAAAATATATGGATCTTCCCAAAAATAATGTTTCACATTAGCAAAGAATTTTTTTCTTTGATGATGTGGCCAACCTTTTGCAACTATACCGCTAGCTAGGTAGTTAGCATAGTCGGCGTACCATGGCTCTTCTTTGTATTCCACCATTTCTAGGGACTCCGTTGGGAATTTTTCGTTGATTTGCTTGTCCCTAGTTGCCTCCAAAGCTAGGTCTTCTAAGCGCGAAAGATGATCTGCCGCGGTATTTTCTGCTCATCTTTTGTCTTTGATTTCAATATCAAATTCTTGGAGGAGTGAAATCCACCGAATCAAACGTGGTTTTGCGTCCTGCTTTTTGAAGAGATATCGAATGGCTGCATGATCTGTATAGACTATAGTTTTAGAAAGAACAAGATAAGAACGATATTTATCAAAAGCAAATACCACAGCTAGCAATTCTTTTTCAGTTGTTGTGTAATTTTCTTGTGCATCGTTAAGTGTTTTACTAGCATAGTAAATTGGGTGGAAATGCTTTTCTTTTCTTTGTCCCAAGACAGCTCCAACTGCAAAGTCACTTGCATCGCACATGATTTCGAAAGGAAATTTCCAATCAGGTGCTATCATGATAGGTGCATTGACTAACATTTCCTTTAGGGTTAGAAATGCTTGATTGCAATCCTTGTCAAAGATGAAAGGGGCATCTTTTTCAAGTAATTTTGTTAGAGGCCTTGAAATTTTAGAAAAGTCTTTGATAAACCGCCTATAAAATCCGGCATGCCCAAGGAAACTTCTGATAGCTCTAACGGAGGATGGGAGTGGTAGTCGAGAAATGGTGTCTATTTTGGCTCGATCCACCTCCATTCCTTCGCTTGAGATTTTGTGACCGAGTACTATTCCCTCAGTTACCATGAAATGGAATTTTTCCCAATTAAGGCGAGGTTAGTTACCTCACATCGGGATAGCATTTGTTCGAGGTTATCGAGGCATTGGTCGTATGAATCCCCAAAGATAGAAAAGTCGTCCATGAAGACTTCCATTGTCTTTTCTATCATGTCATGAAAGATGGCTACCATGCAACGTTGGAATGTTGCGGGGGCACTACATAGACCAAACGGCATGCGTCGATAAGCAAAAGTCCCATAGGGGCATGTGAAGGTTGTCTTTTCTTGGTCTTCGGGTGCTATCGGGATCTGAAAGTAACCTGAAAAACCATCCAAGAAACAATAAAATTTATGATCGGATAATCTTTCTAACATTTAATCAATGAAGGGCAAACGAAAGTGATCTTTCCTTGTTGCTTCATTTAATCGTCTATAATCTATACATACTCTCCATCCTGTGACGGTTCTCGTTGGTATTAATTCATTCTTTTCGTTAGTTATTACCGTCATTCCTCCTTTCTTTGGAACTACTTGGACGGGACTTACCCAAGGACTATCGGAGATAGGATAAATAAGTCCGGCGTCAAGTAATTTGATGACTTCGTTTTTAACCACTTCATGAACATTTGGATTTACTCGACGTTGTGGTTGTATTACCGATTTGTAGTCATCATTCATTAAGATTTTGTGCGTGCACATGGAAGGACTTATTCCTTTAATATCTACAAGCTTCCAAGCGATCGCATTTTTGTGTTTTTTCAAAAGACTAATTAATTTTTCTTTTTCTAAACTACCAAATTTAGACGAAATAATTACAGGTAATTTACCATCTTTGTCTAGAAAAGCATATTCCAAACATTTTGGAAGTTCTTTGAGCTCAAGAGGTGGGTCTTTAGGAGACTCCTTATTTGGTTGCTCATTTTGATCAAGAACTTTAAAAGTTTGTTCTATGGCGACCTCTTCTCCAACAAAGTGGTCAATCTTTTCACTTGTATCGGGTGGTTTATCTTCATCTTCAATTAGGGGGTCATTATTGCCGAATGGATATTTCATTGACCGCTCAAGATCGACACACTTTTTAAATGCCCCTAATTGAAGAGGTAGATTGTTGTACTTCCGGTTTTTCAAAGCTTCGTGAGTTTTTACAAATGGTCGTCCCAACACTAGAGGAGAGTCATCGAGGATGAGAAAGTCGGTTGGGACTACCATTTGATTTGTTTGAACCAAGACATCCTCAACTACACCGATTGATTTTATTACCTTCCGATTGGATAGAAAAATGGGTATTTGAAGTGGAGAAAAATCACTAATACTTAATTTTTCAAAAATGTAGTTGGGCATTATGTTAACGCAAAGATCTTTATCAATTGTGACATTACTAATAAATGAATTTTGAAAAAAACATGGAACCGGTGTAATGTTGATTTCAAATGGGTCTTCTTTTATTAGCGAGGTTTGATCATTGGTTAACTTAACACTTACCGTTTCGTCAATTTTAGTGTTAGTGTTTAACTCTTTTAAGAAGTTAGCATGAGTGGGAACTAAACAATGATTTTCAAAAGAAGGTGACAAGAGATTAATTTCTTCAAAATTAGACTCTTCTTGAATTTTAACGTTGTCGGACTCACCTTTTTCGTTGTTTAACTCATATGTCGGTTTTTCACTTATTTGTTCTTCCATTTTTACACTTTCAGTTATCTCTTCTTTATTTAATTTTTCTCTTGCGCGGGACCCCTCTTCCCTTGCGCGAGATTCTTTTATATAGCGATCGATAACTCTAAGGTGTTCTAATATCCTATCGGTCACTTCGATTATAGAAAAAGGATCGGGATTTTCAAAGCTTGAATCCGGTTGTTTGATCCTTTGTTCCTCATAATACCCATATGAAGTAGATGGTTCACACCATTGTTCTTCATTGTAAGCATATGATGGATAAGGGTCGTAATTTTGTTCTTCATAATACTCATATGAGGTGGGTTGTTCATGCCATGGTTCCTCATAATAAGCATATGAAGGTGGTGGCTCATATCTTGGTTCCTCAAAGTATGAGTAAGGAGGCTCATACCTTGGTTCATCAAAATATGAGTATGAGGGAGGAGGTTCATACCTTTGGTCTTCATAGGATGTATATGAAGTTGATGGCTCGTACCTGGGCTCCTCATAGTAGGTATATGAAGTGGATGGTTGATATAAGTTACAATATTGAACCGAGTGCGGGTCACCACAATTAGTGCAATAGTTATTCCTATAATCATCCTCCTCATAGGTGTAGTTGTAACCTCCTGAGTACTGATCCATAAGAATCACTCAGCAGACCACAACCAAGTCTCGAGATCAGAAAACAAAAATAAAAACGGAAACAGAGGCTGGACACGGCCCCGTGTACAGAATCTGTATCTGGGCGTTTTAATTAAAGTTACTGATTTCGTTGAGCACGGGGCGTGTTCAGTGAGCACGGCCCCGTGTTCAGGTTCTGTATCTGGGTGTTTTATGAAAAATATGCAGCACGGCCCCGTATTCAATGAGCACGGCCTGTGTTCAACTTACTGTAAATGCAAAACTAAACTAAAATGCAGAAAAATGTGCGCGAGTTTAAGCTTTCTTAAAATCCTTGTGTCCCCGGCAATGGCGCCAAAAAAACTTGATGTGCGTGAAGTGTGTTATGGTTTTAATTTTTATTTTAAGCCCTTTTACACTTTTTAGCCAAGTTTTAAATTTATAAAACACGATATTTACTAACACTAGACACACATATGGGCAAGTGCACCCATCGTGAGCGTAGTATAGTGTTGGTAAGATACCGAGGTCGTCCAAGGACACAAGAGCTTTTAGTACCGGTTTATCCTCAACGTCTAATCAAATCAAAAAGTTAGAAAAAGGTTTTAAACTAGAAAAATAAAAACTAACTAAAATGCTGAAAATAAAATAAAAGTAAAAACAGATAGACAAGATGAATCACTTGGCTCTGACTCGTGTATAGTATAACCTTTGATTATTTCCGCACTTTTGCCCTTTTTAAGAGATTATCTTAGTTATTGTAGTAGGCTCCTCTTTTGAAGGTGACGTTACCCTCAACCCAGTAGTTTGAGTCAGCAAGGATACAATCCTAAAGGGTCGGATTATTGAAAGATAATTAATTAAGTTATTAATGCATATTATGGTAGGTCCCTCTTTTGAAGGTGACGTTACCCTCGGCTAAGTAGTCTGAGTTAGCAGGGATACAGTCCTAAGTAGCCGGGTTAAAGTATTAATAGTAGCTTACATATGAGGGGGTCAAAGAGTTTGGACCCCCGCCATCCATTACCGTTAAGTATTGAAGGAGGTCCTACTAAATTTGACCCAGGTCCTTGCAGGATCTATACACTGAACAAGGCAAGACTCTTACCAAACCGTTCCCTTAACCCCCGACCAGGTAGCCAACATACCTCCGTATAGACCGTGGAGATATGAATGGTGAAAATCATTTATTTTATATAGACAGTAAAATAATGCCAAGACACCACGGACAAACGATAAGGAAAAATCACCTTCAACATAAGAAACTAGTTATTAAAGTCATTAATACATAACCAAGTAAAAAGTGCGAAAAGATTAAAAATAAAAAGTATTACACTAGACACTTTGTCTTCACCAAGTGATGTAAGAGACTTAGGCAAACATGGCCTTGATTGTCAAGAACTCTTACGATCAATCTTGGATCCCGAGACGACTCACACACTCTATGATGGACAATGGATGATGGTGGTGGATGATGGTGTTATGGTGGTGGTGGGTGAAGTGTGAGAGAGGTGGTGTGCCAAGGGATGGTTTGCAATTGAGCCAAGAACTCTTATTTATAGGCTGAACAGAAGCTCGGGCACGGCCCCGTGTCCATCCTTCATCTCTTTCTTCATTAATTGCAGTTTGTCTGCATTAGTTGACCACGCCCCCGTGTGCAGAAGCAAATCTGTACTATCAAGATTTCCCCAGATCTTGCGAATCTTAGAGTTGACCACGGCCCCGTGTCCGCTGAGCACGACCCCGTGGTGGGCGATATAAGCTTCTACAGCTTTGTCTTTTCTGCTGGCACTTGGGCACACCCCCGTGTTCACTGAGCACGGGGCGTGTTCAGCCTTCTGTTTTCTTGTTTTGCTTGGGAAGATGTTGTCGTGGGGTCGGGCATGTCGCGTTTGTTCCTTTTCTTGTATTTATGTTAGATTTAGCTGTCTTTTTGCTTCTTTTGTTAATTTGAGCTCATTTAATCCTGAAAATACAAAAGGAAGACAAAAGCACACTTTTTCCAACATTAGTACTAAAAAAGGGTTAGTTTTATGCCACAATTGATGTAATTTATATGTTGCATTTTGCACACATCAAATACCCCCACACTTGAATCTTTGCTTGTCCTCAAGCAAAACTCTTTATAATGTGGCTTTACACTCCCAAATGGAATGGGTAGAAGAGAAGGTTTTTGGGCTTGTCATAGAGTGTAGGGATTTCCAAGATTCTTTATTAAGTTTTATTTTTGTTTATTTACAGTCCTATTCGTCATGATTTATTTAAAACTTTTCATAAGATAAATTACTTATTAGGGCATAACATGCCTTTTTTAAAATTTCATTTATATACAAGTTCACATACCTCACGGGGATCACTCAACACTCGGCCGAAAATGTATTTTAGTGAATCACTCGAGAGCGGCATGGAACTTACTCCTACCATAGGCTTGCCAAGCAATCAATCCTCCTCTTTTTTTAACTATACACCCTTGTAAATATCAAGAGGACTTTTTGGGTGAAGGGTTAGGCTTGGGTTAAAGGTAGGTGGTTGGGTTAGTGGTTAGTTGAAAGGGCGAAAAAGCGTAACAAGCGTCGGTTTTCGTAAGACTTTCTATTTTTGCAACTTTTATTTTGATGAAGCTTTTATTCAAACGAAGTTATTTTTGATAAACTTGTTTGTTTATTTCTCTTTTGCTTCATCATTAACACAATTTTTTTTTGAAAGTCATGCGAAAAACCGAGCTTTTTACTAAAACAAAAGGTTAAAAATAAAAAGGGTTTTGGTGGGTGAAAGGGGTGTTTGGTTTGGGTTATGAAATGAAAAGGTTTAGGCTCAAAGGGGCTAACTAGGGGGATTTTGGGTAGGTGGTAAAAAAAAGAAAAATAATGGTGTAGAAATAAAAAGGGTTAGTCCTAATGTCTCCATCATTTACTTACTCGGGTTTAAGTTGGTAAGGACCGGGAATGTATCGTCGTGGCAAGTTCTAGAGTCGTAAGAACCAAGCGGCTATTCACACAAGAAACGAAAAATGAGCATTTAGTTTAATGATATGTATTTGTATGCTCAATAAAGGCTTAAAACTCACTTTTGTGGGAATGGGTTTTTATGTGATCAAGTATATATAATCAAATTTTAACTAAGCTTGTCATGCCGTTTCATAATTTTCTTATGTTGGTTCTTTTTATCACGATGCTATCGGTTGTAAATTTGTAAAAATATAACCTTTTTAGAACTTGAATTTCCCGAGTTAAACCTAGACAAGTAAAAAAAATGAAAACTTTTGAAAAATTTGGGGTGATTAGCGGTTACAATAGAGTTTTGTGTAAGGCTTGTTATTAGGACTTGCAAGATTCAAGGTTTTAGCATCCCCCCACACTTAAATTACACATTGTCCTCAATGTGTCCCAAAAGTAAGTTTTTAGGTTGATTGAATGTGTAAAAATGTGTTTAAAAAGCAAAAATTTGTGTTACTGGGCGTCTGGACACGGCCTCGTGTCCGATGGACACGACCCCGTGTTCAGGTGCCAGTAACAAAAACTTACAGAAAGTGGACATGGGGGCGTGTCGACTGGACACGACCCCGTGTCTGTCAAAAGCATGCCTAATTAAACAAACAGCAGGTCTGGGGAAGTGGGCACGGGGGCGTGTCGGCTGGACACGACCTCGTGTAGACAATCTGCAAGGTTGAAAAAAAAACAGGTTTCTGGCTCCGGTTTTCTTGTCCCGACTTTAGTAGCACTAATGTTTAGTGCTCTAAGCCTCGTATGTACCTGCTTTATCAATAAACACTACACCAAACCATAGCAAACATCCTAATTTACCAAGTTCAACATCCACGTCAACAAAGTTAAAAAGAAAAACAAATGCAGAAAGTAAAAAGTTAAAGGAAAGTAAATTGTTTAACACTCGGCACGCAGGCCGGAAATTGTTCAAGATAAAAGGGGGGTTAACCTGTGTGATCTCCAACCGAATGCTCCTACCGCCGCTCCACCTGCCTAATCCATGTCCTCATCCTCATCGCCATCCTCTCCTCCTCCTTGCCCCTCCATGTACCCCCGGATGCTCCCGATGTCATCCTGAATGTCGGATATGTTTCTTTCGATAGCTCCGACCCGGTGATATGTGTTGCTCGCCATGTTGTAGGTGTTCCTGGTGCACATGAGGTTTTCCTACAATAAATCATGTAAACTTTAGAAGTTAGGAAAACCGCCTCCTTGTGAGGTGGACTGGCCCGGATCAGCGTTGTCACCTTCCTTCTGCTTGATATTCCAGAACTCGTCCTCCAGCTTTTGGCGTTCGTGGGGAGGACAGAACTCATCCATCATGATGGCCTTCAACTCTTCCCATGTCAGCTCATAAGCTGCATCATTCCCGCGTTTTTTTCTCTCGACCGTCCACCAGTTTAGTGCGCAGGACTGGAAGACGCCTGTGGCGTTTAGGGTGCGAAGATTCTCAGGACATCCGCTCTGGCGTAGAGTGACTTCCATGGAATCGAACCATTGGAACATAGCTGTGGGGCCATCTTCTCCAGTGAATTCCTTCGGACCGCATGCCTTGAATTGCTTGAAGCTAAAAGCAGTCTTGGGAGCAACTTTAGGAGCGTCAGTTCTAGACTCCTCAGACAATTTGCTAACGTTCTCGTAAATTTCACTCACGATCTGGGGCACAACCTTGGCCACTTGTTTAGCTAGGATGGCAGCAAGGCGTTTGTCCCGTTGTTCTTGGCGAGTGAGTCGTTGGTGACGGGATGATGGTCCAGTTGACGTTGTCTGCAACAGACATCGTCATAGGTCTCAGACACATCATAATCGATTCTCACCTCACACATCTAGTACTTACTAAAGCTCAGGAACACAACATAACATGTATCGCATAAACACATAATCACAGTTTCACATAACACAAAAGCACATAAGCACGTAGGGCACAGAATCACAGAAACACATAAATCACAGAACCACGGAGGCATTTAAGCACAAGAGGCAGTCAGAATACAGAAACCTATCATTCACAGTTCGCGAGTGTTCGAATATAGCGATCGCGTTTAGTATATCGAGTAGTGTAGTACAAGCGTATAACATAGCATGAGGTCATCCATAGTTTAGCGATTTGTCAGCGTTTTGAGATAGAAATGCAGTGCGAGTCGTGCGCGTCGATCGAAGTGAAAGAAAAATCGGATAAATCACCAAAATTTAAACACACAAGCAGGTAATTACACATACAAACACATAAAATCAATGAATTATCAGAGTCAGCAGTTGCGGGCTCAGAATCGAAACACATAAAAATCGAGGAATAGATCGTCTGCGGCTATTAGACATTGACTACCCAAGGTGATTCGACTATTCTCAAGGACTTGTTGTGCACATTTGACGTTCAGGGCAGTGCCTTTGCCTCGATTCTTGGGCGCTGGGCACGCATCCCGTTAGTCATATCGTGACTTCAGGTCGTTGGAGTCCGTCGAGACTTTGGTGAGAGTTTTGTAAAACCAAGTAAAGGTTGGAACATGTTGTCAAGGTTAAGGTTTCACCCCTAGCTTAACAACTTCGTTCCTGTTTTGATAAAATAAAAGAGAATTATGCGTCAAAGTATGGATTTCACTCCTGATTTAACGCCAATTCTCATGTTTTGTAGATAAAATGCGGGTTGAACAAACAATCTAGTCGAGAGTTTGCGGTTTTCACACCTAGTCTCGGCTTAATCGCTTATTCATAATTGAAAATTCAAGTGCAGTGATAGTGTAGCATATGCGAGAATAGCGAGAGACGGTAAGCTCGTACATAATCCCTAACAAACATGCATAAGTCGGTCTGTTGGTTCCTAACTATAGACTAGGTCTCTAAGACATCGACCCGGACTAGGTAGTGTCTTGCCTAATTCCCTATAGTTATGGCTCTGATACCAATCTGTCACACCCCAAACGATGGCGGAAACATCAGGGTATGGCACTGAGTGAAACAGATTGTCCAGAAGTTTCCATAACAATTATCATTACCAATCAATTTAAAATAACATGTCCCATACCATGTCTCAAAAGATAATGCAATTATTACAGACAAAATCTAGGCAAATAGTTCTGTTCCGACAACTCAGATTTCATTTGTACAGACAACTATTTGTTGGCCTCTAAGACCTTATTCTAGCCTCGATTTCCTAGCAGATAAGCATCCTAAGCACCTGTCACATACGTTAAAATAAAGTCAATACACATAGTGTAAAGGTGAGCATACAAGTTTGATAATAGCATGTAGATTTCAAAAGCGTTACGCATAACCAGCACGTACACAGAGTGAAATGAGGCAAGTTAGTTATCGACATGAACCTATCGATACCAATGACTGCGGGTTGACTGCCCAAGGCAGTTCGTAATACATGATCACCACTGTAATCCATGCAAATAATTGTCCTTAACAACCCCCGAGTGAACGGGTGCTGAGTCCAAACTAATAGTACTATCATTGCTAAGACAGGTAGACAACATTCCATGTGTAAACATAACAAACAAGCATTCATTTAGTCACGTATAACATGCGGTAACGGTTAGCGTTTAAAGTATTTCGTAGTGTGTTCGATGTGATTTAGTATAAGTAACGTATGTAACACCCAAAAGTGCATAAAGCAAAACGGGATCGAGTATACTCACAGCGATTGATGGATTGAAGGGAGCGCTTAGAGAGTAAGGTTAGCCTGATCAGAACGATAGCATAACGATAAGAGACGCGTAAAACGATGCAAGGTGTAAGTGGCTCGGACAGCAGTTCGGTCGGATGGTAATCCGGTCGGACAGCCAGTCGTGCGGGTGACAATCCGTTCGGACGGTAGTCCGGTCGGATGACTTTTCGAGTGGATTGTTTCTTCCTATGAGAATGATGTGTTTGTGTATGCTGGCTTGTCTTTTGAAGTTTTCGTTGTAGCATTTTGAAAACCTTGAAGTATCTCTACCTTTCAGGTCGGTCGATCGGACGGTCGTCCGATCGGACAACAATCCGATAGGTTGACACTTCAGCGAGAACAAGTTCACAGCGGGTTGTCACTCGGTCGGACAACAGTCCGGTCGGGTGGCATCCTTAGTGCTTTGAACATGTTTGAAAAATCGATTAAATGCTAAAGTCCAAGTATCTCATGATCCGAAGGGCAATCCGGTCGGATGGTAGTCCGGTCGGACAGCAGTTCGTTCAACACTCAAACTTAGATAAAGTTGGTTAAGCGTGGGACCCATGGTGTAAGCCGTTCGGATGGCCAGTCGCTCGGATGGCTGTTCGTTCGGACAGTAGTCCGGTCGGATAGCACTCCGTGCTGGTCATTCCGTTCGTCTTTCACTTGGTCGTTTTGATTGTTTGTAGTTTTGTCGAGACGCTGTGACAGCGTGTTAACCAACAGAACCCCATCGTGAGCCAAGTGATCCGGTCGAACAGGAATCACCCTAGTTCGTCCAGTTAACCGGTTTAAGACGGTTATTCCTGGCTAACCCGAAATCAGTGGTCTCATGAGTAGAATCCGGATCTTGAGCTAGCACCACACTAAGAATGAGTAGAAGACTAGAACAAGGTCCGATTCTATCGGTTTTGAGTGCATTGAGTGTAAAAGAGTTGAAAGAAAGTTAGAAATCGTCTTTCAATCCTTTTTCACCATGAATGTGTTTAGATCTATGCAAGATCTTTGTTTATTTGTGTGAAAATCGATTAGATCTAAGTTGTTCTTGATGGATTGAAGCCAAAACATGAAGTTCTCAAGAACACCATGATGACATCATCCTAGAACATCTCAAATCTAGTGATTTCACGGTTAAAAGTTAAGATTCAAAAGATAGAAAGGTGTAGGAGTGCGTGTAGATTAAGGAAGTACAAGATTTAGGACGAGATCTTACCGGATTTGAGAGAAATCGAAGAAAAGGTGAGGAGCACGAGCTGTTCGGTCAGAGAGTTACTAAAAGTAGAAAGAATGAAAGTGACATGGGTATTTATAGGCTTCCAAAAGAGGAAAGAGCTGGTCGGTCGAATGGCATCTCGCCCGGATGACAGCTCGGTCGGATGTCATCTCGGTCGGATGGCAGCCTATCACCACTATCAAGTGGCAGCCCGGTCGGATGGCAATCCGGCCGGATGGCACTTGGTTCGGGTGTTCGGCGCGACGATTTTTGCTGTTTCGATTGCGATTGCTAGCGATGCGAATGCGATAGAGTTTCCTATTTAAATTACTTTTAATCCCAACTATTCATATCTTGCACTATCCCTTCTCCACTAATTATCATAATTCGATTTCGATTGAGTTCGATTGCGTTTCGATTGCGATTTGATTGCGTTTCGATTGATTCCCACACATACATAAATAAACATGCACAAGTAACACATAAGGCACACACACGTATAACAATAACCAAAATGCGTAATTCGAGTTGCAAGGGCGATTGTGATTTGATGTCGATTAAATTGAATTGATTAGCGTTTAGTTGACTTTATCGCATTGTTACTTCCTATAGCTCACAGTCGTAAGTCGATTAAATAGCGAATAACATACGTCGATTATTGTGATTATTGACACTTACTCCACATAATACAACTAAAATAAACACATAAAAGAAATTCACTATTAGTCAAGTCGCGCAAAATCGGTCGTTGACTTTGACCTTGACTTTGACTTCGACTTCAGAAACACGGGGTGTTACACCGAGAAAAGGTAAAAACACCGAAGTATTCTTACTACATTCACCACTTCCTCTTTGGACCACTCCCCCACCACTATGGCATCGTCCGCGTATAAGAGGTGAGTAATAACTGGTCCGTTATTATCCGTAGAAACCCCCTTGATAATCCCGGCTTCCTTAGCTAAGGAAATCATACAAGAAAAGGCTTCCATAACAACCAAAAAAAGAAACGGAGAAAGAGGGTCACCTTGCCTCATACCTTTTTCGCATTTAAATTGAAAAGTGGGAGCCCCGTTTGCCAAAACCGAAGATCTAGCCGACTTAAGAACGCCCATAATCCAACTGCACCATTTATCCGGGAATCCCATTTGAAGAAGAATATTGACCACAAATTTCCATCTAACATTGTCATAGGCTTTTTCAAAGTCAATCTTGAGAAAAAACGCCTTAGACTTCTTATTTTTAATCCATGACATAATCTCATTGACGATGAGAGGACCATCCAAGATGAATCTGCCAGACAAGAAAGCCGACTGAGTGTCCGAAATTATACCGTCCATGACCTTCCTCATTCTGTTGGCTAACACTTTGGAGAGAACTTTACTGATTACACCGACTAAGCTCATCGGTCTATAATTGTTTAGAGAGACGGGATCTTTGACCTTAGGAATTAAAGCAATGAAGGACGACCCACTCCCGACACTAATGTCACCGCCCGAGTGGAAGGCAGCAAAAATTCTAGCAAAATCTTCCTTGAACAGTTCCCAAAAGTGCTTGATAAATTTGAAATTCATCCCATCCGGACCCGGGGCCCGATCGTCCCCACATTCAAAAACAGCTTTCTTGATTTCTTGACCAGAAAAGGGCTCGATTAGCATGTCGCTTTCTACCTCGGAAATTCTCTTCAAATTCTCTTCCTTGATAAATTTGGTATATGTGTCACCACAAAATGATATAAAAAAAAAGTTGACTTGTGGATCCATTTAACACAATCCTTTTCTTTTAACTTTGATTGACTGCTCTTAGTTTATTTGATTTATACGTACTTAAAGACATGTACATTGATTAATACTTGACTTCCCATCCTCTTCAAAGAGCTATTATTAGCATTTATCCATGTAGTGTTTTAAACATCCAAAAGGTTACCCAATCCTAATGGTCTCAAAATGAATAAAAACCTTAAATTGATAATTAATCATCTAAGATATATCCAACTCTTCAAATTATTTCTCTAAATCACATGTAATAAGAACCGCACGTGTTACGATACGGATACATCGCAAGCGTAAAGCGTTATGTGATGCGTTAATCATATGAACACACGTGTTTCGACATATCTGATTGAACACAGTTTAATCTATATAAGCATTTATAACATATTATATTTGACCTGACTAACTCGAATTTATATTGTCAAGTTAAAACATATTGTATGGGACCCGAACCATATGTAGGAAATGTACAAAATGTAACACAAAATCATACACCAAGTTTACGTCGAAACGTAAACAAAGTCGAACCTATACGAAAATGTTTTTTTCGACGTAAACAAAGTCGAACCTATACGAAAATGTTTTTTTCCATAACAAATTTGGAATTTTAAAAACTTTAGAGAAATTGTAATTTTTAAAATAGCAAAATAAAAAATAGAGTGAATTTCAAGAATTGTCCTTTATCTTTATACCCATTTTCAGGCGCTGTCCTTTATGTTCAAAATTGCCGAGTTTTGTCCTTTACGCCTAACCCAGTTAGTTTTTTCAGTTAAATTTGGTCATATGCTTTGCACACGAGGGCATTTTTGTCAATTCAAAGGTAAGTTCAATGGCAGATTTACAGCTCAAAGCTTCTGCAACCTTTGAATTGACAAAAAAGACCTAATGTGCAAAGCACATGACCAAATTTAACTGAAAAAACTAATTGGGTTAGGCCTAAAGGACAAAACGTGTATGATATGAAAACATAAAGGACAAAACTCATCAAATTTGAACATAAAGGACAATGTCTGAAAATGAAAATAAAGATAAAGGAGAATCCTTGAAATTTACTCTAAAAATATAAAAGTATTCACTTCCTCGATTTTTGTCAATAACAAATTTGGATCATGGTGACCCGATCATATTTATTTCTACTAGACTATAATGTCTACATACCAATTCAGAAAAAAACTCAATAAATATAAGAAAACCGCTTTTATAAAAATCGAACCCAAAAGCTAATAGTACAACACATAACATGCCACTATAAAGCCACTCTAATAAACTCTCAAGTCTCAACTTCATTACCTCGTTAAGGAAAGAAACACATACATAGAGACAGCCGGAGTCAACGGAGCAGACGCTGGAGTCGTTGACTCCGAAGGTAATCCCGATCACCGATGATCCACCATGTGACGGTGTATCTACATTCAAACTCACAAAAAAACCTACTTTTGACTTGGTCAACCCTTCTGTAAGGTTTTTATGTGTGTAACTACACATTTACACGCCCGATCATCCGTTTTTTGAGTAGTGCTATACAAATTATTGTCGTTTTGTTGATTGTGATTCACAATTGGATTACTGTTTGGATGCCTTTTGATTGTTTGTATATATATATAGGTTTATGTTGATATTATATTGATGCTTGTGCTATTTAAAGTGTATTTGATGTTGAATTGAAGTAGTGTATGAAGATTTAACAATTATAAAACGACTTATTTTGAGATAAATATAAGTAAAATTACGTATAAGTAAGTACTTTAATGGATTAATAATCTAATATATTATGTTTTATTACTATTGCTTTTTATTATATTACATAGGGGTGAATAAAAGAATCTTGGCTCACAAAATTCTGACCCATGGCGCAACCAGACACATGTGTTGTGGGTTAACTAAAAATTGCATAACGCCCTGCCACGTCACTACCACGTAAGCGTTGGGGTTTAAATAACCCATCCTTTAACAACGACGTGGTGGTTTAACTAAAAATTTAAACAAAAGAAAGAAAAATGAATGTGTGTGTGTGTGTGTGAATGTGATTGGTGGAATGTAGTGGACCCCATCAACCATTTGTATTAACGGTCGTTAAGGGGGTAACGCCTCCCCTTTTGGCGGCCCCTCCCCTTAAACTGACATTTACGTTTTGGTGTTTAACACCATATGTGGGTGAGGAGGCATGAGGCGCCACCCCACAACAACCAGTCTTAGGTATAGAAATGCCAGTGTATCTAACACTTCATTTTCTATGTAGAGATCATAATCAAGTCAAGTCAAACTTTGCAATGTGTCCTCCAGAGTCCATTCCTCCTGCAGTTGAGCTCAATGAGTATTCAACAGATGAAGCCGTCTTTAAGTCTTTGATGCAAATAAAAAGCGGAAGCTCTCTGCCTTCGAATGTACTTTCCGATGTGGATCCGTACCAATTCACACCCTCAAATCTCCCTGGTTAGCATCCATGTTATGTCATTAATACTTATTATTTGTTATTATGTATCATGAATTTGTATGTTTTTTAAGATGCTAAACTTCTTGTAGCTGGCGTGTGGTACTTCTGGTCTGGGTCGAAAACAGATACTGAAAACGGGTTCTGGAGGTCAACAGGGGAGACTCGTGAGATATGCTCTTCTTTGATTACGTGTTCGAGAAAGACTCTTCAGTTCTATGAAGGGACAACTTCTGAAGGACAAAAGACTAACTTGATGATGCAAGAGTACACAACAAATGATAAGTGTAGTGTTAAAATTACAATATGCAGCTGGCAAGTTACGTGGATTTGACTCAGCAATCTAATTTAGGCACATGCTGCAATTGCTTTCATATTTACTTTTTCAAGTCTTTGTTTTGTTCCTTAAGTTTAGGAGGTTTACGTTAGAGTAGTAGTGGAGTAGTGGGGTTTGTTCCCTGATTTTTAGCTGGTTTCTTTTGCTATTTATGTAGTGTAACTTTGGCATTTTTCAATTAATTCGATCAAGTCAGTTGACAAAAAGTGTGTGTGTATCTTCTTTTTCTTTCCTACAAAACCATTTCTCATATTGTGAGTTTCGATCCACTTTGTTTAACAAGTGGTATCAGAGCGGGGTTCTCCATCAATGGCTGAAGTTCAATTCGGTAGCAGTATCAAGAAACTAAACTCCCAAAACTACAAAACTTGGTCGACTTGCATCATGTCTTATATGCAAGGCCAAGACGTTTGGGAGGTGGTTCATGGGAACGAAACTGTTGCACCTGTTAGAGAGACTCAGGATGGAGCGTTACGGAAATGGAGAGTTAAGGCAGGAAAGGCTATGTACGTGATGAAGACAACGATAGAAGAAGATCTGTTAGACCACATAAGTGACCTCCAGACTCCAAAAGAAGCATGGGACACCTTGGCTGATTTGTTCTCAAAAAAGAACGATGCCAAGCTGCAACTTTTAGAGAACGAATTGTTGTCAATAAGACAACAAGAGATGACGATCAGTCAATATTTCCACAAGGTGAAGTCGCTGTGCAGAGAAATCGGTGAGCTCGACCCGGAGGGAAAGATCGGAGAGCCTAGGATGAAACGAATAATCATCCACGGCTTGAAGGCGGAATTCAGAAGCTTCGTGGCTGCGGTGCAAGGTTGGGCCACACAGCCCAACCTCAGCGAGTTTGAAAATCTGCTTGCAAGTCAGGAGGCATTGGATAAGCAGATGGGTGGTTTGTCCACCGGTTCGTCTTCGAAAACTGAAGTAGAAGCGTTGTACACGAGCAAAGGCAAGAACCGGTCCCGTTCTTACCGCTCTTACGACAAAAGTAAGAATCAGGACCGTGGTGAGAGAAAGAGCAGGCAATACGACCGCGATGAGAAGAAGAGTGGTGACCGCGATCGAGCAGATTCAGGTGGTGAAAAGAAGCACAACAACAAAGGAAAAAGGTTCCCTTATAAGTGTTACAAGTGTGGCGAAAGGGGTCATATGGCCAGGAATTGTCGTTCACCAGTTGATGAAGAGGGGAACGTAGCTACTACACAAGACGATGACGGATGGGATGCTGAGGCATTCATCGCCCAAACAGAAGATGTGTTCGCCCTGACCGCAACAACTGACCGAAAAGACAACAAGTTGGATGATTGGATAGTCGACTCCGGCTGCTCAAATCACATGACTGGAGACATGAGTAAGCTGAACAAAACAACAAAGTATGGTGGAAGTCAAGTTGTGGTTCTGGCTGACAACTCCAGACATCCGATTGATCACGTCGGTGAGGTGAATTTTCCATCAGGAAAACAAGATCGTAAGTTGATTTTAAAGGACGTGTACCACGTCACCGGGATGAAGAAGAACCTGTTTTCTGTCCCACAAATGACAGAAAATGGTTATTATGTTTTATTTGGGCCAAAAGAGGTGAAGATATATAAAGAATTTGAAACCCCATCTACCCCGGTTCTTCTTGGTCGCAAGAATGAGAGGGTATATGTTTTAAGTGCAGAGGCTGCATATCTTGATAAGGTTAAAGGGAGTCAAAATGCTGACCTATGGCACCAGCGTATGGGCCATGTGGGTTATGACATGTTGGGCCAAATAAGTGACAAGGCCTTAGTTCGTGGGCTGCCTAGGGTTCAAATTAACAAGGAAGTCGTATGTTCTGGATGCCAGTACGGCAAAGCGAAGCAACAACCCTTCCCATCTTCAACGTTTCAAGCAATCGAACCGCTCCAATTGGTTCATTCTGATGTTTTCGGTCCTGTCAAGCAGTCTTCGATTAAAGGTAAGAGATACATGGTGACTTTCATAGATGATTATTCAAGGTTCGTTTGGATTTATTTTATGAAGGAGAAGGCTGAGGTATTCGCGAAATTCAAAGAATTCGAGTTAGATGCAAAGCTGATGACTGGTAGAAAAGTTGGGTGTCTGCGTTCAGATAACGGTGGGGAATACCTAGCTCATGAATTCAGCAATTATTTGAAGCAAAAGGGAATCAAAAGGCAACTTACCTGTTCAAACACTCCGCAACAAAACGGGGTGTCTGAACGAAAGAACCGACATCTCGGAGAGATCACTAGGAGCTTGATTCACGACAGAAACTTACCGGGCCGTTTCTGGGCTGAAGCGATGCACACAGCAGGGTACGTAATAAACCGTTTGCCTTCTCAATCTCTTGATTACATGTCACCATATGAAAAACTGACTGGAAACAAGCCAGATGTAAGCTACTTTCGAGTATTTGGCTGCGTTTGCTATGTTTTTATACCAGCCCATCTTCGTCATAAGATGGAAAAGAAAGCAGTCAGGTGCGTGTTTGCTGGGTATGATGAGGAAAGAAAAGGATGGCGATGCATCGAGCCTAGTACAGGGAAGGCTCATGTCTCTAGAAATGTCATCTTTGATGAACAATCCTCATGGTGGTCTGAGGATAATCAACCGCTGCCCGACACATCAGAATTGCAGAAAGAGCTGGAAGTCAAGTTGAGCTTCGAAGAAACGGAATCAGCAGGCATCGATGAAAATGACAACGCTGAACCAGAAGTCACTGAACCAGTGAATGAAGAATCTGAACCAGACTTAAGAAGGTCACAAAGAGTAAGAAAGCCCAATCCTCGTTATGTTAATATGGCTAACCTAGCAGTTGTTACTGATGAGTTCAGGGAACCTGAGAATTACGAGGAGGCTAGCCAAAAGAGTGAATGGGTCGAAGCTATGAGGGAAGAGATGAATGCATTACTAAGAAATCAGACTTGGGAACTCACACCCAAGCCATCTGATGTTACACCAGTTTCATGTAAATGGACGTATAAGTTGAAGCAGCGTCCAGATGGCTCGGTCGAGAGGTACAAGGCCAGACTAGTTGCCCGAGGGTTCTCTCAAACATATGGGGTTGATTATGAGGAGACGTTCAGTCCGGTTGCAAAGTTGACCACTATTCGCACGTTGCTGGCCATTGCGGTCAACAAAGGATGGAAACTGTGGCAAATGGACGTGTCAAATGCTTTCCTGTACGGAGATCTCGAACACACCATCTACATGGAACAGCCTTTGGGGTTCGTAGATCAAGGGCGACCTGATTATGTCTGTAAGTTAAGGAAGGCTATTTACGGGTTAAAACAATCCTCAAGGGCTTGGTTTGGGAAGATAGGGGAATTCCTTGAGCAGAATGGTTTTGCATTATCTGATGCCGACTCGAGTTTGTTTGTCAAGAAAGTTAATGACAAAATCGTAGTCGTGCTTGTGTACGTTGACGATTTGATTGTTACAGGTGATGTTGAAGAGGAAATCAATCAGCTGAAGGCTAATTTGTGTGTGAGGTTCAAGATGAAAGATCTTGGGAGACTGTCCCATTTTCTCGGCCTAGAGCTGACATATGTAGGAGACTCACTACTGCTGCACCAGACGAAGTATGCAAGTGATCTTTTGTCTAAGTTTAAAATGGCTGCGTGCAAGCCTGCTGCAACACCAATGGAGTGTAATCCCAAATTATATGTTGAACAAGGGAGGGAATTAGAGGATCCTACTGAATACAGGAAATTAGTGGGAAGCCTCATATACCTCACCCTAACAAGACCAGATTTGTCCTTTTCAGTTGGAGTTTTGAGTCGTTTCATGCAATGCCCTCGAAAGCCGCATATGATTGCCATGAAACGGGTACTTAGGTACATAAAGGGGACAGTGGAACAAGGTGTTTGGTTCAAGAGGGAGAATGAACCCAAGTTGATCGGGTTTTGCGATGCAGATTATGCAGGGGACCTGAATGAACGGCGCTCAACAACGGGTTACGTGTTCATGTACGGTTCAGGTGCTGTCTCGTGGCGCAGTAAACGGCAGCCAACCGTGTCATTATCGACCACGGAAGCGGAATATCGGGCTGCTGCAGTTGCAGCACAAGAGTGCATATGGTTAGTTCGCTTATTAAGGAGCCTGCATCAGGTTGTGGATTACAGTGTTAAAATGTTTTGTGATAACATCTCGGCAATTAAACTCGCTGAGAACCCGGTCTTTCACGATAGGACGAAACACATAGAGATTTATTATCATTTCATACGTGAAAGGGTGTTGAAGGGGGATATTGAGATGAAAGCCATAAAGACAACTGAGCAGGTTGCAGACGCATTTACGAAGAGTTTACCTGGTCCTGGTTTACTGAAGTTTTGCAACAGGATGAATCTTGGCCAGCTGCACATTGAGAGGGAGTGTTAAAATTACAATATGCAGCTGGCAAGTTACGTGGATTTGACTCAGCAATCTAATTTAGGCACATGCTGCAATTGCTTTCATATTTACTTTTTCAAGTCTTTGTTTTGTTCCTTAAGTTTAGGAGGTTTACGTTAGAGTTGTAGTGGAGTAGTGGGGTTTGTTCCCTGATTTTTAGCTGGTTTCTTTTGCTATTTATGTAGTGTAACTTTGGCATTTTTCAATTAATTCGATCAAGTCAGTTGACAAAAAGTGTGTGTGTATCTTCTTTTTCTTTCCTACAAAACCATTTCTCATATTGTGAGTTTCGATCCACTTTGTTTAACATGTAGCGGTCAGAAGGTGTGGACGTTATCTTTTAGATCAAATGCGTGTAATATAGTTACATTTTCTTTCTTATGTTTATCCAACCTGCTAGTGAATTGCCGGTTTGGTTGGATAACTTGCAGGATCCTAGAGCACTATACAAGGTATCTTTTACAGATGCCGGTAGTGGCAGTGGACGACTTTCTGATAGTGAAATTTCGGTAAAGAACTTGGATGATGTGGCACGACCATCAACCGTGGCTAATCAATCTCCGGATCGGCTTCTTGGAGATTATGTTTCGAGGGGTGATTACTTGGAGTTGGATGATCTTGCTATTCCCCTATCGCGTTCCACTTCTGCTGATTCAAGCTGTATGACAAGGAGTGTAACATCGGAAGATCTTTTTGATTCAGATGCGTTATTGTGTGAACTAGGAGATGACAATGCTGATCACGATTCAAGAGGCAAGTTGAATCTCTCTGCATCTGCAAAGTTGAAAGAAGTGGTTGTGCAACCAACCACTTTAGGTATGCCATTTCATCTTTTCTATTCGTCCTGCCTTTGCATCAGGGGTGAGCAGAAAACCGAAAAAACCAAACCGCACAAAAAACGGAACAGAAATTTACGGTTCAGTTTTGGTTTTGCATTTTATAAAAACCAAACCGAACCAAATAACTCCAAAATCAATTTTTTAATGTTTTTTATATATTGATTTAGGAATTATTAAATTTATTCTTGAATGTTTAGTATTTATCATAAGAACATTAACATGTTTATTTATCTTTGAAATGATTTATCCATTGCCTATAACAGATAACAAAATTTTACATAAAAAATAAATGATTTTTTAAATATTATAAAAGAAAATGTCTTAATAAAAACTTTGGAGAAACATAAAGTAGATTAAAATGTTAGGTTTATGTAAATAATATTAATTCAAAAGGTTAAATATATCAAATTATTTATACTTTATATTTTTGAATCTTACGTAACTTGGCTTTAAAACTGAAATAACCACAAAACCGAACCGAACCGAACCGTTGCTAAAACCGAAACCGAACGGTTTTAAAAAAACCGAAATCTCGGTTTTCGGTTTTGCCGAAAAACCAAACCGAACTTTGCATGTTGTAGAATTAATGTTTTTTTCACTCCTGCAAATTACATGAATTAATGTTTATCCACAGAATCTCTTGACAAGGAGCCCAAACCTTGTACAGGGCAAACCTCCAAAACGAATTCCACTCCTGAAAGCGAACCAGGAGACCGTTGCAACAATCGTACTTCAAATGAGGCCGGCACATCATCATCGTCAGCATCTAGTAGTTCTGAAGGTTCCTCTAAAGAGGAAAGGAAAAATCGAACCAAGAAGCGCAAGATGATGAAGTATCTCTGTTTCTTGGCATTCTAAATCCACAAGTAAGCTGTTGATGTTGTTTTCACGATACTAAACGGTAGATAAATGGTTGGGGGGCACGATAAGCTTTATTAGGGTCAAGTAGTTTAAGGTTATGGTTTGATAATCATTTATAGAGACCTTCTGTAAAAGCAGATACTAATGAGCTGGTTTTTAGACGGAATGTAGGTATATAAGATAATATTTAGAGAGTTGCATACGACCTGTGCGTGATTGTTCATGTGTAAATAGGGTGTCCCTCCCTCCGAAACACATGAAGACTGATGGTTTATATTGACGGGTTCTTATTACCGTAATGTAAATAAATGAAACTGATGATGTATATTTATGTATGCTACATTAAGACTGGAGATTTTGGAACTTTGGTAGTTCATTACTTGTGCTCTGTGTGCAAATGATTAGTGATGTGTTATTTGATACTTGTTTGCTGCTGCAAATGATCAGTGGCCTTTGGTACTTGTATGCTACATTAAGACTGGAGATTTTTAACCTAATGTTATGCCCCACTTGCGGTGTGCACATATAATATATATATGTGTGGGCGCTCGGGGGGCAAAAGTGAAATGGTACTAACTTTAGCGTTATTTTACTAATTTTGTGAAAATAACGTTAAAAGCGGCAGATGGTTAATCATGCATCATGTGGTGACGTTGATAGCTGAAGGACACGGGGGTACATGCACCAATCAGTCTCTGTCCCGATTGTTTGAGTGTTATGTGTCTTAGGTCCAAGGCTTGATACAAAACTACAAGCCGGGGGTCTCACTAGAAGCAGCCTCTCTATTCCTACGGGGTAGAGGTAAGGCTGTCTACATCTACCCTCCTCAGACCCTACCTTAGCTTTGCTATTGGTGGGATTTACTGAGTATGATGATGATGATGATGATTTTTAACCTAATGTTCATAATGACATTATGTGTTAAAATCACCTAGAACAATAATTGAGTTGATGCATTGTACTCAATTTATCCCAAGTTTTTAGAATTATGCAGAGCAGTCCTCCATCTTTCCAACTTTGCACATCCAGTCCTTCAATGTTGTAAATCAAAGTATCAACGGATAGGATTTTCGAAGTGTCAAACGAAATGAATGAAAGATGTTTTAAATCAAAGTATCAACGGATAGGATTTTCGAAGTGTCAAACGAAATGAATGACAACGGCCGATCAAGATACAGAAACACCACTTGATCAATTCCGTCGGGCGAACCTAAACGAAGTTTCGGATACAGAAACACCACTGAGACTCAAGATCAGGGTCCAAAGAACACTACCCAAGTGGCCAAACTTGAGCTAGCAATGGAGAATAAGGCCACTCGGGGCGGGTACGTGATAATATCACGGAAACAAGTTCAACGCGTTATATCCCACCGCCGGTCCATACTTCAACGCGTTAATCTTCCACGGAAACTGATTTTCGTGATGTATTCAACGCGTTATGGTTTATTTTTGTGAGGGTATTTGTTGGTTGGGGGGAAATTGTTGGGTGTGGTGGTGAGTGATGACCACCCCGCCTAAAAAAGGTTGTGAGTGATGAAAAAATGGTTAATGACATGGCGGAACTTGATTGGTGCTTGTGAGTGATAGAAACTTTCACTAGTTAACCACCCCGAGTGGCCTAACAAACTGGTAACTCAAAATGAGAAAACACAGTCGAAAATTTTAAACATAAAAATCACCACCATTAACATTCAAAAGTTGTTTACATATAGAATGAAACCCACTAACTCACGTCCTAAATTCAGGGAAAACAAACAAACTAAAGTACTACTTATGAAGCAAGAAAAACAACTAGATAAAACTTAGAATATAACTGCAGAAACAAGGAAATAAAAGAAGTGGGAATAACCCACTCATGGTGGTGACGTGGGTAAATGCCATGCATGTTTTTTTTAACCTCCATGGGGCTCCATATGATCCAAACTAAGTCCACCGCATATTGACCCGTTTGTAGCATCCGACCCATTTGTAACCCTATCATTTAGGGGTGAGTAAATTAACCACCATAACCGATAACCGAACCATAACCGACATAACCGAACTAGTAATAACCGATAACCAATATAACCAATGGTTATGGTTATGAAACTTTGTATAACCGCTCAATCGGTTATGGTTATGGTTATGAAGCTTTGGTTAACCGATATAACCGAAACCGAACCGAACTTGTAATGTTCACTTTATATAATGGATTTGTGTTTTACAAAACCATATAGAGGGTTTTTACTAAGATAAAAGTATGTTAGTAACAAAATGATCTTGATGTAGATGCCATTTATTTTGATAAAGAACTAAGGTGTTATGTCTATAATTTTTTTGTTTGTTTGAGAATTACCTTATTATAAAGAACCCCAAATCGGTAGTTTAACCAAAAAGTTTAGTCTCCGTTATCTTATAAAATAGGCTCAAGCTAAGTTCAAATCGTGCACAACCCTATTTATTTCAAAACTTGCTTGGTTACTTAACCGAAATTAACCAAAACCGACTTCATAACCGATTAACCGTAACCGAAGTTTGGTTATGGTTATGGTTACCAAAACTCCATAACCGAACTAGCGGTTATGGTTATGGTTATGGTTAATAGTAAAAACCGAACCAAACCGACCCATGCACACCCCTACTATCATTCAACCTCCAGCTTTAATGTTTATAGTATTTTGATTTATGTTATTTAATCAAAATACTATAAGCTCATTTGATTATGACATGCACTTTAGCACCTTAGACTGTCTCCAACGCTGGAACAAAATGGAGATCCTTTGCTGCCCCTTAATATCTTAAGATGATGTGGCTGGGTGACATGGATGAGAGAGAGGTGATAACATCCGAAGCCAAGGGCTGAGAGAGAAGAGAAGAAAAGGGTGGTTGTGAGAGGGGAGGTGGGACCTACTGGTCTTGAGCCTGTTGCAGAAGAGGGAGGAAAGGGCTGGGCAGCTGAGGTGGCACCAGGCAGAGGTTAAGGGCGGAGGGGAAGGGCTTTATGCAATGGAGACAATGTTACTCATCTGTAAGAGATTCTACAAAGACATTTTCTTGGATATATATACAGATACATAGACACACACACATATATATATACACAAGGGCGGACCTAGGTAGAGGGTTGGGTAGGTGGGCGGGCGCACCCCTTGAAAGAAATTTTAGTGTATTTTGTGGAGCAAAATCCAGTTACACCCATTGAAAATTTGGTTAAACCCCTCGTTCGCACCCCGGAAAATAATTTATGGGTCCGCCACTTTAGATACATATAGGGACGGTGTATACAAATCCAATTTCGAGGATAAAACTACGCTACTCACAGGCCACATAATCACTTGGGGGAGAGAAATTAGAATATGATATGTTTTATGTATCACACTTAAAACAATATGTACAAGTGTCTATATAGTTCTCATATTAAAAAAAAATAAAGTTGGATTTATATTGAATATCCCTCCATACAAACACATATAGGATAGGGTCCAAAAAGAGAATCACACAATATTTGATACCTACGCTTTACAATAAGAGCTACTTTATCACCATTTGATATGTTAAAAAGATCATTGTGTGACACTAGTATATTTAAATTGAATATTACATGTAATTTATCAGGGGGTATTTAACATACTAACGTAGTGATACTATTGTAACTACAATACTTTAGTGTATTCATTTGTAAAATTTAATGTACTTTATTTACTAGTTCTATGGTTAATCAATACTTATGGGTTCTTAAATCTTAATGTACTTTATTTACTAGTGAATACACACACAGTGTAAGTATTGAGTTTGGAGGCCCAATTCTATAGGTTTCGTGTGACAGATAATTAAAAGATTAAATGTGTCAGCCGTGGCCCATTTATATAGCTAGTCTTATTTGACAAATACATTTTTCTAATAGTATGTTCACATGTATTTATATTTGTTCATTGGTGAATATTATACATATTTATTTACTATACATACATTTACCAATTAAGAGAATAGTGTCAGTCAGAACATTTACCAAATGGGAGAATAGTGTCAGGCAGCTGCCTGACACTTTCCCATTGGACCAATAAGTTTATCATTTTATATTCATTTTAAAATTACGTTTTGCTCCTGTTTAAAATTACCGTTTTGCCCCAGCTCAAAATAAAATTACGCTTTTGCCTCCATCTCAAAATTACGATTTTGCCCTCAATTCAAAATTACGATTTTGCCTGGCACTCCCCCATTGGACCAACCAGTTTATTATTTTATATCCATTCTACAATTCCGTTTTTGCCCCTCTTTAAAAATATGGTTTTGCCCCCCACTCGAAATTAAATTACGCTTTTGTCTCCAGCTTAAAATTACGATTTTTCCCTCCATTCAAAATAAAATTGTGGTTTTGCGCTCAGCTCAGAATTACCTTTTCCCCCCCAGTTCAAAATAAAATTATGTTTTTGTCCCCAGCTTAAAATTACGATTTTGCCATCTGTTAAAAATGTGATTTTTTCCCGTTTAAAAAATTATGATTTCGCCCTCAGTTCAAAATTACGTTTTTTCCCCAGTTCAAAATAAAATTTTGCTTTTGCCCCCAACTCAAAATTACGATTTTGCCCTCGATTCAAAATAAAATTGTGGTTTTGCCTCTCGCTTAAAATTACGATTGTGTCCTTAGTTCAAATTTATATTACGATGTTACCCCAAGTTCAAAATTACGAATTTGCCCCTGTGAAAATTTACAATTTTGCCCCTGGTTCAAATTTACAGTACTGCCATCACTTTAGCTTTTAGCAAATTACGATTTTACCCCAGTCAAAAAATACAACTTTCCCTCAGTTAAAAATTACAATATTGCCATTATTTTAGTTTTTTTTTTATCAAAACTATAAAAGTGTTTTGTTTTAATTGGTTGACTCGATCTAATAGTTTTTCGTGTCAATGAGCTGGCTAACACTCGCTCATTATTCGGCCATCACCCCGCAACGTAGACGAGGCATTAACTAGTTATATAACTATAAAAAGGCTATGTCGGTGGAAGTGGGCCACTAACTACTTGCCATACACCCCTTTGTTCCCAGGTAAACCCATATATGTCATTCTTAATTTGTTTTCCTAAATTCCGGAGTAGTATAACTTAGTTGTACACAAATGACAAGTATATTATATTATATATGACCGGCATAACTTAGTTGTTTTTATCCTTCAATGCTTTTTCATGGCCACCCCTAAGCTTTCAACATATTTCAGGTTAAGTCCCTTTTATTATTTAAGTATGATATTTTAGGAACAAAGTATGTCATATGCATACAAACTCAAGTCATATGCAGAAAAACTCAAGTGCTTGCATGTATTAGTGGGTCATATCCATACATAAACAAGAAAAAACCGTTCGTATAAATTCGAGTTAGTTTACATTTACCGCTTTGAGTTTCTAAAGTTCGACTTTACCCCTTGCGTTACTTTATTTTTAAAAACAAGCTTTTTACGTAGGTATTTTTATGTACGCGTTGGTATAAATTTAAAGTTGGTTTATGTTTAGACATCAACTTTTCCTTAGAAACGAGTCAGCTCAAGTATAATACGTTTTCGTGCTTAATTTATATACTTTTCCAGTTGGTCTACTTTTTTACGTAAATTTTGCACCAAATCGAGCGTCGTTAAATATAATACATTTTCATTCGACTATATAAATTCGAGTTACTCTATGTTTCTACCCCTAACAACACGAGACAAGTAAAATTACAATTATACTTCGCTACTGCAGTACACACCGACGAACAATTCGCACCCCTCATCACTGCTCGAGGCTACTCTCGCTATCGCCGCTCACCGCCGCAATCGTCTTCTTGCTTGGTATGAAGTTTTAATTACACATTTACTTCGCGGCGGAGCGCGGGCCCTCTTCCTCGTTAATATAAAGAGGCCATTAATAGTGTTTTTTTGATTTTTTTCTAATAATTGTTTTTTTTTTCTAGGTTTTTATTATTATATTGTTTTATTAGTTTAATTGATTTAAACATATATTTTTATATAACTTTTAAGATACGATCAAATTACCAGTTATCAAACAAGAAATCATAAAAATGAATGTATACTGTTACTGATGTTGTTTAGTACGGTATGGTAGCGATACGATATTAATTCATCAAAAGCAAAAAACACTAAAAATAAATATTGATACGGATACAAATGTTACTCAATCGGTTTTGATTGAATTTGGTATGACAACGACACAACATCCGTTTAAAAAATATACATCGTAATGTTGAAATAAAAAGAGGGGTACAATTGTTTTTGCTTTTTTTTCAATATTGTTTTTTCTAAGGTTTTATTATTTTATTGGTTTATTACTTTAATTGATTTAAGTATATTTTGTTCTCTCATATAACTTTTAAGATACGATCAAACTACCCGTTATCAAACAGGAAACAATAAAACGGAATGTATACCAGTACCGATGATGTTCGGTACAATATGGTAGCGATATAGTATCAGTTTATTGAAAGAAAAAAAAAACTAAAAATAAAAAATATTGGTATCGATACAAACGTTCAATTGGTTTCAATTGGGCTTGGTACGATAGCGGCAGAATATCCGTTATCAAAAAAATATCGTAATGTTGAAATAAAATAAACATAAGATGCAAGCGAACCGAACAGATATCAACTGAACAACATATATGTGTTTTTTTGTTTTCGATCGATGTAGTGCTTTCTCTTTCAATTACTATATCGAGTGCAGGTACTGTAACGAACCAAATTGATACCGACTTAATCCTCGTCGCGAAGCGCAGAGAAATATCACTAGTTATATCTAAAGTCTAGACAATTATTATTAGGGTAAATTACATTTTCCGTCCTTTATGTTTGTAACGCGGTTGCAATGGATGACCTTTATCTTTAATAATTACAGCACAGTCCTTTATTTGCAAAACTCGTTACACCTTAGGTCCTTTAACCCTAACTTGGTTATAACATTCAGTTAACTGAGGTCATGTGCAACCCATGTGAGGGCAAAACAGTCTTTTAATATATATAAGAAAAGAATATTAAAATTTAAAAACTTATATAAAAATTATAAACTAAACATTCATCATCTCCCCTTTTACTCTCTCTATCTCTCCCCTGTACTCTTTCTCTCTCTCATACAACTTCTACAATCATCATCATCAAGCCATTATAAACCCCCCTACACCCTCATCCTTCTGTAACAACCATCCAACAAACCAACCAACAACCCATCATCCAAACACGAAGGAACTTATAAACAACGACTATCAACTCACCGGCTAGATCGGACGAGGCCGCTTCGGAATCGTCTACTGCTGCTACTCCACCATCACTGGCGTGAGAGAGAGACGGAGACACAGAGGTTAGAGAGGAAGAACCACTGCATACGATGGCTCACGACAGCGGCGCCTCCGGCTACCACCCTCACCACCATCAGTTTTTTCCGGCTCCCCTTTGTTCGGATCTGATTGCGATGTTTCTAGCCCTTGTTCAGATCTGATTGTGGCTCACGACAGTGGCGCCTTCGGCTACCACCCTCACCACCATCAGTTTTTTCGGCCCCCCCTTTGGTCAGATCTGTGACAAAATTTTAACTTGGTTAGTGCTAAAGGACGTAGAGTGCAATGAGTTAGCTTATTTTGGAGCAACTTATAACTTATTGACTTATAAAAGTTAATAAGTTGTTTTTTGAGTGTTTGGGTTAACTTATTTTAAAGAGTTTTGTGTGTATGAGAAGTCATTTATGAGAAGTTAGAATTTCTAACTTTTCACTTTCACTTATGACTTATATAAGTTAATAAGTCATTTTGAGAAGGAATCCCAAACACCCCTATCTACAATTCATGTGTAAAGAAAGAGTAAAATTACCAATCTACCCTTATGTGATCAGACTTAACTTAAAATTTTAACTTGGTTAGTGCTAAAGGACGTAGAGTGCAATGAGTTTTACAAATAAAAGATCGCGACTGTAATTATTGAAGTTAAAGGGCATCCATTGCAATCCGATACATACATAAAGGACGAAAAGTGTAATTTACCCTTATTATTATCTTGCATTTTTTATTTAAAAATAATTTAAATTTGTAAAAACGCTTTATTTGCTTTTATAATTTAAATAATCCTTTTATTACCAAATAATCTACTAAGGCTCATGAAATTTATTATAAAAATTCCATTTCATATATTATTCCTAGAAAAATCAGGAACAATATTTATGAAATTGTATTTTGACAATTTTGCATTTTATATAATTTTTCTATATGATATAAGGTGATCAAAATTCATAATAAATCCATATGGTGTCTAAAAACTTCCAAAATTTTCACAAACTAATCTAGCATGATAATGAGCAATAACCTAATTTCAAATTTACCAAAAGACAAGTCTAAGATCAAATGCCCAAATTCTAATGTCTAAGAAGCCTAGTATACATTGTTTTAAAATGATTAGAAACTAGAATGTTTTTACCACCTAATACACTTCAACTTATTTGCAAAACTGAAATAATTTATCAACGCTCTCAATAAACCTTCTAGTCACACAATTCTCTCATAATAATAGTACTAATCACGTATAATACCCGTTCCGAAAACAAAATTTGAAATAATGTATGTGATGCCCTAATTAGAATACATTACCCTAGTTTAAAATACATAAACCAGTTTAAGAACGCATTCGAAAAAAAAAACATGTGCATGGAGCTCGATTTAGAGGAAAATCATGGTTTGATTTAAGAATTCGATCGCATAACAATAGGTTTTAAAAGTTCATATTTTGTGGTATTTGTCATATCTATGGTGTAGCGTGCTAAACGTTGCGACTTGATGGTTAACCTAGTCAGTTTTACATTTAACTGAAACTGGCAAACGGTGTGAAGTGGATTCAAATGAAATAATTGGTTTTTCTATGTATAGAGGATGTAAGTTTGTAAAAGAGGAAACGTGAGATGGGTAAAGACACAATAACAAGAAATAAATAGTGTGCATGCAACCAAGTTAATACCCCCTTAGCGTATAAGAGGGTACATATCAATACCATCTTATCTATTAGATAATTATGTTATCCATATGTGTAAAACTGATTATTGTTTATATTCATTCATTATGTTGTTTTCATATTAAAAGAAGTGAAGAACAAAATAATAACTTTATTATGATGTTTAAATTTAACCATACAAATATATAGGGTAACGTTCATGCGAGAACCACCTTTATTGCGAGAATCGCGAGAACCAATGTGAACACAGCTAAAAAAACCTACCCCCCCCCCCCCTCAAAGCTAAAATGCTAAAAACTAAACCCCCAAAAAACCTAAAAAAAAATCTAAATTTTTTTATGTTAAAATCGCTACTTTTAGTAGCAAAAAAAAAAAAAAATTAAAAAATTTAAAATTTTTTTCTACTAAAAGTAGCGATTTTTTTATAAAAAAATATGAAAAAAAAAATTTGTGTGTTTTTTAGGCATTTTTTGTTGTGTTTACATTGGTTCTCGCGGTTCTCGCAATAAAGGGTGGTTCCTAACGGATCTTTGTCCTATATAATATATAGAGAAATGTTAACATACTTCACGGCTTATCATACTTCACGTAGGAGACAATGGTAACCGTTGGATCAGGGGTATAATCACGCATGGAACATATAATCACCAATGGGACCACATAATCACGCATGGGATCCAAAATCACGCACGTTATTTTGGTCAAAAAAATAATTACGCATGTTATATATTTCGTGAAGTACGTTAATGTACGTTAAGGCATGAAGTACATTATACTTTCTCATAATATATATATATATTTTTTTTAATTCCAAATTAATATTTCAATAAAACTTTATACGTTAGATTTTATGTTTAAAGTCTGTGTACATGGATCATTCATATAGGGGAGCCGTTGATTGAGAGAGCATACACTATACCGCTCCCGCAACATTTGTGATAGCATGGTGTCGATGATGTGGCATTGACATAACATGCTGGAACCATGGAAGGGGTAGAAAGTAGGGGACGAGCGGAATGGCCGCACCGTGTGGAACCATCGACAAAGAAGATGTTATGAACTTAAGTCCAAAAAGGCCCAATTAACCGGCCCAGTTCAGGCAGCCCAACAAGTGACCGAATTGGGGCATGGTGAAGAAACATCGAAGGATAGCCAAAAGAGAGGGTTAAAAAAAAAAAAAAAAAAAAAGAGAAAAAAAATCTAAAACTACACCACTAATTTGCAAATATCCCCAGTCCCCCACCCCCACCGGTAGTCAAACCGGTCAAAACCTCATACCACACACAACCATTATTGCAACACGCCAAAGCAACCATGAACCACCCCTCTCTTTCTCTCTCCTACGTGTCACCACGTCATTCGTGAAACCCAGAATTCAACACACACACACATACTGTGTCACTCTCACCACCCCTCTCCTCATGTGTTTTATCACCCCCCAAATGTCATTATCTTCTTCCCGTTACATAATAATATTAATATTTTAACTTCATTCTAATGGACCAAACTTATTATGTCACTAATAATAATGGAGGTGGTGGTGGTGATCAAGAAGAGTTGACCGTACTGCCACGTCATACTAAGGTTGTTGTCACCGGAAACAACCGTACCAAGTCTGTTCTTGTCGGCCTGCACGGTGTCGTCAAGAAGGCTGTTGCTCTTGGAGGCTGGCATTGGCTGGTAATTTTATAAATTGGCTGGATCATTGGTTTTTATGTTGTTGGGGTTTTGAGTAATTTTAATTCTCAAAAATTGATTGAAAATAAAAATAGAAACAGGGTTTTAATGTTGTTTTTTTATTGGAATTGTTATGTTTTTTTTTTTAATATTGTTGTTGACTGATGATTCTGTTATTGACAATTTAAGTATATTGCATGTGATCCCAATTGTGATTTATATGGATATGTAATGTAGAAAATATAGGGTATTTTGTTCTAAATGGTTAATTTCCATGAACATTCTGTTTAATTTGAGTGTTTTTAATCTTAAATAAATGTTTTTGAACAATGTATGATCAATCTTAAATTAATGTTTACCGGTCTGCAGCCAGTGGCGGATCCATAATTTTATTCTTATGAGTTCCTTTTGGTAAATTCTCTTTAATTTTCACTATTTTTTTCTAAATTCTACAAAGTTCTCACTAATTTTTTCCGTTTTTTTTTTTTCCAAATTCACTGGTTCCTGGGAACCCACAAATGTGGGCTGGATTCGCCCCTGGTCTGCAGTTATTTTATTTGTTAGAGTTTAAGGATTATTATATTTAATTTGCTTTTATGATCTTGATCAGTCTTAAATATGATTTTTTGTGTGGATTTTGACCTGATTTTCTTTTAATTAAACCGTAGGTGCTTACGAATGGTATAGAGGTGAAGTTACAAAGGAACGCGCTTAGTGTGATTGAAGCTCCTACTGGTAATGAAGATGATGATGATTTTGAGCTTGAAAACGGTCAGTCAAATGGCTCTGATATGGGTTAGTGTTGCTTTCGTATTTAACTCATAATTTACTATTCGAATTTCATAATTTCGGCTTCTAAATTCACATTTGTGCAAGTATGAACTATGGAGTAATAATATTTGAAACCAGGAGGATGGCAAAGTAGTTAAATTGCACCATAATTTTGATGTTGTTGAATCTTTTTTACATTGGATACCTAGTCACATGGTAGTACTATATATCTTTATAACTCTATTATGCATATGGACCCGCCGCCTACAGAAAGTAATTGTGTTTGTTACCATGTTTTCAGCATCTGATGATACTCAAAAGGTGCATCGATCAAGGCACCGCCTGCGTAAATCAACAACAGGGTCACCACGTAACAAGAACGTTGGTCGGTCTCTATTTCATGACTCACAGTCTAAGGCCTCCTTTACTACTTCTCGTGCTGTGGTATGTTAACTTTATTCCTTCATTCCAAACAAATAGTAGTATGTTTGATTTTGACAAATTTACAATGTAATTTATGCAGAAGATTGATCTGAGAAAGCTAGAGATGGCTGCCTTGCGGAGATATTGGCTACACTTTAATCTTGTGAGTAACATTATGATACCAAAAAAGTGTATATTGTGTATGTGTGTATATGTATAGGGGTGTTCATTTCAAAACCAATAATATCTTGGAGAGTTTATATATTGCGTATGCGTGCACATTGTTATACATTTTCAAAACAATTCAAGAGAAGAGACAAAATAAAAGAAATTTTGTGGAGAGATAAATAAACCTTTTTTTTCAAGTTTATCCTTATCCCGATCACCTCCCTTAAAAAGTTTAGTTAAGCCTCCCCCCCCCCCCCACACACACACACATGAAAAATCCACGATCTGCCACTGACTATATACAAGTGCATATGTGGTTCTCAACATAGTATTGATTCTAAAATAAACACACCTGGATATATAAATAAATCATTTTATCCAGTTTTATCCTTTTCGTTAAATTTACTATGCACAAGTGCTTATGCGGTTGTTGTGGTTCTCAACATGTTCTTAAATGAACACTCCTCTGTTTATGTATGTAGTGTGTGTGATATTGTGATGTCCTTTTTTGATATGTGTATGATTTTCAGTCGGGCGTGATGTCCAACCCGTCAAAGGAGCAGCTTGTGGACATTGTTCAAAGGCATTTTATGTCACAGGTACTATTACTTTACCAGCTGCTTATAGATATTGTTGGGTTCCAACTATGCAGTTATAGTGGTCAAGGTCCACTATTTGATATATAGGTTATAGCGGTGGTATATCGGTAATTTTTATATATGCAGAATTTATGCGTATACAAATATAATTGAAAAATATTAATAGTAATATCAAAAGTCATAATAATATCATGCTGGAAGATTCCAAAATTAAATTATCCGCAGCCTATAGCACCGAAGAACCAACACCAATGACGATTGAACTTTGTTTGAAGAACCAGCGATGTCGCACCACACACACATTACTGAATTAGGTTTTAATTAAAGTTTGGGCCTTTAGTATTGGCCCGAAATTTAAAGAAAATTTGATTTTTTTTTTTGTGGGCTTTTCCCTACTTTTGGCCATAAATTAAAAGAATTATAAAAGCGGTGCTATGAACGCGATATGGTAATCCGAGGTCCGCTAACCGCTATAGCACCGCTATAAACTACTTCCATCTAATTTCATGCTTTTTGCCTAGAGATTGTGAAAAGAAATGGACATTGTTCAAGGCGCCTGTTCTTAAAGTACTCGGTTTTACACCCTTTTAGGACCTAACTTGTCTTAAACGTATAGGATGCAAAATGACCGGGTTGGTTGGGTCGGGTCACTTGTCAAAACGGAACTAAGGCAGAATGTTTTAAATTCTTTGAACTTTACAATTTTTTTTTTCTTATTAACAATTGTGGGATATCAGTTTATAGATTTGTTAGAAGAAACTAATTAGAGAATTTGTATGAAAAAAGACCAGAAATAGATTGGATTCAAGCCGACCCATCGTTTGCCCCTCTTGTATTTTTGTTAAAATCTAATGACGGGTCTTGTCGTAATGTGGTATGAAGACGATGGACGAGTTGCAAGTTATCGTGGGGTTTGTACAGGCTGCAAAGAAGCTGAAGATGGTATGCAAATGATTTATCCATCTCTCAATGTGCAGTAACAAAAAAGGGATGGCGATCGTTTGCTGTTGACTTCGACTTTGACTATGACTATGGCTAACATATATATGTAGAATGCTTTCTAATCGTTCCTTATTTTACAGTTCTGGTAGCATTTTTTGTAGATATAGACCCAATCTTAAGACCTGCAGCCAACAACATTTTGCCATTTTTCGGTTTTTAAATGCAAGGTGTTGCCCTGGTGTGTTTAAGATTCATCTACTTTCATCTTATTCAGTATATCATTATGATTAAAACAAGCGACTCAAAACAATACATTAAGATACTTATATTTCTTAACAATTTAGTAAACATGTTATACATTTTCGACTTTCGCTTGGTGGATTGAATTGTTCAACTCGAGCATGGCCCATATTTTTTTTCGTACAGAAAAAAACATTAACCCTAACCCCCACACAATTAAAATTGTGTAAGCCGAACTCGACCCGTTTAACCCATTACCTCTCAAACATGTTGGTGGGAGTAATCAAAATATAAACGTACTAATAGCGGGTTGGTGAGTTCTAAAAATGGGTTAAATGAGTTAGAGAATCAACCTGTTTATTTAAATAACAAGCCAACTCGAACACAGTATGTATATTAAATTGTTTAGGTATTGACAATTCAAAAGCTTATTATCTTCGTATCACGTCGAAAATTATCACCCCTATTATTATACTCCCAAACCGACAAAATCATGTTATAAAAAAAAAAAAAAAACGTTTTAAACGATAGTCGAGAGAGACTATGTCAATGAATCAACGCAGTCGAGTATTGTCCTTAATGCCTTCCAACTTATCCAAAATTTAAATAACGTATGTTGATTGTTGTGGTCACAAATTATTTTCGTATCGTGTCGAATTGTCACCCTTATTATTATACATCAAAACGATAAAATATTGTTAAAATAAAAAAAGTTTTAAACGACAGTCGAGAGAGTCTATGTCAATGAATCGACGCGGTCGAGTATTGTCCTTAATGCCTTCCAACTTATTAAAAATTTAAATAACATATGTTGATTGTTGTGGTCATAAATTATTTTCGTATCGTGTAGAAATTGTCACCCTTATTATTATTATACATCAAAACGCCAAAATATTGTTAAAAATCAAAATATATGTTTTAATATAAAGTTGGAGAGAGTCTATGTCAATGAATCGACTGGATGGAGTATGGTCCTTGATGCCTTGGTGGCAATTGTTGTGGTCATAATTTAGACACTTCTACTTAAAGTACAAGATCTATTTAAGTCCTCACAGTTTCAAGCAAGCAACCAGAATCAAACAAATGATAAGCTTAGCAGATTCGGTAGAATTACTGTCCTTAACCTAGTATTTTCGGTGCCAATCTTTGTCACCCATTCATAAGGTAGGTACACCCGACACACACATATATACAATATTAGTGGTTGTATTGTATTGAGGGAATATTAAGAGTTTAATAGACGCATATTAACTCAAAAAACGTTTAGTCAAGGATGATGACTGCAACAACGATAAGGGTTTAATTTAACTAGTTTTTTGGACCTGTGCGTTGAGGCGAGACTGTTACACCGAACGTAAAAACGTTGAACCATGCACACATGTTGTCAGGGGTGGAGCCACTATTATGTGAGCCGTAGCACGGGCTACGGATGAAGTCCGTATGCTTAGTGTATTTTTATTTTTTATTTTTTTCGGTTTTATACAAAGGATACCCCTAAAATAATACAAGGATATCACTAACCAACCCAAACTTATAAAATAAGGGAGTCCGATTAAAACAATGACCCAATTGATTAGATAAGCCAAGCTGATTAGATTAGCCCAAAAAAATCACAAAATACCAATGGCGGCATTATTTCTAATCGTCGCTAATGAACAAAATGTCGTCGTTAATACGCATGTCACCGCTGTTGGTTATGTCGGTGAGTTTGCCTGAATGTTCGCCGGAGATGGATTTCTAGATTATACTTTATTTAATGCCGCCGCTATCGTTTTTTAAGATTGTATGATTGCACGGTAAAAAAAAAATTTAGGATACCCCTGATTTAATGGGCTAGTTCCGCCACTGCATGTTGTAGCATGTTAACTCGCAAAATTTAGACTAAATGTAAAATATTATCATAGAAAAGAATAATTAAGTCGAAACGGTAAAAACATATTATAGCTGGTTTGAGTTAATAATAATACAATATAGTTTAATAAAGCTATAAAGTATAAGGTTTAATAAACCTAAAAATTTACTCGTATAAAAGAAGAAAACTAAAGTGTATGAGATTCAATAAAAACTTGTAAATTGAGCATATGATTATGTACCATGAAATTTAATGCCATACAATCATCGGTGCATGAAATTTAATAGTAATTTTGTGAGTGTAAGCAATTTTGATAAATCATAGTGGGTTAATATTGTAATTTCATAATTTTCTTGAAACCAAATATATAATTCTTTCTATGATTTAACTATGTTCTTGTGAATTTCAATAAAACAAACACGATGTTTAAAATCGTATTATGTTAAGGGGGAGAAATTCATTAAAAAACACCGCTCAATGGTTTATGTTCTAGTGAATTTTAGTGTAACAAACACGATATTTAATCGTATTTTGTTAAGGGGAAGAAATTGATTAAAATAACATAGTGTCGGTGGTTTAGTGTAATATTGGATTTTCCACAAATTCTTCAAACCAAATATCTAATAGTTGCATAATCCTATTCTATTCTAGTGTATTTTAATGATCATTAGAAAACATAATCTTGGTGGTTTAGTTTAATATCGGAATTTCAACAAATTCTTCAAACCAAATATGTAATAGTTGTATAATCCTATTGTATTCTAGTGCATTTTAATGAAACAAACACAATGTTTCATATCCAATCAATCGTATTTTGTTAAGCAAGGAGAAGAAATGTCATTAAAAAATAGTATGATGATGTTAGCATTAAAGTTTCGATTTACGTCGTTAAGTAAAATATAAAATAAGCTCTAATGGTGCAATAATAGTCTCGGTGGATAAGTGTATGTGACCATATTATTTATTAGTCGTGTCACAACGTCATAGCTTCAAAGTAATATTAAAAAAAACTAAAGTTTGTTCACATATATCAAAAGACTCAAGTCATCATCATCCACACACCAATCAAACAATGACCAGTCAACTAATGACAAACATTTGAGAACATATCATGCACTTGGTAAATATCACAAGCTTGGTTTTATATGCTTTATCGTTTGAATGAAAAATGAAAATTAAATGGACATGATAGTTAGGAAACTAGTTTAAACTAATCCTAAACATTACCCTTAACGCGTTACACACTCACAAGCTAAGACGGGGAATTATACTCAACTTGAATCTTAGCTTGGGCTTTGCTTGATGGGGGTTCATAGCGTCGGATCTAGCTAGTTTGAAGGATAGATCTAAAGCCAAAGATTAAGGTCATTGAGATTGTGTGTCTTTGTTTTAGAGTAAAGTATAATTTCAGTCCCTATGTTTTACACCCAATCACACATTCAACCCTCATTTGAAAAAATCGAACTGTCCAGTCCATGTGGTTGTTAATTGCTCGCAATCAAGTCCATGTGGCAAACTGTCGTTAGTGGACCGTTTAATTTTTTAATGGTGTGAAGGGCAATTTGGCCATTTCACCGAAAGTTGACACCTTTCACACCTTTTTAATCCCTCGTCTTCCTTTAGAAGCTACATTTTAATCCCTTTCTATCCCAAACCCTCCCCGATATCAACAACAACTCCGGTCATCTTCTTGCTCCGGTCATCTTCTTGCTCCGGCCATCCCTCGAAGAACTCTTACGATTGTCCTGAAAATGCAGCAATACGCTATCATTTTGTTTACTTTCCACATTGTTGGTATGACATTGTGTTAATTTTACTTAAAATTGTTGATTTTTGTGATGTGTGCCATGTATATAATCTGAAATCTGGTATTTGTTTCATGGAATTAGGGTGCAGGTCACCCGACGCCTTGTTCGGATCCAATATCGAGTCCTGTTGAGGACGGGAAGGGGGTTCAAGATTGAACTCTGTTTTAGCTGTCGAGCATGAAGACCGGGGGGGGGGGGGGGGTTGGTTGTACAAGGATGCCTAACTATTAGCTTATGTATAACAGTGTAAAAGGGTTATTTTGGCCATTGATCATTTCTTGGGTTTATATAGTTAATGATCAGGATTACCCTTTTATTATTATCAAACTGTTATGTATGTATGGTCATTAGGATGATATTAAACTATTTTGTATGAATGGTGGTTTTTAATGTTGATATTTAAGTGTTAATAAGCCTTATTAAACCGTGTTTTATTTGAAGTTATTAAACTAATTTAATGATCAAATGACTTTGACTGTTACTTGACTGTGTTTAGGATCAATATTACTTTGACTTTGACAGCTACTTGACTGTGTTTAGGATCAATATTACTTTGATGTGTTAAGGATCAATTGTAGCATTTGATTAACTATGTTTGGGTGTTAATATCATTTTAAAAAGTTGGCTTAGGATCAAATGTCTTTGATAATGACGTTGATGTGCTTAGGATCAAATGACTTTGACTGCTACACATTAGGATCAAATGACTTTGATGTGTGAGTAGCATTTTGATGTGCATAGGATCAATTAAAACATTTAACTTTGACTTTGTTGTGCTTAGGATCAAATGACACCGAGTGATGCACATTAGGTATTGTATGCACAGTAAAGGTTTTCACCATGAAATGTTGGCTGCTGCACATTAGTGTACATGGATTTCACCATGAGATGTTTGTTGCACATAAGCCTTTTGCTGGGTTATAGTATAATTTAAGTTGATGGTATTATTTGTTTGATAAGGGTGCAGGGAGCATAGGATTAGTCTATTCTATGCAGCATTGATAAGTCAAACCTACTTCAAGTTCGAAAAGTCAAACCCGATGCAACTTCTAAAGGTCAAACCTAGTTCAATTTCTAAAAGCCAAACCCAGCCTAAATTTGTAGGATCGTTTGCATGACCAAAATGAGTCGTTCAGAAAAGTTCTAATCAATACGAGAGGCGGAAACTAACGTATCGACTTTGAATCAGCTAGATATTCACTCTAATTGTCTTGTTTATTGATAAAACAACGTTTTACAACCTGGAGACACTTCGGCAGCACCTCGACACCGGAATCACAAAGATACAAACGAAATAAACAAGGCACCTATTTATAGGCTGCCCATTTCGTACGAAATGGACAAAGTTCCATTTCGTGCGAAATGGCCACAACCTACATTTTTCACATTTTTCTCGTAAAACGTGCCCTAATCTTTCTAATTTATTACAAGACTCGATACAAGATGAAGTCGACAGATATATGCACCAACAGACTCCCCCTTGGATGTCGACGAGTCTTCAGTATGTCGAGTCTTCAATCTTTATCAGTCTTCTCGTGCTCTCTTCCAAAGTATCTGACAGTGTAAGCGTCCTATCTCTATCTTCTCTCTCTTTCTTTCAGAATCTCAACCTGTCTCTGTCTTCTCTTGATCAGATCTCTTGATTCCTTAAGTTCTTCAGCATCAGCAGCTAATCTCCCCCTTGAATGTTGATCTTATAATATTTATCATCAGAATACAAAACTGGCTCAACTATCTTCAGACTCCCCTTTGCTAGTAGACTCCCCCTTAAGTTGTTCCGGGATCGCAATCTGACTTAGCTTTTCCACAGGTTCAGGTCATCTCCTGGCTCTCTGTAGCAACCGGATCAGGAACCTGGATCAAATCTGCACATTTTCAGGAGTCGAAGCTTGGCTAACCTGCACAGACTCTACCTCAAAATAAATTTCACAAATTTAACAATTTGGCAAATTTAAATACCACAGGCAGATATCATTCAAAATGATTTAACATTTAAAATCTCTGATGACCACTTGTAAGAATAACATTCAGATTTTGACATTTAATCATTTTAAAAACATTTTTCATTTCAACAAACTCTCCCAACCCTATTGTTCATCATGTTTAGCACTCGGAATTTTGAAAATCAACTTTTCAACATCAGTTGTCGAAAATAAGATGAAATAAAATCTTTTTGAATTTTTAAAAAAATTATGCTAAAACACTCTGAAAATCTTTTTGGATTTTTGTTTTTAAAGAAAAGCAGTAAATACATATTTACAGACAATATTTTTGTGAGTTTGTGTAAGAGGATCATATCAGTTTATGAGACCAATCACTAGCACCGTTGAGCTTTAAACATTTTACGTTCTAAATGATTCACTTAGATTGTCAGTATACTGATTCACTTAAATTTTCACACAAATTTCAAGATACGAGATTAATGTTTTAAGGACTTAAACTTATTCGCGTGTCCCACCTCAGAATATACTCCCGTATTCAGACTCCTATATTCAGTCTTACAGGTGAATGTACACTAATGATATCTGTAAGGGGTTAAATGCGAGACCATGAGAGCTCAGGCTATTGCTTCTGCAAAATCAGAGAGATGATGGTTCGACTTTCGGTGTGTTCCCTTTAGAGAATCTTTTATTCAACAACACATGATTAGCATTTTCAATGTTTCATCATTTTTTATGCTGAGGGCGAGCTTTAAGATTAAAGCAGTACAAAGCATTATACGAGGACCAGGCTATTGCTCCCGCAAAATCAGAAGTCCAGGTATAATACCCCAGATATCACCACGCACAAAGACCTAGTATGTCAGAAATAGAAAGCCCTTCAAACAAGATTTCGGGGGTTACCCATATATCCGAGAGATGTTCCCCACGAAATAAGTAAGTATGATATTTAGGTTTATATCTCGAACACAATCTACTAAGCGTGTAAAAACCTACTGGCATATCATCAGTGAGACCGTTTATCACATTTTAACTTTCCAATTCTTTAGCATGCTGTAATAGTCCACTGATGTACTATCATTTCCTCTTTTTCACAACAAAACTCATTTTTGATTTTATCATGTTTTTGGCTTTTTCAAATTTTCAAATGTTTTTGGATTTTCTGAAATTTCTTACTCCCCCTAAAATTCAAAACCATTTAAAAAAATTGACAAACCGATGTGAATTGCTTCAAATCGCCATCCACTTGGCATAAACAATCAGAACTTCCCCTGACAACAAACTATTTTCCCATAATGATTTCAAAACACTTAAGTTTGTTTTAATCAAATGGTTTTTCCGAAAAATTAGTTTTATTGAAACCAATTGTAAGATCGGGGTTTAATTCATCACATTGTTCTTTCAACCACTTGAATGAAAGTTAACTCAAGTTCAACTTAATGACCTTGATTAACCACATGTAGGTTCACTAAACAACCATACCATTTGTAAATTGAAATATAACAATTTTCAAGAATACTACCACTTATAGGTCGAAATATCACAGATGTGAATTTCTTAAGAAAGATGCCGATTCATGCTCCACGATTACCAACTTGGGAGCTCCGGCAAGTCAGACTTTTTACATATGAAATACAGACACCCAAGCTTGACTTGCTTTAGGTGTGACCTTCTCAGTTTCACTTGGGGTTTGAACATTCCTTTTTTCTTCATAAAAATCTTTTACCCCTTTGGATTTACCCTCGACCATTTTTCCAAAAATATTTTTCACTTTGTCATTAAAAGCCTTTTCGACATCAAAATCTTTCTTCTCAGAATAGAATTGATTCGAAATTTCCACTTTACCAACTTTTTGTTTAAAATTTTCAATCCGCAATGGTGGAAAGTTCACATCATCCATTGGTGGAACTGAATTTTCTTCTTTTGGCTCAACTTGTGGCTCCTCTGACTTTAACGAGTCAGATTCATCGCCAGATTTCACAACAGATTTCTTAACAACCCACATTTGGTTGTCAAGATTCACCCTTCTTTTGTAAAACCTTTTCGAACATTCACCAACTTCATATGTTGAATTTTTAAACACTTTAAATTTTTCAGTTGGTGGTCCTGTTTTGTGTTGGTTGCCTTTGGACAATTCCAAGCGATGTGACCAACTTCTTGACATCGGTAACAGGTTCTTATCTCCTTTCTCTGATAAGCTCCATTCTTCTCATTTTTCTGTTTTTCTGCAAAATGCTTTGTTCGATTGCTTCCAGAATGAGCTTTTCTTCTCTTCTTCAGAACTTGACCCTGAAACAAATACTGTTTTTGTTTTAGAAATTTTCTCATTTTTATGATTAATGGGTGGAATAAATCCTAAACCTTTCTTTTTAAAATTACTGTTATGGTTTGGTTTCTTTTGAAAACCATAAATAGAACTGTAACCTTTTTTCTTGTTCAATCTTTGTTGAACTCTTGAAGTGTATTTTTTAGGTTTTTCAGTAAGATTTACATCTTTTATTTCAGAAATATTAATTTCTCTTAATTTGAAAACCTTTTTAATCTTTTCAATTTGAACACTTCTTATTGGAAATTCTTTATCAAAATATAATTTGTCAGAATCATTCAAAGTATATGCAACTTCAAATGTTTCGTCATTTAAATTAGATTTCGATAACATAAATTCTTTATTGTAAACCCTTTTAACCGACGATTTTGGACTGTCAACTGATGAAATCGAGCTTCCATACTCAGACTTTGACTCTGACTCCTCATCCTTATCCAACACCTGATCGACCACTTTCTTTATTAACTCAGACTCATGATCAGTGTCAGACGATGTGAACGTTACGTCAATGTTTTCCGGTAGCTCATCAGTTGTTTCAGACTTTAACTGTATATTAACTGCCTTTTTGACTTGTTCCTCATTTAGTTTTCTGGGAGAATAATCTTCCCAGATCGGAGGCGGACACTTGTTATAATTTGCACTTTGTTTCTTACCAGTATCCTTCTATTCCGACTTCTTGTCCTGAAAAGCTTCAAAACCTGCAACAGTTGGATAAATTCTATCAATCAAATAATCAGAACTTGAATAACTTTGCAGCAATCGTCTTATTCTTTCATTTTCTATCTTTTCTGTCTCCAACTCCTTCTACAACTTTGCACACTCCTCAATATAGTGATTGATAGCCTTCTGCTTAGACATCATCACTGCATTCATCATGGTTAAGGCATCTTCTCTTTCTGAGTTTGTCTTTTGCAGACTATTCACCGTTCTATTCAACACATCATACGACTCTTTCACATACTTGACATCGAACAATAATTTTTCTTTCATCTTGTCAAGCTCACTCAATTTCTCATCTTTTTCTTCACAATGTTTGCATGATTCCAAACATTTTAGACACGGCTTTGTAATTTCAACAATTTTTTCAACTTCGATAATCATTTCAACTTCGATAATCATTTCAACTTCAACTATCTTTTCAACTTCGATAATCTTTTCAACTTCAACTATCTTTTCAACTTCAACCACCTTTTCAACTTCGATAATCTTTTCAACTTCAACTATCTTTTCAACTTCAACCACCTTTTCAACTTCGATAATCTTTTCAACTTCAACTATCTTTTCAACTTCAACCACCTTTTCAACTTCGATAATTTTTTCAACTTCAACCACCTTTTCAACAACTTTAACTTTCTCACTCTGTTCATGCTTCTCTTCCTGAGCATCATTATTGCATTTTACCTTTTTCTAATTTTTGCTGCTCGCTTCTCCTTAAGCTTCTCCAATCTATCTGCAAAATAAAATTTAAAACTTTCAGGAGATAGTTGAGTTTTTCCAATGTTTATTTGTATTTCTTCTTCATCATCACTGCTATCAGTTGATGATTGATCAAAGACTGGTGTCTTTTCTGAGCTTTCTTCTGAAGAGACAGACTCTTCATTTTGACTGTTCTCATTATTGACAAACACATCCATCCATTCCTTCATCAAATCTGGCTCTTGAATGATCTATGCAATGAAAGCTCCAAACTTGGAATCAGCCAGAATGTATTTGTCCCAGCTAAAACCTTCTGCCACTTTTTCATCATCTTGATTCACCAGATAAGCTTTCTTCTTTCCATCTTCAATAGTACGGGATGATGACGGTTGTTGAGCAACTTGTTGATATATTGCTTTCCGATAGTAGTCATTGTTCCCGAACGGATTCTGAGCTCCTCCTGCTTCTCGATTGGTACATTCTTTCTTGAAATGTCCTTTTTCCCTGCATCTAAAACAAGTAACTTTAGATTTATCAAAACCTAAAGTAGAAACATTAGCATCACGGAAGTCATCTCTTCCTGTAATCAGCATAAATTTCTCAGCTCTCCTCAACACACTCGCTAAACACCACTTAATATCCATAAGCTCCATTTCTTCAGCATCGATCTGATCGTAATCCTCTTTTGTCAACATAGGATTTCCGATCCTTCCTGCAACCAATCCCTCATATGATTCTAACACTGTAGCTAGTAATGCCATATGACCTTTAGCAACTTCTTCAGAGAAATTTTGACAATTCTGAAGATTAAACGCGATGTTGTAGTGTAACACATGACCATTACTGTTGTTTGAGCTTTGAGACTGATAAATTGAGTTTGAAACATTTGGATTAACACTCGAGTGTGAAGAAAATCCACTGTTGCTGATTGGACTTTGATTAACTGATCCGGATGAGTTTTCTGCACTGAAAGCAGTTTGAACCTTCGGACTTGCTTCAACATTCTAAACATTCCCTTTGTAATACATCTTGATGTCTTGTTGACCACTTGGATTGTTCATTCTAGCAATCTTTTGTTGTTCAAGATCTTGTCCTTCAAGTTTTTCAATGAACTGAGAAATTGTCAATTTATCATATTCTCCAGTGTTCTTTAAGATCATCAAATATGTACCCCATTTTTTTGAGGTAAAGCATCAGCTAATTTGTCAACCCATTCTTCTCGATCTTTGTTGATATCCAACAGTGACATTGATCGCACTAAATGACAAAATCTCTCAATGAGCTTCTTTGTAGATTCACCCTGCAAGCTAGTAAACAAATCAAATTCTTTCTTTAATGTAACACCTCGAAAATTCATGTCCAATAAAGTATTGACACGTGGCATAAACTTTGAACGTGTAAAGGATTACCTTAGAAGGACTAGAGCTGACAAACAAGGAAAGTATGTGAATATAAGGGTTCAGAATGTCAACAATGGATAAATATAGTTTACAATAACCATACATGATGTTTACACCCTTAAACGAATGATTCATGGATCATACGAAGCTAATTGTGAAAGAAAGTGAGAGATTACAAACTACAGGGGTTAAATGTGTCAACATGTTTAAAGTGTACCTCTGTGTGAACCCCAAGCACGAAATATGTAAGTTATTAAATCTGCCTGTTAGAACCCCAAGCACGAAATATGAAGTAGAATAAAACGCTAAGAATTCTGCTTTGAATCGGATACCAATCAATCCTTCATAAATTGTAAGTATATTAGACTTTTATAAATCTATCATAAGAATTCTAGATATTAAGTGTAAGGTAAAGCTTACAGATAGAAAATCATAGGAACCATTTCTTTTATTCCTGTCAGAAATCTTCAATCATAAAGTCCTAATGTACCCTCTCTCCAGATAAAGTACATCATCATATGAAGTTGATATCTCTTTGATCTCTATTGATTACAAATACCAAATGGTATGACAAAAGCGCCATATGAGGATTGGTGTATCTTAATATGTCCCATAGATTGCTTCCATGCCTGATCAGTATGGAGGTTTAATGCATGGGACCACAAAGATATTCCGATGGTCATAGAGTACTAAAGTCAGCTAATGGTATTCAAAGGAGATATCCAGAATGGAATTGTCCAAGTAAATGTTCCAGATCAAGGAGTTCGTGGACTCGTAACGTAAATGTGTCACTTAATTGACACAAGCAATGATGGATGAATTGGAGCCTGAGATTTGTAAAAATCTCTGTAACCTCCTTGTATCTTGATTATCTTCTCCTAAGATTACCCTGTTTACCCCTGAGAGGCAGGAAGAGTTAAGGTTCATATCCCATTTAAGGCTGTATTATTATGAAATCTCCAAGACGACTAGTACCATCATTAGAAGAATCGAAACCCTGATTAACTAAGTTTTAAAATAGAGGGTTCATATAGCCTAACTCAATACCCTGAGAATTCGGTATAGTTAATTATGAAAGACGGTTCATTTTGCTTATGCATTGTTTACCGCAACCCTAATTAGGCAACGATTAAGAATCGCCATCAGCTGCCCAGGATCGTCGATTTGTTCGACTAACTGTAAGGATTAGCTACTCCTTAAGATTAGTTTTGAGCAATGGTTGGAATAACCATCTCACCTTAAGATAAGCTTTTCTATAATAGTTGTTATATAAGTATCAAGGTGGCTCCTTTGGAGACCTTGTATAGAGGAAATATCAAAACATCCGTTGGATGGACGAGACTTTGGGAAGTCCACTTATCAGGATCTGAAAGTTGCATTGGAAACAACGAATAAGATCATACAAATCCCTAATCATCTGTAAGTTGCCAGTATTCGGTAGAAAATCAAGAATTAATGAAAGTAGCAACCCTCCTAAATTCTTGTTAAGGAATAAGGTTCAACAAAAGATATCACCCAGGAAGGGTGTGCCAAATTTGTTAAATTATCAGGCTAGTTAAGCTCTGAATATATAGAATCATTCGAAGGAAATCGAATGTATCAAGATCAAGTAGCTTATAAGTTAAAACCTATTTAAGGAGCTTGGCGGAGCTCGCAATACATTGCACACTAGTGACTGAAGGATGTGTTTCGCCAATAAGTCAAGAAGCACTATCACATAATGATATGCAGATTTATGATGTGATGAGCATCTTGTATCGATTGAGGATCGACAGGTTAAGAAGCTCCAAAAGGATACATGTACCTAATATAGGGGTCACTTTGGGAGCTTGGAAAGACTCCAGATATGTTATAGAAGTTAAGTCCATTATGCGACAAAAAGTACTTCCAGCATTTTAGCAAATCTCGATGTCGAGATTTCTTTTAAGGGGGTGAGGATGTAACACCTCGAAAATTCATGTCCAATAAAGTATTGACACGTGGCATAAACTTTGAACGTATAAAGGATTACCTTAGAAGGACTAGAGTTGACAAACAAGGAAAGTATGTGAATATAAGGGTTCAGAATGTCAACAATGGATAAATATACTTTACAATAACCATACATGATGTTTATACCCTTAAACGAATGATTCATGGATCATATGAAGCTAATTGTGAAAGAAAGTGAGAGATTACAAACTACAGGGGTTAAATGTGTCAACATGTTTAAAGTGTACCTCTGAGTGACCTTTTAGCAAACCCGAAGCTTTGTAATGATTAATTATGCTCGCGAGAATAAGTGATAAAAATTTCATAAGGTCTCGTTAAAGTATGAGAAAGTTATGGCAATGTTCGTATATGAGGTGTTAAAAGCGTCAACGTTGAAATTTAAGACTTTTTGGTGATTGTATGAATAACCGGGGACTTAACAACGTTGGTTTATGACTTGGAGTCCTTAAAAGTCAAGTTTGGGGGTTACAAGTGCAAGAAACCATGTTAAAAATCAAGATTGGAAGTTCAGGGGCCAAACTGTCAACTTTTGAAAGTTCTGTCATGCTGGCCTGGTCGTTACGGACCGTACGGTCCGTAAGAGACTCCCAGATGCAGAAACTCGTCAGGTGGCTGTTCAGCCCATGTAACCGACTTATATTGCCCTTTTTCACCACCAAGGGCTGCCTAAACTGGTTTATAGGCTTAGGAGGACACTTGTATACATCTGGGACTAATTCTAGGCTTGCTTGGCATGATCTAGTGAGATCAAACTCACTATATAAGGCCCTCATGTTACAACTTTTTGATCATGCATTCCATCTGCATTTGTGGAACTTCCTGGAGCATAAGATCAGTCCCCAAGCATCCCTGGTCGTAATTAGGCCTTCGGTAAGTGTCCTTAACCTTCCTTAATTGAGTTTTGCTTAGTTATTAGCTTAAAAGTCAAACCGTCGTAATTAAGGTTTGACTTATTGATTAATCATTAATGGTCTGATGTATTGTCAAATTGAAAGTAGTTATAAGTTGGTATTTATGTGGGCAACAAACCCTTAAAAGGGCACCCTCTGATTCCCGCTCTAACTAGATCATTTGTCGAGTCAAAGTTTGTATTAAAAAGTCAACAGAAACCTAATTTGCGAATTAACACGTAATTAGCAATGTAGAAGACGTGTAACCTATTTTATCACTCATATAACTTGGTAATAAGTATAAGAACTGGTCTAAGCTTGTTTGATCCGACAATTTTCTGTTTAGGCTCGGTTCGGAACCGAAAGTCGCAAAACTTTGACTTTTGCTTTGACTTCAGTTCTGAACCGATTTAGATGGGTTTAGAAATACCTTATAGCTTCCTTAGGACAAGGTTACATGATAGTATAACCCTCTGTGGTTGGTTCGTTGATTGTCCGATTCGTTTACACGTTTCCGTTAATTGCTTAATGTTGACCATAAGGCCCTTTTGACCATAAAACGAGAATTTTGGAAATGTGAAAGGACAATAATCTTTATTACTGATTTATAAACATGTCCCTAAAATTTCACATCATTTTGAGGTCTAGATTAGGAGTTATGCTCAATGGCGTAATTAGAACGCTTTTTATTAATTAAACGGCGTCATTAGCGTAAAGCCTATCTAAACCCAATTTTTGACATCAAACCTTTTACCCACTGATGTAATATAATATTTTGGGATTTTTAAAGATTTTTAATTATTTTTAAACTGATCATAACCTAAGGTTATCGCCTTAATTCGGTAATTACCGATTATACCCTTTTTGCTTGTAAAATGAGTTTTTCATAATATTTTGACACCAATTCAATTGCTACTGATTTTATATAATAAATGAAATATTTTGAACTTTATAACCTGATCAGAAAACTCATATTTCCTGTATAACCAGGAAATCGCTTAAAACGGCTTTTTACGCGTATTAAACACCTAGTATGGGTTTAAAACCATTTTGTCACATAAGACTTATCACCAACTGATATAACCTATTAAATTAAGTTGTTCTACTGATTATTTCAGAACCGAATCTCAGAATTATAAATAATCTCTTTTATAATATTTTAAATGACCAAAATACCCCTGCGGGGCTTAAATTGAGATTAAACTCGTTTTGGGCATAATGGAAGGTATCCTACTGATATCACAACATATTTAAGGAATATTAACTTAGGAAGCCTGTATATGACTCTTATGGTTACCCGTTACGCTTCTTACACGTTCGGTTCGGTTTATGTAACTAGTTTGCATAAATTAGCCGAAACGGGTCAAACCTTATCATTTTTATCTCAAAATCCAGAATGTGTTGAGATTACCCATATTATACAAGTCCTCAAACTTGTCGGGTCTAAATCACATTCTATTCCGGTCTTCGCTTAATCATGCGTTTGAACCGTATCTTTCTTTAAAACTAACCGGTCTAAGTTTAGGCTTAATTAAAGACCCGTTAGGATTTGTTGGGATCGAACCCTACCAGAGGAACAGATAATGTAAAGCCAAAACCAGGTCACAACAGTGGATTCACAATAAGCAGCTGTTTACACTAAGTCTTCTCCCTTGATAGTGATTACAACAGCTGATGGTCTCATATCCACTGCCCAGATACAACTGCTGATCCTATAAACCACTGGGAAACCAAAGCACTGATGAAGTTTAAAGGCTGAAGCTCAATCCACTGCTGGAATCCAAGTACTGCTGAAGAGTAAAAGCACTGTCCATTCAAGGTTTGATCACCCTTTGAAGAAAGCACTGTTGCTCATACAACAGTGGTTGATTACGTCAGTAGAATGAAGAGTCAGTGTTTATATATCAGTGTTTGAAATGTAATCAATGTCTGTATGGTCAGTAGTTGTAGAACAGTAGATAGAGTTTGTTAGTTTGTTAGATGTCACTATCATGGTGACGTCAGCTGAGGTACATCAGTGGTTTGGTTTGCTTATAAATATGACGGTACTCTGTACTGTTACATTTGATTCGTTTTGAGTGAGTTCTTCTCCTCAATTCAATCCTTTCATCTTGTGCAATCCAACCACTGAAGTATCAGGCTGAGGGGGAGCTTAGTATGTAAGCATATCTGTAATCATTTGATTATTATTGTAAATCTTTTGACTGAATGAATTACATATGCTTTCTCAAACTATTTTTTCTTCCTTAATTGTGCTTACAAAGTTTGTGATCATTTCCGCTGCACTCAAAATCTGTTCATATCTATTTGATTTGTTCAAAACACACAAACAAACACAATCATGAGAGCCTCCGATCCTAACAGGATTCTAATAGGTTATCATAAAACCTTCGTTCCAGATTAAGAGCCCCAGTAGAAGTACTTGTGCTTGCTGATTAGAATATACGGCTGAGTATAAATTGCATTGCTAGCTCAGGTAAATACTTTTAACTTATTTTCCCTATACGGACTTGGGATACGCTATTATAAAAATACCGCTTGGTCGGGTATTGAATGTTTAATCGTATTGTGATTAAATTATTGAGGTAACCCGCTTTAATCTGTATTGTTTGAAATAAAAGCCTTTAGGGGTTAATGACCATGTCCCGGATATCCTCGGCATCATTATAATAGAATGGCCACGTCTTAAGCACGGGGTGTAGGCGTACACCTGACAGTTGCTTAAGGGAACCAGTATCTCACTCTCATGTGGGCCTATACTTGTGGCGTGTCTGTTAATCTTGACTCGGTTTCTACATCGGGCCCTGAACGTAAAACGAACATGTAAATCTGTATACAAGATTACTTTTATATAATTGTCCCAAGTTATAAAAGATATTTTTGTGCTTGGTGCATCTAAATCAATTTTCTTAAACTCTTTTTAAAATGAGTCGGTTAATTGTATTTACCAGTGTAAACTGACGTATTTTCCAAAAAGGTTAAGTGACAGGTACTGAACGTAATTGGCTGGAAGCTCAGGGCGTAAATAATGAATCTTGCAAGTTCTAGGCGTCTAAAGTCTGTTGAACAATGTTTATGTTTTAAGATCCGCCTGTGGATCCATCTTACAATCCGTTTGTAATAATTGATGTTACTTTTGAATCGGTTTGTAATATATTTATCTTTTGCTTCCGTTGTGCATTTAAAATTGTGTTGTTTGACTATGATGACATCGACTACGTCACGATACTCCCCACCGGCCCACTGGTAATACGTGGAAATATCGGGGTGTGACATTTAATAATGATTTCTTACTCTTGATCATATCCGTACTTCCCTCAAACTTAATTCGAAGTGCTTCCCAAATTGAACGTGAAGTACCATCATGTTGAAGTAATATGAAGATGTCTTCTTTCACAGCTTGCTGAAGTAGACTAATCATCATTTTTTCTGCTTTATACATGTCTCTCTCTTTATCCGACAATTCAGAAATAGTTTTGATGACTCCCACATCTGTACGAGGTTTAACATACTTTTTCTCAATACACTCCCAAGACCTCAAATGATTTGCTTGAACCCAATTTTCGAACCGGTCTTTCCAACAATAGTATTCTTCAATGCCCATCAATTTTGGAGATTTCTGTAACGTTCCTGTTTCATTTTCCATGTTCACACTCTGAGCAATAGTAACAGGAGTACCCGGGGCAGTAGCAAATGCGTTGTAAAACTCTTCTTCCATGATTCGAAAAAAAAATTTTACAAACTTAGTTTTCAAGCGAAATGGCAAATCAAACGAAATGGGATCTCAAACGGAATGACTTTGGTGCGGAATGGCTCTTGGTGTGAAATGGACCTTTTCAAACGAAATGGACAATCTGATGCGAAATGGATGACTTCGTACGAAATGGCACAACTTTCAAACGAAATGAGGCAACTTGATGCGAAATCATCGATTTCGTACGAAATGGAGTCCAAATATGTCAATCCGTGCGAAATGGATTTATCAATTCGTGCGAAATGCTGCTGATGTCATACTCTCGGCCAGATTTTTGTCAAATTGATCAGGTTTTAGGTCGATTTTAGGTTTAATTCTTTCAAGGATTTGTTAAAACAGTATTACGCGTGTTATGTGAGAAAATCAAGCCATTTTATCCGTTAAATCTTGTTTAATTTTGAAAAATGTTGTAAAAGAAGGTGTAGAAAAGAGAAATTCAGCTGAAATTGGTAAGAACTCTTCCTCCTGAGCTCTGATACCACATGTAGGATCGTTTGCACGACCAAAACAAGTCATTCAGACGAGTTCTAATCAATACGAGAGGCGGAAACTAACGTATCGACTTTGAATCAGCTAGATATTCACTCTAATTGTCTTGTTTATTGATAAAACAACGTTTTACAGCCTGGAGACACTTCGGCAGCACCTCGGCACCGGAATCACAAAGATACAAACGAAATGAACAAGGCACCTATTTATAGGCTGCCCATTTCGTACGAAACAGGCTTCACACGAAATGGCTAGATCCATTTCGTACGAAATGGACAAAGTTCCATTTCGTGCGAAATGGTCACAACCTACATTTTTCACATTTTTCTCGTAAAACGTGCCCTGATCTTTCTAATCTATTACAAGACTCGATACAAGACGAAGTCGACAGACATATGCACCAACAAAATTCAAAATTGGATTAAGCCTGTAATCACTTATTGTTATTTGTAACTTCATTAGGAATTAGATTAGGGAGATCAATTGCCACCGGTCTTTAATCACTAGATTTAGAAAATAATTTTGAAACTGGAGGGAATATATTGGGTATAACCGCAGGGACTGAAATGGTAAGTAAAGTTGTAGGGTATTTTAGTCTTTTCACATAAATTCAAACGACCGTTTAACACTAGAGACTTGATTGCGATATTGACAACCACAGGGACTGGACTGTTCGGTTTTTTCAAATGAGGGCTGAAAGTGTGATTGAGTGTAAACCACATGGACTGAAATTGTACTTTACTCCTTTGTTTTTTGTTGAACCGAATGCTGAAGGCTTAGGCTATCTGCCTATGTACTGAATGCAAAGATTATACGTCGAATGTTATGTTACTTAGGTTATATGAGAGTTAGGGGCGGATGTTAATGGTGGCCCGGGGGTGCCTTGGCCCTTATCCATTTTTTGTTCGTAGTGTTAATTTTACCGAAAATTTTTGAATTTTTTTGTACTATATTTATTGGATTTTTAAGAGTCCGGCCTCCACCAATATGGATTTTGAAAATCCGCCCACACCGAGATTTTGCTCAAACTCCGCCACTGATGAGAGTATTCTTTTATCAGATATTACAAGTGTTTGGATAATGAAGAATCAAATCTAGCTTGTTAGCTCTTCTATTCTCTTGCTTTTCTATGTTAATAGTTGCGTATCTTTTAATTTTGTTTGCCTTTTAATTTGTTAGATCATTTCTGTTTCTGAACAAAATAACCTTTTGTTTTAGTTCGTAATAAAAAGTCTTCTTCTTTTAAGAATTTACATTCATGAAATCATTTCTCAATTTCCATAATCCATATATTTGTAAGTGTTATTGGATTTAAATAACTTCAACTTTCACTTGTTGGTTGTTAACACTCTCAACTAACGAATTGTCCTCGATCACTCTCAACTTTCAACTTATTTTACTCTGGCACTTCCAAACAAACTGAACATTAACCCAGTTAGTTTTATGGCTGATGTGGCACTTGTTTAGTGACATAGCATCTGACATGTCATTTGTTGTGTCACTTGTTTGATGATATGACACTTTTTTAAAGCAGTTCGTTAGTTAGGAGTGTTGTCGGCCAACAAATAAAAGATGAGGTTATTTAAATTCAATAACATTATTACCCATTACCCAATACTATAATTACCCATTACCATGGTTGCAAAAGTTGCTAGGCGCTCCCTAGTCAGTAGACCGGGGAGTTGAGAGTACTTGGCATAGGCGGAGAGTACTTGGACATGTTAAATTATAAAGAAACTAGTTTTCAGAAATTAAATATATGTCTAATAACACAAATTTACTAATATTTATAACAAAATACGTGAAAATGATATTTATTATTTAATATGAAGTCATATAAATTACGTTTTATTATTTTTTAAGTCAAACTTGGTCCGAATTGACATACTAGATCCGATTTTGGCCGCGTTTGACCGCGTTTTATCGACTCCGAGTAATTAGGCGGAGTTAGAGAAAGTCGCATCGACAGCATACCTTGTAGCGACTACTCTGCGACTACTCGGCCTTGGAGACCTTATTTTACAACCATGCCCATTACCCATTACCCAATACTATAATTACCCATTACCCATTACCCAATACTATAGTTTGCAACATTTTTAGGCATAGAGTTGTTGCACCTTATGCTTTGGGAGGTTTTTCAAAAAAAAAAAAAAAATGTTTTTTTACTTTTTACCCAAAACTATTTGATTCTTTACTTTTAACCCAAAACTATTTGATTTTTTCACTTTTAACCCCAAAACTTTTCATCTTTTGCAATTTAACCTCACAACTTTTTTACTTTCAACTTTGGTCCTCTATACTTTTCATTTTTCGCAAAATTTTCGTTTTACGTTCTGTTCTAAATTTTGCAAGTTAACACGGCGTAACGTGCGTGTGTGGTAAAACGTTTTTACTTTCAACTTTGGTCCTCTATACTTTTCATTTTTCGCAAAATTTTCGTTTTACGTTCTGTTCTAAATTTTGCAAGTTAACACGGCGTAACGTGCGTGTGTGGTAAAACGTTTTTACGTCGTCTATTTTTTCCCGTTTAATAGGTTTATCGTAACACATGGGTCCTAGATCATAGTTATTCTTTTATATGTTTTACGTTTCGATTTAATTTCTTCGCATTAACATCCCGCAACTTCAATGTTGGTAGTCGTTGGCAGTAGTGTGGCATTGGTGTACGCCCCCGCCGTAACGCGGTGGTGCTTAATACTAGTTGTTAATAATCTGCTTGTTTTTTTTTTTTTTTTTTTTTTTTTAAATTAGCTACTTAAAAACTATTGTTTATGCTTGTACAAAAACTTTCAAGTGTGAATATCTTAATCTTTTATAAACTACATAATTCTTGAGATGTGTTGACATCTTCATGTCATTGAAATTTACTTGAATTTTGTGTTTAAAAACGAGTTCATGGGTTGAACAGTTTGATGTCTAGTTACACCGTGGTGTTTCTCACCATTACTAAAATGTGTTCTTAAAAGTTTATCGGACGTTTAATACACAACTCTACCATAGTATGGATCGTGGATCCCTCTTTTAAAACACTCTAAATAGTTGAAACAACAACTTCATGTTTGATCCATGCATTGTTGTTTCATTTGTGCAATCCAATTTTGATCTTTTTGTCAATGTAAGTGCTTCGGATATATCGTTAAACATATGTATAATTACTTTTTTAACAGCAAATTTAGATCACTGACGGACCACATTGTGCCACCAACGGAACCAACCGATCATATCCATCTCCACTAGACAACAATGTCTATACACCAATTCAGAAGGAAACCCAATAAATCTGAGAAAACCCCCTTATAGGAATCAAATCCAAGACCTCATGGTTCCTAAGCATTATTAATCGATAACAGTATAACATTTACATTTTTATTTATATGGTTTTTATACTAAATAAATAAATTTAAAAGTAGTTTGACATTTTTTTAAGAATGTTTATGGAATGTTGGACATGAACCTTATGCCACCAGGATCGCATCAATGACTCCACTTGGATTGTCATTATCTGCTTAGGTAAGGTATATATTAGGATTCCACCAGTGACATTGACATAACAGGTTTTAAGATACTCATGCTCATGTTAGAATAACTATTCTCATCTAGTCTAGAGATAATATATATATCATATTTGCCCATTGCACACTACAATAATGTAGATTTTTAACACAAATATCACAAACTAGAAGGAAAGAAAGGAAAAAGATGTCTGTGACGTGAATGTAAAAATTATATAAAAAATGTGGTTGTGCTTTCAAATCAATAAAAAGCTATACACGATGAAAATGTATATAAAAATTCAAAATCACCAGTGTGATTTTTGCTTTGTAAAATTTATTTTTAAAATAAATATTTTATAATTGATATACACTACTATACAAATGGGTATTTGCGACCAAAATCAAACCGGTCATAAAATTATCGACAAACACGAATCCGGTCATAAAATGGTTAACTAATATATGTAACTTAAAATAATTTATGGAGTAGGATCAAATACAAACCACATTTCGCATACAAACTGTAAGAACCATTTAAAAAGTGTCACGTGGCATCTAACCAATTATAGATAAATAATAAAATAATATCCTAAATAATATCAATTATATTGAATTCCCTATAAATATGCTAACAGTCAATTAATTCTTTATTTAGATCTTCCTTTTGTTTTCAATGTGCTGATTAAGAAAAGTGTTGATATCATTCAAATATGTGCTAAAATCAATTATCTTAATTAATTTTCATGTGCTAATATAATTCAAAAGTGCTACTTTTATGTATGTATTATTCTGGTATGTGCTAATTTAACTTTTTTTAAATAATCTTTTTTACAACGCGAGTTTTATTTTTCACCCTTTTAATGACCTTTGTAGGTCATTCTAAATTACTTGGAGCATTTATAATTTTTTTTTTGCGTTGGAAGATAACTCCACAAATGCCGTCTTACACGGTGTTGATCAAGTCATACACGAAGCGTATCGTATGGAAGAAGCTTATTTTCTAAGTCTTCTTCGCAATAAACACTGACTAGTTAGTACTATAAATTATTACTCTATACTGAAATTATATATTATATAGTATGCATCACTACTAAATTAAACACAACATATACGAAAATAGTATTGTAAATTTATGTAAATTCTAAAAACACCTACAATTTCATTGAAAGATGATGTAACAATTAATTGACTTTAACCATTTTTTATTTTAGAAGCAAACAAAAACTTATTGAGTAGGCTATACACATATCCTATATTTAATATTTTGAGTGTTTGAGTAAATGCTGTTTAATTTAAATATATTACATACTTTTTTTTTGAACGACCAACAAAACATATTCATAAAACTAGCAAGATGCTAGCAAGCAAAATCAGGAATACGTAGTTTCTTACTAAGTGGCAACAAAATAGTCACGGTGGCTTGGTGGTGATTTCCTAGACCCTCAGGGGTATTTTGGTCATTCTGCTAGCTTTACTTATCTTGGTGTGTCGCGAGGGCTCTCAACCTCTTCTCTTGCGACACGCCAACACCTTGTTTCCTCATAATACTGTTTTCTTCATCCCAATTAACTTATGTGCTCGTTGCTTCTTCATTCTTGCTTGTTTAAGCTCCAATTGCACACATTCACCTGCAAGATATAACATTATCTAAGTATAAACTAATAAAGACCAAAACGACTAGAAAAAAGTTTGGAAAACTATACAAAATACAAGGATAAATAGATGTGTCTTGCAACACATCAGCTGCCCATCGCCCATCGACCAAAATCTAACCACCTTAGCCGCCATATTCCGACCAATGTTTTGATTTTTTTCACTCTCATCCCCATGTTTTTTTTATACTTTTATTTGTTGTTTGATTTGAAAAATGATGATTAGGGGGATTTTGAGATTCAAATTTAGTTTGTTTGCTTATGTTATGTGATTAGAATTAGAATTAAAACATTGTTTGTTTATGTGATTAGAATTTAGATTGAAAACTAGGGTTTGAAAAATGAAATTGAAACAGTTTTAAGTTGGTTTGATATTAACATGACTCGTCCCGATCCGATGATTATATGAATTTTAGTTTGATTATCTTTTTATAACATGACTCAACCCGGTTCGACCAACTACGAACTGAATATTTTTATTACATGGCTAGGGACATAAAAAAAATTTCCGCATCCTAAAAAAATTCTGAAATCCACTACTGTGTAAACACACCCTAAAAAATATTCTGAATCCACTACTGTGTAAACATTAGTAATAAATCAACTATAAACATAAATTCAATTAACTAATTACAGAAAACAAAAAACTATAAACATAAATTTTATTAACTAATTACAGAAAACAAACTATAAACATAAATTTTATTAACTAATTACAGAAAACAAACTATAGACATAAATTTTATTAACTAATTACAGAAAAGAAAAGAAAAGCCCAAAGAATCGGATCAATTAGCAAATGGGGTACATGATGGCAAATGGGGTTAGTAGACTTCCAACCTTTCTCTCTCCCAAAAGGATTCAACATACATATCATATTTCCACTCCAAATTGGTTGGGATTCTTCATTCCCTGTTGGTTCTTCTATTTTTTTGTATACATCGTTCAATTTTTTTTTAATTTTATATTGTTATAGTGTAAGTGTAACGTATAATTAGGGTGTATCGTACGTTCGTACGATATTGTGAAATCGTATGTTATAAAAAAAGCATGTTGAAAACCGCATATTGGTATTTTTGATGAAATCGCATGTTTTTTTTAGCAATTTCGCATGTTGGTAAATATGATGAAATCACATATTGGTAAATATGATGAAATCGCATGTTGATATATAAAGCAATTTCGCATGTTGGTTTTTCAGCACAAATCGCATGTTCAAAAGTGAATCGCACCAGATCGGACGGCTGAGATAATCGCGTACATATTGTACGATAAGAGCCATTGTACGTTAACATAACCCTATTGTTATATTATAGTTTCCAAACTATTAGGTTTAGCCTAGTAAAAGTATTTTATAGATACAGTTTCCAAAAGAGTAAATTACAAAAATCGTCCTTTATGTATGTCACTTATTGCAAACTGTTTACTTTGTCTTCAATAATTACAGAAAACGTACTCGATGTTTGCAAACCCTTGCAAGTTATATCCTTTAGCCCTAACTCAGTTAATTTTTGTTGTTAATCTGACCAAATGGACCCCACATGAGGGTATTTTTGTGGTTAAATCTGACCAAATGGACCCCACATGAGAGTAAAATGACCAAAATACCCCATGTGGGGTCCATTTGGTCAGATTTAACCACAAAAAATTAACTAAGTTAGGGCTAAATAACATAACTTGCAAAGGTTTGCAAACATCGAATATGTTTTCTGTAATTATTGAAGACAAAGAACACAGTTTGCAATAAGTAACAAACATAAATGACGATTTTTGTAATTTACTCTTTCCAAAATATCCGGTTTAACCTAAATTTATACAACTTAATGTGTTTTCTTTAGAACACACTAAATTTACACCTAAATATTACACCAATGTCTATAAAAAAAAAACTAAAACCCTCACTTATGAGGTAAGTTTGATAAAACATACGTTTTGTGACACTTATTTATAAATATTTTTGTTTAGTCTTTAAAGTTGATTACAACTTGCTTTATGGCATGTAAAAATATTGTGGGTATAGTTCATAAATGCCTTTTTGTACACAAACATTATGTTGCTTGTATTTGTTTGTATAAGCTATCAAAATTATCAGAAGGCCTTTGACAAATTCATGAAGAGTATGCAAAAAAGATTTATGCACTAAACTTGGAATATTATTGTACATCGAGAAATAAAGTTAGTAATATACTTTCATATTTTTAGATGAAATCTAGGTACAAATTCTAATTCATTACCCAGGAGAAGGGGAATAGGATCTAATTCTTCCAGGATATTAGCTATATCAATAAAGTACATTCTTCCCTTGCAAATATACATCGTTTAGGCTTTGGCATAGCAAGATACTCCTTATCTTTTATAATACTTTTTAGATTTAATTTGTAAGTTCATTTATCAAACATTATTCTTTTATTTTCATTTATATTAATTTAGCAACTAGCAATACTTCTTTTTAGATGCGGTAATATTTAACATAATAAACATATAACAATAAAAATATGCTATGATTGGAGCTAAACCATCATACTTTGTTCCGTCAATGATCCAAATTTGCCGTAAAAAAATCTATTAATAAAATATGTAGACATTCTAAAACTATACATGGATTATTTAATAGTTATGTTTTAGTTTATTTACATTATGAAACGATGCATATAAAGATCTAAAATATAACTTCTAGTCACAAGACAAAACTTGCTTTTACAAATATGAGCTGAGTTATACATCTTAGGGTGATAAATTCTTAGAAAGATTTGAATATGACACAAACATGACATAAATAAAAGTTTTTTTTTTTTTTTTATTATGATTAATTTGTTTAATAACTAAGTTGTATTTAGGTTAGCTTGTTTAACCCATTAAATTAAATGGGTTGTGTTCGAGTTAACATGTTTAACTTGCCTAATTAAATTATTTGGCCATTAAACCATTTAAACATATAAAAAAGAGTATTTACACAATTTTTGTGTATTTGAGTTACGGTTAATGTTTTTGAGACAAATAAATGTAGTGATCATGTTTGGCTTCATTTAATCAAACTTCCAACATGACATAATTGCAACCCAAATGTATGTGTATATATAGTGATCGGTTTAAATGAGAACCACTATAGATATTCAAGAAACATTTTATTCACTTGTGTTTACTAATGAATGCATTGTAGTATTTTAATGGGTCTAGAAATAAATTCGTGTTTTCAATATTAACGCATTGTTTTATATCATTGGCACACAACTATAATAAGATAAACGCATCATTGACGCCCCGTTATATATCATTGACGCACAAATGATACAATATTGACGCATCCATATAACATACCCATTTGTATATGCCACCGGCACGTTGTTTTATAAAAATATATAACGCACCCTTATATATCCTTCACACACATTTCTAAAATAGACATTAAAACACATTAGTGACAAGCCATATTAGTAAATATTGACACACCATCTATATATCATTACCACACAATTGTAAAAATACAGATGATTTGAAATACATATAACTAGTGCACCTTTGTAGGGATATTAACACATCGTTTGCACACACATTTAGAATGTAAGACACAATTATATATTGTAAGACACAATTATATTTGCATCGTTCATATGTCATTGATACACTTATTGCCATTAAGCTCTGAATACAATGTGTTAGAACATTTTTTTTAACGGCCAACTAAATCACCGGATAAGCATACTAGGATGCCCTCAATCGAGCAAATGCATCACTCCTCCATAAGGGTCAGAGTTGGATGCATACCCGAGCCACCAAACCACCAGTTCCAGAGAAAACCCGCCTGCCCGAAGGTCCACTATGGTAAAACCCGGTTCGGCTTGGTTTCGAACTGACGACCTCTTAAGAGGCCTAGTTTTAAACTTTATTGTTACCAACAATGTCCTTTAAAGAGATGCTAGTGGGAGTTGAATTTGAGATATGAAGGAGAGAAACAAGTGACTAACCACTAATGTCCTTCAAAGATATGCTAGTGGGAGTTGAATTTGAGATGACTAACCACAAAACCAATTTATCAGGACCAAGGTGTTAACCATCTGATCGTCAATTTCGCTCCAAAACACCAAGTTTTCATCTATGATAATGAAAAGCAAAATTGAAACGAATCAATATCGATTTCGTGAAATCACATCAAATCTAAGCATACAAGGCATAATATCTTTTTTCATTTAAACATGACAAACATTATCTTCTTGTATTTTTTTTTTTTTTTTTTTTGTATTTAGTTATAATCCTAATAATAATATGATTCTCACATATAATAAAAATAGAAAAGAGAAGAAAAAAATATGGGCATTATAAAAATATAAATATAAATTGAAAAAGTGCAAAATTAAAATAGAATCTCAATTAATATGTCATCAGCACTTGTATATTTTATATTGAGAGAATCTTGGTTAGTGTAGTATGAAGAGGATACGTCATGAGCATTTGTCCATTTATTCATGAACAAACCTTACCGCTCTTATTTGTGACCCAAATCTGAACACATGCTTCTTCTCATCATCATTCTCGTGGTAATTAATATATGAGAATATCAAAATTTGAACTCATACAACGAGATAATATCATACAGAGATTACTAGCTAGTATATATATTTAAATCTGATTCATTAAAGTTTATGATTATTGCATCTTCTTTAAATAACACATACCTGGAAAATGTTGTATATTTTTTAACAACATTTTCTGGAACGATGATGTTTCATCAACCAACAATTAGCAAGACGCTAGAAAGACAACAAACAGCGGCGGAGTCAGAAAATTTTTCCTATGGTGTCGTTTTTTTTCTCGATATCCGGTTTTGTAATAACTCAGAGTCCAAATTTTCAGATCGGGTTGGGTCGAATTACATAATAAAAATCAATATCATAAAAAGTGACATGCATTGAAATAACACAAAATAAAAATACAAAGTCATTTACAATATATAAAATAAAATACATTTTATAGTTGCTCCCTCCGTGTTTTCATGTTTTGAAAATGACCCATAACGTCTTCAATCGCAACTTTCACAAAGAACTCTTTTTCAATATAACAAATGCAAGCATAAGTCAAATCCTCATCACCCATCCGATTTCGTAAATCCGTCTTCACACGCTTTATATCAGAAAAACATCTCTTAACACTTGCCGTGGATTAGGGTACAGTGGATTAGGGTTCGGAATTCGGTGTAAATCAATAAAATACATTTAAGTATATAACACCAAATAATTGAGATCAGGGAATTGCTATTTGTCATGCACTCATGCGAATATGTCATCTTCATACTTCAATCTTGATCTATAAATTATAATATATACATATGCTTCAAATATTTGAATGATAAAAAATGAAGGAGAAAACTAACCTTTACTCATATTATTTGATTGATAATGATCAGAATTCAAAATTGCGATTCAAGAGTCAACGTGACTTTTAGTATTCTGGTAATTTGATTGCGATTCAACAGGAGGGAGGGAGATCAATCATGCAACTGGTTTTTTAAATTAGGTTTAACAATTGAATTCACTAATTGGATATGACATATAATAGTTATTGGAGTGTAAAATGCACGGATAGTCCCTGTGGTTTTGCAAAATAACACCTATAGTCCCCAACTTTTGGAAATTACACCGGTGCTCCCTGTGGTTTGACAGTTTGTTGCTCGGATAGTCCCTGGAGTGGATGTCCGTTAGTTTTCTCCGTTAAGTGGATGTGAAATGACAAAATTACCCTTCATCTTCTCCACTCTATAAAAACAAAACAACTCCACCCCAACCTCACCCACCCTCCACCTTTCTCTTTGTTTCCCCCACCATTAACCATCATCCACCACCCACCTCCCACCTTTAAATTCATTCGATTGTTATTCAGTTTGGTTATGTGATAATTTTCATATATTTTGAGAATGATTGCTTATTATGAACAGTGTGGAGTCTGCAATTGATGATGAAGATGGAATCAAACACATCTTGCTTTGTCGCGTGTTATTGGGAAAAACAGAGCTTGTGAGTCGAGGATCTATGCAATCGCATCCGAGTTCTGAGGATTTTCAGTCAGGTGTTAATGACTTGGTGTCTCCTAAGAAGTACATCGTGTGGAGCAGTCAGATGAACACTCATATATTACCCGAATTCTTCATAAGTTTCAAGGCACTAACGAGCATGAACAGTCAGACATTTCAAGAATGTGATCAAGTGCCTAAACTAGATGGAGTTCCTGTTTGTGTCAAGAAACCGATTTCCCCTTGGATCCTAATTCCAGAACTCATTGCAGCACTTTTCATAACCAAACTGAATAACAATCGAATGAATTTTAAGGTGGGAGGTAGGTGGTGGTTGGTGGTTAATGATGGGGGAAATAGAGAGAAAGGTGGAGGGTGGGTGGGGTTGGGGTTGGGGTTGGGGTGGAGTTGTTTTCTTTTTATTGAGTATAGAAGATGAAGGGTAATTTTGTCATTTCACATCCATTTAACGGAGAAAATTAACGGACATCCACTCCAGGGACTATCCGAGTAACAAACTGTCAAACCACAGGGAGCACCGGTGTAATTTCCAAAAGTTGGGGACTATAGGTGTTATTTTGCAAAACCACAGGGACTATCCATGCATTTTACTCTAGTTATTGGGTTATAAAAGTTAGGCAAATATGGGCTTTTTGATGATTGAAAGCTTACTATATAAAAAATACCTAATTCGGTTTAATTTTTAAATTATAAATTTGTTTATTATGTAAAACGTTTAGAAAAAATACAAGTGTCTCTCGAAAAAAAGCAATGGTGTCGCTCGTAAAAAAACAATGGTGTCACTCGTATTTGTTCTTATACGATCCATATAAAGCGCAAATTTGATTGGTGTGGGCCGACACCGTTGCCGAGTATTTGGCTCCGCCACTAACAACAAACAATAGATTTCACAATAAAGTTACACAATTCTTTCCAAATAAAAGCTTAGACGAAGACCTATTTTTAACCAAAGGAAGCTTATAGAGACTTTATTTTTTCTGTTGTGTTTGCAACATTAGCCGTTATACCTAAAAACACGACTTCGTTCCTTGCCATCCATACTCACCAACAAGCTATAATAATAACACCATGAAAGTCCTTTTTCAATCTCCGTTCCATTTGTACCTCTTTGTGAACCATCAGCAAATCCCGAAGGGAGAAAACATATATGGGCGACACCTTACACCATGTCTGTTACACCTAACGATGGCGGAAACATCGGAGTGCGACAAAAACGAGATTGCATGAGACATCACAACTGCTAATTGTGATGATAATTTAAAAAGTAAATTTAAGTGCATTTCTAAGTCAAAGATACAATTTTTGGAAGCAAATACAACAATTGAAACATAACATTTAAACGACAAAACGTAAATTTAAAGTAGGCGCGTTTCTAGTCCGTTCTACTAGTTTTCTTTCAATGCATCAACATCACAATCCTGCAATACATATTAAAATAACAATCAACACAATAAAACATTGGTGAGCATACAAGTTTGATGTGCTAGCATATGTATAAAAGTTTAACAAAATCCACATGGCAAAGACGTATACTTAGGCATATCTTAACATGAACTAGCATGCATCACATACGTGTCAACCCAAAGATTCCACTAGTATAATCTCGTCATCAAAACAACAAGACCGTTAACGATTGAATACTTAACAATGACTCATCAAACAGGCGGTATGCTACTCCTATAGCGCTATACATGTTAAGGTTGGCTCACGAAGTTAATGACAAGTATTTGTGCAAGAAAGGCTTCTAGCATGCAAGTATTCTAGTGTATAACGTATTAAGCATGTATGTACAGATTTGTTTGTTTGAATCATGTGAATGTATGTGTATGTGTAAGTTTGATATGTATATATATTGCACCCAAAAGTGTACTTAAAGTAAAAAGGGGTCATGTATACTCACGGTTTGCAAAAGCTTTCAAAAACGTGAGTAAAGAGTCTTGAGAATTCGGGAACGCCGAGGTTATCCTACAATGATGAACGAGGCGTATGAGTTATGAAGTTCGGTATTGAGTTAGATTAGGGGTTCTAAGTAGTATGAATATATATATATATATATATATATATATATATATATATATATATATATATATATATATATATATATATATATATATATATATGTATATGTATATATATATATACTGAAATAAAATACATCTTGTCTAAAAGCACTCATATGGACACTAGGTTGATCATGTTTTCATGGGTACCAATTCACCCATTAGAATCCATTGTCACACCCCAACCGATGGCGGAATCATCGGGGCGCGGCACTCAGCGAAACAGATTGTTCAAGAGAATCCACAACAACTATTAAATTACCGAATCTTTAACGTTAATATCCCATACTACTAACAGATAAAGTAACAATAGTTATTACAGATAATTGTCTCAAAAACAAGCAAACTGTTCCGACAACTCAGATTTTATTAGATTTGTTTCTAGACTCCATCCTAGCTTAATTCCAGCAAGTAACAAGCAAAGCATCCTAAACACCTGTCACATACGTTAAAATAGAGGTCAATACACATAGTGTAAAGGTGAGCATACAAGTTTAGTAGTATAATAGTAGCGAAAGCGAGTTTACGCATAACCAGCATGTAACATGTATAATGTGAAGAAAGTAGGTTATCGACAATGAAATATGCACAGACGTGATTGCGAGTTGTAGAATGCACAACACATATCACCACTGTGACATGTGAGAAAAGCCCTTAACAACCCCTGTCCACGACAGGTGCTGAGTCCAAACTATAGTACTATCATTGCTAAGGTGTCAGGCAACAATCACTGTGTAAACATAACATACAAGCATTCATCGAGTAACACGTATAACATGCAATATCGGTTAGCGTATAAAATGTGTTTGCGCTGTGTGATCGATGTGATATGATATAAGTAACGTATGCAACACCCAAAAGTGCTTAAAGCAAAAAGGGATCGAGTATACTGTAAGGACCTGTGAAATTGTCCATAAACGACTCGTAAGTGAAAACCCGGATCCCTGAAACCCTAACGTGCATGAAAAACAAAGAAAACAAGATTTCCGGACTTCACGCGGGCCGCGTAGAACATAAGCTTTAGCTTACGCGGGCCGCGTCAACTTAAAAGAAAAAGATATAGGGTTTTTGGCTTCAAACGGGCCGCGTAAAAGTTAAGTTCTGCTTACGCGGGCCGCGTTAACTTAAAAGTTAACCGGATAAGCGTCCAGGCCACGTGTCGTACGCGTGGCAACCCTACTCGTGACACCCCAGCCCTACACGTAGACTAGGGGCCCTCGCGGGCCGCGTAAGATCTTGTTAAGGTTTACGCGGGCCGCGTAAAACCTTAAAATCAGCTATAAATTGAGCAGAGCATGGGCTTTCATCTGTGTTTGAAAACTTCAATAAAAAACGAAGTATACTGCCTAAATTCGAAGTTTGGAGTAGGAAAACGCTGCTACGAGTACAGGGTATTAACTCGATCACTGCTACGATATAATGTCCGATCGATTGAAACCAATCCGATGGATGTTTAAGTGCTGCCCGTGTTTGGGCTATGCCTTTGTCATTCGTCGTGAGGGTTTTGATTTCGTGAGTTATCGTAAATGTTATATTAAGTTACTGACCTAGTTTCGTATGCATTGCGGTTTAAATTAGGTTATCAGGCTTATCAGTAGGCTAAACTCTGCCCAACTAAACTTGCAATGTGAGTCATTCTCTTTTATCAAAAGTGTTTTACAATACTCCAATTATTTTTAAAGGTTGTAATTACAGGGATTAAGTCGTGTTTATCTTGAATCACTGGCTAGTGGGGTATTGTGCACCTTACTAATTTCTCACGGTTAGGTTCATCAACTTGACAGTGATAATCATCACTACTTGGGTGAAAGGACCCAATAGTGGTATGACCATCGTCACCAGGGTGTGACACGGCGCCAGATAAAAATAACATAGTAGCCATTGTAATCGCTCTTATGCTGTAATTTATAACTATGTGTCGTTTTATTCAACTTGAGTGACTCGCCAGTATTTCCCCGCTGATAAAATATTTTTTCAAAACATGTTTCAGGTGACCTACTGTGAATCAAGGAAAACGTGCTACGGAGCACTAACAAGCTTGAAGTGGTGGCTCAGTAAAATAAATAAACATGTTTTGTAAAACAGGGAATTTCCTCGTGAAATTCCTCTATTGTAAATTATGGGGTTTGTCCCAATTCATGGAATAAAATAATTGGGCATTTTTAAGTTTTAAAAGATCTTGTTAAACTTCCGCTGTTAACTCAAATAATAAATACCACGGGTTTCTGTCCCACGGCTCCTGGACCGGGTAACACCGGGGCGGGGGCCGTGACATATACTCACAGATAGTGCTTAGTAAATAAACACTCTCTTGGATTGAAGGGAGCGCTGGGAGATTAGCCTGAACAGAACGATAGCGTAAGCGATAAGCGGTGCGGAAAAACGGTGCGAAGTGACTGAGCGATGAAGAGACATCCAAACGGATGGCAATCTGAACGGATAGTCATCTGGTCGGATGGCCATTCGGTCGGTTTGCCATTCGTTTGGGATGGATGTGTTTGTGTATGATGTGACTTTGAAGTTTTCGTTGTAGCATTTTGAAAACAGAGAAGTATCTATACCTTTCAGGTCGTCCGGTCGAACGGTCGTTTGGTCGGATGGCGATCCGTCCAGTGAGACATTTCTCAAAGAACAAGTTCACAGCAGAATGGTCATTCGATCGGATGGCCATTCGCTGGTTTTGGTGATGCTTTGAAAATGTTGTAAAAGTTAAAGTGTTGAAGACCAATGTCTTCCGATCGGATTGTCGTTCGATCTGATGGCAATCCGATCGAATGGCAGTCCGTTTGGTGACTTGCTCGTTTTGAAATTCGTTAAGTTTGAAAGTTTGCGGTTTGATAGAGACGGTATGACAACGTGTTAAACAACGGAAATTCCTTCAAGCCCAAGTCATCCGATCGGACGGGAATCACCCCATTCTGACCAGTTAACTGTTCTTGACGGTTGTTCCTGTTCAACCCGCTAAGTTGGTTATCTTGTTGATAGGAATCAGATCTCAGACCGACACATCACTAGAGAATGAGTGGAAGGCCTGAATGAGCTCCGATTCTACTGGTTTTGAGTGCATGAGTGTAAAAGAGTTGAAAGAAAAGTTATGAAAACATCTTTCAATCCTTCTACTCTTGAAAATGTTTAGATTTTATGTGAAACCAGTGTTTAATCATGTTGAAATCTCTTAGATCTGGGTTGTTCTTGGTAGAATGAGGACAAATCTTGAAGTTCATAAGAACCCCATGATGACATCATCCTAGAACACCTCAAATCAGCCGATTTCATGGTTAAAAGTGAAGATTTGATGGTGAAAAAGATGAAGAAGTGTGTGTAGATGAAAGATGTGCAAGATTTGGGTTTAAAACTTACAAGAATCGTGAGAAATCGAGAGAAAAGAGGGCTGGTACGTGCTGGTCGGATGAGAGAGCTGTCACATCATGAACAGTGATGTGACAGGGCTATTTATAGATTGCTGTCACGGCCCCCGACCCGGTTTTACCCCGTCCAGGTGCCGCGGGACAGAAATCTGTGGTAATTATTATGTTGGCAGCGGAAGTTCAACAAGATCTTTTTAAAATTTGAAAATACCCAATTTATTCTATTTCACAAATTGGGGATTACACCCATAATTTACAACAAAGGTGATTTCACTGGGAAATCCCTGTTTTTACAAAAAAACATGTTTCTTTATTTTATTGAGCCACTTCCTCAAGCTTGTAGTGCTACACGACACTTTTTCCTGGATCACAGCAGATCACCTGAAACATGTTTTAAAAAAAATTATCAGCAGGGAAATACTGGAGAGTCACTCAAGTTGCCCAAAACGACACAGTGTTATAATATACAGTATTAAGGGTGATTACATTGTTTATATCAACCAATTACCCAACGGTATTTGTCACTCGACCTGTTTCTGTGACTATGGTCATATCACCCATTGGCTAACTCATTGTCCAATGGTGACGGTTATCAAGTAATGTATACAAAACCCCACATACCGGCTGTAATTGAAGACTACAAAGACTTAATCCCTGTAATTATAACTTTGAAAATAAATAGGGTTTTGGAACCAATTTGATAAAAAGAGAATGACTCACATTGCAAGTCTAAACGGGTAGAGTTTAGCCTACTGTTAAGCCTTGTAACCTAAATTAAATGACAATGCATACGAACTAGGTTAGTAACTTAATACAACATTTACGATAACTCACGAGATCAAAACCCTCACGACGAATGACAAAGTACAATACTTAAACATCCATCGAATTCACGACGAATGACAAAGTATGGCCCTAATGTGGGCAGCACTTAAACATCCCTCGGATTGGTTTCAATCGATCGGACATTGAATCATAGCAGCGATCGAGTTAATACCCTGTATCGTAGCAGCGTTTCTCTACGTGAAATGTGATTTTGAGCAGTAGAACTTCGTTTTTATCAAAACTTTCGACACAGCTGAACTGCTCATGATCGGATCAATTTATAGCTGAAAAACGAGTTTTACGCGGCCCGCGTAAAACTTAAGAAGAGTTTACGTGGCCCGCGAGGGCCACCTATGCATAGACTAGGGCTAGCGTGTCATCAGTAGACCTGCCACGTGTGCGACACGTGGCCTGTTAGCTGATCCGGATAATTGATGAGTTGTCGCTGCCCGCGTAAGCAGGGGCGGACCTACCTCTTTGGTAGGGGTAACCCCCGCTACCCCTTGGTCGGAAAAATTAGTGTAAATTTTGGAAAAAATTGACGTTTTTTCGATTTCGTTACGGCTTATTTATAAAACGTTACCCCTTGGTCGGAATCCTAGATCCGCCACTGCGCGTAAGCCTAGGCTTACTCTTACGCGGCCCGCGTGAAACCAAAAAATCTTATTTTCTTAGTTTTTCGTGTACGTTAGGGTTTCAGGGGTCCGGGTTTTCACTTACGAGTCGTTTTGGGACAGTTTTGCAGGTCCTTACATCCTCCCCACCTTATTTAAAATCTCGTCCTCGAGATTTATTGAAATAAGTGAGGATACTTTCGCTTCATCTCCGCTTCCAACTCCCAAGTGTATTTAGGTCCTCTCTTCGAATCCCACTTGACTTTGACCAGTACTAGTCTTTTGTGCTTGAGAAACTTGACCTTTCTGTCTTTTATCTGCAGTGGCTTCTCAACAAATTTTAACTTTTCATTTACCTCTACATCTTGAAGAGGTACTACCAGGGATTCGTCAGATAAACATTTCTTGAGGTTGGATACATGAAACACATCATATACTCTGCTAGTTCTTCTGGTAGTTGTAGGCGATAGGCGACTGGTCCTATTTGCTGTATTACTGGGAATGGTCCTACATACATTGGACTTAACTTTCCCTTCTTACCAAACCGAACTACTCCTTTCCAAAGAGAAACTTTCAAAAGTACCTTATCTCCAACTTGAAATTCCAGTGGCTTACGCCGATTGCCTGCATAACTCTTCTGGCGATCTCGAGCCGTTTTCAGTCTTTCCTTGATTTGAGTGATCTTGTCGGTGGTTTCTTGTACAATTTCGGGTCTTGATAATTGGCTTTCTCCTATTTCTGCCCAACAGACCGGTGTTCTGCACTTTCGTCCATACAGTGCTTCGAACGGGGCAGCTTCAATGCTTGCATGATAACTATTGTTATAGGAGAATTCAATTAAGGGTAGGTGGTCATCCCAATTTCCACCAAAATCTATCACACATGCTCTAAGCATGTCTTCCAGGGTTTGAATTGTCCTTTCACTTTGTCCGTTTGTTTGGGGATGATAAGTTGTACTTAAATTTAATCGCGTCCCCATGGCTTCTTGGAAACTTGTCCAAAAATGTGAAGTGAAACGACTATCCCTATCCGATACAATGGAGAGTGGAATTCCATGTAAGGATACTACCTCGTCTACGTATAACTTGGCTAACCTTTCCATGCTAAAGGTTTCCTTCATGGGTAGAAAATGAGCTGATTTGGTTAATCGATCTACAATTACCCAAATCGCATCATTACCCTTTCTGGTTTTGGGTAACTTAGTAACAAAGTCCACTGTTGTTAGTTCCCATTTCCAAACAGGCATTTCTAGTTGTTGAAGTAACCCTGAAGGTTTCTGGTGTTCTGCCTTAACTTGTGAACAAGTTAGACACTTAGATACATATCTAGCTATGTCATTTTTCATTCCTATCCACCAGAAATTATTTCTTAAATCTTGGTACATCTTATTATTTCCAGGGTGCATGGTATACCTAGATTTATGGGCTTCCTCTAAAATCTTATTTCTTAAATCTCCTTGCTTAACAACCCGCACTTTCGTGCGTTGTTACTACTCGATATACTCGTTACGCCTAGCACCAGAGATTCGGATCATAATGTAACTATATCGCATACATCGCTATTCAAAGGATAATCGCATATTTTCGCAATATATTATCACTACATCGCATCACAAACACTAACACTCACGAGGACATTGAGTGAGGACCTATTCTACCCTCCTCGGTGGCCGTGATGTGTCGAAACGCAGATAACTAACGTTAACAAAGACTCTCGGGTGAGTGCTATAGCTCCAGTCGTCGTGACGATGATGACAATACGAATGAGTGGTACCCCGTCAGTCATTGTGGCACAACACGCAATAACGTTCACGATGACATCAAGAAAGGACCTATACTACCCTCCTTGATGGCTGTGAAACGTCGCTAGTAATCGTACACTCGAAGCGGAAACCGAATGGTATATCGAAACCTTGGAATGTGGATACGTAAATACGACCCCTAGTGATATATATACATATATAATAATAATATAAAAAGCGCGTACTCCAAAAACTATCGCAACGCTCGAAAAACGGAAGAAATCCCCCGCGCCAGAGTGGCCATCCGAATGGACAGCCTCATCCGAACGGATGGGCCATCCGAACGGATGGGCTATCCGAATGGATGGGCCATCCGACCCAACACCTCCATTTCCCACTTTTTGCCTATAAATAGCATGTCCCATCACTGTTCAAGTGATGTGACAGCTCCCACTCGACCAGGCACGCTTCAGGACCCTTTTCTCTCGATTCCTCACAATTCCGGTAAGATTTCAACCTAAAACCTTGTACTTCTATGATCTACACTCAATTCCACATCATTCTGTCTTTTAAAACTCAATTTCTAACCATGAAATCTACTGATTTGAGGTGTTTTAAGGTGATGTCACCAAGAGTTCATATGAACTTCAAGTTGTGACCTCATTCCACCATAAACGACTCAGATCTGGGTGATTTCCACATGTTTTGATAACAAATCTCACCTAAATCTATGTATTTAACCAAGGAACTGTGCGATTTCGAGTTAACCACGAGAAACCGTCAAGAACGGCCAGATCTGATGGAACGGGGTAATTCCCGGCCGTTAGAACGAGTCGAAACTGATGGAATTTCAATTGTTAATATGAAATTACACTGTCCCAGTAAAACCGCACGTATTTCTTCCAATAGCACTCGAAAACAGTTGACCAGGACGATAAAACAGACGTATCATCCGATCGGACAACATGTCATCCGAACGGACCACATGTCATCCGATTGGATAGCATGTCATCCGATCGGACAGCATATCATCCGATCGGATAACATGCCACCCGACCGGACCAAGTTTCATCCGATCCAACTCCAGTCATCCGATCGAATGTCAGAATGAATGAACCAATAGTCATCCGACCGGATGGGGTCATCCGACCGGATGAGGTCATCCGACCGGATGAGCACCATCCGACTGGATAACTGTCACTTTGATACTATTCCCGTTTAACCGTGCATCGTTTACTATATCATTCGATGATTAACGCAGACGTACTCGCAACCGATGCAATCAAGTTGTATTCTCGCTAAATACGCACTGTGAGTATGCTTGAACCCTTCTTAATCACATTTTGGGTGTAACATACGTTTCTAACGAATCCAACTTATCAAACGAATTATTCAATCAATCGAATTATCACTTGCGAATAACTATTATGCATAGATATACGTGATGCTAGTTGCATATGTGCTAGAGCTTATACTCGCGACGTCCCACCACGACTAGTATAGTACTATTGCGCCCGACGGGGTCTAGTTTGCCATCGCATATTCGAACATCGAGGACTTAGTTGGTAGTATCAGTCTTGTGAGTATACATGTCGTGTGTTACGTTTATGCATGTTGAAATTCGCTACACATTTTAATCTATTACGCTATACATATCAAACCTGTATACTCGCCAATACTTTTGTATTGACAAATATTTTAATGTATGTTGCAGGTTAGATCGCAGACTATATCAAATCAAGCTAGGAAGTCTAGAAACTCAACTAAAACCTAGGTTGTCGGATTTGTATTGTTCGAGAGGACAAGAAATCTGTGATAACTTATGTGATTGTATTATTTGTTAGTATGGGATAACGAATGTATTAAATATTATCGCAATATAGTTGTTATGGATTCTCTTGAGCAATCTGATTCGCCTAGTGCCGCGCCCCGGTGATTCCGCCATCGGTTGGGGTGTGACATTAGGTACCCAAATCCTTCTTTTGTGGAATCTCCAAATTCCATCGCTTCCTTGCTCTAATTCCTTTATTCGTCCTTTCATTCCTTCAGCATCATCCTTGATTGTTGTTTCCTGAATATTTTTCAATTGTTCCATTAAGTCTAATTGTAAACTTAATCTACGAGCACGAACTCGTTTTTGCTTTTCGTGATATTTACGACTTAAGGCATCTGCAACTACATTTGCCTTTCCTTCGTGATATTGAATATCACAGTCGTAGTCACTTAGAATTTCCATCCATCTTCTTTGCCTCATATTCAATTCTTTTTGTCCAAATATGTACTTTAAGTTCTTATGATCTGTATAAACTGTAAACTTACTTCCATACAGATAGTGCCTCCAAATCTTAAGGGCAAAAATTATCGACCCTAATTCTAAGTCATGCGTCGTATAATTTTCTTCATGCTTCTTCAATTGCCTTGAGGCATACACAATTACCTTTTTGCGTTGCATTAGCACACATCCTAATCGTAGCTTTGAAGCATCACAGTAAACTTCAAAATCTTCTGTCACTTCTAGTAAAGCAAGAATTGGGGTATTTGTTAACTTTTGCTTTAAAAATCCTAAAAGACTCTTCTTGCTTAGGCCCCCATTCAAACCTAACTGTTTTACAGGCTAGCTTAGTTAATGGCACAGGTATCTTAGAGAAATCCTTAATAAAGCGTCTATAGTATCCAGCTAATCCTAGAAAACTTCTAACTTCTGTTGCTGATTGCGGGACCTTCCATTTTGTGATCGCTTCTATCTTAGCAGGATCTACGTGAATACCTTCGTGATTCACCATGTGTCCTAAAAATTGCACATCCTGTAGCCAAAATTCACACTTCGAGAATTTGGCATAAAGCTTTTCCTTTCTTAACAAAGTTAAGAGTGCATGCAGGTGCTCACAATGTTCTTCCTGGTTCTTGGAATAAATAAGTATATCATCGATGAAGACAATTACAAATTTATCCAAGTACGGTTTACAGATTCTATTCATCATGTCCATAAATGCTGCCGGAGTATTTGTTAATCCAAAGGGCATGACTGTAAACTCGTAGTGACCATACCTAGTTCTGAAAGCGGTTTTAGGTATGTCTTCTTCTTGTACTTTCAACTGATGATATCCGGAGCGTAAATCTATCTTAGAAAAATATCTAGCTCCTTGAAGTTGATCGAAAAATCATCAATCCTAGGAAATGGATATCGATTCTTAATTGTAACCTTATTTAGTTCCCTATAATCAATACACATCCGCATCGATCCATCTTTCTTCTTTACGAACAACACTGGTGCTCCCCAAGGGGATGAACTAGGTTGTATAAATCCTTTACTTAGTAACTCATCTAATTGCTTTTTCAGTTCTAGCATTTCAGTGGGTGCTAATCGGTAGGGTGCTTTAGCTACTGGTGTAATTCCATGAATTCCATGAATTCTAAATTCTACCTCCCTATCTGATGGTAATCCTGGTAATTCTTCTGGGAATACATCCGAGTATTCTGATACTACAGGAATTTCCTTAAGTTCCTTACCCTTAGTGCTAATGATTACCGAAATCATATACACTATTCCTTTCTTTCGTTCATAACTAGCAACTTTCATTACTGAAATGAACTTCATTGGTTTACGCGGCTTATCCCCTGTAATCACAATTACTTCTCCTGTGGGTGCACGAATTTCTATGGAATTCTTATCACAGAGGATTCGAACATGGTTGGCTACTAACCAATCCATTCCTAAAACGACACCGAATCCAGCTAAATTCATAGGTAATAGGTTTGCAGAAAATTTATGACATGAAAGTTCTATAGTTTCTTTTTGCAAAACTGTACCTATGTTAACAGAGTTTCCGTCTGCCGTTTCTACTGTATAAATCTGCCTAAGTGTAGGATCGTGTACGAACCCAAACGAGTCGTTCAGAGGAGTTTTGATCAGTTACAGGTGCGGAAAACAAGTAACTGACGTTGAAACAGCTTAATTCTTCACTTAAACTACTGATTGTATTGATTAGACGTTGTTTACAATCGATCTTCACACCGGCAGCACTTCGGTATGGAATACAAGAACTCTTCTACTGATTTCGCTCATGAGTGACCTATATATAGGGTCCAGATTCCGCTCGAAATAACACATCAACATAGGAGCGGAATTAGAACAAGTGTGATTCCGCTCGAAAATGTCTTGATGACATTTCGGGCGAAATTAGACTCTAGGAGCGAAATCAACTTTCTAAACACTTAAACTATCCTATTTTCTCGATCTACAAGCCCTGATCTATACACACTAATCTAAGACTCGATATAAGATGACGTTGACAGATGCATGTACTAACACTAAGTTTCGTTAAAGGTTGCTTAAGAGCTTGGCAGAATGAAGTATTTATAAAACTTTGGTTTGCACCAGAGTCGAATAATACTTTCGCATAAACATTGTGAACTAAGAACGTACCAGCTATTACGTCAGGAATTAGTTCAGCTTCCTGCGTGGTCAATTGGAAGGCTCTTACGTTCCTCTTGTTAGTTCCTTCAGCAGTTTTGGCCTTGTTATCTGCTGGTTTGACCAATTTAGGGCATTCTGGTCTAAAATGCTCAGCTTCGCCGCAGTTGTAGCAGATCTTTGTTTTCCTTCTGCAATCTTCTTCACGATGTCCTACAGCTTTGCAGAAGTTGCAGGTTTCATTACATTTTCCAAAATGTTTCTTTCTACAGTTCCTGCAGAACGGCGAAGTAGAAGATGATCCAGTTCCCTTTCTCTTGAAATTGCTATTATTATCCACACGAAATCCTTGGGTAATTTTCTGAGCCAATTCCTTCTTCTTATTTTCTTCTCGCGTACGCACCAGTCCGTCAGTCAAAGTGTTGGCTAATTCCACAGCATCGTCAATTCGCAGCTTTAACGATATCACGGATTTCACCAATCAATCCCCAAATATAGCGGGAAATAAGTACCGGTTCTGGCGAAGCCAGGGTTGGTACAACTCTAGCATATTCGAAGAATGTCGAAGTATACCCTCGATAGTCTACATCCACCATCCGGTGGTTCAGGAACTTATTTGCCATTTGTTCCTTTTCATATTCGGGACAGAATTTTCTTTCCACCAGACTTTTAAATTCTCCTCAATTCATGGCATAGGCCACATCGCTTCCCTTGGCTTGTAGTACCGTATTCCACCATTCTAGCGCCCCTTCTTTAAAAAGATGCGACGCATACATGACTTTATCCTCCTCGGCACATTTACTTATTTTAATTACTGCCTCGGTTTTCTCCAAAAAACGCAGTGCAGCAGTCGCCCCTTCATTGCCCGCAAATTCAACAGGTTTACAGGCAAGGAATTCCTTGTAAGTGCAACCAGGTGTTGCAGCTTTCATTCTCTTAGGAATTGGGGCTTGCACTACATCATCGTTATTGTTAATGTTGCCACCTCTATTTACGCTATTACTGAAGTTGTCTTCATGAGTACGTTTACTAGGAATAATTGGTTGAGGCTCAACTGGATTTCGGGCAGCAGCAATGATTGCTGGAATAGCATGGGCTATTCCCTGAGCACTGATATTCTCTATATCTTGCCTATTCAGAAATTGATCTTCATGGTTTTGCGCGGATTGGTTACCCTCGTTAACTTGTTCATTACCAGCGTGTTCCATCTGGTAATTAATATATATAAGTTATTAGCATAAAAATAAATAACGACTAAATGCAAAACAATCGCACAAAAATTACATTACATGTATGGCCAAAATTGTCGATTTTTCGACTTCCATATTTTATATATTACTATGCGTCCGTACACACCCGATATATTACAAGAGTTTTATTTTTAAGTTATTTTACAGGATTATATTTTTATTACTATTATTATTATTATTATTATTATTATACAACCACAACCACACAGTCACCCCATCCCCGTCAGCTGGCATCTCAGAAACGACGTTCCCTCTCGTCGTATTTCCATGATATCCTCTCTCCCATATCTCGGATTCTATTCTCGGCGTCCACCAACTCCTCGCCATAGTGGCGGAGTTCAGCCAAGTTTTCTGAGCTCATAGGTGGGTGTAGTGGAGGCTCAGGTTCAAATTGGGGGGAAAAGGTATGAGGGTTATTCAAAAGATTCTGGAATTTCCAGTCAGTGGTCCACCATTCTTCCAGCTCTACTAGAGGTCGGGGGTTAACAAGGGGATATGGAATAGCCGGTTCCAGATTGACTGGAAGTTGGGCTTCCACCGGGTAATTGAAGAGGTTTTCATCGGCAGGTCCGATGAGGTCACTAAGTGCCAGTTTACGATCCAACTCCTCCCATGATGGCATTTCCTGGTCTTTCCTGGAACTCTCTCCAATCTCTATTCCCTTGCCTTTATCCATCGGAACCCTAGTCTTTATAATTTTTCGTGTTGTTGGTTTCTTCCTATGCACACGCCTCCAGCCCACGAATCTTCTTCTCTTCTTTGGTTTTGGTTTCTCCTGGGGTTGGGCTTGGAATACCATTGGCTCTTCAATGTCAGCCTGGTAGCCAGTGAAGGTACTGGTGGTATCCATATCTGTGCTATGGATAGAAAAGTTTTGAAGGGCATCTGATAGTTCATTCATGCTATTAGCATACATGAAGAAACATACAAAATTCTAAGTTAAAATTCTGTAAATTGAATTTTTACATAATCACAGAATAGCAATCAGAAAAATTAAGTATTTTTAAATACTTAATTGGCTTAAATCAGTGGCTCTGATACCACATTTTTCTGTCACGCCCCCCCCGCCCGGTTTTACCCGGTCCAGGTGCCGCGGGACAGAAATCCGTGGTAATTATTATGTTGGAAGTGGAAGTTCAACAAGATCTTTTTAAAATTTGAAAATACCCAATTTATTCTATTTCACAAATTGGGGATTACACCCATAATTTACAACAAAGGTGATTTCACTGGGAAATCCCTGTTTTTACAAAAAAAACATGTTTCTTTATTTTATTGAGCCACTTCCTCAAGCTTGTAGTGCTACACGGCACTTTTCCCTGGATCACAGCAGATCACCTGAAACATGTTTTAAAAAAAAATTATCAGCAGGGAAATACTGGCGAGTCACTCAAGTTGCACAAAACGACACAGTGTTATAATATACAGTATTAAGGGTGATTACATTGTTTATATCAACCAATTACCCAACGGTATTTGTCACTTGACCTGTTTCTGTGACTATGGTCATATCACCCATTGGCTAACTCGTTGTCCAATGGTAACAGTTATCAAGTAATGTATACAAAACCCCACATACCGGCTGTAATTGAAGACTACAAAGACTTAATCCCTGTAATTATAACTTTGAAAATAAATAGGGTTTTGGAACCAATTTGATAAAAAGAGAATGACTCACATTGCAAGTTTAAACGGGTAGAGTTTAGCCTACTGTTAAGCCTTGTAACCTGAATTAAATGACAATGCATACGAACTAGGTTAGTAACTTAATACAACATTTAGGATAACTCACGAGATCAAAACCCTCACGACGAATGACAAAGTGCAATACTTAAACATCCATCGAATTCACGACGAATGACAAAGTATGGCCCTAATGTGGGCAGCACTTAAACATCCCTCGGATTGGTTTCAATCGATCGGACATTGAATCGTAGCAGTGATCAAGTTAATACCCTGTATCGTAGCAGCGTTTCTCTACGTGAAAATGTGATTTTGAGCAGTAGAACTTCGTTTTTGATCAAAACTTTCAACACAGCTGAACTGCTCATGATCGGATCAATTTATAGCTGAAAAACGAGTTTTACGCGGCCCGCGTAAAACTTAAGAAGAGTTTACGCGGCCCGCGAGGGCCACCTATGCATAGACTAGGGCTAGCGTGTCATCAGTAGACCTGCCACATGTGCGACGCGTGGTCTGTTAGCTGATCCGGAGAATTGATGAGTTGTCGCGGACCGCGTAAGCCTAGGCTTACTCTTACGCGGCCCGCGTGAAACCAAAAAATCTTATTTTCTTAGTTTTTCATGTACGTTAGGGTTTCAGGGGTCCGGGTTTTCACTTACGAGTCGTTTTGGGACATTTTTGCAGGTCCTTACAATTGCCAAAAGAGGAAAGTCGGTGCAGGTGGGACGAAGTGCGGTTCGATCGGATGGTCATCCAGACGGATGACCACTCGATCGAATGGCGGTGTGAGTTGGTCTTTGACGTTTCGTTTTGTGCGTTGAGCGTTGCGATGCGTTTCGAGTAAGCGATGTGATAGTATTACCCATTGGTTACACAAATAACCTAACTACTAGATACCATAAATAAAATCCTTATATCTCGAGTTTGCGATGAGATTGCGTTGCGATAGAGTTGCGATTGCGTTTCACCTCAACATAAACATAACATGCACCAGTAACACATAATGGCACACACACGTAAAACAATATCCATAACCTATGATTCGAGTTGCGATGCGATTAGCGATAAGTTGATTAGCGATTAAACAGCGATTAAATAGTGATTTATTAACATGTACTCCACATAATACAACTAAAGTAACTTAAAATAGAGTATCGATTACAAGTCAAAGAGTACAATCAATAATTAAGCATGGAGTGACAGATCGCAATTAGCAATCTTTTATTCCTTTGACTTTGACTTGTACTTTGACTTCAAAAAATGCGGGTTGTTACAGCCTCCCCTACTTTAGGAAATTTCGTCTCGAAATTTAAGGCGCAGGCGTAACAAACAGTTGTGGGTACTTAGCCTTCATGTCACTGATGAGTTCCCAGGTGAACTCAGCGCCGCATTTGCCTTCCCAGCGAACCTTCACAATGGGAATGCGTGAGCGTCGGAGCACCTTGGTTTCTCGGTCCATGATCTCGACAGGCTTTTCCACGAAGTGTAATGTTTTGTCCACTTGTAGATCCTCAAGAGGGACATGTAAATCTTGGCCGGCTAGACACTTTTTGAGGTTTGAAATGTGGAAAGTCGGGTGGACATTACTAAGTTCCTCCGGTAGTTCGAGTCTGTAGGCCACTTTGCCAATCCTTTCTAGAATTTTAAAGGGTCCAACATATCGAGGCGCGAGCTTTCCTTTCTTGCCGAATCTGATCACCCCCTTCAAGGTGCAACCTTTAGGAGTACGTGATCGCCAACGTCAAATTCAAGGGGCTTGCGACGTCTATCGGCGTAACTTTTCTGATGACTCCGAGCTTTCAGCAGATTGTCTCGAATTTGGAGGATTTTGTCAGTCGTTTCTTGCAGTAACTCAGGACCGGTAATTTGCGCATCCCCGATCTCGTGCCATACAATAGGCGATCGACATTTTCTTCCGTATAATGCCTCAAATGGTGCCATTTGGATGCTAGAGTGATAACTGTTATTGTACGAGAATTCGACTAAAGGTAAATGCGAATCTCAATTACCACCAAAATCTATAACACACGAGCGAAGCATGTATTCGAGGGTACGAATCGTGCGTTCAGTCTGACTGTCGGTCTGGGGATGGAAAACAGTACTAATATTGAGAGTAGTACCGAGAGCAGATTGAAACGTTTCCCAAAGACGCGAGGTGAATCGACCATAGCGGTTAGAGATAGTATCACGAGGTGTCCCGTGTCGAGAAATAACTTTGTCAGTATAGATTCGAGCTAATCGTTCTACCTTATAGTCTTCCCGTATCGGTAAAAAGTGAGCGGATTTGGTAAGACGGTCAACGATAACCCAGATGTTGTTGTGACCTGATGGCGTGCGCGGAAGCTTCATTATGAAGTCTATAATTATACTCTCCCATTTCCACATCGGGATTTCGGGTTGTACGAGTAAGCCAGATGGGCGTTAATGCTCAGCCTTGACCTTTGAACAAGTCAGGCATTTCGAAAGATAGATAGCGATATCCTTCTTCATGCCCGGCCACCTGTACTTGTAGCGCATGTCCTGGTACATCTTGTCGGCACTGGGATGAATGGTGTATCGAGATTTGTGGGCTTCGTCTAGCAGAATCTGTCACAAATTGGTACGCTTGGGAATCCAAATTCGGTCTAGATAATGGAATATGCCATTCGATTTATTCACCAGTTGTTCGCCATTATTGATAATCCTTTCTTTCTTCAAAGTGCGTTCGGTAAAACAAGCATGTTGGGCGTCGCGGATAAGAGCTTCGAGATTGTGCTGGGTTCAAGATTGCAAATAACTTCGTCGACTGAGAGCATCGGCGACGACGTTTGCTTTGATTGGATGGTAACGAATCTCACAATCGTAATCGTTGAGGAGTTCAACCCATCGGCGTTGGAGCATATTCAGCTCTTTCTGGTTAAAGATGTGTTGTAGGCTCTTGTGGTCGGTGAAGACCGTACACTTGGTACCGTAAAGTTAGTGTCGCCAAATCTTCAACGCAAAAACAACTGCACCAAGCTCGAGATCGTGGGTTGTATAGTTCTTCTCATGGATCTTGAGCTGTCAAGAGGCGTACGCGATAACCTTGTCCCGTTGCATGAGAACACAAGGAAGACTGAGGTTAGAGGCATCGCAGTAGACTACGAAATCGTCGTTTCCGTCGGGCAGTGAATGCACAGGAGCATTATAAAGCATAGCTTTGAGAGTTTGAAAGGCCTCCTCTTGTTTGGTTCCCCAAACAAAAAGTTTGTACTTGTGCATAAGCGAGGTAAGCGGTACAACGATCTTCGAGATATCAGCGATGAATCGGCGATAGTAACCTGCCAATCCGAGAAAAGAACAAACTTCGGACGGGTTCCTGGGTGTAACCCAACTCTTAACAGCTTTGATCTTCGCAGGATCGACATGAATTCCTTGACTATTGACGATGTGACCGAGGAATTGAACCTCCTCAAGCCAGAATTCACACTTGGAGAATTTGGCATAGAGATAGTTTCCCTGGAGTAACTCAAGAACCAAACGTAGATGCTGCACGTGTTCGGTTTTTGACTTGGAATAGATCAAGATATCATCGATGAACACGATGACGAAGCGGTCAAGAAAGGGTTTACACACGCGATTCATTAGATCCATGAAAACTGCGGGGGGGGGGGGTTAGTCAAACCAAAAGGCATAACAACAAACTCGTAGTGACCGTATCAGGTTCGAAAAACGGTTTTAGGTATATCTTCCTCTTGGATTCGTAGCTGGTGATAGCCTGAGCGTAGATCGAAAAGCGGTTTTAGGTAAAACTTGTGTCTGGACCTGTTCCCGCCACTACATCGTCAAATATCTGTGACTGGTATATGATGTTAAGGTCATTGAGCGAACCGGGTAGACCAAAAAAAGCATGCCAGATCCAGAGATCCTGTGACGCAACAGCCTCTAGAATAATAGTCGGATGTCCATGATCTCCCCTAGTATACTGACCTTGCCAGGCAACTGGGCAGTTCTGCCATGGCCAGTGCATGCAATCAATGCTCCCGAGCATTCCTGGGAAACCATGTCATTATTCGTGTGCTTGATATAATTTTTGAACGTCGTTTGCGTTCGGTCTCTGCAGGTATCTCTTGCTATATAATTTGACAACCCATTCACAAAACTTGTGCAAACATAGACGTGCGGTTCTTTCAGGCATCCTTATATACTCGTCTAATGCATCGGGTGCGTAACCGTATGCCAGTTGACGAATGGCCGACGTACATTTTTGTAAATTACTGAAACCCCTTTTCCCCCTAGCGTCGTTTCGCAGTGTAAAAAACGGATCAGACTGGGCCATGTCGCCTGCGATACGTAAAAAAAGTGGACGACTCATGCGGAACCGACGTCGAAACATCTCGTCTGTGTACACGGGTTCGTCGGCAAAATACTCGGCTACTAGTTTATCGTGGGCGGCTATATATTTAAAACGAAACATAAATGAAATTAATTATAAAATACATTTTCAAATCTATATAAAACATAAGGAAAAAAATAGTAAAGTACCTTCTTGGTCTCGGTTTAATTTTGCTCGTCTAGTTAGCCGTTGGGACGACGCTTCATCACCCGCCATGAAGACCTGAGCCGCGTTCATAATCATGTTTTGCATAAGTGCATTCTCTTTCGAAGATGATGAATACCACGTAGACGAAGAAGATGAAGAAATGGAAGAAGGTGAAGCCATGGTAATTTTTGAGAGAGAGATGGGGTGGTAGTGGGTAAAAAATGGTATAAAAATTGATGAGTTTTTATAAAAGGGAAGAGGGTTTATAAAATGCGAGAGAGATATGAGATTCTAGTGAGTGAAAAGTTGTGAAAAATGGTGTAAAAGAGGTGAGTATTTATAAAAGTGGGAGTGAAATTGGTATTTAATTGAAATAGATCCGTTAGTTTTTAAATTAAAAGTTAGAATTTAATATTTTTTAACGGTCATAAATCAATGGGGGCCCACCAAATTTGGACCGTCTCCAACGTCAAGACCCCGACGGAGAGGACGGGGACGCGTGGGGGGATGGTGTTTCGGCGTCGCCGGTCCTCGACGAGGATGGGGACGGACCCCATACCCACCAGCCTTATAGACTTAAACTCTAATCAAACTCATCACATGTCATCATTAAAACTCTACTCAAGAGTTTCACCATATGAAGAGTTTAATTAGTAATTATATTTTCACTCAATTATAAATTAACTAAATATCCATTCACTAATTTTCCAACAGTAATTAGGTTATCCACTTTTCTTAACAACTCGAAAACTCGGAGATTTGTCCTTTTTCAACACTATTTACAACTACAATACTCAAACTCGTATTTAAAACAACTTACTCAATCAACAAAAAGAAATAATTTTAGAATTAGATAATTATCGAACCAATCTTTCCACTAATTCCCTATGGATTCGACACCCTATTTACTCTTTACTAGTAAAGGTGAATATGATACTTTTTAAATATATTTTTGACCAACCTTACAACACCGATCAGTCACTTAGAAAGAAACACCTTTACTAGACGCTTTTATACCGCTATGTTGCAGACCCTTTGATAGAAAACACTATAACTATCAACGATATATTAATAGAGGAGGTATCCACCCATCCCCCCAAAAGTATTTACACATCCCCTAACCCTAGATGACCCTCATTGCCCAATACGCCTCAAACTGGCCCCACCCATACGCCCCTCATTGCCCAATACGTTTGAAAATGGTCCCTACCATCTAATTAATGCCAATCATTGGGTGTCAGCCAATGATTGGGGTGTAAGGAACTTTATTTTTGATACGGTATTTGTATGGGGAAGTTGTGAAATATTAATATAAGAAAATTAAATTTTTTTTATAAAATGTTGTTATAAAAAATTGTGTTAGTATTATAAAAACTTCATATTTTTATGAAATGAATTGTGTATATTATAAAATGCCATTTTTTATAAGTATTATTAAATGTCAATTTTTTTTATAAAACGAATTGTATATATTATAACATAGTTTTTTATTTATGAATTATTATTATGTGTTTAATTGTCAAAATTTTTAACTGACAAATTTTTATTAAACGACTTTTATTTAATATTACTAAATGAGTATTATTACGTCTTTAATTGTCAAACTTTTAAATGTCAAATTTTATTAAATGGGTATATTATAACGTTTTATTAAATGTCAACTTTTTTATTTATCAATTATTATTATGTGTTTAATTGTTTCCATAACGCAATGTGTATGTTAAAAAATGTCAACTTCTGAAAGTCTTTAATTGTTTTTCAATTGTCGTTTATTAACCATAATGCAACAAGAAACGCAATTCAAAATGTAATTAAACAACGTTTTATATTAATACACAAAACATGTAACTTTGATACATAATGTACCGACTAAACCCTAGATCGCCGATTGTTACATATTTTTGAATTCCTGTACAGGAAAACGATGGGTGCAGCATACACAATATAAAGACAGCCCCGACTGTCTTGAAATTGCGTACCGAACCCTACCTTCCAACGGGATTCTGCTTCACATCTACCACACTGAAATGGCACAAGGGATCAGGAGGTTGGAGCAGTGGAGTCGGCATTTCGTTTATCAACCACCGTCCAGCCTTCCGCGTCTTTTCAGGATGGTGAGCGAAGTGGCATTCCCGTTGGTGGAAGGCTCATGAGAACACTAATGAACTCCTCTTCTTGGAAGGACATGTTATAGGGCAGACCGCGTTGGCTAGCGTCACTGGGAGCTGACGAGGCAACAGGCTACTCCGATAACACGTAATCCTAGATCGGCGTTCTAGTGCATGAATCTGAAATACGAACGTAGTTTCTCCATAAGGATTACGCTACCACCACCGTCAAAACACCGACTTTCGATATCCTGTTAATAAAAAATACAATTTAGCATTAGACTCGGCATTCGAAAATATATTGTAAAAATAAAAAAAAAACAAAACACCACCACAGCCGACCCACCACCGCCACCACCACAGCCGACCCACCACCCCCACCACCACAACCGACACACCACCACCACCACCACCACAGCCGATCCACCACCATCACCACCACCACCACCACCACAGCTGACCAACCACCACCACCACAGCTGACACACCACCACCACCACAGCCGACCCACCACCATCACTTCCACCACCACCACCACCACCAACACAGCCGACCCACCACCACCACCACCAACACAGCCGACCCACCACCACCACCACCCCAGCCGACCCACCCCTACCACCACCACCACCCCAGCCGACCCACCCCCACCACCACCACCACCCCCACCCCCACCCCAGCCGACCCACCACCACCACCACAGCCTACCCACCACCACCACAACCACAACCACAACCCCAACACCACCACCACAACCACAACCACAACCCCAACACCACCACTACCACCACCACCACAATCATAACCCCAACCACAACCCCACCACCACCACCACCACCACAACCACAACCACAACCACAACCCCAACACCGCCACAAACCGCCAAAATAAAACCACAAAAAAAAGGGCAAACAAACCTTGAATATTCCGACCGTATAGACCGATACGAGAGCGAAAACTATACGAGAGACGCGTGTGGTCCTCTTCCGGATTGTCATCGTGTGGTCCAGAACTCGTCCAAAAAATAACTGTTGGATATGTATTTGGATATGTACTTGTTCTCGGTTAAACTATAAAAAGAAGGTGAAACTGAACTTCAATGAGACCCGTATGGGTCGATGAGAGTCATATGCAAGTGGGATGTCATAAATGTCCCGTCAACTTTTCAGAAAAGGTAGGTGGATATGGGTCTCATCGGGCTATACGAGGCATATGGGCTGAAAAGTTGTCAGCCTCCGTACCCACCATACGCGCGTATGGGCCTATGAGCGGCATATTGGTTTGTTTTTTTTTTTAAAGCTTGTATATGTTGGTTGCAAATGTCGGGTATTTTTGTCATCCTTACTTGCCACATAAATATACACCATCTTCACAATCACAAATTCACAATGGTTGTTTGCAAATGTGATAGGACGGCTGCACTAAGAACATCTTGGACTGAAGCTAATCCCGGACGTTAATTTTACACTTGTCACAGTATGGTATGTTTTTAATGTATTTTTTTTCCATTAACCCTTGTATATTAGTGATTTTTTTTCGTGTCAGCGTTCTAAGTGCAACTTCTTTGTGTGGGTCGATCCTCCCATGTGTTGTCGGGCATGTGTGGTCATCAAAGAACTTATGGATACGAAGGCTGTGCTTCAAACGAAGTCAAGTATTTGAGAGAGGAGGTTCGAATTTATTAATCGCAAGAAGCGGAATTTGAAGATATTCATTCAAGGGTTGTTCGTAAGAGGGAACGTTGGTTGATAACCAGTTGGATTTTTTTGTGTTGTTTGTCTTGTTATTTTTCATTGTTAGTATGTAAGTTTATGCAAGACATGTAATCGAATATAAGTTATAAATATCGTTTTATATATATATTAAGTTTTAAAAAAAAATGTAATCGAATATTGTGTTGTTTGTCTTGTTATTTTTCATTGTTATTATATATACTAAGTTTTAAAAAAAATGTTGTTTTTTATAATAAGTCGACTAAGCATAAATAACAAAGCATAAATAACAAAACGAACAAACATTCATCAAGTTACAAATGTTTAAACATACCAAAATAAACAAAAAGAAATAAATATTTGTTCATACATGCCCACAAATGTTTAAAAAAATAAAATTCACCCAACAAATACAAATACTAATCCTCCATGTCCTCATCGCTGTCGTCAGAATCATCCCCACCAGCTGCCTGCGTCCCGGACGGACCTGCCTCCATGTCGAAACCCGGATACACTCGTGGATGTGGCGGGGGTCGAACCGGAAACCCCTCCTGGATACGTCTCTCGGCCTCACTAGCCATCACCCACTCCATCAAATCCTCCATCCGGTCCATCCGCTGAAACTGCTGTGTCCAACACGCCATCATACCATCCTGACCCGCCACCAGCCTCTCAAGAAGACGTTGGGTGGACTGAGGCAACCGCACTGCATGATAAACGCGTTGTGGAATCTGTGGCGGCTCCTGCGGATGCCCCTGGTCAACCTGAGGCTCCATGTCTCCATCCATAGCAGGCACGTCAGCAATATGCGGCATCTCCACCTCCCCAGCCTCGAGCAGTGCCTGGTGGACTATCGGTTGGGGTTCATAAATCTGTTGGTGATCGTCAACAAACCGATGCTCGATATCCAGAAAGTTCACTGCAATCTTCATCCCTCTCATCGTCCTAAGATCTAAGGGCTCGTGTGGTGCTGGGGCTGGCATATCCTTAAGGAATGGGTAATACAGACCGCAATGCTGGGCAATATGCGTGATAAACGCCCCTCTAATCAAACGGCTACGCCTCTACCGTTTGCCGTACGAGGCGAAATACTCCGCCAGACAGCGATGGAGGGCGCACGGTGTGCCCGTATATAAGCAGTACAGAAAGAATAGATCCACCTTCGTGACCCACTCGTTGCTTTTGCCACGCGCAGAGATCGACGTGGCAATGCAGCGGTGTATGTAGCGAATGAGTGGGTCTGGAATCGCAAAAACTCGGCCCTTCCTACCGAAGGGTCCAGGACATAGAGTGGGCCACCAAGCAAACAACTGATCATCAGGCATAGCCAAAATCGCGGTGGTATAGATGTCCTGAACCAACTCATCATCAGTATAGAACCCGGTGGCAACAGCAAACTGACGCAGCGACCAATTTTGTCGCTGCCTGAACAAACAGAAAGATACCTCGGGAGGCGGTGCTTCCACGTTCGGATCATCCATATCCAAATTGGGTCGGTCAGCCGGCCGTGGACGAAACACGAATGTGGACAGAAACTCCACCATCATGGTCCTATAAGACGACCCAGCCGCCACCGAAAACATGCGATCCCACGGGGAATTCTCCCTGATCAAACCCCGAGCTCTCTCCTCCTCCCCAACCTCCCGTAAAGCCTCCCATGACAACGCCCTCTGCCGACCCGCCTTCATTTGTCGCAACCTGTTAAAATGTTTATACTCCCTAGAATTGTTCGGGTAGTCCATATAGGGAATACCCAAACAATCACCCCGGCCATCTCATCGAATCCAGGCACCTGTGCCGCACCAAACTCCTCCTCGTCTGACGACATATCTGCAAAAATTAATATATAATACGTGTCATATTATAAACTTTTTACAATTTTTATAAACTTGTAATAATTTTAGTAACGAATTGTATAGCCGACCCACCACCACCACCACATCCGACCCACCTTAACGAAATTAACGCCTAAATAGTCGACAAAGTTTCTAACAAATTAACATCTAAATAATCGACAAACAATACCAAATAACACCCGAATAATCAACACTTCACGCCAAATAAGACATAACTAAATAACTAATCGTTTATTTTATTTGTAACACATTATTCTTCAATAAACCTTTCGAGTTAATTTTTTTATAACTTACATTTTTTTACAGAAATATTAAATAAATTTAGAAAACAAAATAATTTCTATAAAAACTTTTTTTTATAACTTACATTTTTTTTTACAGAAATATTAAATAAATTCAGAAAACAAAATAATTTCTATAAAAACTTTTTACAATTTTAATGTTTAAATTTAAGATTTGTACTAAACTTTTTACCGGCCAAAACTGCTTTACCGGCGAGATTCCGGGCAAAATTAAAAAAAAAAAAACTATTCTGGTGACACCTTTATCACCATCCCCAACTGTAACACCCCGTGTTTTCGGAAGTCAAAGTCAAAGTCAAAGTCAAGGTCAAAGTCAATGACCGATCGCACGAATTTGACTTATAGTTACGTCCTTATTTTAATTGTATTATGTGGAGTAAGTGTTCTTAATTGCTAAAATCGATGTGTTAATCGCTATCTAATCGACTTACGAATGTGAACTATAGGAAGTAACAATGCGATAAAGTCGACTAATCAATAATCAAGCTATGCTACTCGACATCAAATCGTGATACGAACCGCAACTCGACTTAATTTAGTTATTATACGTGTGTGTGTGCCTTATGTGTTACTTGTGCGTGTTATATATATATGTTGTGGAAATCAATCGAACTCAATCGAAACTCGAAACGCAACCGAACTCGAATCCGAATCGAAATCGAACTGTGAAATTAGTAGTTGGGACTAAAAGTAATATGACTAGGAAACCCTATCATAACGAACCGCTCGCAATCGAAACGCTAAAATCGTCGCGTCAAACACTCAACCCAGGTGCCATCCGATCGGATAGCCGCCTTGCCATCAAGACAGGTGCCATCCGACCGGATAGTCAATCCGGACGGTATGTCATCCGATCGGATAGCCCTTTCCTCTTTTGGAATTCTATAAATACCCCTGTCATTGTCATACTTTCCACTTTTGGAAATCCTTGTCCGAACTGTTCGTGCTCCCCACCTTGTCTTCGATTTCTCTCAATCGAGGTAAGATATCGCCCTAAATCTTGTACGTTCTTGATCTACACTCACTCCTACACCTTTCTATCTTTTAAATCTTAACTTTTAACCGTGAAATCACTAGATTTTGGGTGTTCTAGGGTGACGTCATCATGTGTTCTTCAAGAACATCATGTTTTGACTTCAATCCACCAAGAACAACCGAGATCTAACCGGTTTCCACGCAAACATACAAAGATCTTGTAAAGATCTCGACACAAGAATGGTGAAAAAGGATTGAAAGATGGTTTCTAACTTTCTTTCAACTCTTTTACACTCATTACACTCAAAACCGATAGAATCGGACCCGGTTCTAGTCTTCCGCTCATCCATAGTGTTGTAATAGTCCAAGGATTGGATTCTACTCACGAGACCACCGATTTCGGATTAAACAAGAACAACCGTACTGAGCCGGTAACCGGCCGAACTAGGGTGATTCCTGGTCGGTCTGGTCATTTGGGTCGGAACGGAGTTCTATTGGTTAACACGTTGTCACAACGTCTCGATAAAACGACAAACGACCAAAAACCACCAAGTGTAAGACAAACGAAACAATCGGAACGGAATGCCGTCCGATCGGACTGCTGTCCGAATGGATAGGTTATCCGAACAGATTGTCACCCGAACGGATCACACTTGGGACCCACACTTGAACAACCTTACCTGAAGTTCGAGTATCGAACGAATTGCAATCCGATCGGACGACCATCTGACTGGATTACTCTTCGGATCATGAGATACTAAGACTTTAAAGACTTAAACAATTTTCAACATGTTCAATAACAGAGTTGCCATCCGATCGAATGACACTTCTGTTGTGAACTTGCTCTCAATAAGTATACTCATCACTAAGTCGCCGTCCGACCGGACCACTGTCCGCACGACTGGTGTCACACCCTGGCTTTGCGGAAGCGTGGTTAACTTTGGTGTGACTTCTTAATACCATAGCTTAATCATAACAAGCTATATGAATTTAAAAACCATGCAAGTCATCCATTAAGTTTGAAAATAACATACAATACCATTGTTTTTAACATAAACCATAACCTTGTTCAGTAAACATTACAACTTATAACAAAACATAAACGTGATTTAGGGATTGTGTCTTGTCCAGGTAAGAGACACAACCCTAAACCCTGATGACTTCATGACAAGTGCAGCGGAAAACATTCCATACCGTGCCAGATTCGTTTAATTTCCTGAAATACATGTGAGTTGAAAAATCAACAATAATGTTGAGCGAGTTCATGTGCAAGTGAGTAAGTAAAACACTTGTAAGTATAAAAGTTTCCTGGTATGTAGCAGTGTAAGAGGACTTGTGATCACCAATGGTTTGCAAGGCCATTAGCATGTTGTGAAATGCAAGTAAGTAAGACACACCCTAGCCGATTTTGCGTTGGGTACCAAGTCACTCCGGGTCCGTTCTGTTAGTCCTCCGAGAGGCCTGTTCTGTTGGGCCGGGAGCTGGGCTCGCTACACCCAGATAGATCTACCGCTCGAGTCCCTCGGTGTTCTAACTACCCATTCACATGATCTAAACCTCCTTACGTAAATCATACCGTGTATAAAGTACTTGTAAACAAAGTAACATGTATTTCACCCCCGCAGTTAAGAAAACTGAAAACAGTTAGAGAAAAGGGGGACATGAACTCACAGTGAATGCGCGTCTCTACCAAGTGTCTCCAATACCGTAAGCTGTGCAACGACCTACAAGTGCTAATTCTATTAGACGGACGGCCGTGCCTTAGCTTTATAGTTTATGTCTTTGGGAAATAGTTAGACAACTATTTCGTGTTTATGTGCCGTATACACTTGGTAGTTATTCTTCTTCCCAAGGATGGGGGATGCAATACATGTGCGTAAGTTACGTTTTATCAATCTTGTGGTAATGTAATTACCGGTGTAACTTATATGTTAATGGAAGCGTTCGTACAGTTTTGGAATTATTAACGCTTGTAAATATTATTTTCACTCTAAAATAATATTTATGTATTTCACAAAATAATCATAAACAGTGTTGTGACAAATATATTTATCACGTTAGTCTTTGTGAAAATCCCACCTCCGAATATTTAGTAAAATATAGTGCTGGCGAAATTTATGTTTCGAAAGTATGTCCAAAGATAGTTCTAACACTTGTTGTGTAAAAAGTCTAAGTGTTAGGTTTTTAAGAAAATTTCGCCAGAGTTTCCTCTGTAACTGGAGGTGGCCACGCTTTCAAGCGTATCATTTTCTTTTAATAATCAAATCAATCAACTTCTTTATTCAATCAAACAGTCTTCAACACAACAAACTAGTCGACAAGTATGTAAATGTGCATAATCGCATGAACTTGTAGTTTTTTCCGCAACTATAATGTAAATCACCTTTATATATATGGATCCTTATATAAAGTAGCTTTAATCTTGTAAAAACCCCGTGTTTAAAGAAATTCGTCTTTACAACTTCTAGTAACAAGTGACAAATTTACTTCTTTGTCGGATCTCTTCATTTCACAAGTGTTTACACACTTGTGGTTTATAAAACCATCTTTATTAGTGTAAGATCCATCTTTAGAAAAACATGATTCCTTTAAAGTGTGGTCTTTCAAAAATACCACTTGCGGATACGTAGATCCGCTAGTTTTAAACACCATTTTACCGGTTAAATCACTTTTACACAACTAAAATATTTCCACACAAGTTCATGTCTCTAAAATGTGGTAGTGTTTCACCTTTAACCCTTGTATCTTTCAAAAACAAGCTTATGTGATGATACGTAATTTTACAAAGTCGGGTTAAACGAAGATTTGAGCTACCACATCATAGATCGGGTCTAGATAAACACAAATTTCAAGTCCTACGACTTTTACACAAGTTATATGCTATTAACCTCCATTTTAGTGATTTTTCTAGACTTTAATGCATCATCTTTCAATATAACAAGATTCAACCGACAATAATCCTTTTAACCACTTTAGTCAAGCTTAAAAACAAGTTTTAAACAATATACCTCTAGCTCGGGGCTAGGGAAGAATCGTGACGAAAAATGCGTGGATAAAAGCCAACGGTTGAGGTCCTTCGTGTTCCGCTTGCACCAAAGCTCCTAATACGCGACCTTGGATGTTTGTATGATGATGGAATGATGAGGATGAAAGTCGAAGATGGTTGTAGGTGTGTGGGTGGGTTCGGCCGAGAGCCAAGAGAAGAGAAGAGAGAGTAATTTGATGAGTGGTGTTTAGTGAAATGATCTCATGTATTAGTGTGTTATTTATAGACAAAACTAAGGTGCATTATCCATTGGTTACAATGTCTACAAGATATTAGACAACAATCATTTTAATAATCTAGAGTGTACCATGGTGTCCCCCATGGTTATGGGGCCGGTTACGAGAACAAGGGGGGGGGGGGGGTTCGATCCAAACTAGATAGTTAGGACATAGTTTAGGTTAAATAGGTTAGGTTAAGTATCTAACCTCGTTAGTTATATGTTGCACGTTATGACGGGTGTTAGGGTAATCAGGGACCCTAACTGGCTCAGAAAAATAATAATAGTGAAAATGTTAATATTTTCATGTTCCGGGTAAAGTCCGGGTGTCCGGTTGGATAGTAATCCGTTAAAGTGTTACAAAAGACTTTAAAGTGTCGTTATTACATTTTTAGTGACACAATTTGCTTTCCCGACACTTTAGAAAGTGTCTAGTTATATTTTCTCATTTTCTGGCACTTTACTAGTCAGCTAGAAGCTGGTTTAATTTTTAAAGTGCTGTTTTTGGTACTTAAAGCACGTTTTTGGCACATCCGAATCAGTGTATCTTATCCCTAGAGACGCGGTAACACAACCCTTATATCCTACACTCGCTACCAGTGTAGCCAAAATATATGAGGCTCTTAACAGGCCTTAGAGGCAGTATTTGCCTGATGCTGGTTATATCAGCATGTTCACTGTGTATCCGTTTAGTGCTACTGTGCTTTTTGTGCATCAAGTTTGTCACTAGGGTTCAGTATGTAATCAATGTAGTGACAGCAAATAAAGTATGATGCAAGTAAGTGCATGTATCAGTATGCAGGTAGCAGTTTATCAGCTAGTTCAATCAAGCACAGTAATCAAGTAGTAATTAATCATTAATTAAGTTGTACGGATACCTGGTTTAGTGCGGGTTGTCACATTCTCCCCCCGTTAAATAAATTTCGTCCCGAAATTTAAGTTCTGCTTGTAGAAGCAGGGTTCTTAGGAAATAAGTGGGGGTATTTCTCTTTCATCCGGTCCTCACGTTCCCATGTGAATTCAGGACCATGTCTGGCATTCCAACGAACCTTGACGAGTTTGACACTGCTCCGGCGGGTCTTGTTAACTTTCCAATCCGTGACCTCAACAGGTTCTTCAACAAAGTGGAGCGTGTCGTCAATATGTATCTCGTCGATAGGAATGGCAACGTCAATTTGAGTTGGACTTTTCTTTAAATTGGATACATGAAATGTATCGTGAACACCATTTAGTTCAGCGGGTAGGTCCAACTTGTATGCTACTGTCCCAATTCTTTCCAGAATTCTAAAGGGACCAATGTAGCGCGGATTTAACTTTCCACGCTTTCCAAAGCGTGCTACCCCTTTCCGGGGTGAAACCTTTAACAACACCATTTCTCCGACTTGGAAGTCCACATGCTTCCGATTTGGATCCGTGTAGGCCTTTTGTCTGTGGCGAGCGGCTTCGATGCGTTTAAGAATTTGCGCGATCTTGTCTGTCGTCTCTTGGACGATCTCGGGACCAGCAAGCTGTCTATCACCCGCGTCAGACCAACATAGTGGTGATCGGCACTTGCGTCCGTATAGGGCCTCAAATGGCGCGACACCAATACTGGTGTGGTAGCTGTTGTTATATGAAAATTCGACCAACGGTAAATGTTTATCCCAGCTACCTCCCAAATCCATAACACATGCCCTCAGCATGTCTTCCAATGTTTGTATCGTTCGCTCGCTCTGGCCGTCAGTTTGCGGATGGAACGCAGTGCTCAGATTCAATTGTGAGCCAAAAGATTCCTGGAAAGATTGCCATATTCTTGACACAAATCTTCCGTCTCTATCAGAGATGATCGAGAGTGGCACTCCATGACGTGCTACGATCTCTCTCATGTAAATTTCCACAAGTTTACTAGTACTGTCTTTCTCCTTGATTGGCAGAAAGTGTGCGGATTTTGTTAGGCGGTCAACAATCACCCAAATCATATCGTGGCCTCTTGGCGTTCTTGGTAATTTTGTAACAAAATCCATTGAGATTTGTTCCCATTTCCACTTGGGAATCTCAGGTTGTTGCAGCAGCCCCGAGGGCTTCTGGTATTCTGCCTTGACTTTAGCGCACGTTAAACATTTGCTCACGTAAACAGCAACGTCGCCTTTCATCCTAGGCCACCAATAGTAGTCTTTGAGATCCTGGTACATCTTATCCGATCCAGGGTGGATAGAGTACCGTGACTTGTGCGCTTCGTCGAAAATAACTTCCCTTAATCCACCAAACAGAGGAACCCAAATCCTTTTCTCAAAACATAGCGTCCCTTCCTCGTTTGGTACCAAAAGCTTCTCCATTCCACGGAGATATTCTTCCTCAAGATTTTCCTCCTTGAGAGCTTCCTTTTGTGCAGCGCGAATGCGCGAGGAGAGATCGGTTCGTATAATCATTTCCAATGCTCTAACCCTTATGGGCTTGATTCTTTCTTTACGACTTAGGGCATCGGCGACCACATTCGCCTTCCCTGGGTGATACTTTATCTCGCAGTCGTAGTCGTTTAACAATTCAACCCATCGTCTTTGCCTCATATTTAACTCCTTCTGGTTAAATATATGCTGTAGGCTTTTGTGATCTGTGAAGATTGTGCACTTCGTACCATACAGGTAGTGTCTCCAGATCTTTAAAGCAAAAACCACTGCACCAAGCTCTAAATCGTGTGTGGTATAATTCTTCTCGTGCACTTTCAGTTGGCGTGATGCGTAAGTAATGACCTTTTGGCGTTGCATCAACACACAACCCAATCCTTGACGCGATGCGTCGCAGTATACCACAAAGTCATCAGTACCTTCTGGTAGAGCTAAGATTGGCGCGTTACAAAGCTTATCTTTCAATATCTGAAACGCCTCATCCTGTTTGATTCCCCAATCAAATGTCTTGTCCTTCTGCGTGAGAAGCGTCAAAGGTTGAGCGATTTTCGAGAAATCCTCGATGAACCTTCGATAGTAGCCAGCCAAACCCAAGAATTGTCGAATCTCGGTTGGCGTTGTAGGCGTTTCCCAATTCTTGATTGCCTCGATCTTTGCGGGATCAACATGAATTCCATCCCCATTAACCACATGTCCAAGAAACTGGACTTCGCGTAGCCAAAACTCGCACTTGGAGAATTTGGCGTACAGCTGTTCCTTCTTTAGTAGCTCCAATATGGTTCTAAGATGTTGTTCGTGTTCAGCCTTCGTCTTTGAGTAAATCAGGATGTCGTCGATGAATACAATCACGAACTTGTCTAAGTATGGCTTGCAAACTCTATTCATCAAGTCCATAAACACTGCAGGTGCGTTTGTCAGACCGAACGGCATAACAAGGAACTCGTAGTGTCCATAACGAGTTCGGAAGGCTGTTTTCGGGATACTTTCCTCCTGTATCCTTAGTTGATGGTATCCAGATCGAAGATCGATCTTAGAGTAACAGCTTGAACCTTGAAGTTGATCGAACAGGTCATCGATTCTTGGCAGAGGGTACCTGTTCTTGATCGTCAGCTTGTTTAATTCTCTGTAGTCAATACACATGCGGAAACTTCCGTCCTTCTTCTTGACAAACAAGACCGGAGCTCCCCAAGGCGAGAAGCTTGGTCTGATAAAACCCTTGTCTAACAACTCCTGAAGTTGTGTTGATAGTTCCTGCATTTCAGACGGCGCAAGTCTGTAAGGCGCCTTAGCTACAGGCGCGGCGCCTGGAACTAAGTCAATGTGAAACTCCACTTGCCTCTGAGGTGGCAGTCCGGGTAAGTCTTCTGGGAAGACTTCGGGATACTCCCTTACGACAGGGATGTCCTCGATTGTTGGCTCAGCAGCCTTCTTATCTACGATGTGTGCCAGAAAAGCAACACATCCTTTCTGTAAACACTTCCTTGCCTTCAAGCAGCTGATAAACCTTAGCGGTGTGTCACGCTTCTCTCCGTGAACCACAATCGTCTCACCATCATCAGTTGGGATACGTACAACTTTCTCGTGACATACTATCTCAGCCTTGTTTCCGGATAACCAATCCATTCCTACCACCACGTCGAAGCTTCCCAATTGGACTGGTAGTAGATCCAGAGTAAACTCGCGTTCTCCCAATTCTATCACACAACCTCTGATTACTTCGTCGGCTCCAACTAACTTCCCATTAGCTAATTCGATTGAGTAGGGAATGTCTAACTTATTAGCAGCTAACCCAAGCATATTCTTAAATTCTAATGATACGAAGCTATAATCGGCACCAGTATCAAATAAAACGGATGCATAGCGTTGATTGATAGGGAACGTACCCGTAACAACATTTGGATCTTGGCGTGCTTCTCTAGCTTCGAGCTGGAACACTCTACCACGGGCTTGATTCGGTGTTGGGCAATTCTTCTTAAAATGCCCGATTTCCCCGCAGTTATAACATCCGAGTCTCTGCCCATTACCATCCCCATTTCCAGCTGGGGTGTTGTTCTGGTTGGCATTGCCAGCCTGGTTTGCATTGTTGCCTTGGTTTCTGTTTCCTCCAAAATTTCCTGGTAGGCGGTTTCCATTTCCACCACGGTTATCATTCCTATTTCCATATCCTCCCTGGCCTCCGCGGCCGGCAGAGACCCAACAAGTATCCTTCGAATGACCACGTTTCCCACACGCTTCACATACTTTTAGCCCACATGGACCAGAATGGTGACGCTGGCAGGCATTACACCTGGGATGGGTGCCCATATATCCCCTTCCTCTCCTTCCACTGCCAGTCGTACCCTGAGCTGGCGTGTTTGGTGCTCCTCTCTTACCATCACCGCTAACACTTTGTTTGAAGTTTGAAAACTTTCTTTTGTTACTTCCTGACGACTCAACATGAGTCTCTTTCTCCTTTGCCTTTACATCACCAAACTTGTTTAAACGAATCCCCTCCTCGGTGAGAGCCACGCTCAAATCGATGGCTTCAGTGATAGTTGCTGGTTTGGAGGAGGTTACCATGCTTATTATTTGGGGCGCCAAGCCCCAAATGAAGCGCTCGATTCGCTTGTATTCAGGCGTAACCATGTAAGGAACCACTTGAGATAGGTCATGAAACCTCTGAACGTACTCTGCTACTTTCGGACCATCCATCTTTAAGTGCCAAAATTCGGTCTCCAACCTTTGAATTTCTGCGCGTGAACAGTACTTCTTGCGCATCAGTTCTTTCAATTTGGCCCAAGTCAGGGCGTAGGCGGCAACTTCGCCTAGTGTTTGGACTTGTAAGTTCCACCAAGATAGGGCTCCGTCTAGAAACAGCCCTGAAATGTATGTGACTTGCTGATCCTCGGCACACTTGCTCATGCGTAACACAGAATCGGTTTTCTCAGCCCAGCGGGTAAAGGCAACTGCACCTCCTGTGCCATTGAAGTTAACTGGTTTGCAGTCTAAGAACTGCTTGTATGTGCATCCTGCACGTATGTTAAAACATGTGTTTGGCATTAGCATCACCGCTAAAATCTCCAATTAGTTCATGGTAGGTTCGAATGGCGTGGTATTACCGTGAGGTGGATTGTTATTGCCTTGGTTAACGCTTCCGCTCGCTCCTGGCTGAGATGCTGCGTACTGTGCTATGGCAGCAACAATAATCTGCTGGAGTTCTGCCTCGTTTGTTGGCATGTTTGGTTCGCGTCTTGGCGGCATCTTCTAAAAGATGGTTTAAGTTGGTTAGGCCTTAGTAAGGCCCCGTTATTATAATACGTAAATCAGTTCGTAATATAGTGTACGTATATAACGGTAGTAATAGTATAATCACATAACATCTCATGTTATCACACATCACAAATATCAATCACACAACATCCCATGTCATAAAATATAACCAAGTAATCAAGCGAATCCAAAATATGGTGAGAAAACTGCGATTGCCATATAAATGAGACCACATCGTAAGTGTATACATACAATCATCAATCACTAGGGGCTACATAACCCCTGTCAAAAGCTACATCAGTATCAATACAACATCAAGTACATAACAAAAGTCAAGTCATAACGTAGTCTCCCCAAAAAGCTGTGCAGTCAAAAAGCAATCGCCGCCTTCTCACTTCGCCTACCCATGTGGCACCGATGAGCTCTAAGCAGAGGGTGGTGGAGGAGGGGGAAAATGGGTATAAAACAAACGGCGCAACTGTAACCAGTCCGCCTCCATCGCCTGCTGTGTGCGAATAATGGAAGCAATCTGCTGCTCCAAGGTAGTAAGACGAGCAGCATAGTCAGGGGGTAATGGTCGGAACGGCTGTAACGGAGAAGGTACCCGGCCATGGCACTGACATGGCTGCAGACGGGCTCTCTCCAACTCCTGTAGTCGCTGCTCATGCGACTCGTGCTGGTGTACAAATGACATCAATACATCCTCAATGGTATGTCCCACGTGGAACCTGTGGTATGGATCAGTGGGTGGCATGGGGGAAAACGGTGACCACAGCAGTGGCTCACGTGTAGGGTCAAAGGGTGCCACACCAAAAGGAGCTGTAGTAGGTGGAACAAATGGAATCTGAGGCATGAAAGGCATGGGCATCGGTACATGCCCATCAGGGTGTGCTGAAGAGCCCTCTCCAGGCCCTGCTGGAGGTATAAACATAGGAACCTGAAACGAAAAGTCAGTATGTGGTGCAACAGGAATCTGTGGAGGGAATGGGGGAACGTCCTCGTCTGCCGGTATCCAGCCATGCTGTGCAGACTCGTCCGGTGGATCCATATGTGCCGCGAACGGTGTATGTCCGGGCTCTATGGGAACGGGATCAAATAAGGGAGCAACAACAGGGTGAACGGGTGCCAAGTGCTCAAAAGGGGGGTCAACTGGTACAGCAACAACGGGTAAAGGATCAATGGGATCAACAGGGACATCTATGTGGTAATCATCAGCAATGGGCTCAAAAGGTACGTCAGCATGCACAGGGTCATGCTCTGGTAAAGGATCAAGGGCAGCTGCCTGCTCAGGAGCAAAGGCAGGCTCAAAGTCATCAAACGCCATGTCAAAATCAAAGTCAGGATCAATCGGATCAAAAGGGTCATCAGCGTCTACTGGGTCCTCCATCAACTCGTCCATCGGGACATACTCTAAATCACGGTCAGGATCAAATCCTGGTGGGAACATAGGATCTGAATCCTCCTCGACGTCATGGTCAAAAACAAGTCCAGGTATGGAAGCAACAGAAAGAGCCTGGTCAGAATCGGACCCATGGGAGAAGTGCTGCGCACTATGAGCATGTGAGGGTACAGAAGCCACAGACTCAAAGGAGTCCGCGACTGGGGAATGAACAGGTGACTCCGCAGCCGGAGCATCTGCAATCAGTAAGGGAGCAACAGCAGGTAGGGCCTCGCCCTGAGCATCCTCCAAAGGCTCCTCCTCAAACATATCGACGTCGTCCTCCTCGTCGTCGATGGGTAAAGCAGGGTAATATGCAAGGGGTACAGGTGCAGGGATCACCGCGAGTGGTAAATCCCCGGCCGGAAGATCATCTGGGAGCTCATCAACGCCGTCGGGTAAGGCGAATGGCTGAAAGTCGTCATCATCCGTGCTGGTGAAGTCTGACGTAAAAACCTCATGCTCTGACGACTCCAGGTCATCTGATACAATACGCCTGGGGTCGGTGATGTCTGAACCACCTGAATCAGCCGAATCCATGTATCTGTAACATAAACACAAGTATGCACAAACAGTCAATCACATAATCAGATAATCACATAAGTCACCAAGTAGGGCATCACATAATTCCTCCTAGTCTTACTAGCCAATACCATCCAGTCTACAAGACTGCTCTATCCTTCACTTAAACCAAACCTCGATCCTCCAGATCGAACCTTAGCCCTCCAGGCTGAACCTTTCCTTCCTAGCCTTGCTAGCCCACTATCTTGGTCACCTAGACCAAGCCTCGATCCTCCAGATCGATCCTATAATAAACCAACGTGCTCAACTACCTTGACCATCTCGATCTTCCAGATCGATCCTCAGCCCTCCAAGCTGAACCTATAAAAATGTGCTCAACATTTGTTTGTAAAAAGTGTGGATCTGGACTTAAGTGGTATGCAGAAAAATGTTTTCGTGAGAGCCCTAGTGATCATAGTCTAGACTCGAGACAGAATCCTAGTTCGCTATGATCAGAGCTCTGATACCAAGCTGTCACACCCTGGCTTTGCGGAAGCGTGGTTAACTTTGGTGTGACTTCTTAATACCATAGCTTAATCATAACAAGCTATATGAATTTAAAAACCATGCAAGTCATCCATTAAGTTTGAAAATAACATACAATACCATTGTTTTTAACATAAACCATAACCTTGTTCAGTAAACATTACAACTTATAACAAAACATAAACGTGATTTAGGGATTGTGTCTTGTCCAGGTAAGAGACACAACCCTAAACCCTGATGACTTCATGACAAGTGCAGCGGAAAACATTCCATACCGTGCCAGATTCGTTTAATTTCCTGAAATACATGTGAGTTGAAAAATCAACAATAATGTTGAGCGAGTTCATGTGCAAGTGAGTAAGTAAAACACTTGTAAGTATAAAAGTTTCCTGGTATGTAGCAGTGTAAGAGGACTTGTGATCACCAATGGTTTGCAAGGCCATTAGCATGTTGTGAAATGCAAGTAAGTAAGACACACCCTAGCCGATTTTGCGTTGGGTACCAAGTCACTCCGGGTCCGTTCTGTTAGTCCTCCGAGAGGCCTGTTCTGTTGGGCTGGGAGCTGGGCTCGCTACACCCAGATAGATCTACCGCTCGAGTCCCTCGGTGTTCTAACTACCCATTCACATGATCTAAACCTCCTTACGTAAATCATACCGTGTATAAAGTACTTGTAAACAAAGTAACATGTATTTCACCCCCGCAGTTAAGAAAACTGAAAACAGTTAGAGAAAAGGGGGACATGAACTCACAGTGAATGCGCGTCTCTACCAAGTGTCTCCAATACCGTAAGCTGTGCAACGACCTACAAGTGCTAATTCTATTAGACGGACGGCCGTGCCTTAGCTTTATAGTTTATGTCTTTGGGAAATAGTTAGACAACTATTTCGTGTTTATGTGCCGTATACACTTGGTAGTTATTCTTCTTCCCAAGGATGGGGGATGCAATACATGTGCGTAAGTTACGTTTTATCAATCTTGTGGTAATGTAATTACCGGTGTAACTTATATGTTAATGGAAGCGTTTGTACAGTTTTGGAATTATTAACGCTTGTAAATATTATTTTCACTCTAAAATAATATTTATGTATTTCACAAAATAATCATAAACAGTGTTGTGACAAATATATTTATCACGTTAGTCTTTGTGAAAATCCCACCTCCGAATATTTAGTAAAATATAGTGCTGGCGAAATTTATGTTTCGAAAGTATGTCCAAAGATAGTTCTAACACTTGTTGTGTAAAAAGTCTAAGTGTTAGGTTTTTAAGAAAATTTCGCCAGAGTTTCCTCTGTAACTGGAGGTGGCCACGCTTTCAAGCGTATCATTTTCTTTTAATAATCAAATCAATCAACTTCTTTATTCAATCAAACAGTCTTCAACACAACAAACTAGTCGACAAGTATGTAAATGTGCATAATCGCATGAACTTGTAGTTTTTTCCGCAACTATAATGTAAATCACCTTTATATATATGGATCCTTATATAAAGTAGCTTTAATCTTGTAAAAACCCCGTGTTTAAAGAAATTCGTCTTTACAACTTCTAGTAACAAGTGACAAATTTACTTCTTTGTCGGATCTCTTCATTTCACAAGTGTTTACACACTTGTGGTTTATAAAACCATCTTTATTAGTGTAAGATCCATCTTTAGAAAAACATGATTCCTTTAAAGTGTGGTCTTTCAAAAATACCACTTGCGGATACGTAGATCCGCTAGTTTTAAACACCATTTTACCGGTTAAATCACTTTTACACAACTAAAATATTTCCACACAAGTTCATGTCTCTAAAATGTGGTAGTGTTTCACCTTTAACCCTTGTATCTTTCAAAAACAAGCTTATGTGATGATACGTAATTTTACAAAGTCGGGTTAAACGAAGATTTGAGCTACCACATCATAGATCGGGTCTAGATAAACACAAATTTCAAGTCCTACGACTTTTACACAAGTTATATGCTATTAACCTCCATTTTAGTGATTTTTCTAGACTTTAATGCATCATCTTTCAATATAACAAGATTCAACCGACAATAATCCTTTTAACCACTTTAGTCAAGCTTAAAAACAAGTTTTAAACAATATACCTCTAGCTCGGGGCTAGGGAAGAATCGTGACGAAAAATGCGTGGATAAAAGCCAACGGTTGAGGTCCTTCGTGTTCCGCTTGCACCAAAGCTCCTAATACGCGACCTTGGATGTTTGTATGATGATGGAATGATGAGGATGAAAGTCGAAGATGGTTGTAGGTGTGTGGGTGGGTTCGGCCGAGAGCCAAGAGAAGAGAAGAGAGAGTAATTTGATGAGTGGTGTTTAGTGAAATGATCTCATGTATTAGTGTGTTATTTATAGACAAAACTAAGGTGCATTATCCATTGGTTACAATGTCTACAAGATATTAGACAACAATCATTTTAATAATCTAGAGTGTACCATGGTGTCCCCCATGGTTATGGGGCCGGTTACGAGAACAAGGGGGGGGGGGGTCGATCCAAACTAGATAGTTAGGACATAGTTTAGGTTAAATAGGTTAGGTTAAGTATCTAACCTCGTTAGTTATATGTTGCACGTTATGACGGGTGTTAGGGTAATCAGGGACCCTAACTGGCTCAGAAAAATAATAATAGTGAAAATGTTAATATTTTCATGTTCCGGGTAAAGTCCGGGTGTCCGGTTGGATAGTAATCCGTTAAAGTGTTACAAAAGACTTTAAAGTGTCGTTATTACATTTTTAGTGACACAATTTGCTTTCCCGACACTTTAGAAAGTGTCTAGTGATATTTTCTCATTTTCTGGCACTTTACTAGTCAGCTAGAAGCTGGTTTAATTTTTAAAGTGCTGTTTTTGGTACTTAAAGCACGTTTTTGGCACATCCGAATCAGTGTATCTTATCCCTAGAGACGCGGTAACACAACCCTTATATCCTACACTCGCTACCAGTGTAGCCAAAATATATGAGGCTCTTAACAGGCCTTAGAGGCAGTATTTGCCTGATGCTGGTTATATCAGCATGTTCACTGTGTATCCGTTTAGTGCTACTGTGCTTTTTGTGCATCAAGTTTGTCACTAGGGTTCAGTATGTAATCAATGTAGTGACAGCAAATAAAGTATGATGCAAGTAAGTGCATGTATCAGTATGCAGGTAGCAGTTTATCAGCTAGTTCAATCAAGCACAGTAATCAAGTAGTAATTAATCATTAATTAAGTTGTACGGATACCTGGTTTAGTGCGGGTTGTCACAACTGGTCATCTGATCGACCGACTTGATGGATAGAGATACTTCAATGTTTTCAAAATACTACAATGAAAACTTCAAAAGTCAAACCATCGTACACAAACACATCCCTCTTATAGGAAGAAACAATCCACTCGAATAGTCATCCAACCGGATAAGCTGTCCGACCGGATGACCATCCGAACGGATTGTTATCCGCACGGATTGCTGTCCGATCGGATTACCATCCGATCGAACCACCATCCGACCCACTCACAATTCGTATCGTTTTACGCGTCACTTATCGTTATACAATCTAATATACTCAGGCTAATCTTACTTGCTAAGCGCTCCCTTCAATCCATCAACCGCTGTGAGTATACTCGATCCCTTTTTGCTTTAGGCACTTTTGGGTGTTACATACGTTACAACTATTCAAATCACAATCAAACACACTACTCAATACTATTTGAACGCTAACCATTAATGCATGTTATACGTGGCTTATGAATGCTTGTTTGTTATGTTTACACATGGAATGCTGTCTACCTGCCTTAGCAACGATAGTACTATAGTTTGGACTCAGCACCCGTTCACACGGGGGTTGTTAAGGATAATTACTTGCATGGATTACGGTGGTAATCATGTATTGCGAACTGCCTCGGGCAGTCAACCCGCAGTCATTGGTATCGATGGATCTATGTCGATAACTAACGTGCTTCATTTCTCTATGTGTACGTGCTGGTTACGCGTAAACGAATTCGAACTCTATATGCTATTATCAAACTTGTATGCTCACCTTTACATTATATGTATTGACTTTTATTTTAACGTATGTGACAGGTGCTTAGGATGCACACATGTTAGGATGTTGAAGCTAGAATAAAGCTTTAGAGCCCAACAAATAGTTGTCTGTAGAAAATGGATCAAGGGTCTCTAGAAGCAGATAAACAATTGCTCTATTTTGAAATCTGAGTTGTCGGAACAGAATATTTGCCTAGATTTTTATCTGTAATAATTTTTTTACTGTTTGAGGCATGGTATGGGACATGTTATTTAAATTGAATAGTAATGATAATTGTTATGGAAACTTCTGGACAATCTGTTTCGCTCAGTGCCATGCCCCGATGATTCCGCCATCGGTTGGGGTGTGACAGATTGGTATCAGAGCCATAACTATAGGGAATTAGGCAAGACTTGACCTAGTCCGGGTCGATGTCTTAGAAACCTAGTCTATAGTTAGGAACCAACAGACCGACTTGCGCATAACCAGTAGGGATTATGTACGAGCTTATTCCTCGCTACTCTCACTTATGCTACACTATCACTACGCTCGAATTTACAGCTATGAGTAGGCGATAAAGTCGAGATTAGGTGTGAAAACTACAACTCTTGACTAACTTGCTTGAATTAATGCTGTTTTATCAACTTATCAATGATTTCTTCTTTCTTTTTCAATAACGAACGCTTGTTCGACGGGGAATTATACCAAATCAGGAGTGAAATCCATATTTTGATGAATAATCTCCCCTATTTTACTAAAACAGGGATGAAGTTGTCGAGCCAGGGGCAAAACCCTAACCTTGACGACTTGTTCCGAACATTTTACAAAACTCCCACCAAAGTCTCGACGGACTCCAACGACTTGAAGTCACGACATGACTAACGGGATGTGTGCCAAACGCCCAAGAATCGAGGCAAGGACACAGTCCTGAAAGTCAAACGTAGACGACAAGTCCTTGCGAATAGTTGAATCGCTTTGGTTAGTCGAAGTCTACTAGCCGCAGACAGTCTATCACTCGATTTTTATGTGTTTCGACTCTGAGCCCACAACTGCTGACTTTGATGATTCATTGATTTTATGTGTTTTGTATGTTTCATGTTTATTTGTTAGCGTTTTGAGATATCACTGGTTTCGATCTAATGCCCTTTGTTTCCGCTACTCACACAACACAACACAACACAACACAACACACTACGCATCGTTAACAAATCGCTGGATTATGGACGACCTTATGCTGTGATATACGCTTATACTACGCTATTCTCGAACGATCGCAGACTTTGAATAATAGGTTTCTGTTTTCTAACTGCCTCTAGTGATTAATTGCGTATGTGCTTCCTTGCTTCTGTGCGTTACATGCTTAGGTGTTATGTGATCATGTGCTTATGTGCTTATATGTGTATGTGTTTACGTGATATGTGTTCCTGAGCTTTAGTAATAGTAGTCGTGTGAGGTGAGATTCGAATATTTTGTGTTGAGTCCTGTGACGATGTCTGTTGCAGACAATGTCGTCTGGATCCCGTCATCCCTCACTTTCTCGTCAAGAAAAGAGAGACAAACGCCTTGCTGCCATCATCGCTAAGAGTGTGACAAAGGCCGTGAGTGATGTTTATGAGAATGCCAGCAAATCGTCTGAAGAATCGAGAACCGAAGCTCCTAAAGCTACCGCGAAGACCTTCAATTTCAAGCAATTCAAGTCGTGTGGGCCAAAAGAATTCACTGGCGAGGGAGGTCCTACTGCATTATTCCACTGGTTTGATTCCATTGAGGTTACTCTGCGACAGAGTGGTTGCCCTGATGACCTCCGTACTCTGAATGCTACCGGCGTTTTCCAGTCCCGTGCACTAGACTGGTGGACGGCCGAGAGGAACAAGCGAGGGAACGATGCAGCTTACGGTCTGTCGTGAGACGAGCTCAAGGAAGTTATGCTAGAAGAATTATGCCCTCCTCACGAACGTCAAAAGCTAGAAGATGAATTTTGGCACATACAGCAAAAGGATGGTGACAATGCTAGTCTCACTGCTCGTTTCAAACAGCTCAGCATTATCTGTCCCGACCAAGTCAAGACTCCAGACATGGCGATCAAGAAGTACATCCGGGCACTGCCCAACTGCGTTGCTGATTTCGTGCAAGCAGCTAAGACTACGACGATCGAGGAAACTTATCTACTGGCCGCTGAAATCAACGACAAGCGGGTTAAGGCTGGTGTCTGGGATAAGACTTCGAAGCATCTGCATCCAGCTACTGCCACCGCACCAACTGCCGAACCCACCTCATCGAGCAACAAGAGGAAGAACAAGAGGAAGAACAGCTCCAGCAACAAGAACTGTGCGATCACTGCTGCACCAGTTCAAGCTATACCAGCTCAACAGCGCCAAGCGGCAGCGCTTGTGGCCAATGCACCTCTTGCTAAACGTGCATACACTGGGCCACATCCGCTCTGTCCTACCTGCACCTACCATCACCCGACTGCCATTGCTTGCCGTTTTTGTGCTCATTGCAATGTGTATGGTCATTTTACTGCTAACTGCCGTATTCAACAAGCCCCTGCTCATCAAGCTCTACTCACCGCCCCACAGGGTCAACAAGTTCCTCCGGCACCCGCGGTCAAAGCCAGAGCCTGCTTCGCATGTGGCGATCCTAACCATTTCGCCAACATGTGCCCAAACCGGGTTGTGAAACAAGAGCCCCAGCAGCAACAGCCTCAACAGCAGCAGCAACAACAGCAACAACAGCAGCAACAGCAACAACAGGCTGCACGCGCCAGAACTTTCAACATCAACGTGCGCCAACCCCAAGCCGACAACAACGTGGTTAATGGTACGTTCCTTGTGAATGGTATTTATGCATCATGTTTGTTTGATACTGGAGCCGATAGCTGCTTTGTGTCGTTCGAATTCGAGAAGCTCCTTAGTCGTAAACGCTCCAAACTCTCTTCGACATTCGATGTTGAAGTCGCTACTGGAAGAACTGTCGCTGTCAGTTCCGTTATCCGTGATTGTACTCTTGAGCTCAACAATCACATTTTCCCAATCGACCTCATTCCGATGCAACTCAGAAGTTTCGACGTCATAGTAGGCATGGACTTCCTACGCGAAAACCATGCTGAAGTTGTGTGTTACGATAAGATGATTCGATTCTCGCTCGCGAATGGTGATTTATTGTGTGTATACGGTGAAACTGCCTCGAAAAGGCTCAAGCTCATGTCATGTGTCCAAGCTAGCAAGTATCTCCGCAAGGAATACAGAGCTTTCTTGGCAAACATTGTAGTAGCGGAGAAGGAAAAGAAAGAGAAGAAGGAAGTGAAAGACGTTCCTGTGGTTCGTGAATTTCCTCATGTGTTTCCTGATGATCTTCCAGGTTTACCTCCAAGTCGTGATATCGACTTTCGTATCGACCTCATTCCTGGAGCCAATCCTGTTGCCAAAGCTCCTTATCGACTCGCGCCATCCGAAATGTGTGAACTCTCAAACCAACTCCAGGAATTACATGAGAAAGGCTTCATTCGCCCGAGCACCTCTCCATGGGGCGCTCCAGTCCATTTCGTCAAAAAGAAGGATGGGTCGTTCCGGATGTGCATCGACTATCGGGAATTGAACAAGTTAACTATCAAGAACCGCTATCCCTTACCCCGTATTGACGACTTGTTTTATCAGCTACAAGGTGCTACGTGTTTCTCGAAGATCGATCTACGTTCAGGCTATCATCAACTGCGCATACAAGAGGAGGATATACCCAAAACCGCATTTCGCACTCGATACGGTCATTACGAATTCGTTGTTATGCCCTTTGGTCTAACCAACGCACCCGCGGTCTTCATGGATCTTATGAATCGCGTGTGTAAACCATATCTCGACCGTTTCGTCATCGTGTTCATCGACGATGTCTTGATCTATTCCAAATCGAGAGCCGAACACGCGCAACATCTACGTTTGGTTCTCGAGTTACTCCAGGGGAATCGACTCTATGCCAAATTCTCCAAGTGCGAATTCTGGTTGGAGGAAGTTCAGTTTCTGGGTCACATCGTTAATAGTCAAGGTATTCATGTCGATCCTGCGAAAATTGAAGCTGTCAAGAGTTGGATTACACCAAAGAATCCGTCTGAAGTCCGTTCTTTTCTCGGACTAGCGGGCTATTATCGACGATTCATCGAAGGATTCTTGAAGATTGCTGTGCCGCTTACCACTCTCACGCATAAGGACAAGCCTTTTGTTTGGGGAACCGAACAAGAGACTGCCTTTCGAACCCTCAAGCATAAGCTTTGCAATGCTCCTGTTCCCACTCTACCCGACGGAAACGATGATTTCATTGTCTACTGTGATGCTTCCAACCTTGGTCTCGGTTGTGTCCTCATGCAACGGAGCAAGGTTATAGCTTACGCGTCTCGTCAGCTCAAAATCCACGAGAAGAACTATACAACCCATGATCTCGAGCTAGGCATGGTTGTTTTTGCATTAAAGATTTGGCGACACTACCTGTATGGTACCAAGTGTACGATCTTCACTGATCATAGGAGCCTACAACATATCTTTAATCAGAAGGAACTTAATATGTGTCAACGCCGATGGGTAGAACTTCTCAACGATTACGACTGTGAGATCCGCTATCACCCAGGCAAGGCGAATGTTGTTGTCGACGCACTCAACAGACGGAGTTATCTGCTTAGCACTCGTAATGTTCAAGCCCAACACGATCTCGAAACCCTTATGCGTGAAGCCCAACATGCGTGTTTTAATGAACGCACACTGAAGAGGGAACGAATCTACCATGATGGGGCCCAGCTTGTGAGCAAATCCAACGGGATATTCCACTTTTTGGACCGAATCTGGATCCCTAAGCAGACCAATTTGCGACAGATCCTGATGGACGAAGCCCACAAATCCCGTTATTCTATTCATCCCGGTGCCGACAAAATGTACCAGGATCTTCGCTACAAGTACTGGTGGCCCGGCATGAAAAGGGATATTTCCCTCTACGTTGGAAAATGCCTAACTTGTGCAAGAGTCAAGGCTGAACATCAAAGACCCTCTGGCTTGCTCGAACAACCACCGATTCCAATGTGGAAGTGGGAAAGTATAGCTATGGATTTCGTAACGAAGCTTCCGCATACGTCATCAGGTCACGATAGCATATGGTTTGTCATAGACCGTTTGACTAAATCAGCTCACTTTCTGCCGATACGAGAAGACTACAAGGTAGAACGATTAGCCCGAATCTACACCGACGAGATCATTTGTAATCATGGGACGCCTCGTGACATCATCTCTGATCGTGATGCTCGGTTTACCTCGCGACTGTGGGAAACATTTCAAGAAGCTCTTGGTACAAAGCTTAATCTAAGTACCGCTTTCCACCCTCAAACCGACGGTCAGACTGAAAGAACGATTCGTACTCTTGAGGACATGCTCCGTTCGTGTGTCATAGACTTCGGAGGAAATTGGGATAAATACCTGCCGTTAGTCGAGTTCTCGTACAACAACAGTTATCATTCCAGCATACAAATGGCACCATTCGAGGCTTTATACGGAAGGAGATGTCGATCGCCTATTGTGTACCACGAGATCGGTCACTCGCAACTAACCGGTCCCGAGCTACTGCAAGAAACGACAGACAAAATTTTCCAAATCCGGGACAACCTAGTGAAAGCTTGGAATCGACCGAAAAGTTACGCCGATAAACGACGCAAGCCCCTTGAATTTGACGTTGGCGACTACGTACTCCTAAAGGTTTCACCTTGGAAGGGTGTGGTCCGATTCGGCAAGAAAGGGAAACTAGCGCCTCGATATGTTGGACCTTTTAGGATTCTGGAAAGGATCGGAAAAGTCACCTACAGACTCAAACTACCGGAGGAACTTAGTAACGTCCACCCGACTTTCCATGTGTCAAACCTCCGAAAGTGCCTAGCCAACCACGACTAACATGTCTCCCTCGATGACCTGCAAGTAAACGAAACACTACACTTCGTGAAGAACCCTGTCGAAATCATGGATCGCCAAACCAAGCAGCTCTGACGCTCTCGCATTCCTATTGTGAAAGTTCGATGGGAAGGAAAACGAGGCGCAGAGTTCACCTGGGAACTCGAAAGCGACATGAAGACGAAGTACCCGCAGTTGTTTAAAAAGAAAGTCTAGAAAGAGAAAGTGACATCGTGATTTAGGTGCTTTGTACAATTTCATATCAATCAATAGAATCACCGATTATATTACGTTCTCGGGTGTTCGGTCACGTTCGTGTACGGATTCCGCACGTCAAAGTTCTCAAACGTGATTCACGGTGTTGTACAGCTTCCAGCTTAATTTCGGGACGAAATTCCCTAAACAAGGGGAGGCTGTAACACCCCGTGTTTTCGGAAGTCAAAGTCAAAGTCAAGGTCAAAGTCAACGACCGATCGTACGAATTTGACTTATAGTAACTTCCTTATTTTAATTGTATTATGTGGAGTAAGTGTTGTTAATTGCTAAAATCGATGTGTGTTAATCGCTATCTAATCGACTTACGACTGTGAACTATAGGAAGTAACAATGCGATAAAGTTGACTAATCAATAATCAAGCTATGCTACTCGACATCAGATCGTGATACGAACCGCAACTCGACTTAATTTAGTTATTATACGTGTGTGTGCCTTATGTGTTACTTGTGCGTGTTATATATATATGTTGTGGAAATCAATCGAACTCAATCGAAACTCAAAACGCAACCGAACTCGAATCCGAACCGAAATCGAACTGTGAAATTAGTAGTTGGGACTAAAAATAATTTGACTAGGAAACCCTATCGTAACGAACTGCTCGCAATCGAAATCGAAACGCTAAAATCGTCGCGTCAAACACTCAACCTAGGTGCCATCCGATCGGATAGCCATCCGATCAGATAGCCGCCTTGCCATCAAGACAGGTGCCATCCGACCAGGATGTCATCCGACCGGATAGTTAATCCGGGCAGTATGTCATCCGATCCGATAGCCCTTTCCTCTTTTGGAATTCTATAAATACCCCTGTCATTGTCATACTTTCCACTTTTGGAAATCCTTGTCCGAACTGTTCGTGCTCCCCACCTTTTCTTTGATTTCTCTCAATCCAGGTAAGATCTCGCCCTAAATCTTGTACGTTCTTGATCTACACTCACTCCTACACCTTTCTATCTTTTAAATCTTAACTTTAATCGTGAAATCACTAGATTTCGGGTGTTCTAGGGTGACGTTATCATGTGTTCTTCAATAACTTCATGTTTTGACTTCAATCCACCAAGAACAACCGAGATCTAATCGGTTTCCATGCAAACATACAAAGATCTTGTAAAGATCTCGACACAAGAATGGTGAAAAAGGATTGAAAGATGGTTTCTAACTTTCTTTCAACTATTTTACACTCATTACACTCAAAACCGATAGAATCGGACCCGGTTCTAGTCTTCCGCTCATCCATAGTGTTGTACTAGTCCAAGGATTGGATTCTACTCACGAGACCACCGATTTCGGATTAAACAAGAACAACCGTACCGAGCCGGTAGCCGGCCGAACTAGGGTGATTCCTGGTCGGTCTGGTCACTTGGGTCGGAACGGAGTTCTATTGGTTAACACGTTGTCACAACGTCTCGATAAAACGACAAATGACCAAAAACCACCAAGTGTAAGACAAACGGAACAATCGGAACGGAATGCCGTCCGATCGGACTGCTGTCCGAACGGATAGGTTATCCGAACGGATTGTCACCCGAACGGATCACACTTGGGACCCACACTTGAACAACCTTACCTGAAGTTTGAGTATCGAACGAATTGCAATCTGATCGGACGACCATCTGACTGGATTACTCTTCAGATCATGAGATACTAAGACTTTAAAGACTTAAACAATTTTCAACATGTTCAATAACAGAGTTGCCATCCGATCGGATGGGCATCCGATCGAATGACATTTCTGTTGTGAACTTGCTCTCGATAAGTAGACTCATCACTAAGTCGCCGTCCGACCGGACCACTGTCCGACTGGACCACTGTCCGCACGACTGGTCATCCGATCGACCTACTTGATGGATAGAGATACTTCAATGTTTTCAAAATACTACAACGAAAACTTCAAAAGTCAAACCATCGTACACAAACACATCCCTCTTATAGGAAGAAACAATCCACTCGAATAGTCATCCAACCGGATAAGTTGTCCGACCGGATGACCATCCAAACGGATTGTTATCCGCACGGATTGCTGTCCGATCGGATTACCATCCGATCGAACCACCATCCGACCCACTCACAATTCGTATCGTTTTACGCGTCACTTATCGTTATACAATCTAATATACTCAGGCTAATCTTACTCGCTAAGCGCTCCCTTCAATCCATCAACCGCTGTGAGTATACTCGATCCCTTTTTGCTTTAGGCACTTTTGGGTGTTACATACGTTACAACTATTCAAATCACAATCAAACACACTACTCCATACTATTTGAACGGTAACCATTAATGCATGTTATACGTGGCTTATGAATGCTTGTTTGTTATGTTTACACATGGAATGCTGTCTACCTGCCTTAGCAACGATAGTACTATAGTTTGGACTCAGCACCCGTTCACACGGGGGTTGTTAAGGATAATTACTTGCATGGATTACGGTGGTAATCATGTATTGCGAACTGCCTCGGGCAGTCAACCCGCAGTCATTGGTATCGATGGATCTATGTCGATAACTAACGTGCTTCATTTCTCTATGTGTACGTGCTGGTTACGCGTAAACGAATTCGAACTCTATATGCTATTATCAAACTTGTATGCTCACCTTTACATTATATGTATTGACTTTTATTTTAACGTATGTGACAGGTGCTTAGGATGCACACATGTTAGGATGTTGAAGCTAGAATAAAGCTTTAGAGCCCAACAAATAGTTGTCTGTAGAAAATGGATCAAGGGTCTCTAGAAGCAGATAAACAATTGCTCTATTTTAAAATCTGAGTTGTCGAAACAGAATATTTGCCTAGATTTTTATCTGTAATAATTTGTTTACTGTTTGAGGCATGGTATGGGACATGTTATTTAAATTGAATAGTAATGATAATTGTTATGGAAACTTCTGGACAATCTGTTTCGCTCAGTGCCATGCCCCGATGATTCCGCCATCGGTTGGGGTGTGACACCAACTATTCCGTCGAGATTCCGGCCAAAGTTTCAAAACTGCTTTACCGGCGAGATTCCGGCCAAAGTTTAACAAAGTGAAGGACAAGAAGGACTTTCTATAAAAACTATTCCGGTGACACCTTTATCACCATCCCCAACTATTCCGGTGACACCTTTATCACCATCCCCAACTTATCCAGTCAACCTTTACAACCCACCACCGGCCAAAATTAAAAAAAAAAAACAAAAATAGACAAAGGAAATATGAAATAATACACTAACCTTTTATGAAAATATGCACCGTATAGGTTGATACGTCCGGATCGAGCGATACGAGAGAGACAGTGTGTGTTCTCTTGGTGTTTTAGTGTGTGTGTGGGGTTAACTTTTAGATCTGTTCTCTATTTGGTCAAAGTTGAAAAGTAGTTTTTGAATCAATGAGGGGCGTATAGGGCAATAAGGGGCAGATATATTTTTTCTTTTTTAATCTCTGGAACTAAGCATACGAAAATTAAAAATCGGAAAGATTAATGGGTGAGACACTTGTCCCAGTGGAAGGGACGGGTGCATTTAAGGGAAAGGTCACGAGTTCGATCCGGGTTTAGAGGCAGTTTTTTGCATTTTTTTTCCTTTTTAATCTTAATTAAAACCGAAAAATTTATTAAATTAATTATAATAGAAAACTTATTAAATTAATTAAAACAGAAAAATTTATTAAATTAATTATAACAGAAAATTTATTAAATTAATTAAAGCCAAAAATTTATTAAATTAATTATAACAGAAAATTTATTAATTTAATTAAAACCGAAAAAATTATTAAATTAATTATAACAGAAAATTTATTAAATTAATTAAAACCAAAAATTTATTAAATTAATCATAACAGAAAATTTATTAATTTAATTAAAACCAAAAAATTTATTAAATTAATTATAACAGAAAATTTATTAAATTAATTAAAACCAAAAATTTATTAAATTAAATATAACAGAAAATTTATTAAATTAATTAAAACAAAAAAATTTATTAAATTAATTATAACCGAAAATTTATTAAATTAATAATAAATACTAATATTAAAAATAATAACAATAATAATAAAAATAATCACAATAATAAATAATAATAACAATAATAATAATAAATAATAATAATATATAATAATAACAATAATAATAATAAATAATAACAATAATAAATAATAATAATAAAAATAATAACAATAACAATAATAATAATAAATAAATAATAATAATAATAATAACAATAATAATAAATAATAATAATAATAATTACAATAATAATAATAATAAATAATAATAATAACAATAATAATAATAATAATAACAATAATAATAATAATAAATAATAATAATAATAATAAATAATAATAAAAATAATAACAATAATAACAATAACAATAATAAATAATAATAACAATAATAACAATAATAATAAATAATAATAATAATAAATAATAATAATAATAACAATAATAATAAATAATAATAATAATAATAAATAATAATAATAATAACAATAATAATAAATAATAATATTAATAATAATAAAAAATAATAATAATAATAAATAATATTAAAAATAATAACAATAATAATAATAAATAATAATAACAATAAATAATAATAATAACAATAATAATAATAAATAATAATAATAATAATAATAATAATAACAATAATAGTAATAAATAATAAATAATAATAATAAATAATAACAATAATAATAATAATAACAACAACAATAATAATAAATAATAATAATAAATAAAAATAATAACAACAATAAATAATAACAATAACAATAATAATAATAAATAATAATAATACCAACAATAAATAATAACAATAACAATAACAATAATAATAATAATAACAACAATAAAGAATTTCATGAAAAAAAATTTGTTAACTTGGCAAAGGTGTTAGTAGATATATCGTATTACACAGGGTAGGGCGTTAGTAGATAGTAATAAAACTTCACGAAAAAGAATTTGTTAACTTGGCAAAGGTGTAACATCCGTGAAATATAGTGTATGCAACAATTTTTTTATAAAAAAAATATTAATTAGGGTGTTTTATAACATAAAAACCATTAATTACCACACAAAATTTTTTTAAAAATTAATTGCATATGAGTCGTATAGGGCAATGAGATCCATTTACAACTCCTATAAGGTGCTCATTGAACAATAAGCCTTCCCTGGTGGACACCTTATGAGTGTCTCATTGACCAATAAGCCTCCCCTGGTGGTTTCCACTTTTATCAAAGGTGGAATAGTTCAACCAGGGGAGGCTTATTGGTCAATGAGACACTCATAAGGTGTCCATCAGGGGAGGCTTATTGCTCAATGAGCACCTTACAGGAGTTTTAAATGGGTCTCATTGCCCTATACGACTCATATGCAATTAATTTTCTAAAAAATTATGTGTGGTAATTAAGGGTTTTTATGTTATAAAACACCCTAATTAATATTTTTTTTATAAAAAAAATTGTTGCATACACTATATTTCACGGATGTTACACATTTGCCAAGTTAACAAATTCTTTTTCGTGAAGTTCTATTACTATCGACTAACGCCCTACCCTGTGTAATACGATACATGTACATTGTCACCCATTCCATAGCTTTTATACGTCGGTGGGGTATTTCAAAGTCCATTTCGTACCGACATCGGGCAATCATCCCGTTAACTTAGCAATGATGAAATAGACACCTTCGACATAAGCGATCGATAAAATGGAATGGTTCGGGTAAACCTTCGGACCATCGAACAAACGGGAAGTAAGTTTGACAAACACCATTGCTTAAATACGTTTTGGCTCGACGTAATAATAATAATAATAATAATAATAATAATAATAATAATAATAATAAAGCATATGCACATAATGAGTTGCTCATTGACCAATAAAAATAATAATAACAATAATAATTATAATAACAAATAATAATAATAATAATAATAATAATAATAGTAATAATAATAATAGTAATAATAATAAAACATATGCACATAATGAGTTGCTCATTGACCAATAATAATAATAATAATAACAATAATAATAATAATAATAATAATAATAATAATAATAAAACATATGCACATTTAAAAAAAACGATGTTATAAATACACGAAACATCGTTGTCGGCAAACGGGTCGGGTCGGGGGTCGGGTAGGGTCTTTGACCCATGACGATATTTTATGAAATGAATTGTGTGTATTATAAAATGTCAAATTTTTTATTTATCAATTATTATTATGTCTTTAATTATTTTCACTTGTCATTTATTAACCATAACGCAATAAATACACGAAACTTCGTTTTATATTAATACACAAAACATGTCATTTTAATACAAAATGTAACGACTAAACCCTAAACCCTAAATCGCTAACTGTTACATATTCTTAAATTCTTGGAAACTGTATCGGTTATTAAGATCTCTATTCGGTCACCATATTGTTGTTATCAAGTTTAACTGTTACATATTCTTAAATTCCCGTACAATCTATCTTGTGACTCGGTCTTCGATCTCTATTCCTTGTGATAATCGCCCGTGATCCGTACAACCTGAACTCACCACATACATTACTAACATTAGCACACATTATATAAACAAGATTCTTTCACGTACACTTCACATTTCGTCCTTTTCGAACTTTAAGCATTTCATCTGCTTATCCATTTCCTGGTGAGGCTTCAATAACGTACCTGCATTACTTTCCATTCTCAAGGTACACCATTAATAACGTTAACACTCAACGTGTCTAAATCATGCATACATACGTACATACATACATACATACATACATACATACATACATGCATACATACTTACACATCTACATACGTACATACCTTTCCTACGACTTTACATACGTGCATACACTCATACATGTCTTTATTCATACATACTGTTATGGGTGAAATTCTGAGCCCATATCCTGGAAAATATCTTGATTTATATCTTGGTTATATAGTATCTGTTTACATCTGGGATGCTGGTTCAGGATATTGGTAACAGCCTGAATGGTATCCTCAGGATTACTAACGGATTATGTGCAGGTACGTGGGTTAGAAGCTAGCAACGTTCACAAGGACTCATTCCGCGGAAGACTCGGTCCAAGTTGTTCAAGGAAAGACATTAAGCCCGCTTTATTTGGTTCCAAACGGCTATTTATGGAATATTCGGGAGCATCCCATATTTATAGGAATTTTAGTTTCTATTTAGCAACTATAAATAGGTGGGTATACCAGATCAAATAGGACATCACATTTACACTCGCTACACTCTAACACTCGCTCTCTAGCAATTTTCACTTTTATACAAAAGCATTGTAACACTTAGCGATCTGGTCTATATCCTGCACTGTATCCTGACGTTTGAAGCAATAAGAAGAACAAGGCAGCTACGATTGTCAGCTCCCGAGGTTTTATGCCGGCGATCTAGATTGATCAAGGGCTTTCCTCGTACATCTCGTGTCATTTATTTTACTTTTTGCTCATAGTTTGATCATAGATACAGCTCAATATCCTGAGCCGTATCCTGAATACTGATTTTCCAAATAACTTAACCGGCATATTTTCAACACACTTTCTAGCACACTACCTCACTTTACTAATTTGATCACTTAATTGCCTTGGTAATTTTTGACCAAAACAATTTGGCGCCCACCGTGGGGCAAGTGGTGCTCTCTTTACTAATTTTTTTTGTGAAATCGTTAATCGGTTTTCTATTCTCAAAACTTTTTGCCACATTGTCCATAATGGCCTCAAGATCAAACATGAGCTCCTCTACTATGTCTGCTATGACTTCTGCTACTACCGGTTCGGTGCTTCCACCACCTCCTCCAAGAATGCCAACCTCTTCACAACCTCAGGATATTATCCCTACCCGGAATGTTCAGGGATCCGCTCCCATTTTAGCTTCTAATGATGAAATTTTAACCTTATTTGGAAGTGTGCAGGAACAAATGAGGCAGCAACAGGAAACAAACCAAATGCTGTTGAGGGAAATACAACTTTTGAAGTCTGGTTCGAGCAGATCTGCTGAGGATATTGTCACTCCATTACAACCCAGAACTTTGAACTTCAGTTCAGCTGTGTATACTGAGGATAACAGGGGGAATATTGTGCCCAGCCTTCCTCAGAATCATACTCCTGAAATACCCTCCTCGGTCAGGATGTCAACCATGAGGAGCTCAGGATATGCTTCAGGATATGGGCAAAATCTGTAACACCTCGAAAATTCACGTCCTATAATGTGTTGACACGTGTCATAAAGTTTAAACGTGTGAAAGAAATATTATGGAAGGACTAAAGTTGACAAACATGGAAAGTATGTGAATATACGTATTCTAAGTGTCAACTGTGAATAAATATAATGTACATTAACCCTACACGATGCTCATACCTTCAAACGAATAAATCATGGATCATACGAAGCTAAAAGTGGGAGATTTCAAACTACAGGGACCAAATGTGTCAACATGTTTAATTTATACCTCTGAGTGACCTTTTGACAAACCCGAAGCTTTGTAAATATTAAATATGCTCACGAGAATGCACCATAAAAATTTCATAAAGTTTCGTTAACGTATGAGAAAGTTATGATCAAATTCGTGTGCGAAGTGTTAAAGCGTAAACGTTGAAAGTTAGGACTTTTCGGGTGACAATAAAGTTACCCGGGGACTTGGCAAAGTGGGTATATGTTTTAAAGCCTTCATAGGTCGATTATAAGGGTTTACCATGCAAGAAACAAGTGCCTATTCGAGTTTTGAAGAGCCAAGGACCAAATCGCAAAAGATAAAGGATGCTGAGTTTTGAAGACCGTCGCGCCACGCGAGGGTCCCTCGCGCCACGCGAGGGACTCCCAGTTCCGGAAAAACGGGGCTGTTGTCTGCCAAGAGCTTTGTGCGCGACCTTTACCTGATTTTTCACATCTTCTGGCCCCTAAAACACCCCCTAAGCATCTAGGACACATGTTGATCGATTGTGGGCACTAGTAGACTTGTTTGTCAATCAAATGTGGTGAGTGAATCCACTATAAATAGGCCTTCAAGTTCACAACACTTCCTCACATCATTCAAGTGCCTTCTGATCGATTCTGGAGCTCTCAAGCAGGTCCAACTGATCATAAGTCGTGCATAGGACTCTTGTAAGTCTGCTAGTCCTTCTTTATTTGAGTTTAGCTTGTTTAATTAGCTAAAAGTCAAACCGTCGTAATTACGGTTTGACTTCGAGATTAGTCAATAATGGCTCAGTCATATCTCGAATTAAAAGTAGTTATGAGTTGGTATTTATGTGGGTAATAAAACCTCAAAAGGGTTTCCCCTGATCACCACTCTAACCAGGTCAAAAGTCGGGTCAAACTTATAATTAAAAAGTCAACAGGATGCTTAAAATGTCATTTATGCATAATTAGCTATCTAGAACATATACAACCTGTTTGATCATTGTTATAACTTAGTAATTAGAGTAAGAACATGTCTAAACATGTTCAACCCGACTATTTCCTGTTTAGACCCGGTTCGGAACCGAAAGTCGCATAGTTTGACTTTCACTTTGACTTTCAGTTCTGACCCGTTTAGGCATGTTTTAGAAATGACTCAGAGCTTTAATTGGATTAGGTTACATGTTAGAACAACCCTCTGTGATTATACACCTTGGTTCACTAGTTATCCAATTAATATGCATGTTTCCGTTAATTGCTCATATGTTGACCGTTATGCCCTTATTACCTTAAAACGTGAATTATGAAAATGTAAAAGTGTAGAAACCTTAAATACTGATATATAAACTTGTATGCAAAGTTTGACATCAGTTTGACATCAGTTTGACTTGTAGATTAAGAGTTATGCTCATTATCGCAAAATTAAAGCTTTATGTTAATAAAATGGCGTAATTAGCGTATAGCCTACTTAAACATACTTTTTGATATCAAATCTTTTACCCACTGATGCAATATATTATTTTGGGATTTTTAAATATTTTTAATTAATTTTAGGCTGAGCATAACTAGTAGTCGTAGGCCTAATCCGGTAATTGTCGGTTTTGCCCTTACGGGCCATAAAATGAGTTTTACACATCTAAACGACTCCAAACCTTTTGCTACTGATCACATATGATAAATAAATTATTTTAAGCCTTCTGGAAATATAAAGTTATCAGATTTAAGTACCGAACCCGGTAATGGCCTTTAATCGCCTTATTTAGCGTTTTTAACGCATAGTATGTTTTAAAATCATATTGAACATACCCGGGTTGATACCTACTGATATATGAGGCAAATTATAATATTTTAACAGTAAGCAAAGGTTGATAAACTCAGACTTCAGTTTTGAGCTTTTCGGCTTATGTGAAATTACCAAAATACCCCTACGGGGCATAGTTGGTTAAAAATGATAAATTTCACATACATGCTTTAACCTACTGATATAACTTAGCAAATTAAGTATAAGTACTGATTACATCAGACCTGTAACTCAGTTAAACACTTAAACGCTTTTATAAACTTTTAAATGACCAAACTACCCCTACGGGGCCTAGCTTGTGTTTAAACACGTTTCGGGCATAATGAAAGACACCTTACTGATGTCACAACATATTTGAGACATAATTAACTTAGGAAACCTGTATATAGCTCTTACAGATACCCGTTAAGCATACTACGCGTTCGGTTCGGTTTATGTAACAAGTTTACATAAATTAGCCGAAACGGGTCAAACCTTATCGGTTTTATCTCAAAATCCAGAATGTGAATAATAAACCCATATTAAACAAGTCTTCAAACTTGTCGGGTCTGAATCACATTCTATCCGGTCTTCGCTTAATCGTGCGTACGAACCGTATCTTGAAACTAGCCGGTCTAAGCTTAAGCTTAATAAAAGGCCCGTTAGAATTCTAATAGGTTATTATAAACCTTCGTTCCAAATTAGGAGGACCAGTAAAAGCTACGTGCATTTTTGCTTGTTGTGATTAATACTTACTCAGGTAAATACTTTTAACTTATTTTCCCTATACGGGCTTGGGTTACGGTATATAGCATACCGCTTGATCGGGCATCAAATCTCCACCGTTAAAGTGGGTAGTTGAATAATTTGATCGGCTCGTTTAAACAGTCTTGTTTACTTTACAGCCTTTGGGGGGTTAATGACCATGTCCCGGATATCCTTGGCATCATCTTACGAGATGGCCACGACCTGAGCACCGGGTGTAGGCGTACACCTGTCAGTGTATAACTCAATTATGTGGTGTGTCTATTGATCTTTAACCCGGACTAGATCCGGGCTACTGAACGCATAAGTAACATGTAATTCGTTCACAAGATTATAATATTAAATAATTCTCCCAAGTTAAACAAAAATGTTTATGCCACGTGCATCCAAACCAATTTTCAATCATTTTCCAAAATGAGTCAGTTGATTGTATTTACCAGTGTAAACTGACGTATTTTCCCAAAAAGACTGAATGCAGGTACTAAACGAAATTGGCTGGATTGTCTCCTTAGCATCAATAAAAAGTCTCGCCAGCTTAGGATGCCTGAAGTCTGTTGAACCATTAATATTATTTTATTTCGATCCGTTCTGTGGATAAACTTCCGGATATTGTTACATTGATAAATAATATTAAATTCGGTTGTATCATATTATAAATTTTGCTTCCGCTGTGCATAATAATATTGTGTTGTTTGACTATTACGTTGCCAACCACGTCACGATACTCCCCCACCGGGCCCACCGGTGACACGTGGAAATCGGGGTGTGACAGGTTGGTATCAGAGCCAACACTGAGTGAATTAAACACTAGCCTTTTGTGTTTAATCTCAGTTACACAATTGCACATATCTAAACCTTCGAGTCTAGACTTATAACCTAGGACAAATTCCACCTTATTCGGGTTTTGTTTTGTCCTTTAAATTTTATATTTCTTATTGTTATCTCATGCTTTATTGACAGGAATATCAAAATGCCTCCAAGATTTTTCCGTAGACGGAGACGAGGACAGGGGCCGATCACCGCCCCCAACGACAATGAAGCTGGACCGTCCAATGTACGAGCTCCATCTGCTACGGAGAGCTACGATCCACGTCAGAACAGGAGAAACCTGTTCGAGCCGGCGAGACGATCCGTTTCGCACAGCTCTACACCTCCGGTCCACAATTCATACGGACCACATTCGGAAGACGAGCCCAACAACCCTCTGCCTTCCTACATACCGCTGCAGAGATCTTTGTCCCATCATTCCTATGGAGACCCTACACCTGTTTTTTCGGGGACAGTTTAACCCGGTAGGATTCATACCAGAACCCGTGGGCTTCAACCCACTAGGGCCAGACGATCACTTCTCCGGTGATAATGCGGATGACATGGACGAGGATACGGACCCCGTCATGCCGGCGAGTGGTACTCCGAACCACCCGATAGAAATCTCCGACGGATCTTCATTTCATGGATCACCTTATGTTGGTCCGGACAGCTTTCAGGCGATGTTCACTCGGCACGAGTGGTACTACACACCTCCTCACCACTCGTCGCCTCATGAGCAGCAGCAGTCGCCTCATGAGCAGCAACCGCAGCAGGAGCAGCAGCAGCATCATCAAGATTCCTCTGAGGATCACCGATTTGTGGCAGTTACGCCACCACCTCCACCGCCACCAGTTCAGCCGGCACCTCCTCAACCGCCAAGGCGTAGGAGAACTGGTGCACGTATGTCATCACGTGCGGGAGACTTTCATTTCAGCTCCCCACGTCAGTCAAGTGCCAGCCACTACCCGCCACATCAGGAGGACCCACAAATGGGTGGGCCTTCCAACCCAGCGATGCCGCAGTTGCCGCCAATGGGTTTTGACAACCCAATCCCAGCTTATACAGGTTCCATGGCATACAACCCGTTCGAGCCGCCAGTCCACCACAACTACGGGTATGCAGAGGCCGACCCCTACTTGGTGGCAGCTAACTACAATGCCCTGCACCCAGAAGGACAATACGGAGCTCCATGGGGAGTTGGGTACCCAACACAAGGGTACCAGATACCACCTAGGCCCATCATACGGACTCAATCACAGCCGCCTAGGTTCTCCCCACCTGAGCATGAGGAACTCCTTCAGAGGCTGGATCAGGTGGAACGGGAAGTGCACAGGGACCGTAGGGAGAGACAGACTTTCTTCCAATGATTAGTAGGATTGATCAAAGGGAAGAACAAGAAGGATCATTGAATCCTTCCATTTTCTGTATAAGCCCCTGCGTGGGTGTATTTGGTTGTTAAGCCCTATATGGGTATGTGTGTTGGTATGTTTGTTTGTGTAAGTCCCTACGTGGACAATTATGTTGTTAAGCCCCTATGTGGGTATGTATGTATGATGATTTGACCCCTGCGTGGGTCTATTTTCCGTTAACCCCTGCGTGGGTATGATGTTTAATTGTTAAAGTCCCTGCGTGGACTAGTTTGTTTGCTTAAAGCCCCTGCGTGGGCAAGTACTTGTTTGACCCCTGTGAGGGTAAGTTGTTATTTGAAAAGACCCGTTTAGGGCAGTGTATAATATTTTGAATAAATCAATGGAATGTTTGTTTTATAAATTTCATGCTTGCCATTTTGCGCATAAATAATTTATAAATGAAATAAATAAATTAAAATCATTCCTTTCAAATTAATCTGCCTATGTAATTATTTGATTAAGAGTCTTAAAGTGTGAAACCTAGCCTCGTGTCAAATATAGACCGGGCCAAGATGGTAAGACCTGTTTAAAAGATTCAAGTCCCTGTTAACATCTTAAAACATGTTAACACTCCTGGCAGAAGTGATTCGTTAAAATCACATGTCATTCTTATGTGTATAAGGATTCTTTAGAAGATTCCAAACCCAATTATATGATCTCTGAATCATGGGTTAAGATCATCAATTAAGATGATCATATTTTAACCATACGTGGTAATGATGCCTACGGGCCCAGCTCACTTCCATATGAGCCAAAAGACAGTGGTAGTTATAACTCCCTGTCTGATAAGGGTAATAAACTAGGTTCAAACCTTAAAAGTCTTGATTCTCTGAAATCATAGCTTATAATTTAAATTGTCCATGTGACTAATCCTTATGTGCTAATATATATTGTTATTGTTTATAATTAGGATAAATTTAATTGAAATCCTAAATCAATACGATTAATAAGTTAACCAAATATGGTCTCCGTTTACCATGGTTAACGAGTTACCCTAAGGGGTAATTCCATAATAAACTCCCAAATAAAATATTGTTCTTGTTTTCTGCAACAGTTCAATTCAAATGGCTGACTCAAATGAAATAAATAGCCATCTAGTGGAGCAAAAATGAGAACGCCCAGATTACGTTAACGGGTGCTGAATTAAAAGCGATCATAGACGGCGCTGTTACACAGGCTTTAGAAAGGCAGTATGAAGAATACAGTGGTACTCGAAGTAGGACCCACTCTGCAACACATTCAAAGCCCAAGACACATTCTGAGGCTCATAGCAAGCCTCCTCCCAAAAAGAATGGACCCAAGAAAGATGGTGATGACCGTCACTCCACCAACCATCAAAGTGTCCCATCTCGGCAATTAGTACTGCATCAAGAAACCCGTAACAAGGGTTGCTCCTATAAGTACTTCGTGTCTTGTAAACCCAGGGATTTTACTGGGGAAAAAGGAGCCGTCGACTGTATGACTTGGCTGGACGAGATGGACACGGTGGTAGATATCAGCGGGTGCGCTGAAAGGGATGTAGTTAAGTTTGTGTCACAGTCCTTCAAGGGTGAAGCGTTAGCATGGTGGAGATCTCTGATTGAGGCCACCGGAAAAATCCCATTGTATAATATGTCGTGGGATCAATTTGTCGCCCTAATCAAGGATAACTACTACCCTCAACATGAGGTGGAGAAGATAGAATCCGACTTTCTATCGTTGGTGATGACGAACCTCGACTGTCAAGCTTACCTGACAAGCTTCAATACGCTGTCCCGGTTGGTTCCCTACCTGGTAACCCCGGAGCCAAAAAGAATCGCTCGCTTTATTGGTGGTTTAGCCCCCGAGATCAAGGCAAGCGTAAAAGCTTCTCGGCCAGCTACCTTCAGGTCTGTAACTGACATTTCCTTATCCCTCACTCTGGATGCGGTCAGGCAGAGATCGCTGAGGAATAAGGAGGCCGAGAAGAGGAAGCGTGAAGATGATGGTTCACGAAAGTCGAACAAGAAGCACCGTGGGAGCGGTGACAACAAGAAAGGGTCGGAGTCGAGGAAGGATGGGCAAAATTCTGGTGAAAAGCCCAAGTGTAAAATTTGCAAGAAGTAGCACTATGGAAAGTGCAGACTGGAGTCGAACTCTCAGACTCAGTCAAAACCCTTTGCTTGTGGAATTTGCAAGTCCACGGATCACAAAACCCTGGATTGCAAGAAGATAAAAGACGCAACGTGCTACCGTTGCAATGAAAAGGGGCACATCAAGACCAACTGCCCAAAGTACAACAAGAAGCCTGAAGAGGCTAAGAAGACTAATGCCAGAGTCTTCAGAATGGACGCGAAAGAGGCTGTGCAAGACGATAATGTCATAACAGGTACTTTCCTTGTAAATGATATCTTTGCAAGAGTACTTTTTGATTCAGTCGCAGATAAGTCTTTCGTAGATCATAAGTTTTGTAAATTGTTGAATTTACCTGTCAAAACCTTAAGCGTAAACTATGAGGTAGAGTTAGCAGATGGTACCATAGAAACCGTCTCTACGGTGTTAGATGGATGTGTTATATCCATTAAGAACCATTCTTTTCCTCTATCTCTACTTCCCTTTAAGTTGGCTAGTTTTGACATAGTTTTGGGTATGGACTGGTTATCTCATAACCAGGCCCAAATCGTATGTAACATGAAACAAGTAGTGATAAAGACTCCGTCTGGTGAATCACTCACCATTCGGGGAGATACCCAGTATGGACTACCTGAGCAAGTGACTATGCTCAAGGCTTCCAAGTGTTTGAAGAAGGGGTGTGTCATCTACATGGCGCAAGTGATTATTGATGAGCCTAAACCAAAGATAGAAGACATCCCTGTCATTTCAGAATACCCAGAAGTGTTTCCTGAAGATCTACCTGGTCTACCACCAGATAGACAAGTCGAATTCAGGATCGATATCATCCCCGGAGCGGCACCAGTTGCTAGAGCACCATACAGATTGGCACCCACAGAAATGAAGGAGTTGCGGACACAGCTAGATGAATTACTGGCTAAAGGTTTCATTAGACCTAGTTCATCTCCTTGGGGAGCGCCAATCTTGTTTGTCAAGAAGAAGGATGGGTCGATGCGTCTGTGCATCGACTATCGCGAGCTTAATAAAGTCACGATCAAGAATAGGTATCCTCTGCCCAGGATCGACGATTTGTTCGATCAGCTTCAAGGGGCAAGTTACTTCTCAAAGATTGATTTGAGGTCAGGCTACCATCAATTGAAGGTCAAGGATGAAGACGTGCACAAGACTGCATTTAGGACTCGTTATGGCCACTACGAGTTCCTAGTGATGCCTTTTGGGCTCACTAATGCACCGGCCGCGTTCATGAACCTCATGAATCGCGTTTGCAAGCCATACTTAGATAAATTCGTCATCGTTTTCATCGACGACATTCTTATTTATTCAAAGAATCAAGCTGACCACGAGAAACACCTTCGCTGTATTCTCAAACTCCTACATCAGGAGAAGCTCTATGCCAAATTCTCTAAGTGTGAATTTTGGCTACGAGAAGTCCAATTTCTTGGACACGTGGTTAGTGAGCGTGGTATCCAGGTGGATCCCGCTAAAGTTGAAGCCGTAATGAATTGGCAAGAGCCAAAGACGCCTACTGAAATTCGTAGCTTCCAGGGATTGGCAGGATATTACAGGCGTTTCATTGAAAATTTTTCAAGGATTGCTGCACCCCTAACCTCCTTAACTAAGAAGAAGGTTAAGTTTGTTTGGGGCTCTAAACAGCAAGAATCCTTTGATATTCTGAAGCAAAAGTTGAGCAACGCTGTCACACCCTGTCTTTTGCGGAAGCGTATGATGTGTGACTAGCTTGTTATCATTGCATTCAATCGTAATAAACAACTACATGATCAAAACGATGTTCATCCATTTATGAAAGTTTAAGTATTACAAATACTTGTTATTTAAGTTTTCAAAACACGACCTTTGACAAGGTTTCAATTCAACAAAAGTGGATGACATCTAAACTTGTAGTCTACTTCTAGTTACGACACTTGCGCCCAAGATCCATCCTATCACCTGAAATACATGTAATTTTGGAAAACATCAACATAAAGTTGAGCGAGTTCATGCGTTTTTGTATTTCACGTTTTTATACTTTATATGAAAACATAGTATGTATAATTCAAGTCTTTCTTGAGTACCCCACGTACTCAAGTATAATTCCCGTTTTCTTGAGTACCCCACGTACTCAAGTATCATTCAAGTGTTCTTGTGTACCCCACATTTTAAATGATTGTTTATACAAGGACATTAAGGCATGTGAGGACATATGGAGCATTAGTGTTGGCTCCTTTAAGGCATGTGAGGACATATGGAGCATTAGTGTTGGCTCCTTTAAGGCATGTGAGCATATGGAGCATTAGTGTTGGCTCCTTTACTATGTCGATTACCCTCGACTGTGTCGATTTCCCTTGACTGTGTCGATTTCCCTCGACTGTGTCGATTTCCCTCGACTGGGACACCGAAGCACTCAAGTGGTCACATAAGGACCCTGAGTGGGGCTCGGCCGTACCTGTTAGATCTAACCCTCGTCCCTAATTAAGTATTAATGGCATCTCAATATCTAGTTTAAGCTCACATGATCTAGTATTTTCTAGGCTTTTCTTAAAGCTCATCATATTGCACTCACCACGAGTGCTTCTCGTATTCTCAAATTATATTGCACTCGGTTCTCGTTCTCACCAAGAGTGCTTCTTGTATTTTTACCCTTTGTAAAAATTATAATATTTGTAACATGTATTTCACCCCCGAGAGTTATAAAACCAAAAACAGTTAGAGAAAAGGGGGAGCATGAACTCACAACTTTGCGTTCCTTGCGTCGTAAACTTCACCGGATTTGCTTAATTAACTTCGTAACCTATACGTGTTTTCTTAACGTTAGACACTAGACTTGCGTCGCACAAGTACAGTCACTCTCTTTTGTGTATACATTTTCTTGTGTTAAAAATATTTCATATTTTTAACTAAATGTCTGACTTATATTATTTTCTCAAAAATAAATATAAGCTTTTTGTATTTTGCACTTTGCACCCGAATTATGTATCTTGCCTAAGTATGGTGTATGTGTATTTTTATGTTTATACCCCTCATGAGTATTTAGTGTATCTTTAAGTCTTAATACACTAGCACGTATAACACATACTATATACACTTAGCACAAAAGTTGGTGATAAAATAATATATATTTTTCTCTCAAAAATATACATACTTATATCCATTTTTATTCTTGAAGAAATCCTCATTTCTTATCACCAAAAATTAGGGAAACCTTGGTAATACTTTAAATACATTTTTAGGGAATAAGTTTCCCAAAAACTTATATTTTTCTAAGTGTCAAAATTTATAAAAATTTTGACAGAGTTTCCCCTAAAAATGGAGGTTTCCCATGTTTTCAAAACATGTGTTTATTTTCTTTTAAATCGCCAACAATCATCAACAACGATTATTATCAACAACAATCACTAATTTCTCCATTTCATGAACTTGAATATTTACAAAAATGTGTAGTAATTTACTAGCACATTTAGTAAGCCTTGTTATCTTTAAAAATAAGTTTAATTTCTTAAAAACTTTATTTTTAAAGAATATGAAGTTTCACAATTTCTAGTCGGTTTTTACGAAAATTATTTCTTTGTTAAAACTTTTGTTACACAAGTGTCCACGCACTTGTTTGTTCATAAAAACACCTCTACTTCATGAAGGATCCGGTTTTAAAACATGGTTTTGTCTTACAGTTGGTCTTTCGAAAATACCACTTGTAGATCTTTAGATCTACTAGTTTAGAACTCCATTTCATAAGATAATTGTTTTTACACAAGTTCATGTTTAGTGTGTAGTAGAGTTTCATCATTTAACCCTTTTCATTCTTAACATATTCTATGTCATGTTTCATGAACATGACTAATCCGGGTTAGATGATGATCCGAGCTACCACAACATAGATCGGCACTAAATAATCACCACAAAACAAGTCTTACAAGTTTTACACAACTCTTATGCTTTTAACCAACATGTTCATCATTTATGTAGACTTTTAGTTTCGATCTTGTGTGTGTTTGATTTCTAACCATTAAATCGCTTATTATCCACTCTAAACAAGAACAAGATGGTGTTTTAGAACACTTACTACTAGCTCAAGGCTAGGGAAGAACAAGTGTGAAGATCAAGTGGTTAATAGCCCACAAGAGAGGTCCTTCAAGTTCCGTTGCTTGCAACCTTCCTAATTAAGCTCGAGACACCCTAGAACAAGCTTGGAAATATTGTTGGATGAATGAAAATGAGAGGAGGTAGAGATGGTGGTGTGGCCGTGAGGTAGAAGAAGGAAGAAAAGAAAGATGGTGGGTGTTTTGTGTGTGAGGTAATGAGAGGATGAAGACTACTTAAAACCGTCTTCCACTATTACCCCATGGTCATCATGTTCCCTAAGTACATGTACATATCTTTCACCAAATCTAATGAGATCTATAAGATCTTGATGAGATTATGTAGTATCCAACAATTAGGCCATGTGGCCGATTTACTAGTTTGTAGGGGGGGGGGGTCTAAGTGTAATTTTCATCGAATTAGTACACTACAAAATCTCTAAAAAATCTTAGTGAATCCAAGAAAAATCAAGGAAGATCTTGTAAGATTAAGTGAATCAATGGAGGATTTTGGTGGGGGCCACTACCTTGGGCCGTCCACATGTAATGGGGGGGGGGGGGGGTAAAGTGTAAATTCCCATGGTAGTGTAAGTAATCTAATTAGTTTTCTAGTATAGTATTGGGACTTTAACGTGTTATCATGTTACAAGGGGTGTTATGGTGCTGGGGGACCATAACTGGTTCAGAAAATAAAAACAATGCTTCCAGCATTATTTTGGTGTTCCGGGTAATGTCCGGTTGTTCAGTTATATACCGGTTCGTTAAAGTGCTAAATTGCACCTTTTAGTGTCTTTTAAGTGCCCTTTTATAACACTTTCAATTCCCGACACTCAGGGAAGTATTCTGGATGATAAATCATGATTTCTGCATGATATTCATATGTTTAAATGCTGAATTATTGCTGAATTATATAAATTATGCACTTAAAGTGCGTTTCGGGTGCTTTTTAGTGCTTATTTTTGCTTTCGCAATGTCTATAAATTAAACCCTTATATGTACTCTTGGGTTTTAATGTACTTTTGTCGTCGGACCTACACCTAGGCCTCAATTCTAATGTCTGACTGCTTTCTGCAGTTCCGTTGACATGATGTGTCTTACCGGTGAGTTTACTAATATTTCTGACGCAACGCTCTCGTTTATGCATAAAGCTATATTTTGTAGTATATATCATGCATGAATTCACTTGTATGGAATTCAGAAATTTATTTGTCTGGTAAACCAGATCATGCACAGTCATTTAAGCGCAAATTACTGTTCATCTAGTGTACGGAAAAGTGACGGTTGTCACAGTCTCCCCCCGTTAAAAGAATTTCGTCCCGAAATTCAAGCGATGCCATCGGTCGCAGGGGAGTTGTGAAACCAATATGGTCACTTAGATTCATGATTTGTCTTCATGTTCCCATGAAATCTCTGGGTCATGTCATGAATTCTATCATACTCAAGTAAGTCGATCATGACTTTTCTGTATCTCGCGGACTCTTGGTCCGTAACCTCAACAGGTTTCTATAGTATCACGGACTCTTGGTCCAAAACCTCAACGGGTTTCTATAGTCTCACGGACCCTTGGTCCAAAACCTCGACGGGTTTCTATAGTATCACGGACTCTTGGTCCAAAACCTCAACGGGTTTCTATAGTATCACGGACTCTTGGTCCAAAACCTCAACGGGTTTCTATAGTATCACGGACTCTTGGTCCAAAACCTTAACAGGTTTCTATAGTATCACGGACTCTTGGTCCAAAACCTTAACAGGTTTCTATAGTAATTCTTGTTGTTTTTCGTTGACGTGAATTTTATTTATGGGAACAATGACCGTTCCTTAAGTCAGACTCCTCTATAGACTAGACACATGAATGCGTCGTGATCACTACTGATCTTTTTCTGGGAGTTTCATCTTGTGAACAATGGTTCTGATCCCTACACCGGGGATTCAACCTTTTCGTTTTCCAAATCACACTACGCCTTCTCTAGGCGAGGCTCTCATTTTAGTCATACTTCTTGTCTCAAATTCTTTCGACTTATGCCGCTCATCGGCGTAATTTTTCTGTATTCTGTGGGCTGTCCTGATATTATCACATATCTGAAGGATCTTGCCTCTAGTTTTTCCTGGGCCATTTCGGGCCAGTTGATTGTTTATTTTCGGTCTCCGTTCAACGCGACGGGGATCGTCTTGTTATGTTCTATCTGAAGCTTCAAACGAGGCGATTTTTAACGGCGGTGTGATAAATATGGTTGTAGGAAGACTCTACTATGGGCAAGTGAGTGTTCCAACTTTTCGTTAAAGTTTATCACACAAGCACGTATCATGTCCATTCAGTCTGCATCGTTCAGCAGCTCAGTTCATATTCGAGTTCTTACGATCATCGGTGTGTTGCAACCCTTGTGATCAATAAAGATCGTGCAACGTTTTCTTTCAGGTACTGGCGTCCAGTTGCGGCGCGCAATCACTGTATCTATCTCAAGATCTCTTCTCGTGATTCCTTAATCAATGTGCCGCGTGTGCAATGTCGTGGTCTCGTTGCATCGACGTACAATCGAGACTTTGTCGAGAGACGTCACATAATTGCAACTCTAGCTCCTTAGCTCTTGGTTGCAAGGTTGGCATGAATTTCATTCTTATCCACCATGTATCTTAAAGTTCTCCCTTCGCGAACTCGAAATCCGCTTTTCGTCATCATTGCACATAACTGTACTTTCTCTAAGAGTTGCAAGGTAAATTGCGGCTGTTGCTCACGACCTTCCTTGGTCGTTGGCCATATAAGAATGTAGTCAATAAGTATATGACTTATCCAGGTATGGCTCACACGTTCGATTCATGAGGTCCATGATTATTGTCGATGCATGTGTTAAGCCAAATGATACGACAAGGATCTCGTAATGCTCGAAGCAAGTCCTAAAGGTCGTTTTAGGGATATTTCCTTTTGTATTGACAGTGGAGGATATCTTGTCCTCTAATCGATCCTTGAGTGGTAACTGGAACCTTACGATTGGCTCATTTGTGTCACCAGTCCCTGGCAAAGGATTCTGATCCTCAATTTTCTGAAGTTTATGTAAAGTGGAGACTACCAACTTTCTCCTTGTCTCCTTAACTAAGGATGTTATGTCCTTAATTCACTCTATCTAACAGCTCTTGTAGTTGTATAAGAGGTTCATGCTTCGCTGGTGAAGCTAGTCGGTATGGCGTCATTCGTCACTGGTGCTGCTCCTGGCACGCGATTTATCCTGAACTCCTCTTGTCGTTACAGAGAGGCGTTCCTGGCAAGTCTTCCGAAAAAGCTACTGGGACTTCTTCCGTCACGGGGATGTTCTCAGGCTCTGCAGTCTACTCGGAGGCGTTTCTATGACAATTGAGGGATGTCGTAGATCTGCCGCCTTGTGGGGTCTAGCATCCTTGCACCTATTGCAGGATAGTTTAGGTTTCATCATTCGCAAGAGGGATGCGACTGATTTTCTCATATCAAACGACTTCAGCTCTATATTTGGATTTTTGGTCCATGCTGATTATCATATTATGACTCGCGAGTCAATAGTAACAGAAGGTTCCGGCCTTCTGAGTCCCTAAATACAATCCTTAATCGCTTCGACTGTTTAAACTAGCCTCCTATATGCCCATTTCTAAAGAATACGGGGCGTCTATCTTACTTGAGACTAGGCCAAGCAGTTTCTTAAGTTCTAAGCATGCAAGGTTGAAGTTGATGCCAGTATTAAAAATAGATGCATAAGGTTGGTTAATAGGGAACGTACCCGTAACCGCATCTGGGTCCTGGCGTGCTTCACGAGTTTCAATCGTGAAAACCCTTCCTTGCTTGTTTCTTCCCAGGACAATCTTTCCTAAAGTGCCCTGCTTCACCACATTTGTAGCAACCTGGTATTCTCTTATTTCTTCCATCTGGGTCCTTCGCCCAACAGGCATCCTTACTGTGCCCTTCTTTTCCACACTTTCCGCACGTAGGCCTTAGACATCGACCTTCATGGTGAAAAGTGCATTCCCCGCATCTCGGCTTAGTCCCCGAGTATATTTTGCCACTAGCCTTATTAGTGGCTCCATCAGTTTTCTTGTCATGCGGCGGTTTCACTTTCTTTCTTTTGCCTGTTTTAGAGCTTCCATAGTTGACTTGGGTGCTCATCTTTAGATTCGAAGACTTCCTTTTCTTATTGCCTGATGACTCCACATGAGTCTCTTTCTTGTTATCCTCAGATTCCGAAAATTTTCCCGCACGTAGAGCTTCTTCAGTAAGGGTGACACTCATATTGATAGCCTCTGCAATGGTTGAGGGCTTTGAGGTAGTAACCATGCTCCTGATCTGAGGTGCAAGTCCCCAAATGAATCGTTCAACCCTTTTAAATTTCGGTTTGACTAAGTAGGGGACGACCCTAGACAAGTCGTGAAATCGTTGGACGTATTCAGGAATCTTCGGTCCATCCATTTTCAAGTTCCAGAACTCCACCTCAATCTTCTGGATTTCAGCCCTAGAACAGTATTTCTTTTCCATCATTTCCTTGAGCTCGTCCCAGCTTAGTGCATAAGCAGGATCTGCACCAAGGGCTTAAACCTGAAGGTTCCACCAGGAGAGAGCGCCATCTATGAATAACCCCGAGATATAGGTAACACTCTGTTGGGGCGAACAGTTACTCATTCTTAGGATGGAGTCAGTCTTTTCTGCCCAACGAACAAATGCAACGGCACCTCCTGTGCCATCACAATTTAGTGGCTTGCAGTCCAGGAATTGTTTATAGGTGCAGCCAGTTGGAGGGTTATTTTCAGTAGTGCCATCGCTGTGCTTAGAGCGGAGGGCTTCATGTCGCGCAATTGCCTGTGAGATGCGTTCTTGCAGCTCGGCTTCTGTCCTTGGCAACGTACTGGTGTTTGTGTCTCGCCTGGGCGGCATTCTCTTCTGCCAAAATGGTATGAAGTAGGTTAGACAATATTTCAATTGTCTATGATATACATAGCACCATGAGCCACCCAACTTCACACGTATATATATCCAGTGTATAAGCGAGAAAACAGTTATTGAGCCTTCACATAGGCTTGCCAACTTGGCATATTGTTTGAAATGAACTCGAGGCTACTTCGCCTTGGTCATTCAAGTTTCAGTTATTTCCTGCTACATTGGTTTTCTTAGGTCTTTAGCTTTACTGGTGCGTATATTTCCCCTTTGATGGGGTTGTTTGTGTATAGGTGATAGGAAGTGTATCGTCACTGATTCTTCCTGAATGTCATTCCACCTCTCTTGCTTAAACATCGTCTTCACAAATGTCTCGTATGCAGGTAGAAGTGTCGGTCACGAAGTAGGCTGAGACAGGCTTCCTACTTTCTAACGTGCTAAAGCACTGATCTATGTATTGTTCTACCAGATGAAGGTGAGGACACCTATAGATAAATTTTGTATGGTTTTCATTAGCTCGGCCCGCAGAGTCCACCAGGATTTCTGTGCACTACAAGTCGTTATTACGTGGGCCCCCGTAATAATAAATTGTCTTGCACAGTTACCCCAAATTTTCTCTCGTCCAAGCAGATGATCAATCAAGGAGGGGACACTATTGTCCTTGTACCTCTTGTCATGGAAAGGACCTTTGCGATGGTCCACGCGCTAACATTCGTTATCGTTACGCGCGTATAGGCACGATGATTAGATGGAATAGGAATAGAGAGAATTCCGAGTAGTTGGAGGGGCACCTTCGAGATGAATACTTCATCTTCCTTTTCTGGTCAAGTATGTCGTCAATCTTGCTTCACATAAGCCGCAGGGATCTCGTCCCGTTGATTGAGAATTTGATCAAGGTTGCCGCCTCTGCCTCGCCATCATCACCGTAGTTAGGCACCTTCACGATCGAGAGGGAAGAGCAGCCATCTCCTACGGAAGCAAGCTCAGCATCTTGTTTGGTAATCACTCCCAGCCATGAGCTTTGCAAAGGATGTGAGGTCGGTAGCTTCATCGTGCGAGTCACGTATAGTAATAGGAGTCGGAGTCGAAAGTATCTTATTCACGTCAATAATCATTCCGTACACTTATTTGTATGTATGTATATCAATAACATATATGCTACTTAGCATAATCAAGCAATTTAATGCATTATATTACGTATAACTCTCGTTTTTGGGGGGTCATTTTGTTTTTGGCAAGTCTAACCCGTGTAGACTATGCTTTGGTTGGCACCTTATTTTAAAGGTATTCCTCACTAATGTCCTTGCCTTGTCACTTTTTGAAAAGTGTCTGACTCGTGGATCTTGGCGCTTTCATGAATGCAATGAAAACCTTTTTGTAAAATGTTTTTGTGAGACAACTCTAGTGATTGTAGTCTAGACTCGAGAAGGAATCCTAGTTCACTACAATCGAAGCTCTGATACCAAACTGTCACACCCTGTCTTTTGCGGAAGCGTATGATGTGTGACTAGCTTGTTATCATTGCATTCAATCGTAATAAACAACTACATGATCAAAACGATGTTCATCCATTTATGAAAGTTTAAGTATTACAAATACTTGTTATTTAAGTTTTCAAAACACGACCTTTGACAAGGTTTCAATTCAACAAAAGTGGATGACATCTAAACTTGTAGTCTACTTCTAGTTACGACACTTGCGCCCAAGATCCATCCTATCACCTGAAATACATGTAATTTTGGAAAACATCAACATAAAGTTGAGCGAGTTCATGCGTTTTTGTATTTCACGTTTTTATACTTTGTATGAAAACATAGTATGTATAATTCAAGTCTTTCTTGAGTACCCCACGTACTCAAGTATAATTCCCGTTTTCTTGAGTACCCCACGTACTCAAGTATCATTCAAGTGTTCTTGTGTACCCCACATTTTAAATGATTGTTTATACAAGGACATTAAGGCATGTGAGGACATATGGAGCATTAGTGTTGGCTCCTTTAAGGCATGTGAGGACATATGGAGCATTAGTGTTGGCTCCTTTAAGGCATGTGAGCATATGGAGCATTAGTGTTGGCTCCTTTACTGTGTCGATTACCCTCGACTGTGTCGATTAACCTCGACTGTGTCGATTTCCCTTGACTGTGTCGATTTCCCTCGACTGTGTCGATTAACCTCGACTGTGTCGATTTCCCTCGACTGGGACACCGAAGCACTCAAGTGGTCACATAAGGACCCTGAGTGGGGCTCGGCCGTACCTGTTAGATCTAACCCTCGTCCCTAATTAAGTATTAATGGCATCTCAATATCTAGTTTAAGCTCACATGATCTAGTATTTTCTAGGCTTTTCTTAAAGCTCATCATATTGCACTCACCACGAGTGCTTCTCGTATTCTCAAATTATATTGCACTCGGTTCTCGTTCTCACCAAGAGTGCTTCTTGTATTTTTACCCTTTGTAAAAATTATAATATTTGTAACATGTATTTCACCCCCGAGAGTTATAAAACCGAAAACAGTTAGAGAAAAGGGGGAGCATGAACTCACAACTTTGCGTTCCTTGCGTCGTAAACTTCACCGGATTTGCTTAATTAACTTCGTAACCTATACGCGTTTTCTTAACGTTAGACACTAGACTTGCGTCGCACAAGTACAGTCACTCTCTTTTGTGTATACATTTTCTTGTGTTAAAAATATTTCATATTTTTAACTAAATGTCTGACTTATATTATTTTCTCAAAAATAAATATAAGCTTTTTGTATTTTGCACTTTGCACCCGAATTATGTATCTTGCCTAAGTATGGTGTATGTGTATTTTTATGTTTATACCCCTCATGAGTATTTAGTGTATCTTTAAGTCTTAATACACTAGCACGTATAACACATACTATATACACTTAGCACAAAAGTTGGTGATAAAATAATATATATTTTTCTCTCAAAAATATACATACTTATATCCATTTTTATTCTTGAAGAAATCCTCATTTCTTATCACCAAAAATTAGGGAAACCTTGGTAATACTTTAAATACATTTTTAGGGAATAAGTTTCCCAAAAACTTATATTTTTCTAAGTGTCAAAATTTATAAAAATTTTGACAGAGTTTCCCCTAAAAATGGAGGTTTCCCATGTTTTCAAAACATGTGTTTATTTTCTTTTAAATCGCCAACAATCATCAACAACGATTATTATCAACAACAATCACTAATTTCTCCATTTCATGAACTTGAATATTTACAAAAATGTGTAGTAATTTACTAGCACATTTAGTAAGCCTTGTTATCTTTAAAAATAAGTTTAATTTCTTAAAAACTTTATTTTTAAAGAATATGAAGTTTCACAATTTCTAGTCGGTTTTTACGAAAATTATTTCTTTGTTAAAACTTTTGTTACACAAGTGTCCACGCACTTGTTTGTTCATAAAAACACCTCTACTTCATGAAGGATCCGGTTTTAAAACATGGTTTTGTCTTACAGTTGGTCTTTCGAAAATACCACTTGTAGATCTTTAGATCTACTAGTTTAGAACTCCATTTCATAAGATAATTGTTTTTACACAAGTTCATGTTTAGTGTGTAGTAGAGTTTCATCATTTAACCCTTTTCATTCTTAACATATTCTATGTCATGTTTCATGAACATGACTAATCCGGGTTAGATGATGATCCGAGCTACCACAACATAGATCGGCACTAAATAATCACCACAAAACAAGTCTTACAAGTTTTACACAACTCTTATGCTTTTAACCAACATGTTCATCATTTATGTAGACTTTTAGTTTCGATCTTGTGTGTGTTTGATTTCTAACCATTAAATCGCTTATTATCCACTCTAAACAAGAACAAGATGGTGTTTTAGAACACTTACTACTAGCTCAAGGCTAGGGAAGAACAAGTGTGAAGATCAAGTGGTTAATAGCCCACAAGAGAGGTCCTTCAAGTTCCGTTGCTTGCAACCTTCCTAATTAAGCTCGAGACACCCTAGAACAAGCTTGGAAATATTGTTGGATGAATGAAAATGAGAGGAGGTAGAGATGGTGGTGTGGCCGTGAGGTAGAAGAAGGAAGAAAAGAAAGATGGTGGGTGTTTTGTGTGTGAGGTAATGAGAGGATGAAGACTACTTAAAACCGTCTTCCACTATTACCCCATGGTCATCATGTTCCCTAAGTACATGTACATATCTTTCACCAAATCTAATGAGATCTATAAGATCTTGATGAGATTATGTAGTATCCAACAATTAGGCCATGTGGCCGATTTACTAGTTTGTAGGGGGGGGGGGGGGTCTAAGTGTAATTTTCATCGAATTAGTACACTACAAAATCTCTAAAAAATCTTAGTGAATCCAAGAAAAATCAAGGAAGATCTTGTAAGATTAAGTGAATCAATGGAGGATTTTGGTGGGGGCCACTACCTTGGGCCGTCCACATGTAATGGGGGGGGGGGGGTAAAGTGTAAATTCCCATGGTAGTGTAAGTAATCTAATTAGTTTTCTAGTATAGTATTGGGACTTTAACGTGTTATCATGTTACAAGGGGTGTTATGGTGCTGGGGGACCATAACTGGTTCAGAAAATAAAAACAATGCTTCCAGCATTATTTTGGTGTTCCGGGTAATGTCCGGTTGTTCGGTTATATACCGGTTCGTTAAAGTGCTAAATTGCACCTTTTAGTGTCTTTTAAGTGCCCTTTTATAACACTTTCAATTCCCGACACTCAGGGAAGTATTCTGGATGATAAATCATGATTTCTGCATGATATTCATATGTTTAAATGCTGAATTATTGCTGAATTATATAAATTATGCACTTAAAGTGCGTTTCGGGTGCTTTTTAGTGCTTATTTTTGCTTTCGCAATGTCTATAAATTAAACCCTTATATGTACTCTTGGGTTTTAATGTACTTTTGTCGTCGGACCTACACCTAGGCCTCAATTCTAATGTCTGACTGCTTTCTGCAGTTCCGTTGACACGATGTGTCTTACCGGTGAGTTTACTAATATTTCTGACGCAACGCTCTCGTTTATGCATAAAGCTATATTTTGTAGTATATATCATGCATGAATTCACTTGTATGGAATTCAGAAATTTATTTGTCTGGTAAACTAGATCATGCACAGTCATTTAAGCGCAAATTACTGTTCATCTAGTGTACGGAATGTACGGAAAAGTGACGGTTGTCACAAACGCCCCAGTACTGACATTGCCAGATGGAATAGAAGAATTTGTGGTTTATTGTGATGCTTCGCACACTGGCATGGGGTGTGTGCTTATGCAGAAAGGCAAGGTGATTGCCTACGCTTCAAGACAATTGAAAGTGCATGAAAAGAATTACACCACCCATGACTTGGAGCTGGGTGCTGTTGTATTCGCACTGAAGCTTTGGAGGCACTATCTTTATGGTGTCAAATGTGTGATTTATTCTGATCACAAGAGCCTCCAACATCTGTTTAATCAGAAGGAATTAAACATGAGGCAACGCCGTTGGATGGAAAATTTAAATGATTATGATTGTGAAATCAAATACCATCCCGGCAAGGCGAATGTAGTCGCCGATGCCTTGAGTCGGAAGGAAATGGTTAAACCCATCAGAATCAATGCCAAGCGCATGGAAATAAAGAACAGTCTGATGGAAAGGTTGTTAGCTGCACAGAAGGAAGCTGTGTTGGAAGCTAACTATCCTGATGAAAAGTTAGGAGTAACTGAGGAGCAGTTAACTCTTAGCAAGGACGGACTTCTGAAATTAAATGGACGAATATGGGTTCCAATTTTTGGAGGACTTCGTGATGTCATCCTCCAGGAAGCCCATAGTTCCAAATACTCCGTTCATCCTGGAGCTGATAAGATGTACCAGGATCTGAAGGCAAATTATTGGTGGATAGGCTTGAAAAAGTCTGTAGCCACCCATGTAGCTAAATGCTTGACATGTGCGCAAGTCAAAGCCGAGCATCAAAAGCCGTCAGGTTTGCTACAACAGCCTGAACTTCCTACATGGAAGTGGGAAATGGTGACGATGGATTTCATCACCAAGTTGCCAAAGACAAGGAAAGGCAATGATACAATATGGGTTATAGTTGACAGACTAACTAAGTCAGCTCATTTCTTACCCATCAAGGAGACTTATAGCTCCGATATGTTAGCCCAGTTATACGTTGATAAGATTGTAGCCTTACATGGCATACCTGTGGCTATTATCTCTGATAGGGATACTAGGTACACGTCGCACTTTTGGAAGAGTTTCCAACAATCTTTGGGCACACGTTTGAACTTTAGTACGGCTTACCATCCTCAGACAGACGGTCAGAGTGAGTGTACTATTCAAACGTTGGAAGACATGCTACGTGCATGTGCGATCGATTTGGGTGGTAGTTGGTATAAGAACCTACCATTAATCGAATTCTCCTACAACAATAGCTACCATACCAGCATTAAGGCTGCGCCTTTTGAGGCATTATACGGTAGAAAGTGTAGATCGCCAGTTTGTTGGGCGGAAGTCGGAGAAGTCCAGTTATCAGGACCAGAAATCGTGTTCGAAACGACGGACAAGATTGTCCAGATTCGTGACAATCTCAAAGCTGCCCGGGATAGGCAGAAGAGTTACGCTGATCCAAATCGTAAGGATTTTCATTTCGAAGTAGGTGACAAAGTCCGACTTAAAGTGTCACCCTGGAAGGGAGTGATGCGGTTTGGTAAGAAAGGCAAGCTAAGCTCGAGATACATAGGACCTTTCGAGGTTATCGAACGTGTCGGGTCAGTTGCCTATAAGTTAAACTTACCAGAAGAGCTCAGTGGAATTCACAATGTGTTCCACATCTGCAATCTGAAAAAGTGTTTCGCTGATGAATCACTGGTTATACCACATACAGATGTGCACATAGATAAGAGCTTAAGATTTGTTGAAAAACCTTTGTCGATTGAGGATCGATGGGTTAAGAATCTTCGAAGGAAGCATGTGCCTATAGTTAAGGTCAAATGGGATGCCCGAAGAGGTCCCGAGTACACGTGGGAGGTTGAATCCACGATGAAAGAAAAGTACCCTTACTTATTTCAGTAAATCTCGGGTCGAGATTTATTTTAAGGGGGTGAGGATGTAACACCTCGAAAATTCACGTCCTATAATGTGTTGACACGTGTCATAAAGTTTAAACGTGTGAAAGAAATATTATGGAAGGACTAAAGTTGACAAACATGGAAACTATGTGAATATACGTATTCTAAGTGTCAACTGTGAATAAATATAATGTACATTAACCCTACACGATGCTCATACCTTCAAACGAATAAATCATGGATCATACGAACCTAAAAGTGGGAGATTTCAAACTACAGGGACCAAATGTGTCAACATGTTTAATTTATACCTCTGAGTGACCTTTTGACAAACCCGAAGCTTTGTAAATATTAAATATGCTCACGAGAATGCACCATAAAAATTTCATAAAGTTTCGTTAACGTATGAGAAAGTTATGATCAAATTCGTGTGCGAAGTGTTAAACCGTAAACGTTGAAAGTTAGGACTTTTCGGGTGACAATAAAGTTACCCGGGGACTTGGCAAAGTGGGTATATGTTTTAAAGCCTTCATAGGTCGATTATAAGGGTTTACCATGCAAGAAACAAGTGCCTATTCGAGTTTTGAAGAGCCAAGGACCAAATCGCAAAAGATAAAGGATGCTGAGTTTTGAAGACCGTCGCGCCACGCGAGGGTCCCTCGCGCCACGCGAGGGACTCCCAGTTCCGGAAAAACGGGGCTGTTGTCTGCCAAGAGCTTTGTGCGCGACCTTTACCCGATTTTTCACATCTTCTGGCCCCTAAAACACCCCCTAAGCATCTAGGACACATGTTGATCGATTGTGGGCACTAGTAGACTTGTTTGTCAATCAAATGTGGTGAGTGAATCCACTATAAATAGGCCTTCAAGTTCACAACACTTCCTCACATCATTCAAGTGCCTTCTGATCCATTCTGGAGCTCTCAAGCAGGTCCAACTGATCATAAGTCGTGCATAGGACTCTTGTAAGTCTGCTAGTCCTTCTTTATTTGAGTTTAGCTTGTTTAATTAGCTAAAAGTCAAACCGTCGTAATTACGGTTTGACTTCGAGATTAGTCAATAATGGCTCAGTCATATCTCGAATTAAAAGTAGTTATGAGTTGGTATTTATGTGGGTAATAAAACCTCAAAAGGGTTTCCCCTGATCACCACTCTAACCAGGTCAAAAGTCGGGTCAAACTTATAATTAAAAAGTCAACAGGATGCTTAAAATGTCATTTATGCATAATTAGCTATCTAGAACATATACAACCTGTTTGATCATTGTTATAACTTAGTAATTAGAGTAAGAACATGTCTAAACATGTTCAACCCGACTATTTCCTGTTTAGACCCGGTTCGGAACCGAAAGTCGTATAGTTTGACTTTCACTTTGACTTTCAGTTCTGACCCGTTTAGGCATGTTTTAGAAATGCCTCAGAGCTTTAATTGGATTAGGTTACATGTTAGAACAACCCTCTATGATTATACACCTTGGTTCACTAGTTATCCAATTAATATGCATGTTTCCGTTAATTGCTCATATGTTGACCGTTATGCCCTTATTACCTTAAAACGTGAATTATAAAAATGTAAAAGTGTAGAAACCTTAAATACTGATATATAAACTTGTATGCAAAGTTTGACATCAGTTTGACTTGTAGATTAAGAGTTATGCTCATTATCGCAAAATTAAAGCTTTATGTTAATAAAATGGCGTAATTAGCGTATAGCCTACTTAAACATACTTTTTGATATCAAATATTTTACCCACTGATGCAATATATTATTTTGGGATTTTTAAAGATTTTTAATTAATTTTAGGCTGAGCATAACTAGTAGTCGTAGGCCTAATCCGGTAATTGTCGGTTTTGCCCTTACGGGCCATAAAATGAGTTTTACACATCTAAACGACTCCAAACCTTTTGCTACTGATCACATATGATAAATAAATTATTTTAAGCCTTCTGGAAATATAAAGTTATCAGATTTAAGTACCGAACCCGGTAATGGCCTTTAATCGCCTTATTTAGCGTTTTTAACGCATAGTATGTTTTAAAATCATATTGAACATACCCGGGTTGATACCTACTGATATATGAGGAAAATTATAATATTTTAACAGTAAGCAAAGGTTGATAAACTCAGACTTCAGTTTTGAGCTTTTCGGCTTATGTGAAATTACCAAAATACCCCTACGGGGCATAGTTGGTTAAAAATGATAAATTTCACATACATGCTTTAACCTACTGATATAACTTAGAAAATTAAGTATAAGTACTGATTACATCAGACCTGTAACTCAGTTAAACACTTAAACGCTTTTATAAACTTTTAAATGACCAAACTACCCCTACGGGGCCTAGTTTGTGTTTAAACACGTTTCGGGCATAATGAAAGACACCTTACTGATGTCACAACATATTTGAGACATAATTAACTTAGGAAACCTGTATATAGCTCTTACGGATACCCGTTACGCATACTACGCGTTCGGTTCGGTTTATGTAACAAGTTTACATAAATTAGCCGAAACGGGTCAAACCTTATCGGTTTTATCTCAAAATCCAGAATGTGAATAATAAACCCATATTAAACAAGTCTTCAAACTTGTCGGGTCTGAATCACATTCTATCCGGTCTTCGCTTAATCGTGCGTACGAACCGTATCTTGAAACTAGCCGGTCTAAGCTTAAGCTTAATAAAAGGCCCGTTAGAATTCTAATAGGTTATTATAAACCTTCGTTCCAGATTAGGAGGACCAGTAAAAGCTACGTGCATTTTTGCTTGTTGTGATTAATACTTACTCAGGTAAATACTTTTAACTTATTTTCCCTATACGGGCTTGGGTTACGGTATATAGCATACCGCTTGATCAGGCATCAAATCTCCACCGTTAAAGTGGGTAGTTGAATAATTTGATCGGCTCGTTTAAACAGTCTTGTTTACTTTACAGCCTTTGGGGGGTTAATGACCATGTCCCGGATATCCTTGGCATCATCTTACGTGATGGCCACGACCTGAGCACGGGGTGTAGGCGTACACCTGTCAGTGTATAACTCAATTATGTGGTGTGTCTATTGATCTTTAACCCAGACTAGATCCGGGCTACTGAACGCATAAGTAACATGTAATTCGTTCACAAGATTATAATATTAAATAATTCTCCCAAGTTAAACAAAAATGTTTATGCCACGTGCATCCAAACCAATTTTCAATCATTTTCCAAAATGAGTCAGTTGATTGTATTTACCAGTGTAAACTGACATATTTTCCCAAAAAGACTGAATGCAGGTACTAAACGAAATTGGCTGGATTGTCTCCTTAGCATCAATAAAAAGTCTCGCCAGCTTAGGATGCCTGAAGTCTATTGAACCATTAATATTATTTTATTTCGATCCGTTCTGTGGATAAACTTCCGGATATTGTTACATTGATAAACAATATTAAATTCGGTTGTATCATATTATAAATTTTGCTTCCGCTGTGCATAATAATATTGTGTTGTTTGACTATTACGTTGCCAACCACGTCACGATACTCCCCCACCGGGCCCACCGGTGACACGTGGAAATCGGGGTGTGACAAAATCCTCCAACGGGTAACGTGTCAAATAATAATAATACTCATGCTACTAACAATAGTGGATCTTTGCAGGATACAGGTGTAGCATCAGCACTTACTAGGGAACTTCAGAAGTTGAAGGACATGATATCTAGTGTACCTGGAGTGGTCCAGCCAATCCCGGAAGTGTCCCAAGACAGCCACAAGATATCTCGTTTTGCATATCCTATCTGTGATGCTGAGATCCCAAAGAGATTCCAAACCCCCAACATGAAGCTTTACGACGGAACTACGGATCCTGAGGAGCATATTGCTCAGTATAGGGAAAGAATGGAGATTAACCCTATCCCTCCGGATCTCAAGGAAACATGCTTGTGCAAGGGTTTTGGTTCTACCTTAACAGGATCAGCCTTGAAATGGCTCTTGAATGTTCCTCCGCATTCGATTACATCTTTTGCTCACTTAGTAAATTTATTTAATAGTCAGTTTTCTTGTAGTAGAAGCTTTGAGAAACTAACAAGTGACCTCTACAGGATAACACAGGGGCCTCAGGAGTCCCTTAGGGATTATGTGAACAAGTTCAGCCGGGAATCCCTAGACATCCCACATCTTGATGTTGCAACAGCTGTGCAAGATTTCAAGATGGGGCTGCAAAAAGATTCTCAATTTTATCAAGATCTTGTAATGAACCGATGCAGGAACTTGGATGAAGCTCGAAACAGGGCCCTAAGATATATTCGATTGGAGGATAACAGGAAGATGCAAGAGAGAATGAACTCATCCAACACCTATGAGTCAACTAACAGGAAGTCTGAATCCTCGTTCAAGCCATATCGGCCTAAGCCATATGGTAGAAATGAAAATAAGAAAGAATGCTACTCATCCTCGATGAAATCCTCAACCAAGCCTAGTACAGCATAGCAATTAAAGACGCGGGCCCAGGATATCGTGGAGGATCCGAAGCAGGATGTGAAGAAAATTATCCTGGACCAGGATAATCCCGATATTTCGGTGCTCGTAGGAACCAATATTCCTCAGGATATTGAAGAACAGTTAATTAACTTTTTGAAATGCAGGATGTCAACGTTTGCATGGAAGCATGAGGATATGACAGGCATATCCAAAGACATTATCACTCACAAGCTTGGAATTGATAAATCATTCAAGCCTGTTCAACAAAAAAGAAGGAAGTTTGCTCCTGAGCGGAATACGATTATCCAAGAGGAAGTTGAGAGATTATTGAAGTCCAGGATGATCAGAGAGGTTAAGTTCCCAAGGTGGCTAGCAAACGTGGTTGTGGTACAGAAGAAAAATGGGAAATGGAGAGTTTGTGTAGATTACACAGACTTGAACAAGGCTTGTCCTAAAGACCCATTTCCTCTTCCCCACATTGATGCAATGGTAGATGCCACTGCCGGGCATGAAATGCTGACCTTCATGGACGCATCCTCAGGATTTCAGCAGATCCAAATGGAGCCTTCTGACCAGGAGGATACTGCCTTCATGACACCAACAGGTATTTATTGTTATACCGCTATGCCTTTTAGTTTGAAAAATGCAGGTGCAACATACCAAAGATTGGTAAACATGATGTTCAAAGACAAACTGGGGGACACCATGGAGGTGTACATTGACGATATGGTGGTAAAATCAAAGAGAGCTCAGGATCACCTCTAGGATATTAAAGGAGCATTTGATATCCTGGATCAGTATAACATGAAGCTAAATCCTGCTAAGTGCCATTTTGGAGTGGGGGCAGGAAAATTTCTAGGATATATGGTGACCAAAAGAGGAATAGAGGCGAGCCCGGAGCAGATTAAAGCCATCTTGGATATTAAATCGCCCTCAAATATGAAGGATGTTCAACGATTAACAGGGCGAGTGGCAGCATTAAACAGATTTATCTCAAGATCCTCAGAAAAATGCAAAGATTTTTATGATATCCTGAAGAAGAACAAGAAATTCGAATGGGGTGAGAAGCATGAAGCGGCCCTACAGGATTTAAAGCAATATCTTTCAACCGCACCTCTACTGATGAAGCCTGAGAATGGTGAACCATTATCCCTATACCTCGCAGTATCAGGGAATGCTGTAAGTGTCGTCCTTGTAAAGGACTATGAAGGTCAGCAATATCCTGTTTATTATGTTAGTAAAAGCTTGTTAAATGCTGAAACTAGATATTCTCATTTAGAAAAATTGATACTAGCATTAGTTATGACATCAATGAAACTTAGACATTACTTTGAGACACATAGGATTCATGTTAAAACAAATTATCCTGTTAAAAATGTGCTTAGGAAACCAGAAATGTCAGGCAGGATGGCTAAGTGGTCTGTAAAGTTGAGTGCTTATGATTTAGTATATGAACCTAGAAATGCCATAAAGTCTCAGGCTTTAGCTGACTTTGTGGCTGATTTTAGTAGTGACATTCAGGATGAGGTAGACCTAGAAGTTCAACAGTTAGGAGAATCCTCAGGATCCTGGACATTGTATACTGATGGTGCATCTAATATAAGAGGAGAAGGATTGGGAATACTACTAAAATCGCCACAGGGGGACATATTACCCCAGGCTATTAGATGTGAATTTCCTGCTACTAATAATGAAGCAGAATATGAGGCTTTAATTGCAGGATTAGAGTTGGCTAAGAGCATGAGTATCAAAAATTTACAAGTATATGTTGACTCTTTGTTAATTACTAACCATTTTAATGGATCCTATGCAGTTAAGGGTGAGAAATTAATCGAATACCTCGATATTCTTAAAAAATTAGCAGGATATTTCGATGTTTTTACACTTGAACAGGTACCAAGGGAGGATAATGCTGAAGCAGATGCCTTAGCAAATCTGGGATCGTCGATTAGGATACCAGAAGGGACCCAAATACCGATATTACATATCTTGTATCCTGCAACGAATCCTCAGGATAAAGAAGTAGCGGGTATTCAGGATCCTGATGTAGAGTATCCTGAAAAGTATCCCAAATCCTGGACGGCTCCAATCATGAGATATCTCAAGGAAGGACACATCCCCGGGGAGGAAAATCCTAAGGCATTTAGGATGAAGGTATCACGATTTACTATTATAAATGATGTTTATATAAGAAATCTCTTGCAGGACCGTATTTGAGGTGCTTGGAGGATCCTGAAGCCAAAGAAGTGCTTCAGGATATACAGGAAGGAGACTGTGGTAACCATACTGGGGGCAGATCATTGTTCTCGAAAGTATTAAGGACAGGATATTATTGGCCAACGATGAGGAAATATGCTGCAGAATATGCTCGAAGATGTGATGCATGTCAAAGACATAGTAACATACTACCTCAACCAGCTGAACCATTGTATCCTGTAGTTTCCCCTTGGCTATTCATGAAATGGGGGATGGATATAGTAGGGAAGTTACCAAAAGCTCCTGGAGGAAAAGTCTTTATGTTAGCAATGACGGATTATTTCTCTAAGTGGGTTGAGGCTGAAGCATTTGTTCAAGTTAGAGACCAAGAAGTAGTATCCTTTATAAAGAGGAATATCCTGACTAGGTTTAGGATACCAGCTGAGATCATTTGTGATAATGGGTCCCAGTTTATAAGCAAAAGGACTACCGACTTTTGCAAGAGTTGGGGAATCAAAATGATCACATCCACTCCGGTACATCCTCAAGCGAATGGACAAGCTGAATCCTCAAACAAGATAATAGTCAATAACTTAAAGAAGAGGCTTGGAGCCAAAAAAGGAAGATGGGCGGAAGAGTTACCCTTTGTTTTGTGGGCTGATAGGACAACGGTAAAGAATGCAACTGGCCAAACCCCGTTTTCCTTGGTATTTGGAGCAGAAGCAGTGATTCCAACAGAAATGACGATACCTACTGCAAGATCTATCCTACAGGATCCTGAACAGAATCCTGAAGTCTTATGTCAAGATTTGGATACACTATAGATGAAAAAAGAGACGCAGCAAGACTAAGGATAGCAGCATATCAACAAAGAATATCCAGAGCATATAATAAGAATATAAGGACTAGAAGATTTCGAGTTGGCGATTGGGTGCTAAGAAAGGCTTTTCAAAATACCACTAATCCTGCCGATGGCAAGCTAGCTCCGAAATGGGAAGGACCATATGAAGCCGAGTCAGAAGCAGGGAAAGGAGCATATCGACTCAAGAATATGGAAGGGGATATGCTACCAAGATCCTGGAATGCAATACATTTAAAGCTCTATTTCAAGTAAGAGTAGAATTTATTTTCTATCTCAGAATGGTATGTATTCTGTTTTAAATATATTTGTTTATTATCTTGAACCCAATACTGACTTAAGCATCGGAGGGGTGTTAGCCAAGCTAACACCCACCTTAGTTTACAATTGTTTTGCAGGATATGTTTCAGGATATAGCTCCAGGATATGTACTCAGGATAACTCGAAAGATTAGAGGATTGGCCCCCTCTCTCACGTTTAAGGGATCCTGGTCCCTTCAAAGGTTTAAAGGTATTCACCTTTCTTTCGAATTGGGTTTAAACACCTCGCCTGGAGCGCAAGTTATCTAGGTATAGTTCAAGGTAGCGAGACCAGTTCATGTAAAAGCGGCTGACAATTTCGTTACTGTTGGCTATATCCTGGATCCTGAAGGTATATGAGGATTGATCACCCTCTCTCACGAAAGAGTATTTTCATACTCTCTAAGGTTTAAAGGTTTTCACCTTTCTAAGAATTGGAGTTTATACACTCTCGCCTGTAGCGCATGAAATTTAGGGTTTATCCCCAGATATCAGGGTTTATCCCCAAGATATTAAGGGTTTATCCCAAGTATGCTAAGGATTCATTTCAGGATATCAGGGGTTTTGCCCTGGGGTATTCGGAATTTATTCAAGTCAAAGTATGAATACATTTGCGTTTCTGTGTCGAACACAGGGGACATACATTATACTATTCAAAGGATGGATCCAAGTTTATAAGTATGCACTGGGGACAAACTTATAATGGAGGATTGAAATTGATTCTCTAAGAATCTCTGGTATGATCTCTCCTTTTTATTTGGACAATTTATAGGTTGTATTTCAATATTCTGATCAAGATATCTTTCAGGATATCTTCTAGGATACGTTTACAATATATTCCTAAAAATGTTCAAACAAAACAGTTTTCACGAGTAAAATTTGTATATCAATGACAACAATAATAAAGTCAAAAGAGAAGTTATATTATTAACATGCCAAAAGATGTGCTCTTAGTTTCACCTCAAAACAAGGCCCATCCACTAAGAGCACTAATAGTTCCTTACCATATTTACCCAACTGTTGAAGGTTTCATCTCAAACCGAGACCCATCCACCTCCAACTGTTGTAAATTGTTCAGGTGCAGGAAAGTAAAGTGCAGAAAAGTAAATTGTTTAAGGGATTACAGACCAACATTCAAATTTAAAAAGGTGGGCTCTGGCCTTGGCACGTATATCCGTCATCGCCCACCTGAATGCCCTCACACAGCGGCATCTTCTCCAACCTTCTCAGACTTCTCAGCACCAGCATCCTGAGCAGCATCCTCACCAGTATCCATCCCAGCATCTGCTCCAGCATCCTTCTTGTCTCCAGCCTAGATCACTACCTCTGCTGACTTAGAAGACTCACCAGCTTCAGCGGGAAGTGGCACAGCTTTGCCTCCGAGTTCCTTTAGCTTGGCCACCCAGGATTCAACTGGCCAAGATGGACAAACAAGGCCCGTCTCCTTGGCCTCGTAGGCCATCTTGATGCGTGCTTGTAGCAGGGAGACGATAGCGAAAGCCTTGATTCCCTCTCGGAAAGAGACCATGGCTTGTTCATGATCCATTTGAACGGTGGCAATTTTGAGCTCAGCGTCTTGGGTGACCTTCTTCAGCATGCCCTCGTAGTGCCGGGTCTTCGCTTCGGCAATGGCACCTTGGTCAGCAACGGTGCTTTCAAGCTGTTTGATCCTGGCTTCATGGAATGCAGCAGTTCCACAGGCATCATTATACAAGTGGAGCAAATGCTGGAGGCCCTGCACATCAATTTCAGGTATGAGTTAGAATATATTGACCAGGATATCCTGTCAGGATATCCTATTAGGATATACGTGCAGGATATGTGTGCAGGATATGCGTCAGGATATTACCTTGTTAAGGAAGGATGTCATTGGCTCTAAGGAATCAGAGAAACTGAGTTCGTCATAGGAGAACCCTTCTGAACCTGGAGCACTGACTTCAAGACCTTTCCTCTTTTTTTGCTGTGGAAGCACGAGTCCTTGGATTGGCCTTGGGAGCCGGGAGTGGCTTGGAGCTGGTAGCAGCAGGAGTCTCTTTCTTGACCATGGCTGGAGTAGGATAGCTTTCAAGTTCGTCGAGATCTAGATAGACTGGAACCTTGCTGGAGTCTGCACATAGGGAGTAAACTTTTCTCCTAAGAATATCAAATAAAAACATGTGTGTACAGGATATCTTGCAGGATCCTTACCAGACATGTTTGCACTTGAAAGAGGGCTTGGAGTTGGTGGAGATGGGTTGAAGCTTCTCTCTGCCTCTGAAAGGAGTCTGATGGCGTCTATTCTTTTTTGAGAATCAGCAAGAAGAGGTGCAATCTTCCTGAAATCAGCTGCATGCACAACAGAAAAAATAAAATTGGTCAGTTCAGGATATAAAGCAGGATAAGAGGTAGGATCATCTTTAAACCCTAAATCCTACCCTTCTTCAACCATTTCATCGGATAATCCGTTCCACCAGGGATTGAGTCCCTTTTTACAAAGAAAAACTTGGATTGCCAACCATCCTCGTTCCTGGTGGCACGAAATATCAATGGGTCACCGGAAGTAGAATAAAACAGAAATCTGCATGATCCATGGCATCTAAGTTTGTAAGCTAAGGGGAGATCATGGATGGAAAGATCAGGAATGTGGTTTCTCTTGATCTGGTCAAGAACAGACAAAACACGCCAGAGCATTGGCATGGTTTGGCTGAAAGAGATTTTTGTGATATTAAAGAATTCGGTGATGAAGTCCGGAAAGGGGGATTGTAGCCCTAGGGTAAAAGGGAAAGCACTGAAGCATATCCACTCGCTGGAGACCATATCCGACCGGATTTCCCGGTCAAACGGTCTAAATACGGTTCCTTCCGGGAAGATACCGGAGGATTTTAAGGCCGACAGGTGGGCACTGTCAAAGGTGCATATCTCCTTCTCCGGTTCTTGGAGAAGGTTCTGTTGGATAAATGTGGGAGCCGAGTCGCCTGAACTAGATCTTGTTTGCCTTGGCATTTGGTCACCTGAGTTTTTCACCGGAGAATAAAGATGAATATGAAGATGAGAGAGAGAATGTTACCTTTTCCTTGTCGATTATGATTAAAAAAGAGATGAGGATGAGAAGATATAGGGTATGATGAGTAAATATAGGCCGGGTAGTTGAAAACGGTCACATCATTGGTCTTATCTATTAATTACCTCGGTCTTCGTGAAAAATGTAACCGTTAGTGCAGGATAACAAACGGTAACATTTTTGGGGACAATTGTTATGGGTGAAATTCTGAGCCCATATCCTGGAAAATATCTTGATTTATATCTTGGTTATATAGTATCTGTTTACATCTGGGATGCTGGTTCAGGATATTGGTAACATCCTGAATGGTATCCTCAGGATTACTAACGGATTATGTGCAGGTACGTGGGTTAGCAGCTAGCAACGTTCACAAGGACTCATTCCGCGGAAGACTCGGTCCAAGTTGTTCAAGGAAAGACGTTAAGCCCGCTTTATTTGGTTCCAAACGGGTATTTATGGAATATTCGGGAGCATCCCATATTTATAGGAATTTTAGTTTCTATTTAGCAACTATAAATAGGTGGGTATACCAGATCAAATAGGACATCACATTTACACTCGCTACACTCTAACACTCGCTCTCTAGCAATTTTCACTTTTATACAAAAGCATTGTAACACTTAGCGATCTGGTCTATATCCTGCACTGTATCCTGACGTTTGAAGCAATAAGAAGAACAAGGCAGCTACGATTGTCAGCTCCCGAGGTTTTATGCTGGCGATCTAGATTGATCAAGGGCTTTCCTCGTACATCTCGTGTCATTTATTTTACTTTTTTCTCATAGTTTGATCATAGATACAGCTCAATATCCTAAGCCGTATCCTGAATACTGATTTTCCAAATAACTTAACCGGCATATTTTCAACACACTTTCTAGCACACTACCTCACTTTACTAATTTGATCACTTAATTGCTTCGGTAATTTTTGACCAAAACACATACATACACAACTACATACGTACATACCTTTCCTACACCTTTACATACATGTATACACTCATACATATCTTTATACATACATACATACACATCTACATTCGTACATACCTTTCCTACATCTTTACATACATGCATACACTCGTACATATCTTTACACATACCTACATACACATCTACATACGTACATACCTTTCCTACATCTTTACATACATGTATACACTCATACATATCTTTATACATACATACATACACATCTACATATGTACATACCTTTCCTACATCTTTACATACATGCATACACTCGTACATATCTTTACACATACCTACATACACGTACAAGATCTTGCATACTTCTTACATATTCTTGCGTTTATTACATGGGACTTAGACTTTGATTTATAGCCCATAAACATCTAAGGATCGATCAAAATCATGTTTAGGAAGCCCGCCGTAGTCCACGGATAACAAACCGAAGCCTACGATACATGAATCAACTTAAATAACAAATTTCATGTTTTTGGACTTGGGGAGGGCGTTGGCGACGACCCTAGGGCCCGTCGGCGACGACCCGTGGTTCTTCCCGTAGCCAAAAACCCCGTAGACAGGTAAATAACCCGTCAAGTAGCTTGTTTGTAATCAACTTTTAAGACCATTTGCTCGTTTTACCCATCAAGGGCGTTTTTGTCAACTTTGCTCTATCCTTAACAACAAAGGACTCCCTTGCATAAGTAACCAATCCTACTACTTAGCTACAATTCTTAATCACACATACCTTGCTCGGATCAAAGCTAAGATCTGTTTAATACTTCATCGGTCTCATACAATTCTTTCCTACTTGACCTCGATCATCATACTTAATTAAATTGCACATAACTTCACATAAACAACTAAGAAGTGATTACGAAAATCACTTACCTCATGCATCCGTGTTCACATTCGTTCCTCGCCACTTCTTGACCCGTTAGCCTTCCGTGCTTGATTCCGTCTCGACATGATTCCTATACTTCCATGTCATCGAAATCACATTCTCATTAGCATACACAGTTGTACATGTTAACGATCATATCGATCGCATAATTCACATTTGACGTTATAGTCACTTCTAACAAGCATAATACCTATAACCAAATTCATACCATTTCCAACTCGTGAAATCCGTCATGTCGTCGCATTAAACACACATACGTCTAACACGTACCGTATAACTTACTTTAATCTTACAATTATGACAACATGTCTAACCATTCTTCTTATACACAGTTGACTTATTAGAAGTCAACGGTCCATTTACTTTAACTTTCGACTTATCATTATATACCCGTAACGTCATAATCGACTATACGGACGACAATATATACATTTTATCATACGATTGGTGTGCGTACCACCTTTTAAGCATAACGTACAACTAATTCATGCACAATCTTCTAAATTCATACATAGTTCATCAAATACTTCTACTAATCAACATGTGGTATTTAAAATTAAACATCAAACATATTATCATCACATTTTATTCACTTCATCTAACAACAATTCATCATTTCTTATCCAATTTCTTTAAACATTCACACATATAAACGATTTCAAACATCAATAATATAAGCATATTATCATTTTCATCATATCACCAAAACCCACCTCATAACTATTTCTCTAATCACTTACAAATGATCTAATCTTAAGTTCTTCATAATTTCTTCATGCTTTTGATGTGTGTACTACTTCCTAAGCACAGTGTACAACTAGTTCATGCATATCCTTCTAATCTCATACATAATTCATCAATTTCTTCCTTCTAATCAACATGAATCATACATGCATAAACATCAAACATACTAGTATCACATTTCTTTCAATTCCTCTAACAAGAATCCATCATACAAATCAAAATACATTAACATTCAACAAGAATTAGACATGGATGATGATTCAAATCATCATTCTCACCATAACTAATGGGTTTCACCCTTAAATATCAAATTAACCTAATTCATGCATAAGCCATGTTCTAGATGATGATTCTGACACATGTTCATACTCAATTTCATACCAATTCACGGATTAGAACATAACCCACTTCGTTGAAGATCACCAATCTAGAATTTAAGACATACCTTATGATCCCCTTGTGAAGGTGATTGTTATTCTATGCTCGGTTATGAATTTAAGCTTCGTTTGGCCTTTCAATTTGATGAAAAAGATGATGTTAGGGTTCTTGGCTCCATGGGAGCCTCCTGCTCCTTCTCGAACACACGATGTGTGTGTGTATGTGTGTATTTGTTTTTCTTTTATAAATTCCACTTTCATTTACTCCACTTTAGTCCCTCAAGTTTGCCATTTATAATAATTGGCACAACTCTCATCCCTAAATTGTTTCTTTCATATTCTTAACTAGGTTAAATAACCTAGTCATTTATTCCTTGATGCACCATATCATAACATTTAACGAATATAAACATTCGGGTTTTGGGGTGTTACAAGTCTACCCCCCTTAAATAAGGTTTCGTCCCCGAAACCTTTCTCATTTCCTCTTACACACACATACATTTATGTTTGACTTAACACTCACATCATAATCATAAGTAATCATCCTATCTCATTTCATAATTATTCATACAATTGGCTTCTTCTTCTTAATAAGTCTATACTTTCCATGGCATACTTTCATATAACATTCTCATTTCCTTTGACCCGTTAATAACAGGTTAATATACATACTTATTCAAACTTATAATAATGCTTACACTCATATGATCCGTTTATAACGGATTTAGTACTTTCATCCCATCCTTTAAGATTCCATTCTATAGACACATTGTATAACATTTAACTCTTGTTTTGTTATCACAACAAAACTGCTATGTCATCGTCATACCTACGTGCTTAACTCCGTAGCTAACATCGTTCTACATTTCTATAGTCTTTTGTACCATACATATCCTTACGTTACTTACACATTCGGATATTTTCATTCCTATCATTCTTTTGTTCATTTGCTTTACATTTACTTATATGACTTGTTTGACGCATACATGGTCAAGCTATTGACTTCTTCTTATGTAGACTAGTTTCGTCTTTTATATCTTAAATATGTTTCGCGAATTCGAACACATTATTCATACCTTTCGTACCTTCTATGTTTTGAATCCGTCTCGCGGATTCAAACATTGCATTCACATCTTTCATTCTTTGAATCCGTCTCTCGGATTCAAACATTGCATTTACGCCTTTCATCCCTTGAATTCGTCTCGCGGATTCAAGCATTGCATTCATATCTTTCATTCTTTGAATCCGTCTCGCGGATTCAAACATTGCATTTACGCTTTTCATCCCTTGAATCCGTCTCGCGGATTCAAGCATTGCATTCATACATTGTTAATCCGTACTTTCTTACGGATTCAACATTCTTCATCCTTATCATTCATGTTTTTCATTCCTACATAGTACTCTCAATTTCCCGAGAGTCTTACTACCCACTTCACCCGCACGCCCACATGCTACCCAATTCTAACGGACATACCTGCGATAATTACCACGGTCTCACGAATGTCATATGCTTCTTGCGTACTGGCCAGGTGCGCAATTCACATACTAATTTCGTGCCTTCAGGTAATCATCGCCTTATGTCTGCAGTAGTGGGTCTCAGTTCGTGCTACATTTTTACAATCTTATCAAGACAATATCGTTGTCTTCCATTTAGTACTTACCCTCCCAAGGAGATTTCTTCCTTTTTCTTTTAACACCGGTACCATACATATTAACATTGTGTACCTGGGGTCCGTCTGTCCATTCGCAACCTTGCCTGCCTTAGCATTCATCCTAGACTGCATTCAAGGGTCATCTTCTTCAAACACTTATACTTACCTTGCACATAACATACCGTCAGTTTCTTTATACGTATACATAAGTACATACTTACATTCGCTTCTACCTTTGGATCTTGATCGAGTCTTAGATTATACGGGTTCCTTATCATAAGAGCACACAAGTTTGAGTTCAAGTACTTACTTTCTTGTACTTGATTCTCTCAAACCAGGGCTCTGATACCAACTTGTAAGACCCTAACACGTATTTGACAAAAGTCGCAGCGGAAATTCGTGCCATAAAATTTCTTTCATTACAAACGTCTTGACTTACTTGAAGGTTTATTTTAAAAATATCTCTTTTACAAAACAAAAGCATAACTCCCGTTTACTAAAGTACATACTCGATTATTCCCGTACAATCTATCTTGTGACTCGGTCTTCGATCTCTATTCCTTGTGATAATCGCCCGTGATCCGTACAACCTGCACTCACCACATACATTACTAACATTAGCACACATTATATAAACAAGATTCTTTCACGTACACTTCACATTTCGTCCTTTTCGAACTTTAAGCATTTCATCTGCTTATCCATTTCCTGGTGAGGCTTCAATAACGTACCTGCATTACTTTCCATTCTCAAGGTACACCATTAATAACGTTAACACTCAACGTGTCTAAATCATGCATACATACGTACTTACATACATACATACATACATACATACTTACACATCTACATACGTACATACCTTTCCTACGACTTTACATACGTGCATACACTCATACATGTCTTTATTCATACATACATACACAACTACATACGTACATACCTTTCCTACACCTTTACATACATGTATACACTCATACATGTCTTTATACATACATACATACACATCTACATACGTACATACCTTTCCTACATCTTTACATACATGCATACACTCGTACATATCTTTACACATACCTACATACACATCTACATACGTACATACCTTTCCTACATCTTTACATACATGTATACACTCATGCATATCTTTACACATACCTACATACACATCTACATACGTACATACCTTTCCTACATCTTTACATACATGTATACACTCATGCATATCTTTACACATACCTACATACACATCTACATACGTACATACCTTTCCTACATCTTTACATACATGCATACACTCGTACATATCTTTACACATACCTACATACACGTACAAGATCTTGCATACTTCTTACATACTCATGCGTTGATTACATGGGACTTAGACTTTGATTTATAGCCCATAAACATCTAAGGATCGATCAAAATCATGTTTAGGAAGCCCGCCGTAGTCCACGGATAACAAACCGAAGCCTACGATACATGAATCAACTTAAATAACAAATTTCATGTTTTTGGACTTGGGGAAGGCGTCGGCGACGGCCCTAGGGCCCGTCGGCGACGACCCGTGGTTCTTCCCGTAGCCAAAAACCCCGTAGACAGGTAAATAACCCGTCATCAAAAAAACTAACTTTCTAGAGCTCGTCGGCGACTACCTCTAGAAATGGCACTTTTCTGCAGTTCCGTTTCGTCGTCCGTACGCACTAAAACGCGCATAACTTTTGAACCGTTTACCCGTTTAACCTCCCGTTTCTTCCTACATGCTTGTAAATTCACATTCTATCATATGAACTTAAAATCCCACATCCGGATTAAGGAAATTCTTAACTTACACGCTATCGTCTTATTATTCGTTTATGATTTATTCGACCCGTTCATGAATTCATCCACATAACTTGTTTGTTTGACCATAACTTCTTATGAACCTAATAATGTCAACATTGTCTATCATAAAAGATTAAGTTCTCGGATGTCTTGCATCCTCTTGACCCATTTTCGCTCAATAGCTTATTTTGACCCGTTAAGGGTATTTGCGCATTTTAAGGTCCTTAGCTTACGAAAATCATACTTCTCGCTTTCTTACTTTTTCAAAACATTCATTTAATCAAATAGCTTGTTTGTAATCAACTTTTAAGACCATTTGCTCATTTTACCCATCAAGGGCGTTTTTGTCAACTTTGCTCTATCCTTAACAACAAAGGACTCCCTTGCATAAGTAACCAATCCTACTACTTAGCTACAATTCTTAATCACACATACCTTGCTCGGATCAAAGCTAAGATCCGTTTAATACTTCATCGGTCTCATACAATTCTTTCCTACTTGACCTCGATCATCATACTTAATTAAACTGCACATAACTTCACATAAACAACTAAGAAGTGATTACGAAAATCACTTACCTCATGCATCCGTGTTCACATTCGTTCCTCGCCACTTCTTGACCCGTTAGCCTTCCGTGCTTGATTCCGTCTCGACATGATTCCTATACTTCCATGTCATCGAAATCACATTCTCATTAGCATACACAGTTGTACATGTTAACGATCATATCGATCGCATAATTCACATTTGACGTTATAGTCACTTCTAACAAGCATAATACCTATAACCAAATTCATACCATTTCCAACTCGTGAAATCCGTCATGTTGTCGCATTAAACACACATACGTCTAACACGTACCGTATAACTTACTTTAATCTTACAATTATAACAACATGTCTAACCATTCTTCTTATACACAGTTGACTTATTAGAAGTCAACGGTCCATTTACTTTAACTTTCGACTTATCATTATATACCCGTAACATCATAATCGACTATACGGACGACAATATATACATTTTATCATACGATTGGTGTGTGTACCACCTTTTAAGCATAACGTACAACTAATTCATGCACAATCTTCTAAATTCATACATAGTTCATCAAATCCTTCTACTAATCAACATGTGGTATTTAAAATTAAACATCAAACATATTATCATCACATTTTATTCACTTCATCTAACAACAATTCATCATTTCTTATCCAATTTCTTTAAACATTCACACATATAAACGATTTCAAACATCAATAATATAAGCATATTATCATTTTCATCATATCACCAAAACCCACTTCATAACTATTTCTCTAATCACTTACAAGTGATCTAATCTTAAGTTCTTCATAATTTCTTCATGCTTTTGATGTGTGTACTACTTCCTAAGCACAGTGTACAACTAGTTCATGCATATCCTTCTAATCTCATACATAATTCATCAATTTCTTCCTTCTAATCAACATGAATCATACATGCATAAACATCAAACATACTAGTATCACATTTCTTTCAATTCCTCTAACAAGAATCCATCATACAAATCAAAATACATTAACATTCAACAAGAATTAGACATGGATGATGATTCAAATCATCATTCTCACCATAACTAATGGGTTTCACCCTTAAATATCAAATTAACCTAATTCATGCATAAGCCATGTTCTAGATGATGATTCTAACACATGTTCATACTCAATTTCATACCAATTCACGGATTAGAACATAACCCACTTCGTTGAAGATCACCAATCTAGAATTTAAGACATACCTTACGATCCCCTTGTGAAGGTGATCGTTATTCTATGCTCGGTTATGAATTTAAGCTTCGTTTGGCCTTTCAATTTGATGAAAAAGATTATGTTAGGGTTCTTGGCTCCATGGGAGCCTCCTACTCCTTCTCGAACACATGATGTGTGTGAGTATGTGTGTATTTGTTTTTCTTTTATAAATTCCACTTTCATTTACTCCACTTTAGTCCCTCAAGTTTGCCATTTATAATAATTGGCACAACTCTCATCCCTAAATTGTTTCTTTCATATTCTTAACTAGGTTAAATAACCTAGTCATTTATTCCTTGATGCACCATATCATAACATTTAACGAATATAAACATTCAGGTTTTGGGGTGTTACAGGTAAATATCTACTTCCACCCTCACAGACTGTGGGTGCAGAAGCATTGTCGTTGGTGGACGTTCCGGTGCATGAATCTGGAATACGAACGCAGTTAAGCGTTTGAATCTGAAATATGAACGCAATGTACTTCTCCATAAGGATTACGCTACCACCACCATCAAAACACCGACTTTCGAAATCCTGTTAATAAAACATACAATTATAGCATTAGACCCGACATCCGAAAATATATTGTTAAAAATAATAAATATAATAATAAAAATAACATATGCACATTTAAAAAAAACGATGATATAAGTCTAGACCCGGCAAACGTGTCGGGCCGGGGGTCGGGTAGGGTTACGCTACCACCACACCCGCCTAACCACCACCCCAACCACCACCACCACCACCACAACCACCACCACAGCCACCACCACACCCGCCTAACCACCACCACCACAACAACCACCACCACCACCACCACAACCACCACCACCACCACCACAACCACCACCACCACCACAGCCACCACCACACCCGCCTAACCACCACCACAGCCGTCAATCCCCACCACCACAACCACCACCACCACAGCCGTCAATCCCTACCACCACAACCACCACACCCACCACCACCACCACCACTGCCGTCAATCACCACCGCCGTCATTCTCCACCACAGTCAATCCCCCACCGCCGTCAATCCCCACCGCCACCAATCCCCCACCACCGTCAATCCCCCACCACCGTCAAACCCAACACCACCACAAACGGCGGAAATAAAACCAAAAATAAAAAAAGGTTGAAGATTAATCAATAAAATTTGGAATACAAACTAACCTTCATCGTGTGGTCTAGAGTTTGTCTTGTGAAAATCGTGTGGTCCAGAGCGTTTGTGTGTGTGTTCTTGGTGTTTTAGTGTGTGAGTTTTCAAATTTTAGATCTATTTTACCCCTTTATTGAAGTTGGGAAAGTGTTTGTGTTCAATGAGACCCGTATGGTTCAATGAGCGGCGTATAGGAGTTGTACTTTCCTTTTTGAATTTTGAATCTATGAAACTTAGTATAAGAGAAAAAAGAATCGGGATAATCAATGGGTGAGACACTTGTCCCAGTGGAAGGGACGGGTGCATTTAACTGGGAGGTCACGAGTTCGAGCCGCATTGAAACTGGTTTATGGCCGGTTTTTTGCATTTTTGACATTTTGTATTATTCATTTATTTATATTAAAATTAATTCCTTTTATTAAAAAAACAGATTTCATTTTTAGTTTGAGTCAACAATTTTAAATCCCTTTAAACAATAGTTTTCTTTTATTTTGTACTCCTTTCTTTTATATGAAGCACTTTAATTAAAAAAAAATTATAAAAAAATTGTTGCGTACACTATATTTGACGGATGTTACAATATATTTAAATTATATTAAAGAGAAACATTAATAAGTTCGTTGCGTACACTATGTTTCACGGATGCTACACCTAACACAAGTCAATAACTTCTTTTTGTCGAGTTCTATTACTACGTAGTAACGCCCTACCCTGTGCAATACGAGACATGTACATTGTCTCCCATTCCATAGCTTCCATACTTCGGTATATATTCCAAAGTCCATTTGGTACTGGCATCGGGCTATCATCCGCTAACTTAACCATGATGAAATGGCTATCTTCGACATAAGCAATCGTTATAATGGAATGGTTCAGGTAAACCTGCGGTCCATCGAACATCGGGAAGTAAGTTTGACAAACACCATTGCTTAAATGTTGAACAATCACCCCAAATTTTTGAGCCACCAACAACCCTGTGTAGGGCAACAACATCCAGCATGCCATAGGTGCAGGTTCAACATTTAACCAATTTATCGATCGATACACATTTTCGTAACATCCCTTGTCTAATGATTCGAGTATATGCCCCCAACGCTTTTTGTTAATGAACATCTCGTTTAGTAGCTCTTGGCGGACCCACTTCCACTGTTTCTGGTCATACCCCAAACCCATAGCTATGGATCGAAACCCACAGTTACCGTCCGGCTGGGCATCTTCGATATGTGTTTTGTATCTCCGATAGCTAGATGGAAGCCAATCCTTAAAACGCTCGATCATGTTTTTGTACCTATAATTGGCAAAAAAATAAAAAACTAAAAAATATTAAAAAATAAAAAATTGAAAAAGAATTCTAAATATATGTATGTATATACGTATGTACCTATGCCCGACCAACAGTGGAAAGTCTTTATCTATAATCGGAAGTGTATTTTTTTCTTCTTTGCTTTTCTTTGAACGACTACGTCACACATTTGGCTTTTTAGAGTAGTCGTTCCTCTGTGATTCGGGTTGTTTATCTTTACGTCTCGCAAGGTCTTCATTCTTTTGTTGTTTTGCTTTCGTAGTTGGGCGGCCCCGGGTATCTTGTTGTACCTCAGGCGGTTGATGGTCAGTCATACTTGGATTCAACACCGCTTTCATCTTCGACAACATACTTTTTAACACTAGAGGTGGCTGCGTCTGTAGTTGCTGTGTGAGTCTATCCATTTTTGCCTGAATATTACACTCGTCTTGATTAAGTTTTTCTGTCGAAAAATCAAGTTTTGTCCAGAATTTGTCTATCGCGGCAAGTGGAATTTTGCAACCTGTTTTTCAAGATTCATTGTTAAAACATGAAGTATAATGATGATTATATTCTATGGATCGAAGCATATGTTATAGTTGTTATGTTACCTGTATTTTCCCACCACTCCATCTGACAAGCACATGGCAACCCACAACCCGTAGAAAGCTGGTGGCCACAAGTCCCCCCTCCTACCTTCAACGCATGTAGCTTTTTCCTCTCGACAACCAACAACTCTAAGGCTTTTTGGGACACATTACCGTGTAGGTTGTCAAAAAACGGAAATCTGTGGTCCCCCATTTGCACGGACCTGCTCTCCTGAAAACTAAGTTTTATTTGTATCTTTTGTGACTCTATAACTTTGCCAACAAGACACACAAGTCTATGGAGCGAGTTGTTTGGCCCTTTAATGTATCTCTAAACTTAGAATGCTGGCTTTCAACTCTGTTGGTTGTATGTTGACCAAAATTGGGGACTGTGTTAGTCCAAGCTGAAACAAACTTTTCTTTATAATCTTTCAGCCACACATCATACAAATAATCCAGAACATCTGAAAAAAAATTGAATACAATGATTTGTAATGTTTGTATGTATATATGTATGGATGAATATATGTAAACTAATATAATATGTACCTAATCGTTCGTCGTTAACCAGTCGCGTGAAAAGTCGCTGAAAGTTATAATTGTATAGTGTCGGAGTGGGAGAACTACACAGTCGAGACCAAGAAAGCTTGAATATTTTCCAGTCTTCATCCGTAAATTTTGCCCGACAGTGTTTTAGAATATTCTGTGAGATGTGCCACCTACATAGCAATTTGGAAGCTTTTGGGAATACTTTATCGCGAGCATTCATCAAAGCTTGATCCCTATCTGTTACAATTACACGTGGCTCCATGCAATCTACCAACAATAAGAAGTTATCTTTTTTTTTTCTTTAGAGACAAACGCATGAGCCACACAAAAAGACTTGTGTGTCGATGTCACACCCACTACTTGAATAAACGGAAGCTTATACCCATTCGTCTTGTAGGTAGCATCAATCATCAACACATGTGGGAATGCACGCCACATGTTGTACGAGTCCGGATGAACCAAAAAAACCTCCTCGACCGCGTTTGTGGAGGGATTCACTCTAGTGAAATAAACGTATTTTTCTTCTTGCAACATGCTCTCCAATATCTGCATTGGAGTTCGATCGCCATACATTTTTCGTTTAATCTTTTTAATCATGTTTTGTACGTCTTGTAGAGTGCACACGCTATGTGGGTACTGTTTTCTTATGGTTAAATGTATATTTGTAGGCTCCATGTTTTGCAGATAAAGTCTCTCCACCAGTGATTCTTCGTCCGGGGTCAGCCTTCTAGCAAACGCGTGGCCCTCAAGAAATTCAGCAGGCTCATGGTTGTGAATGTTTTTCTTCTCCACAAGGCTCCAATTACCACTACTTGAGTCTAGTTTCCCTATCAGACTAAAAGGACAGCCAACCTTTTTGCTACCGGAACGCCGAACTGATGCTTTACTTTTGGGTTCGCCGCCACGATCGCAATGCAACCATATCTTCACTGTCCTTGCTGACGCACATTCGCCTTTTGTTATCGTTCGTTGGGTCACAATGACGTAACCCTTCGCAACCTCTCTTTTGTATACCCAATTTTTCAATTTTTCAAGTGACCCAAATACCTCAAATAAAAAAAGGTTTATTAGAAATCCACATAAATGAAATTAATATATTCATTTCTCGAAAAAACAATAAAAAAAACTCGGGTTCAACATCGGGTTCGGGTTAATATGTATGACACATTTTTGGGTTTGTATGAAATTTCGTGTCATACATTTTCTATTTTTAATCAGTATACATGCCTCGTTCGTGTTCGTTCGGTTCATTTACAAGCCTAAGTAATCTATTTTTAACAAAATATTTCACCAGATCATATATAATATTTCACCAAAATGATAATGAAATCGGGTTAATATGTATGACACAATTTTCGGGTCGGGTTCGGGTTAAGGTCGGGACGGGTCAAATATTTTCTAGATTTCTCCTACCCAATAAAAAATATATATAACTATAATATTTCACCAAAATGAAAACGAAATCGGGTTAATATGTATGACACAATTTTCGGGTCGGGTTCGGGTTAAGGTCGGGACGGCTCAAACATTTTCTAGATTTCTCCTACCTAATAAAAATTATATATAACTATAATATTTCACCAAAATGAAAACGAAATCGGGTTAATATGTATGACACAATTTTCGGGTCGGGTTCGGGTTAAGGTCGGGACGGCTCAAACATTTTCTAGATTTCTCCTACCTAATAAAAATTATATATAACGAATAACACGTATACAAAATCATTTTTTTCACTCTAAAATTATATCAACATTATATAACACGAATAACACGTAATTGACGGTTATGTCATACTTTTTTTTTTATTCTCGTCATTAGCACCTTCCTCGTTAGCACGTTCCTCGTTAGCACGTTCGTCATCGTGAACACCTTCCTCGTTAGCCGGTTCTTCGTCGTCAACACCCTCCTCAAAGTGCATTACACCTTCCTCGATTTCGTTATCATTTTCCTCAAAGTCCTTAGCACATTCCTCGACTTCGTTATCATTTTCCTCAAAGTCGTTAGCACCTTCTTCTACTTCGTTATCATTTTCCTCATACTCCTTAGCACCTTCCTCATACTCTAACTTGTGTTGGTTTTCCGTATACGAATGGTAAGTCCCGTATTCGTGTCGCGGATAACTTTGGGCAATGTAAGATGGTTCCCCCTCATCTACAAACACCTGGCTCATGTCAGGTAACACGGGTCGCACACCCCCCGTCATCACAACGAGGCACGGACACAACCTCCTCCTCACCTCGATCAATGCCGGATAACCAAACGCTTTCGGAGACGTACGACTGGTTCGAATCTTCGCCAAAAATATTACCAATGCCCCAAAACGACATTTTTATGTTTCACGGTCTCAACCAATGTTTTTATTTGAGAATTTCTTCAGTTTTATCGGTATTTTGTGAGTTTGAAAAGTTTTGAATCAAATAAATCCCGTAAGCTTGGGAAAATAAACTTTTTTGGTCGATAAGGGTCGTATAGGTCGATAAGGGTCATATGGTCACTTTCACGCTTTTTCAGACTGAACTCCTTTCATGTCAGTAATTATACCTTAAATTCATCAAAAGTCGTGCCGATAAGCCTCTCATTGCTCAATGAGAGGCGTATAGGGTTTAATGCTCCATCTACCACAACCTTATACGCCTCTCATAGGGCAATGAGAGGCTTATCAAAACCTTTTTTCTGGCACATTAATTGCGTTCACACTATATACTCCCATTATTGCCCTATATGCCACCTCTGGGGGGATGTGCACTTAAAAAGTAGGGATGTGCCAATACCCTCACCCTATATTAATCAGTTCATACTAATTAATTAGTACACTATAAGTGTTAATGCTTCAATAAACACTATATTCACTTGTTAATACAAACAAATAGTTACAAGTAAATAAAATAGTTTTTAATAAATTTTAAATATTTAGTGGTTATCATTTAAAATCACCTCTATATAGATAAATAAAATAGTTTTCAATAAATTTTAAATATTTAGTGGTTATTATTTATACTAACCCCTAGATAGATAGATAGATAGATAGATAGATAGATAGATAGATAGATAGATAGATATAACTAATAGATAGATAGATAGATAGATAGATAGATAGATAGATAGATATAACTAATATATGTTTTTTTTATAGAATTAAAGAATTACACGTTTTGTTAGGTAAAGATCTTAAGTTATAGAATTAAGTTATTGTCTATGTCTTCCAATATAGTTTTGTTCATACTGTGGATACTCAATATAAATATTCTAATTAATCTTTTTCTATAAAAATGTCAGAATGATATTCATGTGGCTCTATGTTGGAGAAGCAAGTTATGACTTTGTAAAAAGATAAATGTTGTTTTGCATGTGATATGAATGTCACAAGGATTTTACGTAATTCATAGCGACAGAAGCATGTCACAAGTTTCATTAAAAGAGGGAAACTAGGTTATGTATGCGATATGATCACAAAGAATATCAAAATGATTTTCACATGACTCATGGCAAGAGAAGCATGTCATGAGTTACATAAAAAATTGGAAAGCGAGAATATCAATTTTTTTTTTGTATATGATACGATCAAACAATGTGACAATGATATTCATGTGATGCATGACAAGAGAAGATATCACACTTGCAGAACTAACCTATTAAATTAGGGGTATTTCAAAAAAAAAAAAATTATAGTGCAATCATACAATATAAAAAATAAATAAATAAAGTAAAACAAATGCCTTGCTTTGGCCATAATTTCAATCATATTATTAATAATTTGGGCACTTGGGCCACTGTTTCAATCGAGCTCTCTTATTCTACAAGTTTGAGTTGGTTAGGGGTATCATTGTATTATTTTAGGGGGATCGTTGGTATAAATCCGAAAAAAAAAAAGAAATACACTACGAATACGCACTTGAGTCATTGCCCGTGCTATGGCTGCTAAAGCATTAGGTCCGCCCCTGAGATCTCATGAGTCTAACTTTCACCCATTGGCCGGTAGAACGTCTAACTTTCGATTTGTACCACACCACTCCCAACTTTCAACTTATTGGCCAATAGCACTCTTAAACTAACTGAATCCTAATCCAGTTAGTTTTTTTTGCTGATGTGACATATGACTTGGCTTTTTTTGATGATGTGCCAGCTGACGTGACATCTGCCTTGGCTTTTTTGATGACGTAAGAGTTGACGTGGCAATTGACATCAGCAAAATGGGTTAGTGTTGTGTTAGTTTGGGAGTGCTGTCGACTAATAAGTTGAAAGTTAGAAGTGGTGTGATAAAAATCGAAAATTGAGAGTTTAAATCCAGTACCCCTTTTAAAAAAGAGAGAAACCATATGGTACGTTTATCAACACATAGACTATAATTTTTTAGAAAAAGCCAAATATATTTAAAACACATAGACTATAATTTTTTAGAAAAAACCAACCATTACAAAAACATAAGAGGGTTTTACAACATTGGCGCAACTTTCAAGAGACTGGGAGGGGCGCCCGACCCCTCGAATTTTTCGCTCAGTGGTGTTATGTATGTACGTTTTGTATATAATCTTTTAGGTATATGTGTTTTCGATCCCGCAAATATTAGTTCCGGTGACTTCCGACCCCCGGGTGGAAATTTTCAAGCTTCGCCACTGTTTTACAACAACTTGACCCAACTAATGTTAACCTTGCGGTTTCTATCACGAAACCATAAAAGGGAGGAAAAAGACAAAATAGTTGGATGTTAACTGAAAAATCTGACTAGATTTTGATTTTGGATGAAAATGGCAACAAAATTCAAACCACATAGACCTAGATTCAAAAGATTTGAGTTTTGGACTAAGTGGCAAAAGTGACCAAACCTCTAAGACCATTTTGGCAGTTTACTCTATAAAAAAAATATGTTTATCTAGACACACGAGCCTAATCAAGCTCAGAGATGTTTAATGGGGAGTGAGTGAGGGTGTGAGAGGGGCCACATCAACAATGAGGGGCGTGGACAACGTTACGGTGAGGCGTGAAAGGGATGCTAACCCAGAGAATTGGAGCTAACCATGGGCGTGAGGCATGTTTTTTTAATATTAAATAACATAACAAACAATCATATTAGGCTACCTCAACTCAATACCATAGTAGTAAAGGGTGAAAAAAAGTGTAACCATATGGCTACATTTTTTTTTTTTTTTTGAGTAAATTACAAGTTTTGTCCTTTATGTTTGTCCTAAATTTCAGGCGCTGTCCTTTGTCTTTAAAATTGACGAGTTTTGTCCTTAACGTTTCAAAATCCTGCACGTTATGTCCTTTAGGCTAAACCCAGTTATATTTTTTTGTTAAAGTTGGTCATGTGCCTTGCACATGAGGGCATTTTTGTCATTTTGCCTCCCTAGGGGTTATTTTGTAAATAACTTATAACAAGGGTGCAATTGTGTAAAAATAAAAAAAAATAAGATATAAAATAAAATTTGTTCATCAGTCTCTTTCTCTCTCTAACTCCCTATCTCCTCTCCTCTATCTTTCTCTTTACAAACGCTCTTTGCCCTCTCTGTTCTAAGCCACCACCGCCACCACCCCTCCTGCCACCATCGCCACCACCCCTTCTGCCACCATTCAAAACCCACCACAGAAACCCCAAGGCACCACCCAAATTCCTTTTTTTCCTTCTGTTGTTCACATGATTCCCAAACAAACAAAACAACAATTTTACAATTCTATGATTTGCTTCCTGATTTTCACCTTTGGGCTAGCAGCCCAAAACCCAAGAAAAAGTGAACTCAAAAAAAAGTCAATATGCCTTATTTCTTCCTTGATTTTGCCTAACTCCAGAACAAACAAAACAATTTCACGGTTTTTTTCTTCTTACTGACGACGACGATAATTCCAACGAAGATACCACAATCATTCTAACGGATAAATAAAGCAATAACTTTCTGCCAATTGTTTTTGTTTTCCGTTTCATATCTGATTTTTTCCGGTGAAATAGAAGCAGAACCTCCTAGGTTACCATCATCTCAGATCTGATTTTTTTGTGGAGGAGATCCGTCGTCATTGAGCGTTTATTAGAGAGAGAGAAGTGAGAGAGAGTGGGGGAGGTGGTAGATGGTGGTGTTGACATTGGCGGTGGTAGGTGGGGTGGGGGCGGTGGTGGTTGGTGGAGCCAGTGGTGGTTGGGTATAGAGAGAGAGTGATAGAGTAGGGTGGTGGATGGTGGTTGCAGGGGTGGCCGGTGGGGATGGTGGTTGCAGTGGTGGATAATGGCTGAGACGGTGGTTGATAGTGGTAGAGATAGAGAGAGAAGATGGAGGGGGTTGTTATAGATGATGAATGGAGTGGGTTGCAGTTGGTGGGGGTGGGTGCACGACGGTGGATGCAACTGGTGGCGGCTGGGAGTGGGTTGTAGATAATGAAGGGAGTGGGTTGCATATGAAGAGAGAGGGAGAGAGGGGACTTTCAGTTGTGAAGAGAGAGAGGGGGACTTTCAGAAGAAGATGAAGAGAGAGATATTACAAGCTAGTCCCTGAACATAAGTTTTTTTACACAATAGTCCCTAAAAATGAAATGACAACAATGCCCTCATGTGCAAGGCACATGGCTAGATTTAACAAAAAAATCTAATTGGGTTTGGCCTAAAGGACATAACGTGCAAAATTTTGAAACGTTAAGGACAAAACTCATCAAATTTAAAGACAAATGACACCGCCTGTAATTTGGTACAAACATAAAAGACAAAACTTGTAACTTACTCTTTTTTTTTCCTAAAGCTCCAACGGAGCCCCTCTATAACACATAGCCTTGGTTAGTGAAGCTCAAATTTGTGCTCATTTATTAGGGACAATTGCATATATACCCCTCTAAATCTTTTTAGCAAATTTACCCGACCCAAAAACAAAATTGCATATATCCCCTTACTTAATAAAAAAATTGCATATATCCCCTTTATGATTTATTTTATTAGATTTAAATTAGAGAATGACCATCTTACCCTTATTTTTACTAAAACTTTAAAATTTTCCAAATTGTCATGTTTACCCATTCTTGAGTAGTTGTTTTTAGTTATTTACCTTTCCTTTTGTTTTCTTGTTTTACATTTCTCTTGGGCGGTAAATGAACCGATTTGAACAAAACTTTGTTCATGTTCATTCATTTAACTTTTTTCGAACAGAAGAACGATTAGCAAACATATATCAAACAGACAAACTTATATTAATTTGAGAATAAAAGTTTGCATTTTTAATCCAACATTACACATAATAATAAACATAAATATCCCATTTTGATCTCTAAAATCCTTAGTTCCTCCAATGACGAATGATCAAATCACCGTCAATAATTATCTGTTCACCATCCCTATCCCATTCTGAGATAATTAATGAACAAATATAAAAGTTGGATAAACAGTTAAATAATTATATTAACAAACAATAATTTACATCGAGATAGTTGGTAAACGGGCAACAAGCTGCGCCGCTACCCATCTGAGAGAGAGAGGGGGTGTGGACAAACCAAATATGCTTATCATAATCGCTGAACCAAATAGGAATATAACCATGAATCTTTGTCTTCGAAACAAACAAACAACCTGATGGAATCACCTCTAATGGAACCTCTGATGAACATGGAATAACCATCTGAGAGAGAGGGGGGGGGGGGGGGACTGTGGAGGGGTTTGAAAGGGTAATTTTGTCCATCTTATGAAATTTTAATGATAGAGGGGATATATACAATTTTACTTTTAGATCAGGTAAATATGCAATTAATTATGTTTAAGGAGGGGAGATATGCAATTCTCCCCATTTATTAAATACCTTGTAGCCCAAGCTTGTTTAAATGTTACTTGATTCGAGCTTTTAGCGAACATATTTTGCGATTAAGTTGCGAGCGGCTCAAGCAATCGTTTAGAACCCTTGAATTACCCATCTAATTATTTTTGTGGACTGACATATAGATGCACAATACATTTGGGCATAGTGTACGCAAGAGGGTAATGTGTGTGTGTAGGGGTGTAAAAGGGGTATAATATGCATCACAAAAGTGTCCATATTTGAGAAACACCCTGCCTTTTCTATTATTTTTACGTTTGGTCATTGGTGGGTCGGCTATAAGATAAACCGAAACCATAATCAGTATTTCGATTTTGCAATCTTCAATCTTCATATCGTTCAATTCCGGTCACAAAACCTTTGGCTGTTTGGTTAGGAGAAAATGGTTTGGTGTCAGTTTTAAGTTTGATCCAATTTAAGCATATTTCAAACACCAAATATAATAAAATTGTAGGTCAAACTAAAAGTCAACACATTTGTTTATTAATCAAAGAGAGGGGAAAGTGTCAGACTATAGCTGGGTGGAGCGGGGAGGGGGTTTACCGATTGGGGAACCATTGCCACCCCTTCGGTTACTGCAATTCGGTGAATGGTGAGGGACAAAATCGGTTAGTATTCACCGAGTGTTTGAAGGGGAGAGAGGTGGGAGGGAGAGAGGGTTAATGATGGGTCCCAACCCCTTTCAACCAACCACAAATTTATCTTCTTTTAAAAAAAAAAAAAAAAATTGTTTAGCACTCTCCATGTGTTTGACCATTGCTAGTGATTGAGTGAAAAATGAGGAGTGGAGTGGAGACTTGACATGGCATGACATTATTGGTTAGAAAATAGTTTAAACACTCACCATTTGGTGATCACTCCCTCCACCCTAATAAAATTGTAATAAACATTTTTTCTTTCCTTATAGGATATTACTTAGACTTAGGAGTGTTCATCGGTTCGGTTTATGGTTTATTTGGTTTATTCGATTCGGTTTATTCGGTTTTCAAAATTTTATACCCCAAACCAAACCAAATTAGGAATATGCAAACCGAACCAAACAAACCAAATTCAATTCGGTTTGGTTTCGGTTAGAAAGCAAATAAACCAAATTTAACCAAATTGTATCTAGGTATTTTTTTTCCTAATTTATATTTATGTTTGTGTTCTAATTTCCGAACATCAAATCAGCAGCGAATTTAAACCTAACAATGTATAAATAAAAGACATAGCAAAATAAACAAACATATCCATAAAATAGTCGTACACACAACCACAAAGTTAAAACTTCAAAACATAGATCATAGAAACTTTAAATAATCAACAAGTCTAATGGCACAAAATATAAATAATCTTCAAGCCATAGGGATACATATTGTGACAACTCGTATTTCAAACCTTTCGTCGTACTTTGATGTAACACGTTTTGAACGTTATGTGATTACTTGATATATTGATTCTAATGAGATATTATGAATTTGAATGTTATGTGTATGTAATTGTATTATAAACGTGTATGTATATTATCTAAGTTGGATCGCACAAGCCCTTTTAGGCCACACTCCTTGTACTCGAAACCTAGGGCAGCCTGTGATGGGTTCGGCCCACCCCTTACACACATAACCCCATGAGGAGGGTGTATACTCCTCATTACTTGCAAATTACACAACACACACCAAACCCTAAATCTCTCTCCTTCTCTCTCGAACTCGACGGCAACATCTCCTCTTCTCTCGAAGCTTTCTTGTTCGGATCGACCCCTGTTTTACCCTCTAACCGGTTAGTATTTTACTATTGATTGTATGTTAGATGATGTTGTGGCTTATATGTTTCTACATAATGATTTAGGGATGATATATGATTGATTATAATGCAAATTGATGAGATTGGTGTTCATGTAATCGGCTCACATATGTAGTATGATTAGATCATTATAGGGTTTAATAATCACATGATGTTGAGGATGACCTAGAACCGATTGCATGTTAATCGGCTGTTGTGCGAGTATATTTGGATGATTGTTGTGTTGTCAAGTTAGGGTGCATGTTAGTAATCAAGATCATGAACCTGTTAATGTGTTTAATGTTATGGTAGTTGTTCATGCTATGAATGTGATTAGGGTTCATATGAATTAGAGGATAAAACCTTAGTTTGATCGATCCACATCCAAGTTGGAAACTGTTTGATTGTTTGACCAATTTGATGCATAAATGGAAACTGTTAGGATAATTGTAACCGATTGCATGAAATTAGGGATTTACAACTGATCGCACAAGTGCCTAGTGATGTGCGTAAAGTGTGATATATATTTAAGTAGATTTTAAGCCCTTTTTACACGTTAGTCAAGTTTTAAATTTATAAAACACGATATTTTACTAACACCAAACACACATATGGGCAAGTGCACCCATCGTGAGCGTAGTATAGTATTGGAAAGATACCGAGGTCGTCCAAGGACACAAGAGCTTTTAGTACCGGTTTATCCTCAACGTCTAATCAAATCAAAGGTTAGAAAAAGGTTTTTAAACTAGAAAAATAAAAACTAACTAAAATGCTGAAAAATAAAATAAAAGTAAAAACAGATAGACAAGATGAATCACTTGGCTCTGACTCGTGTTTAGTGTAACCTTTGATTATTTCCGCACTTTTGCACTTTTTAAGAGATTATCTTAGTTATTGTAGTAGGCCCCTCTTTTGAAGGTGACGTTACCCTCAACCCAGTAGTTTGAGTAAGCAATGATACAATCCTAAAGGGTCGGATTATTGAAAGATAATTAATTAAGTTATTAATGCATATTATGGTAGGCCCCTCTTTTGAAGGTGACGTTACCCTCGGGTAAGTAGTCTGAGTCAGCAGGGATACAGTCTTAAGTAGCCGGGTTAAAGTATTAATAGTAGCTTACATATGAGGGGATCAAAGAGATGCACCCCCGCCATCCAATACCGGTGGGTATTGAAGGATGTCCTACTAAATTTGACACAGGTCCTTGCAGGATCTATACACTGAACAAGGCAAGACTCTTACTAAACTGTTCCCTTAACCCCCGACCAGGTAGCCAACATATCTCCATATAGACCGTGGAGATATGAATGGTGAAAATCTTTTATTTTATATAGATAGTAAAATAATGCCAAGACACCACGGACAAACGATAAGGAAGAATCACCTTCAACATAAGAAACTAGTTATTAAAGTCATTAATACATAACCAAGTAAAAAGTGCGAAAAGATTAAAAATAAAAAGTATTACACTAGACACTTGTCTTCACCAAGTGATGTAAGAGACTTAGGCAAACATGGCCTTTGATTGTCAAGAACTCTTACGATCAATCTTGGATCCCAAGACGACTCACACACTCTATGATGGACAATGGATGATGGTGGTGGATGATGGTGTTGTGATGGTGGTGAGTGGTGGGTGAAGTGTGAGAGAGGTGGTATGCCAAGGGATGCCTTTGAAGTGAACCAAGCACCCCTATTTATAGCCTGCACAGAAGCCTGGACACGGCCCCGTGTCCACCCTTTTCTCTTCCTTCATTAATTGCAGTTTGTCTGCATTAGTTGACCACGCCCCCGTGTGCGCTGGGCACGGCCCCGTGTGCAGAAGCGTATCTGTACTATCAAGATTTGCTTGGATTATGCGAATCTTAGCGTTGACCACGGCCCCGTGTTGAGCTGGGCACGCCCCCGTGTCGGGAATAGAAGCTTCTACAACTTTGTCTTTTCTGCAGACTCCTGAACACGCCCTCGTATCTGTTGGGCACGGGGTCGTGTCCGCTGGGCACGCCCCGTGTTGAGCTGGGCACAGCCCCATGCTCAGCTTTCTTCTTGTTTTTTGCTTTGGGAGATGCTGTCGAGGGGTCGGGCATGCCACGTTTCTTCCCTTTCTTTGTATTTACGTTGGTTTTGGCTGTATATTTGTTCCTTTTGTTCATTTAAGCTCATTTAACCCTGAAAATACAAAAGGAAGACAAAATCACACTTTTTCCAACATTTAGTACTAAAAAATGGTTAGTTTTATGCCTCATTTGATGTAATTTATATGTTGCATTTTACACACATCACCTAGTCGCACAAGCTTGGTGCAACTATTTAAGCTCACAGTACAACCTAGTTATGCATGATTGCACAAGGCATAATGGATCGCACAAGGCTGTGCTGATCGCACAATTCCTTGGGCCACACAAATTATTAAGTTATGTTATGTTATTGGGCCGTACAGCCCAAAACCCAATCGCACAAGTAATGCTGAATCGCACAAGTCCATATGGACCGCACAAGTTAAAGTATTTGTTTAAATGTTGGGCCACACAAGCTGTTGGGTTTATGATGTAATGGGCCGGGTTTGTATTGGATCGCACAACCCGTTGTGAGTCGCACAAGATTGTGCTGAACGCACAACAGGTTGGGCCGGATGTTTATTGGGCTTTATTCTTTGGATCGCACAAGATGATTGGGCTCGCACAAGCTCAATGGCCCAATCATCTGAGTCGCACAAGTTGGGCCTTCTGTGTAGTTAACTGGTTGCCATGATTCTACATGTTTGCCATGATCATTACGTGTTTGTAACCTGTTAGCTTATGTGTAAACTTATGTGCACTACTTGAACCTAGACCTTACTTGTATGGTAACCATGTTAGGACGTGGTTGACCACAAATAGCTCAAGTGACCTTTTTGTGTATCTGGCGAGCTAACCTAAGGTGAGTTCACACTTTCTACAAGGCATGGGATTCCCAGTGGTTGGGAATGGGTAATTGATTGAAAGGAAACCTGCGTATTCTTCTTGGGTAGAATACGTACCTCCACCCTCTTAATTGAAGGGTGACAACATTGGAACCTGCGTGATCTCCTTATGCGGAACACGTACCTCCACCCTCTTAATTGAAAGGTGACAACATTGGAACCTGCGTGATCTCCTTATGCGGGACACGTACCTCCACCCTCTTAATTGAAAGGTGACAACATTGGAACCTGCGTGATCTCCTTATGCGGGACACGTACCTCCACCCTCTTAACTGAAGGGTGACAACATTGTTACTAGACCAAAAACTCTATCATTAAGTCCCTCATTTTTATATCGACTTAATCACCGGGCCAATGGCGAACGGGTCATTAGTTAGATAGCGATATTAGGTTGACAAGCCTCACACCGTGCCGCAGAGGATGGGAGTGGACTAATGGATCTGGGCACGTCAATGATGATAGACATTGACTTAGGGCACCCAACTTTCTCAGTCAGTAGTCGATATGGTAACGGGTCTAGTGGGATATTCATGGGGTAGCCCCCACGGTTGGGAGCCAGAGTAAAAGGAAAAGGTTAATCATGTTTTCAACTATGGGGTAACCCCCACGGCAAGTAAGCCAGATAAAAGGAAACCTATGTTTTTGAAACAACTTAAAACGAACACCCAACTGTGAACTCGCTCAAATTTTTTGTTGATTCGTTACCATATGCCTTGCAGGTCGTTAGGTGCTTAGATGGAGCTTGCACAGGAGGACATGGTCGTTGTGGGACATGGACTGTTGAGTTCCATGTTAAACATTTGAACTTTTAAACTTATGTTTTGGTTTTAAACTTTATGCTTCCGCTGATAACTTGAACTTAGTTAATTTGTTTTGGACACCAATTATATTGTCGGTTGGTTTTATGTTTACTTTAATACATTGTTCAATATTATTGGTGGCTTGATCCTGGTCATGTCACGCCTCCTGCGGTGATACTGCGCTTGTGGATTTTGGGGGTGTAACACATATACTTAGATATTAGACTTAGTATTTTGGGCTAATAAATTGTATATAGTTTTATAAACATCATTATTTTTATTTAATAATTAATTAAATTAACGGTTTATTCGGTTATACAAATAAACCGAATAAACCAAACTAAAAAAATGTCGATCCAAAAACCGAACCAAAAACCATATTCACAATTCGGTTTCGGTTAGAAACCAAACCAAAAACTGAATTTGTTGTTCGAATCGGTTTATTCGGTTACGGTTACGGTTCGGTTTACGGTTTTTATTTGGTTACGGTTTTTTCTAAACACCCCCAGTGGCGGAGCTTGAAAATTTCCACCAAGGGGTCGGAAGGTACCAGACCTAAAAAAAATTTTCTATCGCGTTATTCCGAGGTGATATGTTCGGGTCGGACGTCAGTGATTCGATTCGGGTCAAACATTAATATCAAATAAAAAACGTTCTCAAACATTAAAACGTAATGTAAGACCCTAATTCGTAAATGACAAAAGTCGCAGCGGAAAAATTCGTACCATAAAATTTTCTTACGTCACAAACCCCTTTTATTCGCTTAAAATCATTTCATAGGTTAAACCTTTTACAATAAATACATTTATTATACTTATTTACAATAAGAAAACATAACCTAGCTTCACTCAGTTACGTACTCAACACTCCCGTACAATCTATCTTGTGACTCGATCTTTGATCGCTCCTCCTCAATATGATAATCTGGCTCGGAACCTGCATTCACCAATCACATACAAGACATTAATACGTTATCAATATAAATGTTATTTAGCCTTGGACTATTCCCGTTCCATTATTCCTTATCATTAAACATTCCCTCTGATTTCCTCACCTCTGGTGAGTCTTCGATACTGTACCTGCATTACACTTAAAATTCCATTCACACGCACAACAACGTAAAACTTAATCATATTGAATGACTTACATACTTACCTAAACTTCATACATATCATATACTCATATACATACGTACACACATGCATATATACTTACTTGCATACTTACTCACACACGTACATGCCAACTTACATGCATACTCACATATAAACACATCTACGATAATACATGCATATCTACCTACACCCATACCTACATCATGACGCACCCTCATGGCGTTATACACACCTACATACATACATACATACATACATACATACATACATACATACATACATACATACATACATACATACATACATACTTACATACCTACATACATACATACATACATACATACATACATACATACGTCCCTATTTGCGTCATCCCAAACTCACACTTGCCTATTCATCTACACCTTATAAATCCGCGTTTTCTCGCTCTCACATGTATACTCTTACATACGTTTACGCATTCAAGCTTACATACACTTCTACAGACGTGTACAGATGCATACAAACATACATACATGCCTATCTACATATGTGCATACACGTATACTCATAAAATCGTAAGTTAAATTAGTCCTACGCAACTTAAAACGCGTTTAAACGAGTTCCCAAGACAAAACGGAGCACGAAAACACTTTTCGGAACAACTTACCCCGTCGCGCGACGCGACGGGCCGTCGCGCTACGCGACCCCCTCGTTTCAGCAGAAGGTTTGCAGCTGGTTGCTGCATATTTCCAGCGCGATCCGATTTCACGGAAACGGCCATAACTTCTTCATTATTGGTCCGTTTTACCCGATTCTTTTTCCTACGCGTCTGTAATTTAATTCTCCATCTTATGGAGTTAAGACCCGACATCCGGATTAACAAAATTCCAGACTTTTAAGCCTTCGGCTTGTTACCCTTTTTCCATATCCTGTCCCGTTCATGCATTTATCCATCTAACTTGTTTATTTGACCATAAATTCTTATATACCTCATAATATCAAAGACGCCTATTATAAAAGATTAAATTCTCGGATATCTTGCATTCTTTAAACTCATTTTACTCAAAAGCTTACTTTGACCCGTTAAGGGTATTTTTGTATTTCATTGCATTTGATTCTCAAAAGCATACATTTCGCTTCCGTACTTGTCCTAATTATTCACTTGGTCATTTATCTTATTTCTAAACATCTTTTACAGGTCGTTCGCCCAAAATACCCACCAAGGGCATTTTAGTCAACTTTAGCCCCAACACTTACGACGAAGGAATTCAACGCATAACTACCCTCAAACATCATGTTAATTAGTTAAAACACCATATTACTTAACAAACTAAGAAGTGATTACAGAAATCACTTACCTCGTGCATTCGAGTTCAAGCATAGCTTCCGTGTTTATCCTTGGCCCGTTGTCCTTCCATGCTTATGTCCGTGTTGACATGACTCCTATACGTACATGTCATTACATTCACGTTCTTGTTAGCATATATGATTGTACGTATGAACGATCATATCGAATTCATATCTCATGTATGACTTTCATTAGTCAATTTAAACAAACATAAAGCATACTCAACATCAACCTAACATAATCTTCTCATGAACTATATCTAAAATGCATTCCTCATGTTAGTTTACTATCAATTTCATTATTACCACATTCTGTACATGTTTACCCATTAATTGCATACAATTTCACATATTATTGTCATTTAGACATTTCATCAAACACTTGATGTGCGTACTACTTTCTAAGCATGATGTACAAGTATTTCATGTGTTTGTCCTAATTATCACTTTCATTTATCATCACAAGTAAACATCATACAAATTCCATACCATAATCACTCTATATCCAAATACACATCCCATACTACACATATTTCTAATCAAGTTCATACCATTTCATGGATTAAACATAAACCCACTTAACTAATTGTGGTAATTCATCCAACCACCTAAATTCTAACAATTTACTCATAGTCATCGCTTAGGGTTTGTTCTTAAACGTGCATACATCACTAATTTAGCCATAACCTTCATGACTCATACATAAATCACCACTAGTGATGATTACCAAGATTTCTCAACTTCATTAATCATAAAAATTCAACATACCTTATGATCCCCTCGCGAAGGTGATCATTAATCCGTGTTTCTTCTTGAATTTGAGCCTCGATTCACCCTTCAATTTGGTGATTTAAGTGAGTTAGGGTTTTGGAGCTCTTGAGAGCCCCTGAAGCTTCACGAACACACACACGTATGTGTGTGTGTGTTGACCTTTTTAATTAGACAAATGAACTTTCATTTGTTCCACTTTAGCCCCTCGGGTTTGCCTTTAAAACATAACTAACACTACCTTCATCACTTAATACTTTTGACCATACCTTTAACTAGGGTAAATAGCCTAGTTATTTATTTCAGGATATATTGAATAAGAATATATGTCAATTATAAACATTTGGATTTTGGGGCGTTACACGTAAACATTGTTTAACAAACAAATGAATAAAGACACCAAAACATTAAAAAGGAGAGAGGATGGTGGGTACACGGTTCTCCTGGATGAAGAATTATAGTTCTGCCCGTCTTGCTTTAAGATTTTTTAATTCTTCAATTATGGACTCCGAATCAAAGTTCACAGCAATCTCCTTTTTTATGTAAATCACCATACGGTTTGCTAGATACTGATCTGACATCTTATTGCGAAGGCGATTCTTAAATATTTTCATTGCAGACGTTTAATATCATTGTTTCCATCAACAATTTCCTTTACTTGTTCTTCATTCTTTCTTTTGAAAAAAGAAGTTATGCTTTTATACTTCCCCATAGCATAATCTAATAACACAAGTTAACAAATCACCTTAAATTTCAAACTCTAAATTTCTATCTAAATCAAATCACAATAAGATTAACAAATAAAATAAGACATAGTTACAGAAAGATTCAACAAGTTTAGGGCAAAAATTCAGACCAATTTCACCCTTAATTTCAACCTAAATCACATAAATTGCAGCCCTAAGTTAAACCTAAAGATAAAAAACACATACCTTTAACTTTATGAAGATTGAAGAAGTCGAACAAGAAAAGATTCAACAAGCTGCAGCCGGTTCTGGTCGAACAAGAAAGATTCAACAAGCAGCAGCTGCAGTCGATCAACTAAAGAAGACCAGGCGACCAAGAAAGCAGTGATTTTCCCCCCTTATGTTCTGTTCTGGTGGGGTCGTAGTCCCAGGTAAACGAATTTAGGGTTTTTTTTTATATGGTGGGCTTTTATTTGGGCTATATAATATACATTCTTCCAAATATAATGATTTGGACTATATAATATTTGGACTAATTAAATATTTTATTTGGGCTATATAAATAAAAAACAATTTAAAACCGTGGGGTTGAAAACGTATATACCTAATTTTTTTATAAAACCGGGGGTCGAAAACGCATATACCTACAAAATTCTATACAAAACGTACATACATAACACTACTAACCGAAAAGTTTGGGGGGTCGGACGCCCCTCCCGACCCCTTGAATCCTGTGCCCCTGAACACCCCTACTTAGACTATCACCGATGCAAAATTCTAAACACACTCACAAACGCATCAGCTGTCATATTAAATTTCCTCAACTACATCAAAAACATCAATTTTCTTTTCAACCTTACAAACGTTCTTGCCAATACTTACCATTCTACATTATCATCACTTTTTATCTATCTACTATAATAAAAGAAACCAAGTTTTGGACACATGTTATTCATTGAAGGTATCCTCAAATTTATACTTATCTTATATTACTAAATAAATAAATAATAAATTAGTATTAAATCTTATCATACTTTAATAAAATATTATCTTCAAATCTAAATTGTTAATTTAATATATTTTTAAAACAAATACCTCTCTTTCCTACTCATCTTATATTAAATATATAAATACTAAATTAATATTAAATGTTATCCTAAATATTAAAAATATAACTTTTTTATTATTTGATATACAAATTTATATTTATTCAACAAGTCTAAAATGCAGGGTTTTGAAAAATATAACTTTTTATTATTATTTACTATAAAAAGTTACATTTATATAACATTTTTATTCAACACGTGTAACACACGAGTTTTTTAAAGATACGACCTTTTTAGTATTTAATATAGAAAATTACATTTATTTAATATGTGTAATACACATGGTTTTTTAAGATATAACTCTTTTTTAGATCTATTCAACACGTGTAACATACGAGGTTTTTAAGTATGTAATTTTTTATTATTTGGTAGATTTATTCAACCCGATTGTACACGGTTTTTTTTAAAGATACGACATTTTTAGTATTTAGTATACAAAATTACATTTATTTAATCTATGTAATACACATGGTTTTTAAAGATATAACTTTTTTTATTATTTGATATATAAACTTATATTTATTTAACCCGTACAATATACGAGATTCATAAAAATATAACTTTTTATTTTATTATTTAATATATAAAATTACATTTGTTCAACCCGTGTAATACATGGGGTTCTAACATAGTATTCTAATATTTAACTCAAAATCTTTTAATAATTAATCCATTTTTTTATTTTTGTATCGGTAAGTGATTTAATAAAATAATTAAATATAATTAAATTATAAAAAAAGGTACGGGGTTGTAATATTGTATTAAGTGGTTTGAAAATAATTATTATTATTATTATAATAATAATTATTATTATTATTACTAATTAAACTAAATTACCGTCGTTTTTTAAATGAAACTAGCAAATTTAGAACGAAGCATTAAACGAAACGTAAAAACATTGAACCACACATGCACGTTGCACCGTGTTTTCTCGCAAAATTTAGAATGAAACGTAAAACAAAAAATTTGTGAAATATGGAAAGTATAGGAGACCAAAGTTGAAAGTAAAAAAAATTGTAAGATTAAATTTTAAAAAGAGTAAAATGCACGGATAGTCCCTGTGGTTTGGTGAAATTTCACCTTTAGTCCCCAACTTTTCAAAATTACACTCTTAGTCCCTGTGGTTTGACAAGTTGTTACTCGGATAGTCCCCAAAGCGGATGGAGGTTAGTTTTTCACGTTAAGTGGGTGTGAAATGACAAGGACTATCCGAGTAACAACTTGTCAAACCACAGGGACTATTAGAGTAACATGTCAAACCACAGGGACTATCCGAGTAACCTTCATCCGATTTGGGGACTATCCGAGTAACAACTTGTCAAACCACAGGGACTAAGAATGTAATTTTGAAAAGTTGGGGACTAAAGGTGAAATTTAACCAAACCACAGGGACTATCAATGCATTTTACTCTTTTAAACAATAAAACTTTTGGGTTAATACTGAAAAATAAAATAGTCTTGGATGAAAAGTGTAATATCATTTTTTTGAAAACACCCCTAAGCATTATGTACAACCCCTTAATGCATCAAGATGCTACAGATTTATAGTATGTAAATAGAAACAAAACTAAAATATTTTGTGTAGTTAATTGCCATTTTAGTCCCTGAGATTTGTCCAAATTTGCCATTTTAGTCCAAATCGTTTTTTTTTCCGCCTCTGAATCCCTGACTTTTCTCTTTTTTGCCATTTTGATCACATACCCTAACTCCATCCAAAAACCTTATTTTTAACCAGGGGTGTTTTGGGAATTTTCATTTTAAATCTTTTCAATTGCCATTTTGATCCAATTCTAAAAAATCAAAAAAAAATTTAAAAAAATAAAAAAATTCTAAAAAAAAAATTAAAAATAAAAAAAATTCTAAAAACTCTAAAAATTAAAAAAACTATAAAAAATAAAAAAAGCATAAAAATAAAAAAAAATCTGAAAAATCATAAAATTTTAAAAAATCAAAAAAATTTAAAAAAATTCTACAAATTAAAAAAAAATCTAAAAACTCAAACAAACATATTTTAAAGTTTCAAATTCAAAAAATGACGATATATTCCTCGTCCAGACGAGTATATTTTTAAGTTTTATCTATTTTGTTTAGTGAATGAGTGGTCATGATGAGATAGAACCATTTATCCATTTAAAAAAGCAAATTTCATTTTACTTGACATCTTTCACAAACATTCTTACATTTCCACATTAATTATCACCCTTTTGGCCTTTTTATATATGTTTTCATAGCAAAACTATTTATTACAATAATATTTCATCTTTAGTTTTTTATCAATTAATATAATTTACTAAATATAAATATCATGAAATATAAATTTTATAAACTAAACATAACATGCATGTTCGTTAGTTAGTGGTTCTATGTTATCATGACAACTCATTCACTCAACAAAATACATAAAACTTGAAAATATATTCGTCTGGACGTGGAATATATCGTATTTTTTAATTTGAAACTTTAAAATATGTTTGTTTGAGTTTTTAGAGTTTTTTTATTTTTTTAGATTTTTTGGAATTTTTTTTATTTTTTAGAATTTTTATATTTTTTTAGTTTTTTAGAATTTTTTTGATTTTTTTGAATTTTTAGAATTTTTTTTTTATGAATTTTTTATTTTTTAGATTTTCTTTTTTGATTTTTTAGAATTCTTTTGGATTTTTTAGAATTTTTAGATTTTTTTTATTTTTTAGAATTTTTTTGATTTTTAGATTTTTAGATTTTTTTATTTTTATGATTTTTTTTATTTTTTAGAATTTTTTGGTTTTTTTTAGGATTTTTTGAATTTTTTAGAATTTTTTTATTTTTTAAAATTGGATCAAAATGACAATTGAAAATATTTAAAATGAAAATCCCTAAAATACCCCTGGTTAAAAATGGGGGTTTTGGATGGAGTTAGGGTATGTGATCAAAATGGCAATAAAAGGGAAAAGTCAGGGACCCAGAGGCGAAAAAATAACTATTTGGACTAAAGTGGCAAATTTGAACAAAACTTAGGGACAAAAATGGCAATTAACTCTATTTTGTTCATTGATTAAATTACGTTGTGGAAAAAAAAATATGTGCTAACTTTATTTTATCATTTAAGCTGTGGAAAAAGAATAAATCAGATGTTTTCTTTACACTTCTTAAATGCAACGCAGGTTCACACGTGCGTCATCCAAGCTGCATATCAACTCCAATGCAACTTTTAGCGTTTGTCGTGTCGTGTCACTCAAATCATCGCTAAATGCGATGCATTAGGTTTGATCTTCGAAAGTAAAACATAAATGTTTACTTCGAGTAGAGGTTTGATTCATTTATTCACACATGTAACCATAATCAACCCTAAATTTGGTTATAAAAACAATCATAACCAACTCAATGAATCATAAAACTTGGTTTCCATAAACAACCATAAACACACTAAAACAATACACGTTGCAAAGCTCCCAAGCGTGTTCGTCGACCCCTCCATTTCAACATGTTCGTTTGAAATTTTCTCCCACGTGCTCTCTTTCTCCGTCGCATTACACAAAAAAGATTTCACCTTGACCAGCATTGAACTCCAATGCACTTAGGCTGGAGGGTGTGGTATAAAGCTCCTATGTACTTTATCACGCCACCTCAACGTCACGTCACATAGGAGGCTTTAAAGCCACTTCTTTTAACTTGCATGCAATGGTTTAAAGCCCCCTCAATATCATAGCGCCCCCTTATCTTGACCAAATGCCTCGATCAAGCCAAAAAACACCCGTTAGCACCTTGGCGAAGAGCCTTTAGCGCCCCCCTCTTAGCAGCGGTGGTATGGTGGCTGGCGCCCCCAGGCGCTATAATTGGTGAGATGACGGGGTGGCGTTAAGCCACACTTGTAGCCTCATAGCCAAGGGCATGCGTCAAAGACGGTCTAATAAACTATCGGTTTCCAATTTGATTATTTCTTTTTGGTGTTTCATTTATTATTTATTATTATTTATCACATTTATCACCCATAAATAATTAATTATTCTCCTTGTGAGTTATTTAGAATTTTGTATTTATATAGAAGCATGCGTCACATTTGGGAGAATATTTCATAACATTGTATGCTTCAGAAGAATCCATACGATAAATTCACACATCTCGCGATTCTTTACCCTATAAAACCCTAACAACCACCTTCATTCTCCATCATCAAACCACCTCAACTGTTCTTCATCTCCGTCAACAATGGCGCTCCGGCGTACATTAGCAAAACGCCTTATCAACGATCACTCACCAGCATTCACTGATCTCCGATCTCACAAAACATCAACCCTCACCAAATCACACTTCCACCGCGAACCGCTGACGTCACCTCATAAAACCTCTTCCACTGCTGACGTCACCAAATCATTCTTCCGCCGGTTTTTTCAACGGAATCAGTCGTCGGCAATGAGCCTGCCGGAGCTCTTATCATTTCCGGTCGGTGAGAAGCTCAGGGAGAGGTTGAATATTTCGTACGGCGAACGTCTCCGGCTTGACGCCTTGAGGATTCCGGCGACGGAGCGGTTACCGGATGCGGAAGATTCCGTCGGGATATCCGTTGATGATGCGAAGAAGATAATTAGGTTTTCTCAAATGCAGAAAGTGAGATCGGCGGTGAAACAGATTCCGATGAACTCAATTAGTTACTCTGAATTTGTAACCGTCTGCATTGACACGTGTCGCAATCACGATCAAGGTGTTGAGTTCGCTAAAATGCTAGATCAAGCCGGTGACGTCATCGTTTTCGGAAACGTTGTGTTCATTCGTCCTCATCAGGTATAATCAATGTTTTCAGAACCGGACCGGATATTTAAATGATAGTGTTACTGGTACACTAGTCGGACCTGTGCACCAGATTTAAGAATCGGAAAACATTTAAACAAAATAATAAATATTATTAATGCATTTATTAGTAACGGCACTCTTGCAAAGTTGCAATATATAATTGAACGAACGAACATAAACAAATTTCCAGTTCAACGGTTCAGGAACTATTCGTTGAACGTTCAGTTCATTTATATCGTTCTGATTTTGGATCACGAAATTCACAAAATTGTCACAAGTTCTGTCCGGATTTGTAACTGATTTCGGTCGCCAATATCGAAATTTGTTGAGTTTTTTTAATGATTTGAAACTGATCAGTTGTTTTATTGAATGCTTGTAACAGCTGGCAAAATCGATGGAGAACTTGATATCACAATCAATAGCTATTCCAAATGATGCAAGGAAGCAAGAGCTTGAAAAGCTAGAGATGCAAAAGGCTTTGATTGATAAAAAATCGCTAACACAAGTTCGAGCCGAGCTTTATTGTGGTCTTGGTTATTTAGTTTTGCAAACGGCTGCGTTTATGAGGCTCACGTTTTGGGAACTTAGTTGGGACGTGATGGAGCCGATATGCTTCTTTGTCACGTCCTTTCAGTTTGTACTTGCGTACGTGTTTTTCATAAGGACGTCGAAAGAGCCCACTTTTGAGGGATACTTTCAACGTCGGTTTAAGACGAAGCAGAGGAAGCTTATGGAGGCGTATGGTTTTGATGTTCAAAAGTATAACGAACTATGCAAGGTGTTTTACGCGACAAACCTAAGTAGAGAGGTTGGAGGTGTTCAAGATTTGAGTCGTGGGGTGAACTCAAATGTGGTTTTTAGTTAAGTTATATAACGACTTGAAGAGTTTCGGGTTGATTTGAGTTTGGTATGTAGATAGTTAGATGTGAACTACCTTCCTAATTCCTGAACTATATTTTTGAGTAATGGGAATGAACCTATGCTTTTCACATGAGTTGTATAATATGTGTAACAACATACATACACGTCGCAATCACTCTATTTCTTCAAGCATCGACCCGATAAGTGAACCTTAAACGATCAGCCAACGTAACCAATGTCCCTAAATCACTAATCAACGTAACCAACCCAACCCAACCCATTGCCTTTAGCCCTTTACGACTTTATTCTATCGTCTCTCTCCCTTCACGATAGAAGGAACCTAACCATAACCGTAACACACTAATAAGTGTAGTTACCTAACCGTAAACTACAATATCTTTTCTATTTACTCTCCATCACCTTCGTTGTCGAGTTGCTTGTCACGGATGCTGTCACATGCTTGTGGGTTTTGTTCGATGCTCATGTGCGTTGAAGGTGTTCGTCGGAAATTCATTTGATCTACGTAATTTGTTATTTACACATGTGGATACCTTGTGTTTTCTTTGTATCATAAAACATGTTAATGCATTGTATCTATGTTCTAAATATTCTTTTTTATTGCATGCACATTTTCATGCCTGATTCCCTTGCAGATTCTTTATTTCCATACACATTCATGTGGACAAAAAATGTCAGGTAGATCAAGATTCGTAGGTGAAGAATGTACGTGTGGTTAGTGGCGGACTCAAGATTTATTTTCTACGGAGCAATTGAGGGGCTTACCAAACTTTTAAGGAGGGGGGGGGGGGGGGGTAGGAATTTTTGCCTAAAATATACACTATTTTTTCTACAGGGGGCGGCCACCCCCAACCCGTAGCAGTGGTCCGCCCCAGCGTGTTGTTTCTTATTATTGTTGTATGCAATGTTTTTTGTTACCGAAAATATATTAGCCGTAAAACATACGACGAAAAAATAAATCTATTGTAGCGTCTTAGAAGAGAGATGTAGAAAGATCAATACTAAATGGGTTGATGGAAATATGTACAGAAAAGAAAAGAAAATCATTTAGCTCAATAGAATGTTCATAATGAATATGGATCTAGTTTAATGCACTTACCAATATTGGGCCAAATATAGGCTAGACTCTAAAGTAGTTGGGTATAACGGTCCAAGATTGGGCCAGAGAAGTTATACTGTAAGATTTTGTTAATGATCCAAGTCTCCAACCCTAGAAAACGAGTAAACTGCCAAAATGGTACTTGAGGTTTGGTTACTTTTGCTACTTTAGTTCAAAACTCAAATATTTTGAATCTGGGTCCTTGTGGTTTTAATTTTATTGCCATTTTCATCTAAAATCAAAATCTAGTCAGATTTTTGAGCTAACATTCAGTTTTTTTGTCTTTTTTTCCTCCCTTTTAATGAAGGGCAAAATGGTCTTTTAACATTTTATTAAAACAAATTAAAAAAATCTAACCATTTTGCCTTTTATTAAAATGGGGGAAAAGCAAAAACAAACCGGATGTTAACTGAAAAATCTTACAAGATTTTGCTTTTGGATGAAAATGGTAACAAAATTGAAACCATAGGGACCCAGATTTAAAAGGTTTGAGTTTTGAAATAAAGTGACCGAACCTCGGGGACCATTTTGGCAGTTTACTCCTAGAAAACATTGATATATTGATGATCTTTGACTTAGATCTTAGATGTTCAAATTCTTTGAAATTGGGTTGTGTTGGTTTTTCAGATTATGTTAATAAACTACCGGATAAGTTCAATTGTGTAGACGTATACCACACTACACTAGTTAACCTTAAGTATATAATTCTATGTGTACTCTAACGACCGACCAACGTGCACTTTGATTGTACAATCTTAGAATGAAACTTAGGACATGTAACACGAGTTTTAGGTAAGCAAAATGACCCGTAGATATCAAAAATAACGTATCAGGTCAAAGTTGTATTATACTCATCATAGATCTTATAGATAATGAAGATGACCGAAGGAGATGGATGCGAAGCATATGGAATGTTTCGATTTGGTTGCGAAAGTTTATGAATAGTGATTACAAAAAGAAATTACACTTTAGGTTTTTTTTTTTTTTTTGGTTGCGAAAGTTCAGAAAAAAAAAAATTTATTAAATTATCTGAAGGCATCTGTATCTGTAGTGAGAGCATTTAGGTTTATAGATGCATTCACTGAATCACTGGTATCTGATATGCAATTCAAACCTCATGTTTGTGGCCTTGGTTTTAAAAATGTGCTCACCGATCGGTCTGATGCGTGCATTGTTCACTGGGCACACTTTATGGAGAATGGGAAAGGAGTGATGGGAAGTCGAAAATGGGCTGTTGAATTCACCGACAACTCATCCACTCCTTCCACTCGTGACATTCCTGATCCGCCTGGTTTCACGCGTGTCCCTCATGATCAAGACGATTCTACCCTTAGTCGTCAAAAGAAAGATGCGGAAGCAAATTGGAAGTCGCAAAAAGCATGGGAAGTAGCCCAAGCACCGTTCAAGAATCTTATGATGATGGGGTTTATGATGTGGATGGCTGGAAGCACAGTGCATCTGTTCAGCATTGGTATAACGTTTTCAGCTCTTTGGCAACCGTTAAGCGCGCTGCAAGGGGTCGGGAAGGTTTTCGCTCCTTACAAAGATAGCAAAGTGGATTTACTTGCACCTAAATTACTGTTTATTGCCCTTAATTTGGGGGGTATGTTGCTTGGTGTATGGAAGCTAAACGCTTTGGGTCTTCTGCCAACACATGCGTCGGATTGGGTTTCGTCTTTGCCTCCTGCTCGTGAGGTTGAGTATTCAGGTGGAGGTATTGCTTTACACTAAGATAGTATGATCCATTTGTTAGCTTTAATATTTTCGAATTGCTTCAATGTTTTCTGCAATAATATAGGTATCTTACACAATGTGAAAACATATCTTTATAGTACATTGTTTGAAGTTTGAACTTGGCAAAACTCACTTTAGGTCAAAATTGTTAATAATACACTAAGAACTTGTATACCCAAATTCTTTGTTAGATATCAATTCAAAATTAAACCTACCCAACAAACTTTACTATATAATTATATGACGTTTGTAAATTGGATACTACAATTATCAGGACTTTCCAGAATAGAGATGTTAATTTTGTAAACCCATTTAAAACTTTTAAATGGAAATTTACATGGAGAATAAACTTACTAGATGATAGTTTATCGCTACTAATCGGTTAGATGTTTGAGTAAAACCGAAAACCCGAATTCATCCTCAATTTCCATTTTCTCTTTGGTTGCTTGGCTTGGTATGAAAGGCACATTCAACTTTCTAAAGGGCAAAGGCACAACAATTGACAATGAGATGCATATTTTTGAACTATACTAACTTGAAGTGTTGACATTGATGGTGTTAAGTGCTTACCAAAAAAACATGGTAGCATTAGAATATGTAACTACTAAAAAAAGTAAGATAACAGCATTTTACCGTATCACTATGAAGAAACACTGAACTAATTAGGTGATAATCAGTTTGGTTTATGTTCCTTGCATAGTGGTTAATCTTCTTATGGTTTCCTGAGCTCCTTAATGATCGTGGTTAACTGCAAAACAAAACACCGTTACTCGCCAAGAGGGGAATGTGGGGGTTTCCCTCTTAACCGGGCTCCGGCGTGAGAATAAATGACTGGGCTTAGGAGATAATTAAGTATTAAGTGAGAGAGTGGAGGGAATGGAATGTTTAACCTGTGGAGTGAAGGTCTCTATTTATAGCCGGAGAGGTGTAAGAGGGTGTGGGCTGATGGGCCTTGGGCCGGAAGGCGACAACATGGAGGATATGCTCCTTGTCTCACTGGTGTCGACCGTTAGTGGCCTCTAGGAGCTCTGTGGAGCTGGCGCAACGTGATTGGAGCCACGTGTCACTGTTGTCGGCCTGGACGCCCTTCTGCCATCAGTAGGTAAGTGGAGATCGTGGGGCAGTTGTCTCTGCCCTGTGATTGGTGCCACATAGGCGTCCTTCAGTACTTTTTGTCTCCTGCATGTCAGACGATCGTGGAGCACGATTGCGCAGGAACAGAAGGACCCTGATTGGCTCTTTTATTCTGCCACTTGTACCTTGTGTACTATCTGGAAAGGCCTTGCGCCGTAGTCACGCACGATTCTTGCTGAGCACGTTATTATCGTGCGCGCGGCATGGGCTTTCAGATGTCCTTTTTAGAATACCAAGTGTTGTTAACTGGAGTTTGCTCTTCTGCGGACCTCGCGCGGCGTTGCATAGGCATGTTGTAGCTCGCGCGAGGTTGGCGACCAAGAAAAATGGTGATTAAGGAGTATGGTCCCGCGCGGCTTTGCAGGGGGTTGCGCGGCTTTTTGGGACCATACCCCTTCAAGTCCCCCCAGTCCAGTGCTGCACCATGCGCAAGGTAAGTGGTTGGAGCTCTGGACTTAAGAAAATAAAGTAGAATAATGCTTTTGGATTTGGTAGACGTCGCGCGTATAAATTGTTAATTACTACGGCGCGGCTACCAGGCTTGTTGTTGGCTTGTTCATGAAGTTTCTAATGATTTTGGGCGGGAGAAATTTCGAAGTTTGAATTCTGACAGGTGGGTGAAAAAGTCGCGGTTGGTGACGTTTGAGTTGACCCTTGACGGTTGTCATCAACTTGTCGCTGACGGTTCAGATTTTCGTCAGGAGAGTGAGGCCCACGCGCGCGTGGTAACCGTTACTCCGGGAAACACGCCTTACGTGGCGCTTTCTGGTTGGCCTTGCTTGCGGCGATTTCGGCACGGTTACCCATCGCATTAAATGCGATGGGTATATATATCCGGAGAGATATGAGGCTCGTCACCTTCTTGTTCACTATTCTTCTTCTTCCTCTCAAATCTTCTCTGAATCTTCAAGTTTTTGAAGAACGTTGTAGCAGATCAAGCTTTTGAAGAAGGTTGTAGCAGATCGTCAAGCAGAACACTCCAGACCTTTGTTTTATTCATCGATGGCTGAGGAGCATGAGGATATCCCCGGAGAAGAAGGTCCTGTGCCTGTTCTCCGGTGGGACTTAGGGCTTTTCGAACAACTTTCCCGTAGTTTCCGGTTCCCACCGGAGTGGGATGCCCGGTACCCGGATCAGAACCAAACGGCCGCTGATGCACCACCGGGGTACATCACGTTGTTTGAGGACTTCTTTCATCAGGGCAACTTCCGGCTGCCGGCGACTCACTTCATGGCTCATGTTCTTCAATATTATGGGTTTCATATATCTCAAATGAGCCCACCCGGGATGGTTCGGGTTCGACATTTCGAGTTCCTGTGCTGGGCTCATGGCATCGAGCCAACCGTTGATAAATTCCGGGTTTTCTACACACTTCAGAGAAACATGGGTTTCTATTCCTTCGCCAGCCGAGGCGCGGCGAAGAAGATACTGTTGAACCCTCCCAAGAGTTTCCATGATTGGAAACCAAAGTTTTTCTATATTCGGGAGGAGGTTGTTCCGGTGCCCATGACGTTTCGCGCTTGGAATGAACCGATTGTTAAAGAAGACTTGCCAATCCCCAAAACCGAGGCTTGGTATCGGGATCTTTCCCCCACCCCTAACCGGGTGTTTGGGGAGAATGTCTTGGTGGCGGCGCGGATGAGCGACCAATGGCCTCCTGATAGCAAGGAAGTTCCTATCCTGACTATCGATGATAGAGGTTAGTGATTTCCTTATCGTCGTTGATTCTTTTTTTTTTTGTAGCTTGATTTTTGTTTGTGTGATTTGTTGTGTAGAGGCGCGTTTATATCAAGCTGCCTTTTCTACTTTTGGTGGTTCCATGGGTGTGCGCCCGCTTCACGACGGAGAGCAATACTGGTACGACCAAATAAGGGATAACTTTATGTATCCTGTTGCTGATGCATTCACTTTGCCGCCTACTGCAAACGAAGGTGCGCACATACCGAAACCTCGCCCTTTGCGCTCTGTGACTTCTGCTGGGAAAGAGGTTGTCTATCTTTCCAGCGAGGAGTCTGTAGGGTCTTCGAATGGAGAGCTAAGTTCGTGGTCTAACGTCTTTGCAGGTGTGTTGCGCGACTTGGGTATTGACCCAGAAGAGAAGAAGAAGAAGAAGCCGTTGAAGAAGAAGAAGGATGCTGAGGTGACCAGCAAGGGTGCTGGAGGTAGTCGCGCAACCACTGGTGCTGTGGGTAAAGGTATTTTTCGCCTTCATCAGAGTGACTTGAGAGATTTCATGATTGTTAGTGACTCACTTGAAGGTTTGGCGCGCGCAGGCGGAAAGAAGGCTGGAACTGGTGGCTCAGGGAGCGCGGGTTCTCGCAACCCGGACGCGGGCGCGACTCCTTCCTCTGTTGCGCATGAGGAGGAGGAGGAAGGGGAAGAAGAAGAAGAGCCTGCTGAAAAGTTGATCAGCAGAAAGAGAGTTAGAAGCGAGACTACAGCTGGCGTCTCTGTTGCGCCCGGAGCTGGTGAGGTTCCCCTAATTGGGAAGCGGAGCAACTTGCGCTCGCTTTACAAAGTTTCCCCGGGTAAGCTCCTTAGTTACGTTATTTTGTTACTTTCGCTCTTTCTGACATGTTGTGTTTGCAGAGGTTAAGAAGAAGACGACCCCAGAGAAGGGTGTGGTATTCGTAGATCCGGTAGAGCCGGTGCATAAGAGGCCAAAGATTACTGTTAAATCTTCTAAGGCTGCTGGTGTTGACACTGCCAAAGACAAACATGTTGCTGAAGGTGATCAGGCGAAGGCTGTTGAAGAGAAGAGGAAAGCTGATGAAGAGCGTAGGAAGGCTGATGCGGAGAGGAGGAAGAAGGCGGAGGAGGAGAGGAAGGCTGAAGAGGATAGGAAGAAAGCTTCTGAAGTGGAGAAGGAGAAGCAGAAAACTGTTGAAAAGCCTAGTGGTGATTCTTTGAGGTATACCGGTGCTGCTGCCATCACTATCCAGGAGAAGGCGCAGGGCCCGGAGGTTTTGAGCGCTGCGGGGTCTACAAGGTCCCATCCAGAGAGGAGGAAAGAGCCTGAGGTTGAGAGGCCTGTCCGCCCTGTGTACGCTTCTAGTGGCGCGAGCTCTGGTGGCGCTGGGGGTTATAATCCGCAAGCTATCGGGGCCAAGGATACTATTGGAGATATCTATTATAAAAGCTATACCGAAGAGGAGCGCGGTAATGCCCCCCACCAGGCTCCCTGGAGTTTGAGGCAGAAGGACACCTTCCAAGAGTTTGGCCCTTGCCGCGATTGGTTCTTAAACTCCTTCACTCCTGGTGAAGTTAACAGGCAGAAGGCGAAAACTCATGAAATGCTGTACCGTACTTACATGCTTGGGGAGGCGAACGCTCGCGCTGCTAATCATCAAATTGTCCGTGAGTGGCGGACAATGGTTAGGGAGCGGTCGGATTGGGAGAGGTATCGTGAGCGTTCGTTGAAGCGTATGAACGAATTTGAGAAGTCAAAAGCCGCCTTTGATGAAGAGAAGGCGAAGTTTGAAGCTGATAAGAAGGCTGAGGAGTGGGGGCGCGAGGGCCTTAAAAACAAGCTTCATTCTGCTGAACAACAGCTTGCAAAGGAGAAAGCTGAGTTCAAGCGCATATGCGCGAAGGACAATGAGCGCGCGGCTGCAGATCGTAACAAGATTGTCAACCTTGAGGCTAAGGTTGTGGAGTTGACGGCGGAGGTTGAGGGCGTGCAAGCTGTTAAGGCTGCTAAGGCGCAGCTTGAGGTTAGTACAACTTATACCTTTTCTTTCTGTGTTTTTGTCCGCCGCATATTCTAAGTCCTGTCCTTTGTAGGCTGAGCTTGCTGATGCGAAGGTGCAGCTGTCTGGCAAGGACAAGGATCTCAGGGCCAAGGATGTGGAGATCGCCGAGCTCAAACGCCGCCTGCGAGAGCAGGTTGATAAAAGCGAATCCTTGGAGATCGATTTGGAGGCTGAAAAGTCTAAGGCTGCCTCAGCTGAGGAGGCGAAGCTTAGGGCCGAGGAAGCTCGTGATGTTAGTACTACAGCTCTTAATGTAGCGCAGACTAACTATGCCGAAGCTCAGGGTATCGTGGATACTCTTGTCTCTGATGCCGAGTGGCTGCGCGGTCGTGGAATGGTGCTGGTATGATTCCTCTTTTAACTTTAATTTGATTTATTTGGACTTGTTGGCTAAAATTTTGAGCTTCCTGTAGATGGCCAACTCCATTCTGAATGCTGGTGAATTGGATAAGGCTGTTGCGGCCGTCATAGATGCTTCCCTTGCCGTTGGTCACCGTAAGGGCTATGTCGAATGTGCGCAACATGCGTCGGTTATGCTTGGACAGGAGTTCGACACTAGCCACTGCTCGGTGACTGAAGAAGCTGAGGCGGAGCTAGCTCGCGCGGAGCATGGTTATGATCATCTATCCATTCCAGTGATGGACTTGGTTACTGATGCACTGAAACATGATGACTGGTGTCAGCGGCTGAAGAATATCCTTGATCCACCAGAGACTGTTGAGCTATCGGATGAGGAGGCACCTGCGGGTGGAGGTGGCGACGGGAAAGGTGATGGTGAAGGTGATGGCGTTAAGCCTGGCGGTGATGGCGATAAGCATGATGACAGCGGAGATGATGAATTTTAGTAGGTTTCTTATGTAACTTGTGCCTTGTAAAAATTTTAGTAGGTTTCTTATGTAACTTGTTGCGCTGGCGCGCTTTTATCTAATGAATGACATTGTGTTTTCATAACTGTTGCGCGGTTGCGCCTTTTAAATAGTATGTTTGCTTATTTTCCCGTTACAATTATTGCACTGTTGCTAGAAACTTTGGTTAAGTTAGCGCGAATAAATGTAAGAGAGGCTCATGTGCGAGCGTAACTGGAGTGTTTTCGTGCTAATCAGAAGTTTAACATGCATTTGTAACGAAATAAGTCGGATAGTGATAAAAGAGCATGTCGTATGCTTTTCATTAATTACGTAGGCGCTTAGGCCGAGATACATTGCTTGTAACTTAGGCGTGTAGCCGATATAAAAAGTAAAGGGCGCGTGGCCGTCATTAGTGACTAAAGGCGCAGGGCCTACATAGTCATATATAGCATTTGCGCAGTTGTTGCGCATTCCACGTGCGCGGGATGATGTGTCCATCCAGGGTGCGCAATTTGTAAGCCCCTTTCCCTAGCACCTCGTGCACCAAATATGGGCCTTCCCATTTAGGTGCTAACTTTCCTGGGCGTTCGGCGTTTGAGGCTTCGTTATCTCGAAAGACATATTCCCCTGGAGTGAAGGTACAGATGCGGACTCGCGCGTTGTAGTACCTCTCCAGTTATGTTTTGTACTTGGCTTCTTTGATACGCGCGATTTCGCGCCTTTCTTCTAGCAAGTCCAAGTCAGGGCGACGCTCTGCCTCGTTGTCGATTGCGTTGACTGCTGTCAAACGCGGAGAGGGCAGGCCAACTTCCGCCGGGATAACCGCTTCTGAGCCATAGACTAGGCTAAAAGGGGTTTCGCCGGTACTCGTTTTTGGCATGGTTCGGTGAGCCCACAAGATACTTGGGAGCTCATCTACCCAGCCTCTTCGTTTAGTGCCCAGTCGGGCCTTAATCCCTTCGACGATACACTTGTTCACACTTTCCACCTGCCCGTTGCCTTGAGGGTGCGCAACGGAGGAGAAAGTGTGTTCGATTTTCATCTCCTTCATCCAGTTCTTGAGGTCATCGGATGCAAAGTTAGTGCCGTTGTCTATTACTATCTTGAGTGGGAGGCCAAACCTACAGATGATGTGTTCCCAAATGAACTTGCGCACCATCATGGCTGTAGTTGAAGCAAGGGCTTTGGCCTCCACCCACTTTGTGAAGTAATCGACGGCTACTATTATAAACTTGACGGCGCCGGGAGCATCTGGGAAGGGTCCTACCATATCGATTCCCCACTGCTGAAAAGGCCAAGCAGTTGATACGGGGATTAGATCGTTCTTGGGGCGCAGGGTTTTCGGAGAGTGCCGCTGACAGGAGTCGCATTTGCGCAGCTCCTTCAGGGCATCGACGTGCATCCCTGGCCAGTAATACCCAGCGTTCATGATCTTCGCAACAACCATGCGTGGTCCCGCATGTATGCCGCAGATTCCTTCATGAATCTCTCTTATCAGATAGTTCGCGTCTTGAGGGTCCACACAGAGCAGGAGTGGTCCCAAGAAGGACTTTCGGTATAAGATACCGCCATTCATCTCGTACTGCAGAGCTTTGTTCTGAATTTTTCTTGCCTCTGCCTTATTCTCTGGGAGTATTCCTTCTTTCAAGTACTGAATGATGGGGGTCATCCAGGATGGCTGCCCCAGCTCGATCACATTGACTTGTCGCAACAAAACTGACGGGTTCTTGAGTACCTCAATCCTTACATCTTTGGCAAGATGTTGGAAGGATGTTGAGGCAAGCTTGCTCAAGGCGTCGGCTGGTTTGTTTTCGGAGCGGTTGATGTGGATGACTTTGTGAGACTTGAATTGTTGAAGCAACTCTTTTGCTTGTTCCAGATATAGGGCCATGACTTCACCCCTTGCATCGTATATACCGTTGACTTGGCTGGCTATCAAGAGTGAATCAACATGCGCTTGTAGATTTTTAGCTCCCATTTTGATGGCGAGGCGCAAGCCTGCCAGAAATGCTTCGTACTCCGCCTCGTTGTTGGTGTTTTTAAAGTCCAACTTGATGGCGTAAGTAAATTCATGGTTTTCGGGGCTTACGAGGCGCAATCCAGCTCCCGCGCCATCTTCGTTTGAAGCCCCATCAGTATAGAGCATCCAAGTCTCGTTTGTCGTGTCTTTCACTGGAGTTTCTACAAGCTCACAATCCTTGATTTTATCGGCTGGGACTTCTGTGACGAAGTCCGCTAGAACTTGGCCCTTGATGGCTGGGCGCGGCCGGTACAGAATGTTGTGGCCTCCCAACTCGATTGCCCATTTGGCGAGCCTTCCTGATGTTTCTGGTTTCTGAAGTATCGTGCCGATATGAAAATTGGTAAGTACGGTGATCACATGCCCTGTAAAATATCTGCGCAGTCTTCGGGAAGCATGTAGCAGCGCAAGAACCAATTTTTCCATTGTGGAATATCTCGTTTCTGGGTCAGTGAGTACCCTGCTGACATAGTAAATCGGAGTTTGAACTCCATTTCTTTCCACTAATAACACCGACCCTACTGCCTTATCGGAAGAGGATAAGTACAGTACGAGTGGCTCTTTTTCAAACGGCGCGGTCAGGGTAGGAAGCTCGATTAGACATGCTTTCATTTGCTGGAAAGCCTTTTCTGCGTCGGGTGTCCACTTGAACTCTTGCTTCTTGACACAATTGCGCAGTGTGCTGATAAAAGGGTACGACTTTGCGGCGTGATTCGACAAAAAGCGGTTAAGCGCGGCGAGGCGGCCGGCCAACCGTTGCATTTCTTTGATTGTTCGCGGCGGTGGCATTCGTTCTATTGCCTGGACTTTTTCTGGATTCACTTTGAAGCCGCCGTTAGTCACTATGAAGCCTAGAAACTTCCCTTCTTCCATGCCAAAAGAACATTTGGCTGGATTCAACTTCATGTTTACGCTGCGCAATGAATTGAACGTTTTCTCGATGTCTTTCAACATTTGGTCCTCTTCGGGACTCTTGACCACTAGATCATCGATGTAAACTTCAATATGCTTTCCGATGTCACCTGCGAAGGTCTTGTCCATCAATCGCTGGTATGTGGCGCCAGCGTTTTTTAGGCCGAAAGGCATCTTTGTATAGCAAAAAATCCCCAGATCCGTGCGAAAAGCTGTCTTGTCTTCATCCTCAAGCTTCATTTGAACTTGATGGTACCCCTTGTAGCAATCCAAGAAGCACTTCCATCTGTATGGCGCGAGAGAGTCTATTTTTTTGTCGATCTCAGGCAAGGAATAGCAATCCTTAGGGCATGCCTTGTTGAGGTCGGTATAGTCGACGCACATTCGCCATCCGCTGCTAGACTTCTCTACCATTACGGGGTTCGCAACCCAACTTTGATAACGTACCTCTCGCAGGATGCCGGCTTTAAGTAACTCGCAAACTTGCTCATTCATTGCTTTCGTCTTGTCTGCCCCTAGGCTGCGCCTTCTTTGGACTTTCGGTTCAACCGAGGGGTAGGTATTTAAACAGTGCTCTGTGATGTCGCGCGGGACTCCGGTCATGTCGGCCGGGGTCCAGGCGAAAATATCCATGTTCTTGAATAGGAGCTGCTTGAGGCGAGTTCTGATATCTGGTGAGATAGCGTGACCTATCGTCACCGTCTGCTCCGGATACTTGCGATTTAAGACCCATTTTTCGGGCTCGGTTGTTGAGACCTTTGCCGCCTTTGTTGGGCGCATCTCTTCTGTTGACATAACTTCCTTCTTCGCATAAACGATTGCTACCCCCGTCTTGGTTGGGAAACCAATTGCTGAGTGGGGGGTGGAAGTTATCATATTCAGCTCACCTTGCGTTTCTCTCCCGATCAGTACGTCATGTCTTGACTTGACAGGCACACCATGAAGTTGACGTTCGTTGTCCTTGAATGCTTTCCGTCAGAGAGTGTGACGGGGAAGCTAATTTGGCCTAACGGGAAGACCATTTCATTGCAGAATCCGGACAGTGGGTAGTCAACTGGTTCGAGTCTCGCTTTGTCTTCATCGTCGAACTGGTTAAAGCATTGTTCGTAGATGATGTCTGCTGTACTTCCCGGGTCAATGAAGACGTATTCAGTTTCGTAATGGCCGATGATACCGGTGATGACGATGGGTCGCGTGGCTCGGGGACCCCCGCGCACCACCGGGAAAATAACTTGCTGTTCTTGCCATGAAGGCTCGTAGGGTCTCTTGCCTTTTTCTCTCGCGCTATACCTTGGTCCATTGACCATGTGTGTTTCCAGGCGTCGAACCTTCTTGTGATTTCCTTCATCGTGGCGATGGAGCTGTCGCGTCTCTTTGCGCATGTTCTTCACTAAGTGGCTCAGCTTTCCACTCTTTAGTGCTCTCTCGATCTCTTGTCGCAGGCTGTAGCAATCATCTGTTAAGTGGCCTGTATCCTTGTGGAAATCACAATACAGATTGGGATCTTGTCCCTTTTTGTTCGTCATAGGCCTGGGAGTCTTAAAATCATGGTTCTCCGTCATTAGCACCTCTTTTGGTGTTTTTATGAGCGGAGTCCAATGCTTTTCACGATTGTCGTCTCGGACTGCTTTTCTATAACCGATGCGATCAATGGTATCACGCGCGTCTTCCTTATAGCGGGATCGTTCTTCGTACCGGGGTCGTTCATTATAACCGCTGGAGTGGTTGGCTTTCCACCCAGGGTTTTTGCCTTTGTTGCGCCTGTTGTCATCGCGTGGGTGACCCCCTTTGGAAAATCTATCTTCAGAACGATAGCTGTTGTTTCGTGCGAGAGACTCTTCCGTTTGCGCGACTATCTTCGCGGCTTCCATGAGTTTATCCCACTCCTTTGGCATTCCATCTTTCCCCGTGATGGTTCTGATCAGGTTATCACAGCGGATGGCTTTTTTGAAATGGCAGCGCATGAGCTGCTCACTCACGCCACCTATCTCCAAACATTCTTTGTTAAAGCGCGTAATGAAATCTTCCAGACCCTCATTATCTCTACGCCAGATATCTTCAACTTCAGCTGTGTCGCGCTGGTATCGTCTTTGTTGGCTGAAGTGACTCAAAAACTGAGTTCTGAAATCTACCCATGATTTTATCTTTCCCGGAGGAAGGCTGTCGAACCAGGCGCGAGCAGCCCCCGTTAATGTTTGGATAAACAAATGACACCACATGGGCATGTTCCAACCGCCCAGGCAGCCTACGCTAGTAAACACTCTGACGTGATCATCTGGATCAGTCAATCCATTGAACTTTCCGACAGTCGGAGGTAATTTCTCTCTCTTGAGCGGCGCGAGTGCTATCTTTGGGATGAACTTTGAGTGCTCTATAGCTTCTTCTGGTCGATAGGCGAGGCGAAAGTCGCGCTCCGCCTCCTCAGTATAACCAACGTGTTGCCTTGGTTTGTAATACTCATGATTTCTTTGCAAACGATTGAAAACCGAAGATTCGTCATCGTTCTCCCAGGTTGGGTCATTCGGGTCAGTTTCTTCCCACTCGTCGTTTATATTGCGCGGCGTGAGCCGGCTATGAACTGGGCCTCTTTGGAAGTTTGACGGTTCGTCATAGTGGCTTTCTGTCTCCCCCCGTGTGTCTCGCGTGTCCTGCACGCTTAACCTTCGGGTGGGGGGAGGTCTGTTAATTCTTCTCGGAATGTATTGCGGGACCGGCATCTGGCGCGGCCCGTGGCTGGGGCCGGTTGGTGTGACCAAGGACGGCTCTGCCGTTAAAACTGCTTGCTGAGCGCTCAAGGACTGATACGCTTCGTTAATAGTGGCCAGTTGCTTGGCGTACCATGAGGCTGGGGTTTCGCCTTCTGGTAGCCCTAATAGTGCTGATATGTTCTGAGTTGGAGCTGGGTTTGAAGGTCCAGCACCGTTGTTTCCTGGGGTGTTTTGAGTGATGCGGGTGAAGCTCCCGCGCGGACCCCCGGTGTTGGCTACTTCGACTTCACCAACTTCTTCAAAGTGTTGGGGTTGGCCATCTTGATTACCTTCCCCCAACGCTGCATTTGCATTTTCACCGAAACCAACGAACTCAGGTACGATTCCTTGACCAGCCATGGATCGAAGGAAGAAAAAACAACGAAAAACTCAGGAAAGAAGATGAGAGTGGTTTGTAGAAAAAATCGGTGGGCGCCAATGAAGAAACACTGAACTAATTAGGTGATAATCAGTTTGGTTTATGTTCCTTGCATAGTGGTTAATCTTCTTATGGTTTCCTGAGCTCCTTAATGATCGTGGTTAACTGCAAAACAAAACACCGTTACTCGCCAAGAGGGGAATGTGGGGGTTTCCCTCTTAACCGGGCTCCGGCGTGAGAATAAATGACTGGGCTTAGGAGATAATTAAGTATTAAGTGAGAGAGTGGAGGGAATGGAATGTTTAACCTGTGGAGTGAAGGTCTCTATTTATAGCCGGAGAGGTGTAAGAGGGTGTGGGCTGATGGGCCTTGGGCCGGAAGGCGACAACATGGAGGATATGCTCCTTGTCTCACTGGTGTCGACCGTTAGTGGCCTCTAGGAGCTCTGTGGAGCTGGCGCAACGTGATTGGAGCCACGTGTCACTGTTGTCGGCCTGGACGCCCTTCTGCCATCAGCAGGTAAGTGGAGATCGTGGGGCAGTTGTCTCTGCCCTGTGATTGGTGCCACATAGGCGTCCTTCAGTATTTTTTGTCTCCTGCATGTCAGACGATCGTGGAGCACGATTGCGCAGGAACAGAAGGACCCTGATTGGCTCTTTTATTCTGCCACTTGTACCTTGTGTACTATCTGGAAAGGCCTTGCGCCGTAGTCACGCACGATTCTTGCTGAGCACGTTATTATCGTGCGCGCGGCATGGGCTTTCAGATGTCCTTTTTAGAATACCAAGTGTTGTTAACTGGAGTTTGCTCTTCTGCGGACCTCGCGCGGCGTTGCATAGGCATGTTGTAGCTCGCGCGAGGTTGGCGACCAAGAAAAATGGTGATTAAGGAGTATGGTCCCGCGCGGCTTTGCAGGGGGTTGCGCGGCTTTTTGGGACCATACCCCTTCACACTAATACCTTCGTTATAAGGTTATAGCATTAGAAATTACGTTAAGCATTCGTTATAAGGTTCTGGTCCTCTGGATGAATATGGGTGTATTATACGCTCGTCAATTGGGTACTAAACTATCAACCACAAATCGGTTAACCAAACTCTAACATAGTGAATGTAATAATTCAACCGGATAAGAGATTAGGTCAACTGAATATCGTACCAAAAAATTGATTAAGCTTAAATGTTTTAAGTATCCTAACATTCAGATGCCTTTCCATCGTTAGATCTTGTCTTGAGACATATGACAAAAGCTCTATCGCAGATGCATATATCATGTCCCTCACATCGTAGGGGGTTTGATCGGGCATTACCGGTTAACTTCTATGTTTTGTTTGGACTAAACCTTAATTAACAAATCATCATTAATATATTTTTCCATGTTTCAACATCTATTTACCATGCTAAAATCGTTACTGGCCACAACATTGCAGTACCAAGTTTGGTTATACTTCTTGGTGGATTTTGAAGGGCAACCTAAATGAGGACTTCCATTTAATGAATTTGAACCCCCACATTATTTTCTCTTTTTTATATTCAAAACGATGACTTTATTGGATGAAGTCACTTTCTTAAATATACATACGTATCCCCCTATTTAATGCTATCCACCAAACAAAGAAAGTTTTTTTTTTTTGAACGGCAAATTTGGATCACTGACAGACCACTGGAGTATCATCGTCCTACCAGCGGAACCACCCGATCATATCCATCTCCACTAGGCATAATGTCTATACACCAATTCAGGAGGAAACCCAATAAATATGGGAAAACCCCCTTGTGGGAGTCGAACCCAGGACCTATTGGTCCCAAAGTTTTATCCCACCTCCAAGATGCCACTAGGCTATAAAGCCATGGGCGGTATTTTGGTTGTACTTTTCTGTTTTTGTATTTATATATTTCAATTAGGAAACTAATAAAATGTTATAATCCATTGGGAATAGCCCAATGGTGTTGGTGAGTTAGATAAGGTGTAGAATAGTAGAGGGTCATGGGTTCAATCCCCATGGTGTGCAAGTTTAACCATTCAAAAATAAATAAATAAATAAATAAATAAAATGTTATAGTATTTGTTTTGGTCAAAAATTACCGAAGCAATTAAGTGATCAAATTAGTTAAGTGAGGTAGTGTGCTAAGAAAGTGTGTTGAAAATATGCTAATTAAGTTGTTTGCAAAGACAGTTTTCAGGATACGACTCAGGATATTGAGCTGTATCCGCGATCAAACAATGAGCGAAAAGTAAAGGGAGTGACACGAGATATACGAGGAAAGCCCTTGATCAATCTAGATCGCCGGCACAAAACCTCGGGAGCTGACAATCGCAGCTGCCTTGTTCTTCTTATTACTTTAAACGTCAGGATACAGTGCAGGATATTGATCAGATCGCTAAGTGTTACAATGCTTTTTGTGAAAGTGAGGATTGCGAGAGAGTAAAGTGTTAGAGAGCAGTGAGTGTTGTTGTGTCCTATTCGATCTGATTTATCCATCTATTTTAGCTAAGAAATACAAACAAAAATTCCTATAAACGGGGGATGCCTCCGAATATTCCATAATTAACGTTATAGACCGAGTATAGCAGCTTTAACGTCTTCCTTTGAACGGCTTGGACCGAGTCTTCCGGGGAAAGGGTCCTCATGAACATTACAAGCTTGGACTCGTATTCCTGCACATAATCCGTTAGTAATCCTCAGGATACCATTCAGGATGTTACCAATATCCTGAATCAGCATCCCGGGCATGAACATATATCATACAACCAAGATATAATTTAAGATATTATCCAGGATATGAGCTCAGAATTTCACCCCTAACAATTATCCCCAAAAAATGTTACCGTTTAGTATCCTGATACTAACGGTTATATTTTTTACGAATAACGAGGCAATTAAGAGATTAGACCTTGATGTGACAGCTTGTAACCGCTTAGTCTATAATTACTCATTACCTCCCTATAACTTCTCATCCTCATCCTCTTTTAACCATTACCGAAGAGAAAAAAGGTAAATACTTTCTCTCTCATCTTCATCTTCATCATCCCATTCCGATCAAAAATTCAGGCGACCATATGGCAAGGCAGACAAGATCCAGCTCTAGTGACTCCGCTCCTACATTATTCCGCCAAAATCTTCTCCAAGAACCGGAGAAAGAGATATGCTCCTTCGATAGTGCCCACTTGTCGGCTCTCAAATCCTCCGGCATCTTCCCGAAAGGGACGGTGTTCCGGCCGTTTGACTGGGAAATCCGGTCGGACATGGTTTCCGACGAGTGGTTGTGTTTTAATGCCTTTCCCTTTACCTTAGGATTGCAGTTTCCCTTTCCAGATTTCATCACTGAGTTCTTTAATACCACGAAAATATGTTTTAGTTAAACAATGCCGATGCTCTGGCGAGTATTGTCTGTTCTTGATCAGATCAAGAGGAATCACATTCCTGACCTTTCCGTTCATGACCTCCCCTTAGCATATCGGCTTAGATGCCATGGTTCATGTAGATTCTTGTTCTATTCTACCTCCGGCAATCCACTGATACTTCGTGCCACCAGGAATGAAGAGAAATGGCAATCCAAATTCTTCTTTGTTAAAAGAGACTCAATCCCTGGTGGAACGGAATATCCGGTGAAGTGGTTAAGAAAGGGTAGGAGTTAGGGTTTAAGGATGATCCTGTCTCATATCTTGTACTAATTTTTTCAATTTCTTGCACACAGCCGATTTCAGGAAGCTTGCACATCCCCTAGCTGACTCACAGAAGAGGATCGACGCCATCAGACTCCTTCCAGAGGCTGAAAGAAGTTTCAACCCGTTTCCAGCATCTCCAAGTCCACTTTCTAGTTCAAACATGTCTGGTAAGGATTCTGCACAATATCCTGCATACATGTTCTTATTTGATATGTTTAGGAAAGAGTTTTACTCCCTGTATGCAGACTCCAGCAAAGTTCCAATCCTCCTGGACCTTGATGAGCTTGATAGCTACCCCACTCCAGTCAATGTCAAGAAAGAAACTCCTGCTATTACTAGTTCCAAGCCACTCCCGGCTCCCAAGCCTACTCCGAGAACCCGTGCTTCCACTTCCAAGAAGAGGAAAGGTTCTGAGGTCAGCACCCCAGGTTCTGAAGGGTTCTCATACGAAGAACTCAGCTTCACTGATTCCTTAGAACCGATGACATCCTTCCTTAACAAGGTAATATCCTGATACTATATCCTACACACATATCCTGATATAATATATTTTGACTTATACCTGAATTTTGACATACAGGGCCCCCAGCATCTGCTTCATCTTTACACCGATGCTTGCAGCACAAACAAGTTCCAGGAGGCCAGGATCAAACAGCTTGAGACCACTGTTTCCGACCAAGGTGCCATTGCTGAAGTCAAGACCCGGCATTATGAGGACAAGTTGAAGAAGGTCACTCAGGATGCTGAGATAAAGCTGGCTGCCGTTCAAGTGGAGCACGAACAGGCCATGGTCTCTTTCTGGGAAGGGATCAAGAACTCAGCTATCGTCTCTCTGCTACAAGCTCGCATCAAGATGTCCTATGAGGCCAAGGAGACAGGTCTTGAGTGCCCAGCCTGGCCGGTTGATTCCTGGGTGGCGAAGCTGAAGGAACTTGGTAGCAAAGCTGTGCCGCTTCCTGCTGAGACTAGCGAATCCTCTAAGTCAGCATAGCCGGTGGACAAGGTTGGAGAAAAGAAGGATGCTGGGACGGATGCTAGCGAGGATGCTGCTCAGGATGCTGAGGCTGAGAAGACGGAGAAGGCTGGAGAAGATGCCGCTGTGTGAGGGCATTCAAGTGGGCGATGATGGATGTTGATGCCTAGGCCGGAGCCTACTTTTTTAGATTACCCTGAAACAATTTACTTTTCCTGCATTTTACTTTTCCTGCATTTGAACAATATGATGGCCAAAGGTGGAGGGATCCTGAGTTTCAGGACGAAGCCCTTGGTTATCAACGTTAGTATGCTTTACTTTTGGACAATATAACAGTTGGAGGTGGATGGGTCTCGGTTTGAGATGAAACCTTCAAATGTTAAGTAAATATGGTAAAGGACTAATCGTGCTTTTGGTGGATGGACCTTGGTTTGAGGTGAAACCAAAAGCACAACTTTTGATATGTTAATAATATAACCTTCTTTTGGCTTTATTTCCGTTGTTACAACTTTATTGCATAAATTTTACTTATGAAAATAGTTTCGTTAGAGCATTTTTGGGAACATATTGTAAGAGTATCCTGAGAGATATCCTGCTCAGGATACTGCCACATAACTTATAAAACTCAAGTTATCCAAATAAAAAGGAGAGACCATACCAAAGATTCCTAGAGAGTCAATTCCAATCTTCCATCATAGGAATGTCCCCAGTGCACATTTATAAGTTTGAATCCATCCTTTGAATCGTATGATGTATATCCCCTGTGTTCAGCATATTTGTAGATTTAGGAATGCCAGCATAGTCATACTTTGGCGATTCTGTAGATAAATCCTGAAAATCCTGGGGATAAACCCTTAATATCCTGGGGATAAACCCTTAATATCCTGGGGGTAAACCCTTAATATCCTAGGGATAAACCCTGATTTTCATGCGCTACAGGCGGGAGTGTATAAACTCCAAGACTTAGAAAGGTGAAAACCTTTAAACCTTAGAGAGTATGAAAATACCCTTTCGTGAGAGAGGGTGATCAATCCTCATATACCTTTAGGATCCAGGATATAGCCAATAGTAACGAAATTGTCAGCCACTTTTACATGAATTGGTCCCGCTACCTTGAACTATTCCTAGATAACTTGCGCTCCAGGCGGGGTGTTTAAACCCAATTCGTAAGAAAGGTGAATACCTTTAAACCTTTGAAGGGATTAGAATCCCTCATACGTGAGAGAGGGGGCCAATCCTCTAATCCTTCGGAATATCCTGAGCGTGTATCCTGGAGCTATATCCTGAGACATATTCTGCAAAAATAATCTTAAACTAAGGTGGGTGTTAGCTTGGCTAACACCCCTCTGATGCTTAAGTCAGTATTGGGTTCGGGATAATAAACAAATTCAAACATATTTAAAAGAGGTAGAATACATACCATTCTGAGATAGAAATTAAATTCTATTCTTACTTGAAAAAGAGCTTTAAGTGTATAGCATTCCAGGATCTTGGTAGCATATCCCCCTCCATACTCCTGAGTCGGTATGCTCATTTCCCTGATTCTGATTCAACCTCGTATGGTCCTTCCCACTTTGGAGCCAACTTTCCATCGGTAGGATTAGTAGTATTTTGAAAAGCCTTTCTTAATACCCAGTCACCAACTTGAAATCTTCTAGTCCTTATAATCTTGTTATATGCCCTGGATATCCTCTGTTGATATGCTGCCATCCTTAGCCTTGCTGCATCTCTTGTTTCGTCTACAGTGTCCAAATCCTGGCACAAAGCTTCAGGATTCTGCTCAGGATCCCGGAGGATAGATCTTGCCATAGGTATCACCATTTCTGTTGGGATCACTGCTTCCGCTCCAAATACCAAGGAAAACGGGGTTTGGCCAGTTGCATTCTTTACCGTTGTTCTATCAGCCCACAAAACAAAGGGTAGTTCTTCTGCCCATCTTCCTTTCTTAGCTCCTAATCTCTTCTTCAAGTTGTTGACAATTATCTTGTTCGAGGATTCAGCTTGTCCATTTGCTTGAGGATGTACTGGAGTAGATGTGATCATTTTAATTCCCCAACTCTTGCAAAACTCAGTAGTCCTCTTACTTATAAACTGAGATCCATTGCCACAAATGATTTCAGCTGGTACTCCAAACCTGGTCAGGATATTCCTTTTTATGAAGGATACTACTTCTTGGTCTCTAACTTGAACAAATGCTTCAGCTTCAACCCATTTGGAAAAATAATCAGTCATTGCTAGCATAAAGACTTTTCCTCCTAGGGCTTTTGGCAATTTTCCTACTATATCCATCCCCCATTTCATGAATGACCAAGGGGAAGTTATAGGATATAGTGGTTCAACTGGTTGATGTAATATGTTACTGTGCCTTTGACATGCATCACATCTTCGAGCATATTCTGTAGCATCTTTTTTCATTGTCGGCCAATAGTATCCTGTTCTTAATACTTTTGAGAATAATGACCTGCCCCCAGTATGGTTACCACAATCCCCTTCATGTATATCCTGAAGCACTTCCTTAGTTTCAGGATCCTTCAAGCATCTCAGGTATGGTCCTGCAAGAGATTTCTTGTACAAAACATTATTTATAATGGTGAATCGCGATACCTTCATCCTAAATGCCTTAGGGTTTTCGTCTTTAGGGATGTGTCCTTCCTTGAGATATCTCATGATTGGAGTAATCCAGGATTCAGTATCCCCATCAGGATCATGACCAGGATCCTGGATGCTTGTTACGTCCTTATCCTGAGCTTTGAAGGGATCCATAGCAGGATACAGGATATGAAGTATCAGTATTTGGGTTCCCTCTGGTATCCTGACTGATGATCCTAGGTTTGCCAAGGCATCCGCTTCAGCATTATCTTCTCTTGGTACCTGTTCAAGTGTAAAAACATCGAAATATCCTGCTAATTTTTTTAGAATATCGAGGTACTCGATTAACTTCTCACCTTTAACTGCATAGGATCCATTAAAATGATTAGTGATTAACAAGGAGTCAACATATACTTGCAAATTCTTAATATTCATATTTTTAGCCAACTCTAATCCAGCAATTAAAGCCTCATATTCTGCTTCATTATTAGTGGCAGGAAATTCACACCTAATAGCCTGGGGTAATATGTCCCCCTGTGGCGATTTTAATAGTATTCCCAATCATACTCCTCTAACATTAGATGCACCATCAGTATATAATGTCCAGGATTCTGAGGTTTCTCCTAATTGTTGGACTTCTTGGTCTACTTCATAGGCTTGTAAATGAACTGAACGAACACGAACGAGGCATGTTCATGTTCGTTCATTTACCTTTAACCGAACAAACGATCGGACACAAACATTTAAATGAACGGATTTTCTTGTTCGTGTTCATTCGTTAAGAAAATGAACATGTTCATGTTCGTTCGCTAAAAGTATAAACGAACGGTTCACGAACATAAACGCACACAAACACACATAAAAGAACATAACAGATCATAACGAACATAATTGAACAAGGCTTTGAATTGAATAGCAATAGTATAGAGGAGGAGAAGAAAAACCTAAGTATAGGTAACCTTAATTCACGTTTCATATGATAGAAAAGATTGCTTTTAAATTGGAAAATATAAATCAAATATATTAATATCATACAAAAGAAAGTTTTGAAATCGGAAAGTCAAAGCTAGTTATGGGATGATAAAAAAAATTAAATAGATTTTTAAATTTAATTAGTAATAACTAAATTTAAAAGATGAACATAAACAAACAGATATATAAACGAACACGGACGAACAAATTTAAATGAACGGACATAAATGAGCGTAAATGAACGGACATAACTGAACGTAAATGAACGAACATAAACGATCGTTCATGAACGTAAATGAACAAACGGGACATTGTTCATGTTCGTTCGTTTATTTAAATGAACAAAAAAAAAATTTCGCGTTCGTTCATTTATTAAATAAACGAACATGAACGAATTTCTTGCCGAACGGTTCATGAACGGTTCACTGAACGTTCGGTTCGTTTACAAGCCTACTACTTCATCCTGAATATCACTACTGAAATCAGCCACAAAGTCAGCTAGAGCCTGTGATTTTATGGAGTTTCTAGGTTCATATACTAAGTCATAAGCACTTAACTTCACTGACACTTAGCCATTCTGCCTGACATCTCAGGTTTCCTAAGCACATTTTTGACAGGATAATTAGTTTTAACATGAATCCTATGTGTCTCAAAGTAATGTCTAAGCTTTGTCGATGCCATAACTAGAGCCAATATTAATTTTTCTAGATGAGAATATCTAGTTTCGGCATCTAATAAACTTTTACTAACATAATAAATAGGATACTGCTGACCTTCATGATCCTTTACAAGGACGACACTTACAACATTCCCTGATACTGCGAGGTATAGGGATAGTGGTTCACCATTTTCAGGTTTCATCAATAGAGGTGCAGTTGAAAGATAATGCTTCAAATCCTGCAGGGCTGCTTCATGCTTCTCTTTCCATTCAAACTTCTTGTTTTTCTTCAGGATATCATAAAATTCCTTGCATTTTTTCGAGGATCTTGAGATAAATATGTTCAATGCCGCTACTAGTCCCGTCAGTCTTTGAACATCCTTCATATTGGTAGGTGACTTGATACCCAAGATGGCTTTGATCTGTTCTGGGCTCGCTTCTATCCCTCTTTTAGTCACCATATATCCTAAAAACTTTCCTGCTCCAACTCCAAAATGGCATTTGGCAGGATTTAGCTTCATATTATATTGATCCAGGATATCAAATGCTCCCTTAATATCCTGGAGATGATCCTCAGCCTTCTTAGATTTTACCACCATATCATCAATGTACACCTCCATGGTGTCCCGCAGCTTGTCTTTAAACATCATGTTCACCAATCTCTGGTACGTTGCACCTGCATTTTTTAAACCAAAAGGCATACCAGTATAACAATAGATACCTGTTGGTGTCATGAAGGCAGTATCCTCCTGGTCTGAAGGTTCCGTTTGAATCTGCTGAAATCCTGAGGATGCATCCATGAAGGTTAACATCTCATGGCCGGCAGTAGCATCCACCATTGCATCAATATGAGGAAGAGGAAATGGGTCTTTGGGACAAGTTTTATTCAAGTCTGTGTAATCCACACAAACTCTCCATTTCTCATTTTTCTTCTGTACCACGACTACATTTGTTAGCCATCTTGGAAACTTGACTTCTCTGATCATTTTGGATTTCAATAGCCTCTCTACTTCTTCCTGAATAATCATATTTCGCTCCGGAGCAAAGTTCCTTCTCTTTTGTTGGACAGGTTTGAATGATCTGTCAATACCGAGCTTATGTGTTATGATATCTTTGGAAATGCCTGTCATATCCTCGTGCTTCCACGCGAATGTTGACATCCTGCATTTCAAAAAGTTAGTTAACTGTTCTTCAATATCCTGAGGGATATTGGTTCCTACGAGCACCGAGATATCCGGATTATCCTGATCCAGGATAATTTTCTTTACATCCTGCTCTGAAGCCTCCATGATATCCTGGGCCCGCATCTTTAATTGCTATGCTGTATTAGGCTTGGTTGAGGATTTCATTGAGGATGAGTAACATTCATTCGCCTCCTGCTGATCTCTATCAACCTTGACAACCCCCCAAGGGGTAGGGATCTTAATACATTGATGATAAGTTGAGGGCACAACTTTCATATCATGGATCCATGGCCTACCCAATATGATATTATAGCAGGATAGGGAGTCCATCACACAGAAGCGTTGTATTGAGTTGACCCCTTCAACATATACTGGTAACTTTATCTCTCCCACTGTGTTCCTAGCCTCTCCACTGAACCCAACAAGCACGGTGGATTTCGAAGTGATATCCATTGGAGATACATTCATTCTCTTCAAGGTCTCTAGTTGGATTATGTTGACGGAGCTGCCATTATCCACCAATATCCTGCGTACAAAATGGTTAGCCACATATAATGTTATTACCAGAGCATCATGGTGAGGATCCTGGACAGTATCCCTGTCATCACTGTCGAAGGTGATCAATTTATCAGTTGTGAGGGTAGTCATCCTGGCTGGTTTATCTCCTCTTTCGGCCTTAGCTTCCTTTGCATGTCTCTTAGCCGCAGAATACGAAGTCCCACAAATGTCGGATCCTCCTAAGATGAAGTTGATTATCTTGGCATCCGCAGGAGGTGAAGCTGCTCGTTCAGGATCCTTCTCAGTATCCTGACCCTTATTCTTCTTTCTTCCTAGGAGATCCTTCAAATATCCTTTGCTTAGGAGATAGCTTATTTCTTTTCTTAGAGCAATACAATCCTCAGTTACATGTCCGAAATCTTCATGGAAGGCACACCATTTGGACTTATCCTTCCAATCAGCTTTTTGTTGATTCTTCCGAGGCCACCTGGCTTTGTCTCCTAAACCCTGCGTAGCATACATCAGTTCAAGTATGTTAACAAAAAAGAAAAATTCAGATAATTCAGGATACTCCTCAGGATCCTCATCTTCAACAACATTCACTTTCTTGCTATCATTTCTGCCATACGGCTTAGAGCGATATGGTTTAAACGAGGATTCTGATTTTCTATTGGTTGATTCATAAGTGGTGGATGAATTCATCCTCTCTTGCATCTTTTTGTCATCCTCTAGTCGAATATATCTTAAAGCCCTGTTTCGAGCTTCATCCAAGTTCCTGCATGGGTTCATTACAAGATCTTGGTAAAACTGAGAATCTTTTTGCAGCCCCATCTTGAAAGCCTGCACAGCTGTTGCAACATCAAGATGTGGAATATCCAAGGATTCTCGGCTAAACTTGTTCACATAATCTCTTAAGGATTCCTGAGGTCCTTGAGTTATCCTGTAGAGATCACTTGTTAGTTTTTCAAAACTTCGACTGCAAGAAAATTGACTATTAAATAAATCCACTAGATGAGAAAATGATGTAATCGAATGAGGAGGAACGTTTAAGAGCCATTTTAAGGTTGATCCTGTTAAGGTAGAACCAAAACCCTTGCATAGACATGCTTCCTTGAGGTCCGGAGGGATAGGGTTGATTTCCATTCTTTCCCTATACTGGGCAATATGCTCCTCAGGATCCGTAGTTCCGTCATAGAGCTTCATGTTGGGGGTTTGAAATCTTTTTGGGATTTCAGCATCACAAATAGGATATGCAAACCGGGATATCCTGTGGCTGTCTTGGGACACTTCCGGAATTGGCTGGACCACTCCAGGTACACTGGATATCATGTCCTTCAATTTTTGAAGCTCCCTAGAAAATGTTGACGTCATACCTGCATCCTACAAAGATCCACTATTATTAGTAGCAAGACTATTATTATTATTTGACACGTTACCGGTCTGAGGATTCTGGCCATATCCTGAAACATATCCTGAGCTCCTCACAGTTGACATCCTGACCGAGGAGGGTATTTCTGGAGTATGATTCTGGGAATGGCTAGGCACAATATTTCCCCTGTTATCCTCAGTATATACGGCCGAACTGAATTTCAAAGCTCTGGGCAGAAAGGAGTGACAATATCCTCAGCGGGCCTGCTTGAGCTGGATTTCAAGAGTTGTATTTCTCTCATCAGCATTTGGTTGGTTTCCTGCTGTTGCCTCATCTGTTCCTGTACACTACCAAATAAGGTCAGAATTTCATCATTAGAAGCCAAAACAGGACCAGATCCCTAAGTGTTCCGAGTAGGGATAATATCTTGAGGTTGCGATGAAGCTTGCATCCTTGGAGGAGGTGGTGGAAGCGCCAAACCAATAGTAGCAGAGGTTGTGGTAGACACGGTGGAGGAGCTCATGTTTGATCTCGAGGCCATTGTAAATAGTGTGGCAAAAAGTTTTGAAAATAGGAAACCAAGTAACGATTTCGCAAAAGCTTTTAGCAGAAATAGCACCACTTGCCCCACGGTGGGCGCCAAATTGTTTTGGTCAAAAATTACCGAAGCAATTAAGTGATCAAATTAGTTAAGTGAGGTAGTGTGCTAAGAAAGTGTGTTGAAAATATGCTAATTAAGTTGTTTGCAAAGACAGTTTTCAGGATACGGCTCAGGATATTGAGTTGTATCTGCGATCAAACAATGAGCGAAAAGTAAAGGGGGTGACACGAGATATACGAGGAAAGCCCTTGATCAATCTAGATCTCCGGCACAAAACCTCGGGAGCTGACAATCGCAGCTGCCTTGTTCTTCTTATTACTTTAAACGCCAGGATACAGTGCAGGATATTGATCAGATCGCTAAGTGTTACAATGCTTTTTGTGAAAGTGAGGATTGCGAGAGAGTAAAGTGTTAGAGAGCAGTGAGTGTTGTTGTGTCCTATTCGATCTGATTTATCCATCTATTTATAGCTAAGAAATACAAACAAAAATTCCTATAAACGGGGGATGCCTTCGAATATTCCATAGTTAACGTTATAGACCGAGTATAGCGGCTTCAACGTCTTCCTTTGAATGACTTGGACCGAGTCTTCCGGGGAAAGGGTCCTCATGAACGTTACAAGCTTGGACTCGTATTCCTGCACATAATCCGTTAGTAATCCTTAGGATACCATTCAGGATGTTACCAATATGCTGAATCAGCATCCCGGGCATGAACATATATCATACAACCAAGATATAATTTAAGATATTATCCAGGATATGAGCTCAGAATTTCACCCATAACAGTATTAATAACTTTGAAAAAAGTCATTCTAGTGTATAAGTTGTTTGGATGCCATATATTGATGATTTATATCTGATATACTTATATACTAGGTTATAACCCGGAAACTTTCCGGGTAGGAAAATTTAATTTACAATAAATAAAAGTATATAAATAACATTTTTAACCTCTAAAGTATCCTCTTTCTCTTATGTCCATCACAAATTTTTAATTCGGTTTCTTAAAGTTTTTCTAGTCGTAAAGAGCCATAAAACATACAAAAGCAAGATGAGTATAACTTAATCGTTTGGTTTCAAGTATAACTTAAGGGTACTTGGATCTTGTATGTTAACTTGAAATTACAAAAAATACCTTTTCAGTTAACATACAATATGGATGAAGTTAGAGCCGGGGAGCAAATTGGCGATTAAGTAGTGACCTTCGTTTAAGAACTCGTGAAGCTTTAAATAACTTTGAATTATACTTATACATTTTGGTATTAGTAATATGTAATGCATCTTTTATAAAACAATTGTCGTTTATTTAATACGGGTCTTACAATGTTATACACAAACTTGTCATGTATTTTGTATCTATACTATAGGTATTAATGTATCTGAATTATAATGAAAAAATATTTTGTAAACGTATGCAACAATTAAGAATTAGATGTTAACATATGTTTAGGAAAAAAGTATCGTAATATCATTAAGCTAAAAATAAAAAATATTAATATTCCATAAGACATTAAACATTATTATATTCATTCTTCACAACAATTGAATCTTATCATCACATGTTAAACCAATACAAAATATAAAATCATAATTTTGATATTTGAGTTTAGTCAAACCGTAATAAACATAAATTATAGTCAATTCAGAAAGTATTGAATGGCAATTAACTATTAAAATAAAATGTAATTTACATTTTTGAAATTCGAATTGAGTCAAACCTAATAGAGATAAAATAAAATATAAGGAAAGTATTTAATGGTAACCATAAAATTTAAAATATGGAAAGTATTAAATGGTAATTAACTACTAAAATAATAAATAAATCATCATTCTGAAATTCAAAAGATTCTAACCCTAATAGAGATAAAATAAAATATAAGGAAAGTATTTAATGGTAATTGAGCACTAAAAATATAATATATGGAAAATATTTAATGGTAATTGAGTACTAAAAATAAAAAAATAAATTATCATTTTGAAATTTAAATTGAGTCTAACCATAATTGAGAATTGGGATTTTGCAAAGAAAAGAAATTGAAATATGTTGGGATACTTTATTGATAAATCTAGAAAAGCCTTAAATAGGCATACATTGCAACGGACTTGAGGAAATAATCAAAGCTAGCTATCACCTCTCCCTAAGACCCGGACAAAAACAAACTCTCTGAACAGGCAGACTAATTCCAACCTATGTAATGTACATGTGCTCAAATTAATCACACACATGACACTTTATTACTTGACCAATAAAATGCAAACTTTGACCCATAATTATTAAATACCCATTAAACTAAAACTCCTACTGACCCAATGAATTCAACTCCATGACCCATTGCTCATAACCGACCCGAAACATCAAGATTATACCCTACAGATAGGGTTACCATAGGTTTGACCACTAGCCTTCATGGATTCATATATATATATATATATATAAAGCTTCATAAGAGGCCTTTGAATAGATCCTATCACTGTCATATATTAAACATAATTATATTATAAAAAATAAAAGTAAATTATTATATTAATACTAATTTGGACCAAGAGTCCCACTTCCTGTATGTAACACCATGAAAAATATATCTAATTATTATATGCAAATTGCAAAGTTTAACAACTTTACCAGAATGCCCTAAGTGTTTTGAGGCGTGCCTAGAGCAGTTGTTTTGTACTTCTCTATAGCCGCTTTAATTGTTCCTTATCCCAAGAAGGAAAAGCTTTCAACAACATTCTATCTTTATAGAAATGAAGCACAGTTACTATCTGTATAGCATATCAAAATAAACTCAAATTTTGTAAAAAAATACAACAATTATTATATAACCGACAAACAAAAAATTTACATATTAAATATATTACTTTAATTCAAAGTCGTTCTGTTGTATCTGATTGCTCATACTAAAAGGTGAAACTGCAATAACCAACAGAAATAACGCGTATACCGAATGCCAACTTAAAATGGAAATAATTATTATATTGGAAATGTCATGAAAATTGTGATGCCTCTATTTTACTCATTTTTCATGTCGAATATTATTTATTAGTCCATTTTCACCAAAACAATTAATTATTAAGATTAATATGGATCCAGAGAGTTTCCTTATCTTATTGTAATCAAACAGGATTCTAGTTATGAATTACTAATATGAAGCCCAAATTTCCAAGATCTAGAATTGCCAACTCAACAACATGCATAATGCAACCCATATCTATATCGACAATCAAAAGACGTCTCCAAGGATCATAAGATCATTATAGTTGATAATGTGTAACTGTCAGTATTCATAAATGTAGCCGAGAGAGAACCTGAAAGTTCAGACTTGAGATTTCACAAAGTTCATGCCTTGTGTAAAAGAACCTTGATGAGTAAACTGCAAATTTATTTCCACAATGTAAATATAACAAAAAAAAGAAACTGCCAGTAATGCCTAGTTAGGATACATGCATACTTAAAAATCAAATACTCAAAAGATTCCGCAAGATGTGAAATTATAAAGCAGGGAACTCGAGTTGACTCACCTGTGCATTAGAAGCAAGTTGAGATTCAATAGTATCTTTCTTACCAGATTCATCTCAACCCCTACCAGACCCCTTTACTATCTATCACCCTACCAAAAAAATTATGTCAAACTTAAATAAATATATTAAGATGAATTGACATAAAAGAATTTCTTGGGCTCGGGCCACCTACCTCTGACTGCAGAGATCATTGTCCCACGCAAGCATCAAACAGGAAAAGGAAACAAAGAAATATATGTTAGACATAGCCTTCAAGATAATATAAAGATATTAAATAGCAGTAAAAAGTAAAAACATAATAGCACCCAGTAATATATAGAGAGTCACTTTAGTTTTCTATACAAATTTCTCTATTATAGAGGTGCTCTAGCGTGGTGAGTTTTAGTTGTTTTCTCTATTTTTTCCTCTATATTTATAGAAACAATATGCATACTTACGGTTATAAAACGATTATGAGGCTCAGATTTGTAAACAAACAAACAAAGTAGATAAATCCGTCGTGGCTGCATACTTACGGTTGCCATGTGAAACCACATGACCATCTGTAACACCCCGAAAAATACAAATTTTTATATCAAAAATTCAATGTTGGTAATAAACAAAATAAACTAACTAGGAATAAATAACCTAGTTAGTTACACGTCTTGTAGTAATAAGGAAATTTGTTAAAAACACATTAAATGCAACTTGGTAAAGTATAGTTACCAATTGTAGCAAACTTGAAACAAGTTATTTTAATTAAAACATTAGACACCAAAACACACACTTTAAGTGTGTGTTCTGGTCGAACTCTCCAGAGAAGCCATAAGCTCTCTAGCTCAAACCCTAATAAGCATAAAATCAACAAATTGAAGGGGTAAATCCAACCCAAATCGAAATCCAAGCACGAATTCGTGATCACCTCGGTGAAGTGATCATAAGGTATGCTAAATTTCATCATTTAGTTCCATCTCAAATTCTTGATGATTTGTGAAATCAAAATCGGAGCTTGATTATTTGATGTTTAGATGAAGTTTGTAATGAAAACATGTCTAGGAGTAAATCCTAGTTGATAACTTGCTGAATTTGTGTTCAAATTATGAAATTCATGATAATTCATTTATGGGTTAAATGGGTTTTGTAGAAATAGGATGAACACAAGAATTGTGACTACCAAAAGTGGTGTTACTTGATTTCTATGAGATGATTCTGATGTTAGTATGCATGCTTGACATAATAGAATTGAAATGTATGTTGATATTTGGCAAAAATAACAAGTTGTGAACTTGATTTTAATTATGTAAAAATTATACCCGTTAGGTGTTCGTTAACATGCCTAGATGAAAAATAAAATGTTGAAATCGGATAAAAACGCGTGTTTGACTTATATGACAAATTATGCGTTAAAACTTATAAAAAGGGTTCTAAAACGGTTGTGAATTGAACTCTTTAGGCAGGGAATCCAGATCGTCAAGCGGACAAGCCGGTGGTGATACACGTTTGAAAGGAACACTTTGAAGTTACGTGAGTATTAGTTTCGTTACATTATGCAAAAATGTTTAGTTATAGCTTGTTGATAGTATCGTGGTGTGATATGTGCATTTGATGTGTCATTGAAGTGACGAAGTTCACTCGATAGATCAAACGGGTCAAATTTAATGATTAAAGTATGTTTGGTAAGCCATGGAAGTGATGAAGTTCACTCGGCAAACCAAATGGGTCAAAGTAAATGGTTAAAGTATGGTGGGAATAAACCATACGGGTTGAAATAAACGGTTAGAATCGTTCGGTGTATCATAGAGAACGGGACAAATATTGGTTAAAATAAGTGTGTTGTGTCGTGAAGTGGTGGATTCCATTAGACAATCAAACGGGTCAAATAATGGATAAAATGGTAGCATTGAAGTGATATGATAATCACTAGTTGATTTTGAATTATGAAAGCATAGTCCGTTGAACGGACATGCCAAGAGTGTAGCTTTTCTTAAAAGAATCCCATGATACGGGTCAAAAGGAAAAGTATCATATTTTGTCGATTAGTAACAATGTTTTTTATTGATATTGTTCATAACAAGCACGACATATTGTGTGCATAAGTTTTGGGTATGGTAGTGACACCAATGTTGACAAGCCCGGGTAAAAGGGTAATTTTATTTAGAAACCAATATGAGTAAAGTTTGTATGGTTTGACAAATAACCAAACGTGTCGAATAAGTAAAAGGGTAATTTTTAGGCGATCAGCCTATAAACGAGATTTTATGCAAGTAATGATAATAAACGGGTCCGTATTTAAATTACGGACACGTAGGAAAAAGAATCGCGAAAAACGGACTTGTAGAATGAAAGTTATGGACGTTTAAAGATGGATTATTAGTAATTTATAGAGCTGGGAATATGCAGCAGCAAATAAAGGAACCTGCTGTCAAAAATAGGGCGTGGCGTAGCGCGACGCCCATAAATTCCGAAAATTGTTTGAATTTTGTTGTTTTGACTCATGAAACTTGTTTTAACATGTAATTAACTTATCAAAACTAACTTTCATGTTGGTTTTTAATTTAGGTTATCGAATTAAGCACACGGATGAAGATCAAGCAAGTTCCAAGAACCGAACACACATCTTTTGAAGCTTCCGCAATGATCTATTTTGTTTCAATTTATATGAATCTTGTGAATAGTTAACACTTCGTTTGAATGTTTTAAATTAGTCGGGTCGACTTGGATACTTTGGTTATGTAGGTTTATCAACTTAAAAAGTTTTGTAAGGACGCATTTTGTATGAAATGTGTTGTTTAAATTGTCACGGCCCCCGACCCGGTTTGACCCGTTTCAGGAGCCGCGGGATAGAAAATCCCATGGTATTAAGTTGACAGCGGAAGTTTACTTCAGGATCTTTTAAAAACTGTAATTTTCCCGATTATTTTATTTCACAACTCGGGATAAAACCCCGGTAATTTACAATCACAAGATTTCACGAGGAAATCCTTTATTTTACAAAACATGTTTCTTTATTTTATATTGAGCCACTTCCTTAAGTGTGTAGTGCTTCTCGGCACTTTTCCTGGATCACAACAGATCACCTGAAACATGTTTGAAAAAGGTTTTGTCAGCGGGAAATACTGAGTGAATCATTCTTTTTACTAAACGACTCTTTTGTTATAATTTACAGTATTAAGAGCGATTACAATGTTTCTGATATCAAACCAACTACCCACGGTATTTGTCACTCGACCGGATCTGTGACTATGGTCATATCCCCCATTGGCTGCCCCAATGGTGACGATTATCAAGTAATGTATACAAAACCCCACATACCGGCTGTACGTTTGGTGATTACAAAGACTTAATCCCTGTAATTATAACTTTGAAAATAACTTGCTTTTGTAAACAAATTTGATAAAAAGAGAATGACTCACATTGCAGATTTAATTTGAGCAGAGCCTAGCCTACTGATTAGCCTTTTAACCTAAATTTAATAACATGCACACAACTCGGTTAGTAACTTAATACAACATTTACGATAACTCACGAGATTAAACCTTCACATCGAATGACAAAGTGCGATACTTAAACATCCATTGATTTAACAACGAATGACAAAGCATAAACCCTAATGTGGGCAGCACTTAAACATCCATAGGATAGTTTAATCGATCGGACATTGAATCGTAGCAGCGATCAAGTTATTACCCTGTTTTGCGGCAGCACTTCATGATTCGTGTGTGTGTTTTGGACTGTTTATGCTATAACTCAGTGTACGTAATGAGAATTTACGTCGTTCAAGTGCCAAACTTCGATTGCCAATGTCTGCTATTTATAGTAAAATTTTACACTTGCTTACGGACCGTAAGCCTTATCCCTTACGGTCCGCAAGGGACACCTAATCACTATAGGGTAGCCACGTCCGGGACTAGCCTCGCTGAATTGACAGTTTCTCAAAATTCGTTTTTGACAGCATGATTTTAAGATAATCATGGCTTTGTTGTCTGCTGGTTTGACCAATTTAGGACATTCTATTTTGAAATGCCCTGCTTCTCCACAATTGTAACAAATTGTGGATTTCTTCCTGCAATTTTCTTCACGATGTCCTACAGTTTTGCAAAAATTGCAGGTTATATCGCATCTTCCATAATGTTTCTTTTTGCATTTCCTGCAGAATGACGGTGTTGAAGATTGCCCTGTTCCTCTTCTCCTGAAACTGCTGTTATTACCCGTACGAATTCCCTGGGTAATTTTCTGAGCCAGTTCCTTCTTCCGGTTTTCATCTCTTGTGCGTACTAATTCATCGGTTAGGGTATTAGCTAATTCCACAGCATCGTCAATAGTGCGAGGTCTAGCAGCTTTAACGATATTGCGGATTTCACCAATTAATCCCCAAATATAGTGAGAAATGAGTACCGGTTCTGGCGAAGCCAGCGTTGGTACCACTCTAGCATACTCAAAGAATGTCGAGGTATAACCGCGACAATCTACACCCATCATTCTATGGTTTAAGAACTTATTTGCCATTTGCTCTTTTTCATATTCGGGACAAAATTTTCTTTCTACAAGATTTTTAAATTCTTCCCAGTTCATTGCATACGCCATCATCCTTCCTTTTGCTTGTAACACCGTGTTCCACCATTCTAGTGCCCATTCTTTAAAAAGATTTGACGCATACATGACCTGATCATCCTTGGCACATTTACTTATTGTAATTACTGCCTCGGTCTTTTCTAACCAACGCAGTGCCGCAGTTGCTCCTTCATTGCCTGCAAACTCAGATGGTTTACAAGCAAGAAATTCTTTATAAGGGCAACCAGGCGTTGCAGCTTTCATGTTCTTAGGGGGCGGAGCTTGCCGTGGTTCATTATCATGATTAGTATGATTATTGCCTCCGTTTACGCTATTGCTGAAGTTATCTTCAGAAATACGTTTGCTAGGAACGATTTGTTGCGGTTCGATTGGATTTTTAACAGCAGCAATGATTGCTGGAATAGCATTGGCTATTCCTTGAGCAACGATATTTTCTATATCCTGTCTAGTCATATATTGATCCCTCGGTTGTTGCTCGGATTGATTAACCTCATTTACTGGTTCATTATTAGCGTTTTCCATCTGATAATTTAATATATAATTTATTAGTATCGAATAACTAAAATTTTTTTTACACAAAATAATCATACAAAGTTCACAACACAAATTTAACCAAAATTATCGATTTCTCGATTTCCATTTATATTTAATAGTATGCATCACTACACACCATATTTTACAAAGTTTTATTTTAGGTTATTTCACATGATTATATTATTATTGCTAATTTACAACCACAGTCTCATAAACCCCTTATCCCTCGTCAGCTAATATTTTAATAACGGCGCTCCCTCTCATCATACTTCCAGGAGATCTGTTCTCCTACTTCCCGGATCCTATTTCCCGCATCCATTAACTCCTCACCAAAATGGCAAAGTTCAGCTAAATTCTCATTACTCATAGGTGGATTAGGTATAGGTTCTGGGTCAAATTGAGGAAGAAAGGAATAAGGACTGTTGAGCAAATTTTGGAATTGCCAATCATTCGTCCACCATTCATCCATTCCCAGAGGTTGAGTGTGGATTATAGGTTCTGGGATTGCTGGTTCTAAGTTTATAGGGAGTTGAGTTTCAATAGGACGAGTAAAAACATGTTCATTAACAGGCTTAATAGTATCATAGCTTTCCAATATAAAATCTAGCTCTTCCTGAGATGGTAACCCTTTAATTTGCCTAGAGCTTTCCCCAATTTCCATTTTCTTAGGCTTGGGTTTCTCGAGAGGTGAAGCGTTGAATTCTATAGGTTCTTCTATGTCTGGTATATACCTATTGAAATCTCTGGAAACCTCTATTTTTACCGGATAGAGATTTAAATTCTGAAGGGCTTCAGACAAGTCACCCATGCTGTTTTGCAAAATACACACAATTACTAAACAAATTTCATAAATAGCTTTTAAATATTATTGGGTGACAAAACAACTGAAAATCAAAACACACTTAGGTTTTACTGTAAACTGGATACGGTTTCTGGATTGTAGGTAATAAAACTGCTAAAACGTGAGTTGTATTTACTGCTACAGTAGCTAGCATATACCGGTCTGCCCATTTTTCATTTAACTTGTCCTCCCAAGGTGATTTACTGGTTAATTCCTGGGTTTCCTGTTTAATTTTCTTTTCTCGGAATTTCTTTATTTTCTCCTTACTTTTCCTAATAATCAGACTTCTTTTTACTAGGAGAAAGTGGTTCCTCATATTGTGCCTTTCCCACAAATATTCCTTCTTCAGGAATTACAGACTGATTTGAGGATTTGGTTTGAGATGAACTTCCCTTCTCGTTGGATGACCTATCTAATTTAAGATAGATGTTTGACAACTTTTGCTTACCCATACTGTACACAAATATTCAAATAAGAAAACACAAAATCACATAATGACAAGTAGAAAATTAAGTATTTTCTAAATACTTAATAGGCTTAAATCAGTGGCTCTGATACCACCTTTTTCTGTCACGGCCCCCGACCCGGTTTGACCCGTTTCAGGAGCCGCGGGACAGAAAATCCCGTGGTATTAAGTTGACAGCGGAAGTTTACTTCAGGATCTTTTAAAAACTGTAATTTTCCCGATTATTTTATTTCACAACTCGGGATAAAACCCCGGTAATTTACAATCACAAGATTTCACGAGGAAATCCTTTAGTTTAATCGATCGGACATTGAATCGTAGCAGCGATCGAGTTATTACCCTGTTTTGCGGCAGCACTTCGTGATTCGTGTGTGTGTTTTGGACTGTTTATGCTATAACTCAGTGTACGTAATGAGAATTTACGTCGTTCAAGTGCCAAACTTCGATTGCCAATGTCTGCTATTTATAGTAAAATTTTACACTTGCTTACGGACCGTAAGCCTTATCCCTTACGGTCCGTAAGGGACACCTAATCACTATAGGGTAGCCACGTCCGGGACTAGCCTCGCTGAATTGACAGTTTCTCAAAATTCGTTTTTGACAACATGATTTTAAGATAATCGTAACTAGGGTTTACCCCCCCCCCCCTGAGTTTTAGGGGCCCTGATCCTGATTCCAATTGTTCTGGAAATTTTAGGGCTTGTGCAGAATCACTTGGGTGTCTTAATTAGGGTTTCCTATTGGGCAAATTAATTTAATAAATATGACTTTTGATGAGAGTTGTTACATAAATATTAAAAGTTTAAATTTATAACATGGGTGTTACAAGTTGGTAATCAGATCTCAAGGTTATTAACAAAGTGTGTTTGGTTCGAAGCTTGATCAAACATCTAGTAAGAATTAGTTATCCAGTAGATTTTATTACGATTATTGAAAGAAAGAAATTCTAGTTGATGTGCATGGGAAGAGCGTGTTAACACACTCAAACCCGGAAAGTGCACTAAACATGAATGGTTTAAGCAAGTGGTGAACTTGGCTAAACCAAAATGAGCGATGCATATGTTATAAAATGAAATGTTTAATAATGAATATAAACATTTCAGATTCAAAATGGCCGATAGAGGGAATGATGATACGGTGTCGGTGGTCACCGAACAAATGAGAGGAGTGATTGCCGAAGAAGTAGGGAAGGCAATTGAGAATAGTCTATCTGGTTTTATAGACAAAATCCAAAACACGGTGCTTAATCTGGTAGAGGAACGAATCCAAAGGTTGGAAGAAAATGCCAACCAAGCTAAGGAAAAGTCTGAAGAACGGAAAGGTTGTTCATAAAAGGAGTTCATGGCGTGTAAACCACCAAATTATAATGGGGAGGTCGATCCGATAATATGCCAACGGTGGCTAAGCGACATCGAGGGAGTGTTTGAAAGGACCCACTGTGATGTAAGCGATTTTGTAGCTTACGGTACGAGTCAGTTAAGAGGTCAAGCCAAGGACTGGTGGGATAATAAGAAGAAGGAGATTGGGGCCGAAGTTGCAAAGGCTATGACTTGGGATGAGTTTAAGGCACCATTCCTTAAACACCATAGCCCCAAGGCAGTCATCAACATAATCAAGGAGGAATTCATCCAGTTGAGGCAAAAGGGTGAATCGATAGACAAGATTACGGGCATCTTTCTCGATAAATTAAGGTTTTGTGACAAGCTTGTGACGAATGAAGAGCAGAAAATATATTATTACTATAATATGCTAAGTGCTGAATATTGGGAGTTCATGACTCCTTCCAAATATGAGACGCTCACCGAGATCATAAATACGGCTCGGGAACAGGAAATCGAACTCAAAAAGCAGATTGAACGGGGCGAACGAAGGGCAGTAGATGTTAACCCGAGCCCTACGAAGAAGGCACGAACAACGGAGTTAGTAAAGAAGACGGATGTGAAGGATGGATCACCGAGTTGCAAAGTATGTGGAAAGGGGCACAAAGGAGAATGTCACTTTAAAGATAAACCATGCCCCATATGCGGAAAGACAGACGTCCTCGCTATGTCCGGGGAAAGTTTCAGTTTGTTACAAATGCTACCAACCGGGTCATAAGAAATCTGAGTGCCCGGAGTTGGACGGGAAAAAGAATGAGAAGGATGTGCAGGTGGAGGCACAAAAGGCAAGGGCCAGATCTTTCCAATTCACCGCAGCCGAAGCAAAGACAGAACCTGATGTCGTTTCTTGTGAGTTCAATTTTAACACAAATTTTATTCGATACGAGTGCGAACGATAGTTGCATATGGGCATATAAGAGTAGTGAAATGAGCGAATTATATAAAAGAAATATATATATATATATATATATATATGTATAAGAACATAAACAATGGTATGTGAAACCGAGGCAAAAATAGTCGTGATAAATATTGCCATGGAAAGGGGTGAGCGTACACTTGAACCCGGGAACTTAATAAAGTAAATGAACGATGTATTGGAAAGGAGCATAATAACACCCGAATCCGGGAATTTGTAATAGTAACAAATGACAAGAACATGGTTATTGACTTGGCCTGAAATAAAACATGTAGAAACATCGTTTATATCAATAAACGATGTGGACAAATTACATACAACAATATGGAATAATAAAACGAAGTGAATGGATTTTGTTATTATTACAATAGATTAAGGTCAAAAATGAGAAATTAATACTCGGACAGAAATATCCTCGAGAAAGAAGCTAAATGGGTAATATGTATTATTCGCTGTTGTGAATGATGAAGTATCAATAAATAAGGATTTAGAAACTTGGGTATGGGTAACTATCTAAGTAACAGGTTATTAATAAAATCCTTATGGGGAAGAACGACGATCACATTGATGGGTGTGATTGTATAAAGGATTAGTAAAATAAATGAATTAAAAAGTGTTGAAATGAAATGACACGAGTAAAAGATGATCTACGGAATCATCATAACCCTCGGGATTATAAACCATGTAAGGGTTAAAGGATTAAATGAACCATGTGTCAGCAATAGAAAGAAATAAACCAAAAAGGGGTGAAAGCCTAAAGAAATAACCTACGAGGCTAAGCAAAAGAACCTACGGGTCACTTGGGGTAAAAACACGAGGAATGGTTACGATCCCCCGCGTACTATAATAGCGGAAAAGAATAAATTCTTGTCGTCAAATCCTGAATATGAGTAATTGACATGAGTTAAAGAGATAGACGTTAAACTAAGATTTAGTTTTAGTAAGAAACAACGTTTAACAAATATGAATATTATGAGACAAATTAGAAAATAGTTAATAATATATAGGTCTTAACACCTATAGGTGTAAGACAATACGTTAGAAAGAAGATTTTGATAATGAAAAGTTTATAAAAAAAAAACGTAAACATGACGTGATGCGATGCGATCATAATCATAAAAGTGATATAAAATATTATCATGTTGTAGCGCAAGTTACGGGATAGGAGATCATAAACTCACGTAAGTCTGAATATGGCGAAGGGATAGATCCAAATTTACGAGGCATGAGGTGACGGTGACTAATCAGTCTAACCGATAAGATCACCCGAAGTCAAAATAGTGTTGTGATATATATATATATATATATATAAAACACTTGTTAATATAGGGTAGTATGGAATAAACATTCTGACGAACTCATACTATTGAGTAACCAAGTGGCAAATGGGACAAACAGGTGTAGGATAAGAAATACAAGACACAAATTACGGTCCATGAGGACATATACGTGGAAGACGCATGCGTCGAGGCAAATGATAACTTTTGACTAAAAGAGTTAATGTCCGAAAGACGAAACTAAGTTAGCTTGGTCCAAACCAAGGAACTACTTAAAGAAGGTTTCGGGGACGAAACCTCTTTTAAGGGGGGTGGACCCGTAACACCCCGAAAAATACAAATTTTTATATTAAAAATTCAGTATTGGTAATAAACAAAATAAACTAACTAGGAATAAATAACCTAGTTAGTTACAAGTCTTGTAGTAATAAGGAAATTTGTTAAAAACACATTAAATGCAACTTGGTAAAGTATAGGGACCAATTGTAGCAAACTTGAAACAAGTTTGTTTTAATTAAAACATTAGACACCAAAACACACACTTTAAGTGTGTGTTCTGGTCGAACTCTCTAGAGAAGCCAGAAGCTCTCCAGCTCAAACCCTAACAAGCATAAAATCAACAAATTGAAGGGGTAAATCTAACCCAAATCGAAATCCAAGCACGAATTCGTGATCACCTCGGCGAAGGGATCATAAGGTATGCTAAATTTCATCAGTTAGTTCCATCTCAAATTCTTGATGATTTGTGAAATTGAAATCGGAGCATGATTATTTGATGTTTAGATGAAGTTTGTAATGAAAACATGTCTAGGAGTAAATCCTAGTTGATAACTTGCTGAATTTGTGTTCAAATTATGAAATTCATGATAATCCATTTATGGGTTAAATGAGTTTTGTAGAAATAGGATGAACACAAGAATTGTGACTACCAAAAGTGGTGTTACTTGATATCTATGAGATGATTCTGATGTTAGTATGCATGCTTGACATAATAGAATTGAAATGTATGTTGATATTTGGCAAAAACAACAAGTTGTGAACTTGATTTTAATTATGTAAAAATTATACCCGTTAGGTGTTCGTTAAAATGCCTAGATGAAAAATAAAATGTTGAAATCGGACAAAAACGCGTGTTTGACTTGTATGACAAATTATGCGTTAAAACAAATGAGAGGAGTGATTGCTGAAGAAGTAGGGAAGGCAATTGAGAATAGTCTATCTGGTTTTATAGACAAAATCCAAAACACGGTGCTTAATGTGGTAGAGGAAGGAATCCAAAGGTTGGAAGAAAATGCCAACCAAGCTAAGGAAAAGTTTAGAGAACGGAAAGGTTGTTCATACAAGGAGTTCATGGCATGTAAAACGCCAAATTATAATGGGGAGGTCGATCTGATAATATGCCAACGGTGGCTAAGCGACATCGAGGGAGTGTTTGAAAGGACCCACTGTGATGTAAGCGATTTTGTAGCTTACGGTACGGGTCAGTTAAGAGGTCAAGCCAAGAACAGGTGGGATAATAAGAAGAAGGAGATTGGGGCCGAAGTTGCAAAGGCTATGACTTGGGATGAGTTTAAGGCACCATTCCTTAAACACCATAGCCCCAAGGCGGTCATCACTAAAATCAAGGAGGAATTCATCCAGTTGAGGCAAAAGGGTGAATCGATAGACAAGATTACGGGCATCTTTCTCGATAAATTAAGGTTTTGTGACGAGCTTGTGACGAATGAAGAGCAGAAAATATATTATTACTATAATATGCTAAGTGTTGAATATTGGGAGTTCATGACTCCTTCCAAATATGAGACGCTCACCGAGATCATAAATACGGCTCGGGAACAGGAAATTGAACTCAAAAAGCAGATTGAACTGGGCGAACGAAGGGCAGTAGATGTTTACCCGAGCCCTACGAAGAAGGCACGAACAACGGAGTTAGTAAAGAAGACGGATGTGAAGGATGGATCACCGAGTTGCAAAGTATGTGGAAAGGGGCACAAAGGCGAATGTCGCATTAAAGATAAACCATGACCTATATGCGAAAAGACAGGGCATACGGCCTCACTATGTCCGGGGAAAGTTTCGGTTTGTTACAAATGCTACCAACCGGGTCATAAGAAATCTGAGTGCCCGAAGTTGGATGGGAAAAAGAATGAGAAGGATGTGCAGATGGAGGCATAAAAGGCAAGGGCCAGATCTTTCCAATTAACCGCAGCCGAAGCAAAGACAGAACCTGATGTAGTTCAATCTCAAATTCTTGATGATTTGTGAAATCGAAATCGGAGCTTGATTATTTGATGTTTAGATGAAGTTTGTAATGAAAACATGTCTAGGAGTAAATCCTAGTTGATAACTTGCTGAATTTGTGTTCAAATTATGAAATTCATGATAATCCATTTATGGGTTAAATGGGTTTTGTAGAAATAGGATGAACACAAGAATTGTGACTACCAAAAGTGGTGTTACTTGATTTCTATGAGATGATTCTGATGTTAGTATGCATGCTTGACATAATAGAATTGAAATGTATGTTGATATTTGGCAAAAATAACAAGTTGTGAACTTGATTTTAATTATGTAAAAATTATACCCGTTTGGTGTTCGTTAAAATGCCTAGATGAAAAATAAAATGTTGAAATCGGATAAAAACGCGTGTTTGACTTATATGACAAATTATTCGTTAAAACTTATAAAAAGGGTTCTAATACGGTTGTGAATTGAACTCTTTAGGCAGGGAATCCGGATCGTCAAGCGGACAAGCCGGTGGTGATACACGTTTGAAAGGAACACTTTGAAGGTACGTGACTATTAGTTTCGTTACATTATGCAAAAATGTTTAGTTATAGCTTGTTAATAGTATCGTGGTGTGATATGTGCGTTTGATGTGTCATTGAAGTGACGAAGTTCACTCGATAAATCAAACGGGTCAAATTTAATGATTAAAGTATGTTTGGTAAGCCATGGAAGTGACGAAGTTCACTCGGCAAACCAAATGGGTCAAAGTAAATAGTTAAAGTATGGTGGGAATAAACCATACGGGTTGAAATGAACGGTTAGAATCATTCGGTGTATCATAGAGAACGGGACAAATATTGGTTAAAATAAGTGTGTTGTGTCGTGAAGTGGTGGATTCCATTGGACAATCAAACGGGTCAAATAATGGATAAAATGGTAGCATTGAAGTGATATAATAATCACTAGTTGATTTTGAATTATGAAAGCATAGTCCGTTGAACGGACATGCCAAGAGCGTAGCTTTTCTTAAAAGAATCCCATGATACTGGTCAAAAGGAAAAGTATCATATTTTGTCGATTAGTAACAATGTTTTTGATTGAAATTGTTCATAACAAGCACGACATATTGTGTGCATAAGTTTTGGGTATGGTAGTGACACCAATGTTAACAAGCCCGGGTAAAAGGGTAATTTTATTTAGAAACCATTATGAGTAAAGTTTGTATGGTTTGACAAATAACCAAACGGGTCGAATAAGTAAAAGGGCAATTCTTAGGCGATCAGCCTATAAACGAGATTTTATGCAAGTAATGATAATAAACGGGTCCGTATTTAAATTACGGACACGTAGGAAAAAGAATCGCGAAAACGGACTTGTAGAATGAAAGTTATGGACGTTTAAAGATGGATTATTGGTAATTTATAGAGCTGGGAATATGCAGCAGCAAATAAATGAACCTGCTGTCAAAAATAGGGTGTGGCGTAGCGCGACGCCCCTAATTCCGAAAATTGTTTGAATTTTGTTGTTTTGACTCATGAAACTTGTTTTAACATGTAATTAACTTATCAAAACTAACTTTCATGTTGGTTTTGAATTTAGGTGATCGAATTAAGCACACGGATGAAGATCAAGCAAGTTCCAAGAACCGAACACACATCTTTTGAAGCTTCCGCAATGATCTATTTTGTTTCAGTTTATATGAATCCTGTGATTACTTAATACTTCGTTTGAATGTTTTAAATTAGTCGGGTAGTCGACTTGGATACTTTGGTTATGTAGGTTTATCAAGGACGCATTTTGTATGAAATGTGTTGTTTAAACATTAAAAGTTTAAATTTATAACACGGGTGTTACACCATCCGGGTTGCCCTGCCAAGATGCGGACAATCTCATCTTTGCCCAATTTCACTCACACGCATTGAAACTTATCATTGCAGCCTTTAAAACTTATCAAATCATCATCTAAAAGACAAAAATTGAAATTATGGATTGAGATTCCAGCCATCAAATTTTAAAGTTAAACAATAAATACATATTATGAGTTTTTTTCCCGTTAAAAAAAATCTTAATATCAGGTCAGCACTTGAAGCCTCATAGATTTAAAGAACTTTAGCTTGGATATTAGTCTTCTTCTCCTCAAAACACTTTGTTATAATCCTTCGGTGTGTTAATTAATTCTCATACTAAAATTAAATACTCTGTAAGTACCTGAGAGATTTATTTTGTAAGCCTTCTTTAGATATATTTTCTTTAAATACAACCCTACACCAACCACAACCATATGTTGCGGTTCAGACTCCAGGAGAAATTCAGAAATATTATGTAATTTGGAACAAAGAACATGATGCCCGTACCTGGACCCCTAAACCGCTTCGCGGCGCCGCGTGATGAGTCAATGGGGTCTTCATTGCATGCTCCATAAACTTCCCCACATCCACCCCCAAAAGCTTTCAGTTCAGCATCTCCAGGTACCTCAAATTCTATTGTATCGCCATATATTATTGTAGCAATTTCGTTCAATATTTGTAGCTGCAAATTGTATATAGATTGATTTGTACCAAAAAGCTAGTAGAATATGTTAATACAAATGGAGATAACTAAAGATATAACCAAGCTTAGTTCCTTTGTCCATCAAATCAAGCTTTGTCAGCACACCAAATGTCTGTTCGCCTATCAAGTTAAGAAATGCATAAGAGGAGAAGAAAAGGATGAAAGAAGACATTTTCCTGCAAGTTGTGACCGTAAAGATACCTGTGGGTCCACTTCTTTGGCAAGTTTAATTGCATCCGCTGGGCAATATCTTGGTTAGCAGGAGATATTGCCAGTATGATGGAGTTAGCCGGTATTAAGTTTATAACTTATAAAACAATTTAAAATTCAAATGAAAGGTTTCATTTGAATCAATGGAGAGATTCATAAATCAATGGAGAAATGGAGAATAGCACAAGGAAGAAAAATAAGTTAGAAACAAAACATAATGGAAATCTAGCATATATAAATAATAATGAGATTCATCTTTTCAGAAATCAAACAGCCTTTAATTACTAAGTTAACAGATATAATCTTGAAATGAAGTGTTCAAAGTTCAAACCTGCATGATCTGCTCGAGTTTGATATTCAGCACATGGTCAAACATAATCTCACTAACTCCATCTCTGCAATAAGATCATAATTTATATATATTAATGGTGTATAACTAAATCTTGCATGTTGCTGAAGGCACTTAACTGTCATACCTGGAAATAATAATATGCTTCGGCTTCAGCTTATGAGTACTTTGATAGAAATCTATTAACAGTTCCCTGAAATCACAACAGTTCATAAAAATGATATAAGAAGTCGAAATTAATATTTTGAAATGTTTATGCAACTGAATACAACCTGATCATCCCTTCATCTTTTTTCGGTGATACAGGTTTAAACAAAGCATCTATCATCTCCACGCGTGAAGATTGTGCACGTATAGAAGCCCTGTACCGAGATATTAGTAGCAAGTACAAAAAGAATATTTTGAATTATATCTTTTGATATATTTTTTCGACAGTCAGTATACGAATCAACTCACCATTCCTTTTGCTTTACCACACCTAAGTAGATCTCTGCATAGGCTATTGGTGTCGCACCATGCATAGAAGTTCACAACAGCCCTATGCGTGATCTGCATCGGCTCAACAACTGTCTGCATTCAGTTTATCAACCCCTTTGAGCGTCAAATCATTTAAAATTTTAAATAACCAAAATTTAAGAATTTATTTACTTTGTTGTTGAAGCTCCAATAACCACCACGAGGAAGCATGACTCCATAATTTCCAACCGTTAGTTTTAGTGGTTCCAAAACTATGCCCTCAACTTGAGTACACATCGTATTGATTGTGATGCCAGTTGAGTTAATCAAAGGATCAACAGCATAGTTACTTCTCTTTAGTTCCTAAAACAACAAATTATGCACCGGTTAGTGTTCTGTATATCTTTTACTATATATCTTACATTCACCATGCAGTTCATCCTATCGTGTGGTTTCAGTGTGGATTGCTCAGCAAGTTTAGCTCTTTGCAAAGCCGACAATGGCTTTGTGTAGCGTTGATGAGAGATCAAATCACCAATCTCAAAACACCAATCATTAAACAACAAACAATCATGCAATTAAATCATACATCTACTACTATTTCAATTCATACTAAAAAAATGTACATGATATGGCGGCACTCAAGGTTGATAAATCCAGATTTCTCATTTACAACAAAATCAAGTTCAGATCCATGAATCCGAAAGCATCAATAAGAAAAATTGCAAATCCCAACAAAAGAACCACATTCAAATTTCAGTATCAACCCATACAAATTCTAATGCAAATTCAACACCAACATCATCATTTCAGCATCATAACCTTTTAACACAGGATGAACATTCAGCAGTAAACAAATTCATCTATGCAAGTATTTCAATTCACAAACCATCTCATCCTCAAATCTCATTAAAACAAATCGACATTCCACCACCAATAATGGTGACATCAGGGTTGTCAGATACAGAGGCAGTGAAAGCAAATAAAACCTGAGTGAAATTAGAAAACCTCAATGATGATTGAATCGTTGCAAACCCTAATTACTCACAAATCCCGATTAGAAAACCTGTAGGTTTACATACCTGCTGGATTGTATTGTCTGGATCGTAGATGATTCAATCAAAATGAAACGTCGTCATCTTGTAATCTTGTGAAACTGATAGAGGATCTTGGCGGTGTTTGGTTTGTGTTTTGAAAATTTTGGTTTGTTTATTGAGAATTGAGATGATTTCCCTCCCAAAATCACCCTTTACTCAACCATTGGAGGCCACATCATCAAAAAGCTCCACCATCACATGCCACATGGCCCGAATCCATCTCATTTATATATATATATATATATATATATATATATATATATATATATTTCTTTTGAAAATGAGACGTGTTATTTGGCACTAATGGTAAGTGTTTTAGCCATTTAATTTACATTTAAAATATTTATATTAAATTACTTTTTTTGAACGAACTACATTTTTTATCGTTGTGGTTTGCAGAGAAATCTAAATAATCATTCATAAAAATTTTTGAAAATCATTTTATAAATGAACTATGGCATTCATCTTTGTAACGTGTTTTGAAGCTCAGGTTTATAATATATGCTAAAATTATGTGTAACGGCGCATCATACTTTGTAAGTTTAACATGTTGTAATAAGTTTCAATGCACAAGTTTGTGACAAGATGTCAAACTCATTACAATGGTGTATCGAACTTTGCAAGTTTCATGTACAATTACAGTGTATTTGATGCATAAGTTTATAAGTTGTGTCAAACTCATTCCAACAATGCAATTTGATGCACCATGGTAGTGAATTTTGATGCACTGTTGTAATAAGTTTTGTTGGTCAAGTTTAAAACACTGTGTCAAACGTATTATAATGTTGAGGATTAGCCTAAAAGAGTAAAGGTGTAAATGCATTTATGTAGAAGTAAAGGGTAATAAAAAGATTATATAATACGAGTCTTGAGATTCGGGTCTCGGTGTAAAGGAAAAGTAAAAAAAGGAATGAAAAGGTAAAAGTATAGGATAAAAATTGATTAACTATGCTTATTTATATAGTTGTTTTGATAATCGTATAAAATTATTATATGATTATATGTAAAACTACAATTTAAAGTTGTATGAAATGAATAAAATAAGGTCTATGTATAATGAGGTTTTTTAAGTGTCAAAGTATTATAATCATCATTTTATAAAGTGTTAAGTATTTATTTTAAATCATTGAAGCTAGGATTATATAAAAATAGGTAAATGATAAATAAATAAATTTTAGAAAAAATAAATAATATAATTAAAACAGAAAGTTTTTATAATTTTAATATTTATTTTCTGCCCAAGTATATTTATTATATTTTAGTTAAATATATTTTTTAGGCTAAAATAAAGCCTTTAAATGGTGAAAATTAGTATAAAACTATAAAAATCCAGAAAATTTAGAGATAAAAATGAGGAACAATCTTCCCATAAACCTGATAAGAGTTTTACCATAATACAAATCATAAATTATTTGGTTAGTGAGATTTCGGTTCGGTTTTTTAGAAAATAGGCAATAACGATGAAATGATTACAAAGTGCACATGCAAGTGTGTAGGCAGTGGGATTTGCATCCTAAACCAGTATGTATGCCTACCTTAACACAAAACATCCAAACGTTCGGCTAGTTTGGAGTCTTGGTTTGATTTTGGCAATTTTGTTCCACACGGGTCAAACAATACATAAAATAAAGAAATGAATAAAGGATATGAATGTAAGTTGTTAGGTCATGTAGGTACACTTCACAAGTCCCAACCATAACACAAGAACACCCAATATTGGTTTTTGGTTTGGTAAAGGCCTAGAAGTCAAGTTAGTGTTAAAAGGGTAAAATAGTAAAAAACAATGTATAATGTAAAAGAATCCAGAAATGAGGACTTAACCATTCATGTTTATGGACTAAATAAAAGCTTTCTAGCCTTGAATTCATTATAAATATGAATACAAATAAGAACTGAACTAAAAAACGAAAGAAAAAAATTTGAAAGTCAAACCTCTAGGTTTTGACTTTGGAAGTTCTTCACAAATGGAGAGAATTTAGGGAATTTGGAAGTGAATTTGGGGTGCGTAAAGTGAAAAGGAGTGTTGGAAGTGTTGTATTTATAACGGGGAAGGTAGGTGAGGTCGAATTTAATGTTTAGTGGTTGAGGGTTGAAAAGTGGGTGAAAATATTAAATTTCGGAGTTGGGCGATTCTAGCTAAAAACAATGCTTTGTCGCCACGCGACGGAGAACTAGTGCCCCTTCGTGTGTCACGACGGAGGCCTATTTTCCAAAGTTTTGTTAAAAGTGCAATTTGAACCATTGAGTTTGATTTTATTGTTATTCGATGCTGGAAACTTATAATTAGGCATGTTTTGTGAATATAAGCATATGCAAGTATGTAAAATGATAAATACAATATATGTAAACATTCCAAATGATTTTTATTGATCCAAACATCAACAATTACAAGATTTGGGAAATGATAGTACGAGATTACAACGAACGGAAAAGCATGGATATTATAGTTAAGTGGTTACTCTGCTTATGGACAAGATATATCACATGAAAACGTACAAGGTAACTTATTACTTAATTAACTCGTTAACTTTCTTCAATCTAATCACTGATTAGAGGGTGATGCCGATGTAACACGGTAAAATTTGGTCTTTTTTTAAGTTTTAATCATGATTTCTGTGTTTATTTAGGTCACTGAACAAACCATGGATGAAAAGCTTGGGAGGAGGGTAACTTGTGTAGTTCTTCCGCGGGTTATCATGCATTCACGTTATCATTACGGGGTACATCTTACCTTCATGTTCCTTTTTACGTAAAATTAACTAAAAACAACATAACATTTCAAAAACTTTCTTCTTGTGTCACACCCCAATCGATGGCGGAAACATCGGAGTGAGACGAACGAGATTGCTCAAGACTTCATAACACTAATTGCGACAATAATTATAACAAAACTGATTTCATTTCATTCCAAATTGTCAAGTTACAATACAACGAAATCAAATTACAACAATTGTTCAAATACAACAACAAGACAATAAGCAAATACAACATTGTTCAAAAATTGATACAACAACATAATCTAATGATTCTAAGTGTGTATCTAAGGAATCCTTACTACATTTCATCATCTCATCATCATCAACCTGCAATATGTTTAAAATACATGGCTCAATACAAAAGTATTGGCGAGTATACAAGTTTAATACAAAGCATACATATAAAAGTGTTTAAACAAATCCACATGGCAAACTAAGTTAACATGATTAACGTAAAATTGGCATGCAAATATTCAAGTCAATCCTCTGATTGCCGCAAGTATTAAATTTAACATGACCACAAGACTATGGGTGGTGCGTTACTCCTATAGCGCTGCTATACATGTAAAATGGAGGCTCGTACGAAGTTAATGACAAGTTTATCACACAAAAGAATCATCCAGAAACACGAATCAAGTATAACGTATGCATGCATGTATAGGATTGTTTGTGCATTTGAATAAAGAGTCTAAGTGTAACTGTGTAGGTTAATATGTAAACATATTGCACCTAAATTGTAAAATGGAAAAAAGGTTGTTCGAGTATACTCACAGTTTTGCTAAATCTTCGTTAGTAAATCCCGTGAGCGACGAGTTGTTGACTAAGCACAGGAACGCCAAGGTTACCCATGTCACACCCCAACCGATGGCGGAATCATCGGGGCACGACACTAGGCGAATCAGATTTCTCAAGAGAATCCATAACAACTATTTAGTGACAATATTGTTAACATGTTTAATATCCCATACTATCAAACAAATAATCCACAAATAGTCATAACAGACATCAAAATCTCTCGAACAAAACAGATCCGACAACCTAGATTTTAGGTGGGTTTCTAAAGTAGCCTACTCCTGATTCGTGATAACATGCGATTAACCTGCAACATACGTTAAAATAATGTCAATACAAAATTGTATTGGCGAGTACAAAGGTTTGATATAATAGTAAAATAGATAAAAGCGCAGCGAATTTTCATATATATAAACGAGATACAACACAGCATATATAATAACAAGAAAAACACTCAAGCTAAGTCCTGAGATGGCTGCGAAGGAGAGGTGTGAAGTCCCTTAACTAGACCTCGTCGGGTGTGAGTCGAACTATAGTACCATACTAGCTAAGGTGGAACATCAACGAGTAAAAGTCCTAGCACATATGTATCAAGCATCACGTGTAAATATGCATATTGGTCATTCGCGTGTGTTAAATAGTTTAAGCATGTAGCGTGTTTTGATAATGTGTTTATGTATGAACGTATGTTACACCCCAAAAGGTGCGTTTTAAAGCGAAAAGGGGGTCAAGTATACTCACAGTGTGTGCGTAGCAAGTAAACACGGTATGGAATGAAGCGGAGAGAGCGCCGGATCAACCTGTGTGCGGGAACAGAAGTGTGTAAGTCCTCCAAAGTGCTGAAACAGTCGAATCGGAGTGCCGAGTGATGAACAGGCTCCTTGTACGAAGTTGGTGCCTTCGAAGGCGTGCCTTCGTACGAAGATGGTGGCTCCGTACAATTGACTGGTTCCGTGTTCAAAATCGAGTGTTCTTCGCGCGTGCTTCGAGTAATCGAGTGTTCATCCCTCCAACTTTAAGCTACTGATTAAACTTAGGCTGGAGAGGTCTTTGTTCAAGTCACAGGTGAGAAATGGACTGGGTTGTACGAAACAGTCCAGCTCGCATTCGTGGTTGTTCTTGGCGTTTGGAGCTGTGTTTTTGTCTGAATCGAATGTATTTTCGAGTCCTATTCGAGATGGTTTTGACACTACCTCATCCCATTATCCAGTGAACGAAATACATACCGTTTTATGTCCGTTTTAGTGTGAAAATCAAGTTTTAAAGGGGTTTTAAAAGTTTTTATCTAGATCTAACACTTGGTGAGCGTGAAGTTTATAGATTTCTAACTTGGGAAGCCGAAGCTAGGCCCAAAATACACGGTTCTGTGTAGATCCGTAGCAAAAATAGGAAGATTTGATGAAAAAGGTGAAGGTTTTCATGAAAAAGATAAAGTTTAGATGAAAAAGGTGAAGTTTGAATGAAAATAGAAGAGTTTTGATGAAATCGAAGATAAACTTGTGGAAAATCGTAGTGGAAAACGTTGTGGAATCGTGTAAAAATGATAGATCTTACTTGAAAACAGTTGGACAGCAATTCGGCAGCTTTTCGGTAAGAATGGCAGCAAGTTAGAATGAGAGATGAGTGGCTGGGTATTTATAGAGGAGGGCTGGTGGTCTTGTGCGAAGGCCCTGCCTTCGTACGAAGCCGGGTGTCTTCGTACGAGGCTACCAGTTTGGTGTAAAAGGTTTCCGTTTCGCGTATAGAATGCTCGTTTGATGCGTTTTGTTGCGTTAGTTAGTGCGAGTACTTTAAGTATTTTAGCGAGGCATTATGTATTGTGTTACATTGCGTTTTAGAGTCTCGATTTACATAGATAATAATAATAACAAGCATGTACATATATATATATATATGTAACCGCGTTTCTAGTTTGCGTTGAGATTGCGTTGCGTTTGTGCGAGAGCGAGTAGTTTAGCTACTCACGTGATGTAGTAGTGTAAGCGTAAGCGTTATAAGCGTAAGCGTTGTGAAGTGCGATATAGTGTGCTAGAATAAGCAATGTAGTGCGAAAATATGCGATGTGGCGTAGTAAGCGATATGGTTTACATTATGATCCGAATCTTGGTGCTAGGCGTAACGAGAGTAACGAGCGCGAAAGTGCGGGTTGTTACACTACAGGGGGTAAATGAAGGCGTGAGTTGTTGGATTTGAACGGAGGATTTAGATTCGGAATAAAGTACATAAGTATAAGGTATAAAAGTATAGTAAAAACAGAAAATATATTCTGTCCAGCCACTTGTCACGACACTGAGTTTCTGTGATTTTTCGGGTCCTGGTTTGCCCGACAGAATCAGTAACAAGGAATGTGGAAACAGAATAACGGAAAACCGAAACACAAACTGCTCGGGCGAAAGGACAGTTCGCACGAAGGGAGCCTTTCATGCGAAAGGGATCTTGATGTGTGCAAAATGCAACATATAAATTACATCAATTGTGGCATAAAACTAACCCTTTTTTAGTACTAATGTTGGAAAAAGTGTGCTTTTGTCTTCCTTTTGTATTTTCAGGATGAAATGAGCTCAAATTAACAAAAGAAGCAAAAAGACATCAAAATCTAACATAAATACAAGAAAAGGAACAAGACGTGACATGCCCGACCCCACGACAACATCTTCCCAAGCAAAACAAGATGTCAGAAGACTGAACACGCCCCGTGCTCAGCCGGCACGGGGGCGTGCCCAAGTGTCAGGAGAAAAGACAAAGTGGTAGAAGCTTCTATTGCCCACCACGGGGCCGTGCTCAGCGGACACGGGGCCGTGGTCAACTATAAGATTCGCACAATCCAGGCAAATCTTCATAGTACAAAGATTCTTCTGCACACGAGGTCGTGCTCAGCGGACACGGGGGCGTGGTCAACTAATAAGACAAAGCTGCATTAAATGAAGAAAGAGAGGATGTGGGCACGGGGCCGTGCCCACTGGGCACGGGGCCGTGCCCGAGCTTCTGTTCAGCCTATAAATAGGAGTGCTTGGCTCAAGCTCAAACCATCCCTTGGCACATGATGCGTGTGAAGTGTTATATATATTAGGTGTATATTTTAAGCCCCTTTAACACTTATTTTAGCCAAGTTTTAAATTTATAAAACACGATATTTTACTAACACTAAACACACATATGGGAAAGTGCACCCATCGTGAGCGTAGTATAGTGTTGGCAAGATACCGAGGTCGTCCAAGGACACAAGAGCTTTTAGTACCGGTTTATCCTCAACGTCTAATCAAAATAAAAAGTTTAGAAAAATGTTTTTCACTAAGAAAAATAAAAACTAACTAAATGCTGAAAAATAAAAATAAAAGAAAAACAGATAGACAAGATGAATCACTTGGTTCCGACTCGTATCTAGTGTAACCTTTGATTATTTCCGCACTTTTGCACATAAGTAAGAGATTATCTTAGTGATTGTAGCAGGCCCCTCTTTTGAAGGTGACGTTACCCTCACCCCAGTAGTTTGAGTCAGCAAGGATACAATCCTAAAAGGGTGGATTATTGGAAGATAATTAATTAAGTTATTAATGCAATATTATGGTAGGTCCCTCTTTTGGAGGTGACGTTACCCTCGACTAAGTAGTCTGAGTCAGCAGGGATACAGTCCTAAATAGCCGGGTTATAGTATTAATAGTAGTTAACTTATGAGGGGATCAAAGAGTTTGGACCCCCGCCATCCAATACCGTGAAGTATTGAAGGAGGTCCTACTAAATTTGACCCAGGTCCATTGCAGGACCTCTAAACGCTGAACAATGGCAAGACCTTTACCAAACCGTTCCCTTAACCCCCGACCAGGTAGCCAACATACCTCCATATAGACCGTGGAGATATGAATGGTGAAAATCTTTTATTTTATATAGACAGTAAAATAATGCCAAGACACCACGGACAAACGATAAAGAAAGATCACCTTCAACATAAGCAACTAGTTATTAAAGTCATTAATACAAAACCAAGTAAAAAGTACAAAAGATTAGAAATAAAAAGTATTACACTAGACACTTTGTCTTCACCAAGTGATGTAAGAGACTTAGGCAAACATGGCCTTGATTGTCAAGAACTCTTACGATCAATCTTGGATCCCGAGACGACTCACACACTCTATGATGGACAATGGATGATGGTGTTATGGTGGTGGTGGGTGGTGGGTGAAGTGTGAGAGAGGTGGTGTGCCAAGGGATGGTTTGAGCTTGAGCCAAGCACTTCTATTTATAGGCTGAACAGAAGCTCGGGCACGGCCCCGTGTCCAGTGGGCACGGCCCCGTGTCCACATCCTTCTCTTTCTTCATTAAATGCAGTTTTGTCTTTTTAGTTGACCACGCCCCCGTGTCCGCTGAGCACGACCCCGTGGTGCAGAAGAATCTTTGTACTATGCAGATTTGCTGGATTGTGCGAATCTTATAGTTGACCACGGCCCCGTGTCCGCTGAGCACGGCCCCGTGGTGGGCAATAGAAGCTTCTACCACTTTGTCTTTTCTGCTGACACTTGGGCACGCCCCCGTGCTGGCTGAGCACGGGGCGTGTTCAGGCTTCTGATCTCTTGTTTTGCTTGGGAAGATGCTGTCGTGGGGTCGGGCATGTCACGTTTTGTTCCTTTTCTTGTATTTATGTTAGATTTTGATGTCTTTTTGCTTCTTTTGTTAATTTGAGCTCATTTAATCCTGAAAATACAAAAGGAAGACAAAAGCACACTTTTTCCAACATTAGTACTAAAAAGGGGTTAGTTTTATGCCTCATTTGATGAAATTTATATGTTAATATTTGAACACATCAAATACCCCCACACTTGAATCTTTGCTTGTCCTCAAGCAAAACTCTTTAATATGTGGCTATTTACACTCCCAAATGGAATGGGTAGAAAAGAAGGTTTTGGGCTTGTCGTAGAGTGTCGGGATTTCCAAGATTCTTTATTTAATTTTATTTTTATTTATTTACAATCCTATTCGTCATGATTTATTTAAAACTTTTCATAAGATAAATTACTTATTAGGGCATAACATGCCTTTGTAAAATTATATTTATATACAAGTTCACATACCTCACGGGGATCACTCAACACTCGGCCGAAGATGTATTTTTGTGGATCACTCGAGAGTGGCATGGAACTTTCTCCTACCATAGGCTTGCCAAGCAATCAATCCTCCTCCTTTTTAACTTATATACCTTTGTAAATATCAAGAGGACTTTGTGGGTAAAGGGTTAGGCTTGGGTTAAAGGTAGGTGGTTGGGTTGGTGGTTAGTGGTTAGTAGAAAAAGGGTTAAAAAGCGTAACAAGTGTCGGTTTTCGTAAGACTTTCTATTTTCGTAACTTTTATTTTTTTTGATGAAGCTATTATTCAAACAAAGTTATTTTTGATGAACTTGTTTGTTTATTTTCTTTTGCTTCATCATCAAAAATTTTTTTTTTTTTGAAAAGTCATATGAGGAACCGAACTTGTTACTAAAACAAAGGGTTAAAAATGAAAAAGGTTTTGGTGGGTAAAAAGGGTGTTTGGTTTGGGTTATGAAATGAAAAGGTTTAGACTCAAAGGGGCTAACTAGGGGGATTTTGGGTAGGTGGTAAAAAAAATAATGGTGTAGAAATAAAAAGGGTTAGTCCTAATGCCTCCATCATTTACTTACTCGGGTTTAAGTTGGTAAGGACCGGGAATGTATCGTCATGGCAAGTTCTAGAGTCGTAAGAACCAAGCGGCTATTCACACAAGAAACGAAAATGAGCATTTAGTTAAATGATATGTAAGTGTTTGCTCAATAAAGGCTCAAAACTCACTTTTGTGGGAATGGGTTTTTATGTGATCAAGTATATATAATTAAATTTTAACTAAGCTTGCCATGCCTTTTCATAATTTTCTTATGTTGGTTCTTTTTATCACGACGCTATCGGTTGTAAATTCGTAAAAATATAACCTTTTTAGAACTTGAATTTCCCGAGTTAAACCTAGACAAGTAAAAAAAATGAAAATTTTTGAAAAAAATTTGGGGTGATTAGCGGTTCCAATAGAGTTTTGTGTAAGGCTTGTAATTAGGACTTGCAAGATTCAAGGTTTTAGCATCCCCCCCCCCCCCCCACACTTAAATTACACATTGTCCTCAATGTGTCCCAAAAATAAGTTTTTAGGTTGATTGAATGTGTAAAAAGGTGTGAAAAGCAAAAATTTGTGTTACTGGTTACCTGGACACGACCCCGTGTTCAGGTGCCAGTAACGAAAACTTACAGAAGGTGAACACGGGGGCGTGTTAGTTGAACACGACCCCGTGTCTGTCAAGGTCTGCAGAATTTAAACAAACAGCAGGTTCAGGTGAATGGGCACGGGGGCGTGTCGGCTGGACACAGCCCCGTGTGGACAGTCTGCAAAGTTGAAAAACAGGTTTCTTTCGTCGGTTTTCCTGTCCCGGCTTTAGTAGTACTAATGTTTAGCACTCTAAGCCTCGGTTGTACCTGTTTAGTCAACAAACACTCCACCAAAACATAGCAAACATCCTACTTTTACCAAAGTTAACATCCATGTCAAAGTTAAAAGAAAAATAAATGCAGAAAATAAAAGAAGTTAGGAAAAGTAAATTGTTCAACACTTGGCACGCAGGCCATCAATTGTTCAAGATTAAAAAGGGTTAACCTGGGGATTCATCAACCAACCGCTTCCTCCTTCGCTCCTCTCGCCTACTCCATAGCATCGTCATCATCATCATCGTCATCATCCCCTCCATGGCGTGCAATGTGGTCTCGTATATATCCAACATCGTCTTGGATATCGGATATGTTTCTTTCTATAGCTCCGACCCGTTGATAGGTGTTGCTCGCCATGTTGTAAGTGTTCCGAGTGCACATAAGGTTTTCCTGCAACAAATCATGCAAACTTTGGAAATTAGGAAAACCGCCTCCGGAGGAGGATGATTGGCCCGGATCACCATGGGGTTGGTATTGGTATTGATGATGTTGCGGAGCTTGGAGGACAAGCGCTTCTTGCGGGTTCCATGCATGACCTTGCATCCTTTGAAAGCTCACTGTCCCGTCTTCCACCTCATAAATTAGGTTCATTGAGCGGCATATGTGTATATCCACCATACCCGACCATGGGCTCCTCTCAAATGACCTTGGTATGTGGGCGAAGTGCCTGAAGAGACGGTACACCCATCCCCCAAAGAAAATAGGAGTCGGTGCACTAGCAAGGCGGTTGTGATGCATGTTTCGGAGCATGAGGAACGGAACATCGAGCGGCCTGCGGTTATGGATGCAGTGGAGGACAACCAAATCTCTTAACCCAACGACGCCACTACTGTCATGCCTTTGGCTAAGAGAGTAGCCGAGGAGCCTATGAATGTATCTGTATAGCGGATCCCTCAACTTTGTACTCTTAGTGCTGCTCGGATTGTAGTACCCCTCTCAAATCTAAGCCCACATGGCTTGGCGTTCGTTCTCACCTATCTCTCTCATTCCTCAAGTATTTTCTTCGTTTCCTGCATCCTCTTCCGCATACAACCCTACAATCGATCCAAACTGAGCCATAGAGATCGAATATCTCGTTCCGCCACATCGGAATGATACCCCGTCATTGTCGAACGGGTCGCACCTCGAGTTGAATGTGAAAGTGCTATAGAATTCCAATGTGCATTCGTGGACGGAACGGAGTCGAGTTGTTAGGGCGACTCTGAGTGGTCCCGTTACAATGTTGTTGAAACGGTCAATTTGATTCACTAAGGTTAGCAAGTCCGTGCACGCTTGCCTCGGGTATCCCTCTGGCCTTGTTTGAAGTATCTCGTATCAAGCTCTAGCATCGAGCTCAGTGGCGTTGAATCTTGTGAACTTCCTAGCCATCTGAAAGAATACACCAAAAGTTAGCACGAAACAGAAATATTTTCGGACAAAACTGCAAACAGTGGGCTGGACACGACCCCGTGTTCAGCGGACATGGCCCCGTGTCCAGGCGTCTGTTACTCAAAAATATCATTTTTCGACCCGGTTTCAAAAACTTGAAAATTTTTGGTCCAATAGGTGCGGTTTCCCCCGAAAATGAAACCCTAAGTGCCGTTTTTCCCAAAATGTCCCGTTTACCCTATCAATTTTATCTTTTTCGGTTCAAGAACAAGGGTTTGGGGTTTTTGTTGGAAATCGGGTGAATCTATGAACAATACAAGTGTATTTACTTCCCATAACACTAATCTAACTAAATGCAAACAGATCTAATAAAAAATTTGAGGTTTGATCCGGATGAACATCAAGAACCCTAGATTTTTCCCAAATTTTTGGTGTTTTAACTACATGCAAGTAACTAATCTAACTACTAAGAGTGATAGAATCATACCTTGGTGTTGTTAGAGCGATAGGAGACGTTGAAATTTTGCGAAAAATCGCCTGGAACCAGAGCTTTTTCGGGGAAACGGGGCGTGTGGAATGAAGTAACTGTTTTGAAAAAGGGGATTTATCCCGACTGCAGCGCGGACACGGCCCCGTGTCCAGCGGACACGGCCTCGTGCCGAGCAAGGTTTTGAAATTTTTTTTTTTTAGTGCTCGTGTGAGTGCCCCCTTTTTTTTCCCATAAGCTTTGGTTAGAAAACTTACCGTTTTATTTGTTGTCTCAATCGTTCGTAACTTACCAGGCATGATGTTTTATTCTTCCACCGTTTGAAGCGAAATCTCTTCTTCTTCATCCTCAATGAATCCTTGATAGAGTTTCAGCCGTTGGCCATTGACTTTAAATGGAGGACCATTTCGAGATTTAATTTCTACTGCACCGTGTGGGAAAATATGTGTGATGGAAAAAGGTCCTGACCACCTAGACTTTAATTTACCAGGAAACAATCGAAGTCGTGAATTAAACAAAAGAACTAGATCTCCTACCCGAAATTCATTAAGTTTAATATGTTTGTCATGCAAATTTTTCATCCTTTCCTTATAAATTTCAGAGTTTGAGTATGCATAATTTCTAAGCTCGTCTAATTCATTTAATTGACAAAATCGATTTTTTACCAGCAAATTCTAAATCTAAGTTTACATTTTTAATTGCCCAGTAGGCTTTGTGTGCAATTTCTACTGGCAAGTGACAACTTTTTTCCATAGACTAGCTTGTACGGGGTTGTACCTATTGTTGTTTTATAAGCAGTTCGAAAAGCCCATAAAGCATCATCTAATTTATCCGCCCATTCCTTTTTATTTAACCATACGGTGTTTTCGAGTATTCGTTTTAAACCTCTATTAGTCACTTCGGCTTGTCCGTTTGTTTGAGGGTGATACGCTGTTGAGACCCGATGATAGACCCCATATCTTGTTAAAAAAAAAATTCAAGTTGATGGTTGCAAAAATGGGTACCTCTATCACTTATTAATGCTTTAGGTGTGCCAAAACGAGAGAATAGTTTTTTCAGAAATCTTACCATGACTCTTCCATCATTTGTTGGAAGTGCCTTGGCCTCGGCCAATTTAGACAAGTAGTCTACTGCCACAAGTATATATTTGTTTCCTTTCGATGGTGGGAAAGGTCCCATAAAGTCGAGTCCCCACACATCAAAAATTTCACAAACAAGAATGCCATTTTGTGGCATTTCGTTTTTGGAAGAAATATTACCTGTTCTTTGGCAAGCATCACATGTCTTGACAAGACTTTGGGCGTCTTTGTAAATGGTTGGCCAATAAAATCCTGAATCAAATACCTTTCGTGCGGTACTAGCGGCACCATGATGCCCTCCGTATGGACCTTCATGACAATGGCGGAGAATTCTTCGTGCTTCACTACCATGCACGCATCGTCGGACGAGTTGGTCGGCACACATTTTGAAAAGATATGGATCTTCCCAAAAATAGTGTTTCACATTGGCAAAGAATTTTTTTCTTTGATAATGTGACCATCCTTTTGTGACTATACCGCTAGCTAGGTAGTTAGCATAGTCGGCGTACCATGGTTCTTCCTTATATTCCACCATTTCCAGGGACTCAGTTGGAAATTTTTCGTTGATTTGCTCGTCCCTGGTTGCCTCCAAAGCTGGGTCTTCTAAGCGCGAAAGATGATCTGCTGCGGTATTTTCTGCTCCTCTTTTGTCTCTGATTTCAATATCAAATTCTTGGAGGAGTAGAATCCACCTAATCAAACGTGGTTTTGTGTCCTGCTTTTTGAAGAGATATCGAATGGCTGCATGATCTGTATAGACTATAGTTTTAGAAAGAACAAGATAAGAACGAAATTTATCAAAAGCAAATACCACAGCTAGTAATTCTTTTTCAGTTGTCGTGTAATTTTCTTGTGCATCATTAAGTGTTTTACTAGCATAATAAATTGGGTGGAAATGCTTTTCTTTTCTTTGTCCCAAGACAGCTCCAACTGCAAAGTCACTAGCATCACACATGATTTCGAAAGGAAATTTCCAATCAGGCGCTATCATGATAGGTGCATTGACTAACATTTCTTTTAAGGTTAGAAATGCTTGATTGCAATCCTTGTCAAAGATGAAAAGGGCATCTTTTTCAAGTAATTTCGTTAGAGGCCTTGAGATTTTTGAAAAGTCTTTGATAAACCGTCTATAAAATCCGGCATGCCCTAGGAAACTTCTGATAGCTCTTACGGAGGATGGAGGTGGTAATCTAGAAATGGTATCTATTTTGGCTCGATCCACCTCCATTCCTTCGCTCGAGATCTTGTGACCGAGCACTATTCCCTCCGTTACCATGAAATGGCATTTTTCCCAATTAAGGGCGAGGTTGGTTTCCTCACATCGGGATAGCATTCGTTCAAGGTTATCGAGGCATTGGTCGTATGAATCCCCAAAGATAGAAAAGTCGTCCATGAAGACTTCCATTGTCTTTTCTATCATGTCAAGGAAGATAGCTACCATGCAACGTTGGAATGTTGCTGGGGCATTACATAGACCAAACGGCATGCGTCGATAAGCAAAAGTTCCATAGGGACATGTGAAAGTTGTCTTTTCTTGGTCTTCGGGTGCTATCGGGATTTGAAAGTAACCTGAAAAACCATCCAAGAAACAATAAAATTTATGACCGGATAATCTTTCTAACATTTGATCAATGAAGGGCAAAGGAAAGTGGTCTTTTCTTGTTGCTTCATTTAATCGTCTATAATCTATACAAACTCTCCATCCTGTGACGGTTCTCGTTGGTATTAATTCATTCTTTTCGTTAGTTATTACCGTCATACCTCCTTTCTTTGGAACTACTTGGACGGGACTCACCCAAGGACTATTGGAGATAGGATAGATAAGTCCGGCGTCAAGTAACTTGATTACCTCGTTTTTAACCACTTCTTGAACATTTGGATTTACTCGACGTTGTGGTTGTATGACTGATTTGTAGTCATCATTCATCAAAATTTTGTGTGTGCACATAGAAGGACTAATTCCTTTTATGTCTACAAGTTTCCAAGCTATTGCATTTTTATGTTTTTTCAAAAGACTAATTAATTTTTCTTTTTCTAAGCTATCTAATTTAGACGAAATAATTACAGGTGATTTACCCTCTTTGTCTAGAAAAGCATATTCCAAACCTTTTGGAAGTTCTTTGAGCTCAAGTGGTGGGTCTTTAGGAGACTCCTTATTTGGTTGCTCATTTCGATCAAGAACTTTAAAAGTTTGTTCTATGGCGACCTCTTCTTCAACAAAGTGGTCAATCTCTTCACTTGTATCGGGTGGTTCATCTTCATCTTCAATTAGGGGGTCATTATTGCCGAATGGATATTTCATTGATCGTTCGAGATCGACACTTCTTTTAAATGCCCCTAATTGAAGAGGTAGATTGTTGAACTTCCAGTTTTTCAAAGCTTCGTGAGTTTTTACAAATGGTCGCCCCAACACTAGAGGAGCGTCATCGAGGATGACAAAGTCGGTCGGGATTACCATTTGATTTGTTTGAACCAAGACATCCTCAACTATACCGATTGATTTTATTACTTTCCGATTGGATAGAAAAATGGGTATTTGAAGTGGAGAAAAATCACTAATACTTAATTTTTCGAAAATCTAGTTAGGCATTATGTGACGGTTCTCGTTGGTATTAATTCATTCTTTTCGTTAGTTATTACCGTCATACCTCCTTTCTTTGGAACTACTTGGACGGGACTCACCTAAGGACTATTGGAGATAGGATAGATAAGTCCGGCGTCAAGTAACTTGATTACCTCGTTTTTAACCACTTCTTGAACATTTGGATTTACTCGACGTTGTGGTTGTATGACTGATTTGTAGTCATCATTCATCAAAATTTTGTGTGTGCACATAGAAGGACTAATTCCTTTTATGTCTACAAGTTTCCAAGCTATTGCATTTTTATGTTTTTTCAAAAGACTAATTAATTTTTCTTTTTCTAAGCTATCTAATTTAGACGAAATAATTACAGGTGATTTACCCTCTTTGTCTAGAAAAGCATATTCCAAACCTTTTGGAAGTTCTTTGAGCTCAAGTGGTGGGTCTTTAGGAGACTCCTTATTTGGTTGCTCATTTCGATCAAGAACTTTAAAAGTTTGTTCTATGGCGACCTCTTCTTCAACAAAGTGGTCAATCTCTTCACTTGTATCGGGTGGTTCATCTTCATCTTCAATTAGGGGGTCATTATTGCCGAATGGATATTTCATTGATCGTTCGAGATCGACACTTCTTTTAAATGCCCCTAATTGAAGAGGTAGATTGTTGAACTTCCAGTTTTTCAAAGCTTCGTGAGTTTTTACAAATGGTCGCCCCAACACTAGAGGAGCGTCATCGAGGATGACAAAGTCGGTCGGGATTACCATTTGATTTGTTTGAACCAAGACATCCTCAACTATACCGATTGATTTTATTACTTTCCGATTGGATAGAAAAATGGGTATTTGAAGTGGAGAAAAATCACTAATACTTAATTTTTCGAAAATCTAGTTAGGCATTATGTTAACACAAAGATCTTTATCGATTGTGACATTACTAATAAACGAATTTTGAAAGAAACATGGAACCGGTGTAATGTTAATTTCAAATGGGTCTTCTTTTATTAGTGACATTTGATCAATAGTTAACTTAACACTTACCGTCTCGTCAATTTTAGTGTTAGTGTTTAACTCTTTTAAAAACTTAGCATGAGTGGGTACTAAACAATGATTTTCAAAAGAAGGTGACAATAGATTAATTTCTTCAAAATTAGACTCTTCTTGAATTTTAGCGTTTTCGGACTCACCTTTTTCGTTGTTTAACTCATGTGTCGGTTTTTCACTTATTTGTCCTTCCATTTTTACATTTTCAGTTATCTCTTCCTTTTTTAATTCTTCTCTTGCGCGGGACTCCTCTTCCCTTGCGCGAGATTCTTTTATACAACGATCGATAACTCTAATGTGTTCTAATATCCTATCGGTTACTTCGGTTATAGAAAAAGAATCGGGATTTTCTAAGCTTGAATCCGGTTGTTCGACCCTTTGTTCCTCATAATACCCATATGAAGTAGATGGTTCGCACCATTGTTCTTCATTGTAAGCATATGATGGATAAGGTTCGTAATTTTGTTCTTCATAATACTCATATGAGGTGGGTTGTTCACGCCATGGTTCCTCATAATAAGCATACGAAGGTGGTGGCTCATATCTTGGTTCCTCAAAGTATGAGTATGGAGGCTCATACCTTGGTTCATCAAAATATGAGTATGAGGGAGGAGGTTCATACCTTTGGTCTTCATAGGATGTGTATGAAGTTGATGGCTCGTACCTGGGCTCCTCATAGTAGGTGTATGAATTGGATGGTTGATATGAGTGATTATTTTGAACCGAGTGTGAGTTACGACAATTAGTGCAATAATTACCCCTATAATCATCCTCCTCATAGGTGTAGTTGTAACCTCCTGAGTATTGATCCATAAGAATCACTCAGCAGACCACAACCGAGTCTCGAGATCAGAAAACAAAAATAAAAACGGAAACAGAGGCTGGACACGGCCCCGTGTTCAGTGGACACGGCTCCGTGTTCAGGAACTGTATCTGGGCGTTTTAATTAAATTTACTGATTTCGTTGAACACGGGGCGTGTTCAGTGAGCACGGCCCGTGTTCAAGCTTCTGTTACTGGGTGTTTTTATGAAAATGTGCAGCACGGCCCCGTGTTCAGTGAACACGGCCCCGTGTACAGGCTACTGTAAATGCAAATTTAAACTAAAATGCAGAAAAATGTGCGCGCGTTTTAAAAAGGTTTTGAAAAACTGATTAGGCCGTTGATTTTAAGCTTTCTTAAAATCCTTGTGTCCCCGGTAGCGGCGCCAAAAACTTGATGCGTGTGAAGTGTTATATATATTAGGTGTATATTTTAAGCCCCTTAAACACTTATTTTAGCCAAGTTTTAAATTTATAAAACACGATATTTTACTAACACTAAACACACATATGGGCAAGTGCACCCATCGTGAGCGTAGTATAGTGTTGGCAAGATACCGAGGTCGTCCAAGGACACAAGAGCTTTTAGTACCGGTTTATCCTCAACTTCTAATCAAAATAAAAAGTTTAGAAAAATGTTTTTAACTAAGAAAAATAAAAACTAACTAAATGCTGAAAAATAAAAAAAAAAAGAAAAACAGATAGACAAGATGAATCACTTGGTTCCGACTCGTATCTAGTGTAACCTTTGATTATTTCCGCACTTTTGCACATAATTAAGAGATTATCTTAGTTATTGTAGCAGGCCCCTCTTTTGAAGGTGACGTTACCCTCACCCCAGTAGTTTGAGTCAGCAAGGATACAATCCTAAAAGGGTGGATTATTGGAAGATAATTAATTAAGTTATTAATGCAATATTATGGTAGGTCCCTCTTTTGGAGGTGACGTTACCCTCGACTAAGTAGTCTGAGTCAGCAGGGATACAGTCCTAAATAGCCGGGTTATAGTATTAATAGTAGTTAACTTATGAGGGGATCAAAGAGTTTGGACCCCCGCCATCCAATACCGTGAAGTATTGAAGGAGGTCCTACTAAATTTGACCCAGGTCCATTGCAGGACCTCTAAACGCTGAACAATGGCAAGACCTTTACCAAACCGTTCCCTTAACCCCCGACCAGGTAGCCAACATACCTCCATATAGACCGTGGAGATATGAATGGTGAAAATCTTTTATTTTATACAGACAGTAAAATAATGCCAAGACACCATGGACAAACGATAAAGAAAGATCACCTTCAACATAAGCAACTAGTTATTAAAGTCATTAATACAAAACCAAGTAAAAAGTACAAAAGATTAGAAATAAAAAGTATTACACTAGACACTTTGTCTTCACCAAGTGATGTAAGAGACTTAGGCAAACATGGCCTTGATTGTCAAGAACTCTTACGATCAATCTTGGATCCCGAGACGACTCACACACTCTATGATGGACAATGGATGATGGTGGTGGATGATGGTGTTATGGTGGTGGGTGAAGTGTGAGAGAGGTGGTGTGCCAAGGGATGGTTTGAGCTTGAGCCAAGCACTTCTATTTATAGGCTGAACAGAAGCTCGGGCACGGCCCCGTGTCCAGTGGGCACGGCCCCGTGTCCACATCCTTCTCTTTCTTCATTAAATGCAGTTTTGTCTTTTTAGTTGACCACGCCCCCGTGCCCGCTGAGCACGACCCCGTGGTGCAGAAGAATCTTTGTACTATGCAGATTTGCTGGATTGTGCGAATCTTATAGTTGACCACGGCCCCGTGTCCGCTGAGCACGGCCCCGTGGTGGGCAATAGAAGCTTCTACCACTTTGTCTTTTCTGCTGACACTTGGGCACGCCCCCGTGCTGGCTGAGCACGGGGCGTGTTCAGGCTTCTGATCTCTTGTTTTGCTTGGAAAGATGCTGTCGTGGGGTCGGGCATGTCACGTTTTGTTCCTTTTCTTGTATTTATGTTAGATTTTGATGTCTTTTTGCTTCTTTTGTTAAATTGAGCTCATTTAATCCTGAAAATACAAAAGGAAGACAAAAGCACACTTTTTCAAACATTAGTACTAAAAAGGGGTTAGTTTTATGCCTCATTTGATGAAATTTATATGTTAATATTTGAACACATCAAATACCCCCACACTTGAATCTTTGCTTGTCCTCAAGCAAAACTCTTTAATATGTGGCTATTTACACTCCCAAATGGAATGGGTAGAAAAGAAGGTTTTGGGCTTGTCGTAGAGTGTCGGGATTTCCAAGATTCTTTATTTAATTTTATTTTTATTTATTTACAATCCTATTCGTCATGATTTATTTAAAACTTTTCATAAGATAAATTACTTATTAGGGCATAACATGCCTTTGTAAAATTATATTTATATACAAGTTCACATACCTCACGGGGATCACTCAACACTCGGCCGAAGATGTATTTTTGTGGATCACTCGAGAGTGGCATGGAACTTACTCCTACCATAGGCTTGCCAAGCAATCAATCCTCCTCCTTTTTAACTTATATACCTTTGTAAATATCAAGAGGACTTTGTGGGTAAAGGGTTAGGCTTGGGTTAAAGGTAGGTGGTTGGGTTGGTGGTTAGTGGTTAGTAGAAAAAGGGTTAAAAAGCGTAACAAGTGTCGGTTTTCGTAAGACTTTCTATTTTCGTAACTTTTATTTTTTTTATGAAGCTATTATTCAAACAAAGTTATTTTTGATGAACTTGTTTGTTTATTTTCTTTTGCTTAATCATCAAAATAAATTTTTTTTTGAAAAGTCATATGAGGAACCGAACTTGTTACTAAAACAAAGGGTTAAAAATGAAAAAGGTTTTGGTGGGTAAAAAGGGTGTTTGGTTTGGGTTATGAAATGAAAAGGTTTAGACTCAAAGGGGCTAACTAGGGGGATTTTGGGTAGGTGGTAAAAAAAAATAATGGTGTAGAAATAAAAAGGGTTAGTCCTAATGCCTCCATCATTTACTTACTCGGGTTTAAGTTGGTAAGGACCGGGAATGTATCGTCATGGCAAGTTCTAGAGTCGTAAGAACCAAGCGGCTATTCACACAAGAAACGAAAATGAGCATTTAGTTAAATGATATGTAAGTGTTTGCTCAATAAAGGCTCAAAACTCACTTTTGTGGGAATGGGTTTTTATGTGATCAAGTATATATAATTAAATTTTAACTAAGCTTGCCATGCCTCACTACGTGAAAAAAGGGCTATGGCCACACTTTTGGCAAAACCGCCATGCCACACATTTGAAAAAATGTGTGGCTAAAGATCATTCATCACATTTTAAAACACCTTTAGCCACACATTTTATTATTAATGTGACAATTTATACTAGTTCAGAACCTTTAGCCACACTTTTAGAAAATTATTAGCCACAACTCGAGATTTGTGGCCAAATGTGATTTATGGCCACATCTTTTTTGTTTCATGTGACCAAAAACACATTTATTTGACACCTTTAGCCACACTTTAAAAAAACGGTGGCATATATTAGCCACACTAGCAAAGTGTGGCCAATTGTTATCTATCATCACAATTATTGTATTCATGTGACCAATAACATATGAATTCAAAACCTTTAGCCACACTTTAAGAAAAATGTTGTGACATTTATTAGCCACACTAAAAAAGTGTGTCAAATGTGAGCTACGGCTACAATATATTGTTTCATGTGACTTAAAACATAAGTATTTGAAATCTTTAGCCACGCGTTACGAAAAAAACAGCCACACTATAAAAGTATAGCCAAATGTGATCTACGATCAAATTATATATTTACTAATATGGCTAAAATCTAATACATATGGTTATGTAGATTATTTTCTGTGACCAAAGGTTATACAATATTTACACTTAAAATTAAAAAAAAAAATCATGTGCCTTTACATAAACATTCATCACATAATTGTCACTTTTTTTTATTTTCGTGTGACGAAATATTATCAAATGTCATGGAAAAATGTGTGACTAAATGTTAAACTTACTATATATTAAAAAATCTCTCAAAAAAATATTTCATTCTAAAACTTTCCACCAAAATATTTATCCTAGAATTTAAATTTCCCTCAAAATATTTCATTTAAAACTTCCCACCAATATATTTCATGTTAAAACTTTCCACCAAAATATTTCATCCTAAAAGTTTAACTTACCCCCCAAATAACTTCCCCCCAAAAATATTTCATTTTAAAACTTCCCACCAAAATATTTAATTCAAAACTTCCCTCTCAGTTAGTTTTTCATTTAAAAAATTATATTAGCCAATATTATAAAATAAAAAAAATTTTACTACATATTTAAAAATTTATTCTATTATTAATGTTATATATTCTAACCATATGTGTTTTCTTCTAAATAATATGTAAGAGTATGCATATTAGTTACGTTTATATACGTTTTTAATGTATGCAAAATTAGTACTGCTACCAAATTTCCCGTACCGAATGATTTTCGGTACCCACTTTTTGATGTTTTCGGTACGGTACCAATATTATATTGAGTTTAATTTTCAAATACCGGTAACGTAGAGTATCGTACCGAACATTTTCGGTACCGGTACTTGTACCTAGGGATGATCAAAGCGGTATCCGATACCGAACCGATACCGATACCGCCTAATACCGATCCCGAATTTCACCCAAACTAGGTACCGATACCGATACCGAAACATATCGGTTCGGTATCGGTACGGTACGCTATCGGTATTTTGAGGGTCGGTATCGGTATTATACCGATACCGTACCGTACCGTACCGATATCGAAAACGCCAAAAAGTGGATACCGTATGAGATACCGAAAAAATTCGGTATCGGTATTTCGGGATCGGGATCGGTATGGGATCGGTATTCGGTGGCATATGCTCATCCCTACTTGTACCTATATTTGACGATTTTCGGTAGTGGTATTTTCGTACCGGTACCGAGCTCATCCCTAATCATATATGTATTAATAGACCATATTGGGGCTTAATGGATCACAATGGCCAATAGTGGGTCATATATGTGTGTTAATGGACCATATTGGGCCTTAATGGATCATAATGGAGTATAGTAGTCAAACATGTCTTAATGGACCATGTTGGGCCTAAATGGATCACAATGGCCAATAGTGGATCATACATGTCTTAATGGACCATATTGGGCCTTAGTGGATCACAAGGACCAATAATGGATCATACATCTCTTAATGGACCGTATTGGGCCTAAATGGATTACAAAGACAATTAATGGATCATATATGTGTTAATCGACCATAATACATAATAGTAGATTGTACAAGTCTTAATGGACAATATTGAGCCTTAATGGATCACGATAAACAATAGTAGATCATATATGTGTTAATGGACCATATTGGGCCTAAATAGTTCACAATGGCCAAATAGTGGATCGTAGGGCTGTAAACGAACCGAACGAACACGAACAAGGCCTTGTTCGTGTTCGTTCGTTAAGGAAATAAATGTGTTCACGAACGGTTCATGAACACTTACCGAACGAGATTTTATGTTCGTGTTCGTTCATTAAGGAAATGAGCATGTTCGCGAACGGTTCACGAACACAAACGAACACAAATAAATTTGGCGAACACGACAAAGGATAAAGGTAGATGGCTCAGAGAGTAGCACTGGAACTTGAATCCCTTAATAAGGACCGGAGGCCGACCGTATTCGCCGATATAAATAATGAGAAATGAAAGGGAAATGATGCTAAACAAGGTGAAAGAGGGTTTCCTAGTTTAATTGTTATGGTAATAAAATAAATAAAACTTTAATAATATAAAAATTATAGATAAAATGTATGAAAGTACAAAAATATTCAATTAAACACAAACATACGAAAATAAACAAACGCAAATGAACAAATGTTCACGAACACCTTACCGAACGTTCACGAACACAATCGAACGAACGAGACCTCTGTTCATGTTCGTTCATTTAACTAATCGAACGAAATTTCTTGTTCATGTTCGTTCATTTATTAAATGAACGGACATAAACGAACTTCCCGCCGAACGGTTCACGAACTGTTCGCTGAACGTTCGGTTCGTTTACAGCCCTAGTGGATCGTATATGTCTTAATGGGCCTAAATACTTAGCTTCGTTTTTAAATTTTAATATCCACAGACGAAAACGGATTGGAAAACGGATTTAGAACCGACAACCAGAATAGTTAACGCGTTTTAACGCAATTGACAAAGAACGCTTCAGAATATTGATTTCCGATGTAATTTCAAGTGTTTAGACTTTAAAATTTCATTCTACGACATTTTACGACACTCAGGTGTGAAAACGGGCTTGGAAACGTTAATGGACTGCATAAAAACACAGATACGGGCTAACGGGCTTTGGGCCCAAACCCAGTCATTAACCTAGCTTTTTATCCTAATCAGTTTTCATTTTTGAAAACCCTAGAGGATAACACGCACACCAAGCACACACCCCATTCTTTCATCTCTGCTCTCTCTCTCTCCGATGAGCATTCACGACGACCCGAGCCGGTGCCGGCCGGCTTGCCGGCTGCCATTTCTCCTCCGGTCGGTCGACACCCACACCCCCTAAACCATCCCGCAGCACCCCCCCCCTGATTCCTTTCTTCTGCGGCGAACACTCATGGAAGAACCAGCCTCTCACTGGCCGACCATGTCACTCCGGTGACTATTCCTCTCGTTCCGGCTCCCCACCCGAAGCAGAAACAACCGCCACCACCCTTCGATGGTGGCACACGGCGGCGGTACACGAAGAGAGAAAGAGAGAGAGACGAAAGATCGAGGGCGGCGCCACCGCTGACAGCGGCGGCAGAGGGGGCGGTGGTGGTGAGTTTTGAGGTCGAGTTTCGGCGGCAATGGAGCACGGCGGCAAAAGGGTTATCCCGGTAAGAAGAGAATCAATTTCTTGTGAAAAACCTAATTTCTACATTGGATCTGATTATCATATCATCATCATCACCGATGTAGAAAACATTTGTTCTGGCATAAAAAACACACAGACAGACACATAGTGATTAAGGGATGAGGCCATGGTTTGGGAGCCCAGGGGTCACTAACGGCCTTATGTTGAGGATTTTACAGTGTTTATTTGCTTCTGCTTCTATTGCTACTATGGCTTTTTCTACTGGTTTTTCTAGCGCCACTTCTTTCTGGTAAATTGCACACTTTATTCTTCTTAATTTAATATGGTTGATGATATTATTTTGTTTTGATTAGTAGAATATGTTGCTATTTTAGTGTTTTTGGTTATGCTGGTAACTATTGAAATATTTAAGGTAATAAGGGGAAAATCTATTAAATTGCCCAAATGTAGGTTAATTTCTGGATTGTTTTTTATGTTTCACAAAGAGATAGTAATTCTTGCTTGGTTTAAAGAGCCGCCGCGCCTAAGAGGAAAACGCATTAGGCGCGCCTTATAATGTCTTGGTTGGAAATAAGGTTGTACCTAGAAGCACGTCTCGGCTTTTGTAACCAAAATGCCTCGGAGTGCCTGGCGCTGGGATTCTTGTTTATCTTAATCAAACTGGCTTGTTGAGTTGTTGCTATTTTGTATCCTTGACATGCAATGCAAGTAGCCTTGGGTAAAACTATATTTGTATGCAAACGAGTATGAGCTAGGCCTTTTGCTAGAATATACTTGCCAACTAAGAAGTATGAAGGTGCTCTATACTGTAGGTTTTTCAATGATTAAATCTATATATCGAACAAGTCAAGAAGAATCAACCGGTTTTGGAACAAACTAAGAGATATATAAGATGAACCTTAGAACTCACTGAAACCTGTATATGTACTCTGTAGAGTGTTTTTTCTGAACTTTAGCAACAGAAAATATATTTTGAAGATTTATTGCCAATCAATCAGCAGGCGAGTCTTGATGACAATTTGAAACTTTAGCAAGATTCGCGACTTAACCAAATCTTTCATTTTTATCCAAGTTGGAAAATCTTCTGGTGTTTCCTGTTTGTAAGAAAGCTGTCAGATCTTACTAACGCAAATCTTCTTGGTTAGATCCTATAAGTTTTATAGACTAAATCCATATTGAATATAATTTTTATGGTGTTATGAGGGGTTAGTTTTTTATACCTTTATGGCATTCTCCTTTTCTAACAACTTATGGTATTGAGTAACAAATTACCATTTGATCTATTGATATGTGGGAACATGGGAATTGCGTTCGAAATTTAAATTATCATTTTCTTTTAGAATTTTGCGTTCTTATTTTCATTTCATTTTAAACGAATGTGACGTACACAAATCATGTATGTATGCTATATCTAATAAACTAAATATTGAGTCGATATCATTTAGCTTGTTCTAACTTTTTTTTTGTATGTTTGATAATAGCTTTCTAATTTCAGCTATGGGACTACAAGTTTTATGGAGTTTTGGGCTTGCATGTCTTGATATTCATGCTCTAAGAGTAAAGAAAGATCTGCAGAGTCCAATCTTATTAAGCCTTGTTGTCGTCGGTGACTGGGTATGCGCTTACACATATTTTGTTCATAAACTCACTGCACTTACACATATTTTGTCATGTGTTCAAACATCCACCTGTAATAATTATAATTATTATATTTTTCACATTGATTTGACAACCCATCTTAAACTCGTACATTTGTACATCTAATTTTTATTAAAATTAAATATTTTTGATGAATAAAATTTTGTAATTTTTGTAATGTATTATCATTTTTAATATTTAATATAATTTAAGGATGTCTTACTATCAAATATAGAAATTGAATATCATGACATTTAAAATTAAATAAAACCTTATCTAATCGACCTGCATGCAGAAACATGTGTTGATGCTTTTCTTGTTACTATTGTATATATTAATATTGTGTTTTTGGAATAACTTATGTCTTATGATGAAGTGCGCAACTTTGTTTTGTGAAGGAGTTTTGATTGGCCAAGACTAAAGGGCCAGCTAATGGCCAAAATGAAAACAGAAAGATTTTTTTCAAGGAATGAGAGAAGGTTATAAGTGCTTCGAGGAGTGATATATGTTGAGACAAAAAGTGTTGTTGCAAGTGCTGCTAGGATTGATGCAAGTTTATGTATTTAGTATTCAAATTGACATCTTATGTATGGATTTTGGTTTACCATTGTTAATATTATTAATTTTGTTATTTTAGGTTTGTTCATCTTTGCTATTGTTTTAATTTAATTCTACGAGAAATTGAAAATAAAATTGCTAATTACACGAAAATGGCCACATAGCCACAACAATATATGTGACTATAAAATAGAAACGACCACACAGTAAATTTAAATTCGTGTGACTGTTGATACCATTTTGTCACACTTAATGGGCCATTTTCTTAATTACAACAATCTTTTTGTCACATTTTTTTAAAAGTTATGTGGCTAAAACAAACTTTTTAGTGACTATATAATAGAAACAGACACACTTATGGTAAACTCATGTGACTATACAATAGAAACGGCCACACTTAAAATAAATTCATGTGGCCATCGATAGCATTTAGTCACACTTAGTGGACCATTTTGTTAATTACAACAACCTTTTTGCCACAGTTTTTTAAAATTTATGTGGCTAAAACAAACTTTTTAGTGACTATATAATAGAAACGCCCACACTTACAATTAATTCATGTGGCTATATAATACAGACGGCCACACTTACAATAAATTCATGTAACCATTGATACCGTTTAGCCGCACTTAATGGACCATTTGCTTGATTATAACAACCTTTTTTGTCACAGTTTTTTAAAATTAATGTGGCTAAAACAAACTTATTGGTGACTGTATAATAGAAATGGCCACACTTATAGTAAATTCATGTGGTTGTTGCTACCCGTTTAGCCACACTTATTTGACAAAATGATTGATTTCAACAAGATCTTTTAGCCACACCTTTAAGTTGCTATGGCCACACATAAGTGAATGTGGCCGTATGATGTCTACGATGACTCGACCTTTGGTCACACTTGAGCTGGAAAAAAAAGTGTGGCGAAAGGCGTATGGTCACACTTTTTTTATGTGGCTGTAAGCCATTTTTGACGTAGTGCCTTTTCATAATTTTCTTATGTTGATTCTTTTTATCACGACGCTATCGGTTGTAAATTCGTAAAAATATAACCTTTTTAGAACTTGAATTTCCCGAGTTAAACCTAGACAAGTAAAAAAAATGAAAATTTTTGAAAAAAATTTGGGGTGATTAGCGGTTCCAATAGAGTTTTGTGTAAGGCTTGTAATTAGGACTTGCAAGATTCAAGGTTTTAGCATCCCCCCCCCACACTTAAATTACACATTGTCCTCAATGTGTCCCAAAAATAAGTTTTTAGGTTGATTGAATGTGTAAAAAGGTGTGAAAAGCAAAAATTTGTGTTACTGGTTACCTGGACACGACCCCGTGTTGAGTGAACACGACCCCGTGTTCAGGTGCCAGTAACGAAAACTTACAGAAGGTGAACACGGGGGCGTGTTAGTTGAACACGACCCCGTGTCTGTCAAGGTATGCAGAATTTAAACAAACAGCAGGTTCAGGTGAATGGGCACGGGGGCGTGTCGGCTGGACACGGCCCCGTGTGGACAGTCTGCAAAGTTGAAAAACAGGTTTCTTTCGTCGGTTTTCCTGTCCCGGCTTTAGTAGTACTAATGTTTAGCACTCTAAGCCTCGGTTGTACCTGTTTAGTCAACAAACACTCCACCAAAACATAGCAAACATCCTACTTTTACCAAAGTTAACATCCATGTCAAAGTTAAAAGAAAAATAAATGCAGAAAATAAAAGAAGTTAGGAAAAGTAAATTGTTCAACACTTGGCACGCAGGCCATCAATTGTTCAAGATTAAAAAGGGTTAACCTGGGGATTCATCAACCAACCGCTTCCTCCTCCGCTCCTCTCGCCTACTCCATAGCATCGTCATCATCATCATCGTCATCATCCCCTCCATGGCGTGCAATGTGGTCTCGTATATATCCAACATCGTCTTGGATATCGGATATGTTTCTTTCTATAGCTCCGACCCGTTGATAGGTGTTGCTCGCCATGTTGTAAGTGTTCCGAGTGCACATAAGGTTTTCCTGCAACAAATCATGCAAACTTTGGAAATTAGGAAAACCGCCTCCGGAGGAGGATGATTGGCCCGGATCACCATGGGGTTGGTATTGGTATTGATGATGTTGCGGAGCTTGGAGGACAAGCGCTTCTTGCGGGTTCCATGCATGACCTTGTATCCTTTGAAAGCTCACCGTCCTGTCTTCCGCCTCATAAATTAGGTTCATTGAGCGGCATATGTGTATATCCACCATACCCGACCATGGGCTCCTCTCAAATGACCTTGGTATGTGGGCGAAGTGCCTGAAGAGATGGTACACCCTTCCCCCAAAGAAAATAGGAGTCGGTGCACTAGCAAGGCGGTTGTGATGCATGTTTCGGAGCATGAGGAACGGAACATCGAGCGGCCTGCGGTTATGGATGCAGTGGAGGACAACCAAATCTCTTAACCCAACGACGCCACTACTGTCATGCCTTTGGCTAAGAGAGTAGCCGAGGAGCCTATGAATGTATCTATATAGCGGATCCCTCAACTTTGTACTCTTAGTGCTGCTCGGATTGTAGTACCCCTCTCCAATCTAAGCCCACATGGCTTGGCGTTCGTTCTTACCTATCTCTCTCATTCCTCCAGTATTTTCTTCGTTTCCTGCATCCTCTTCCGCGTACAACCCTACAATCGATCCAAACTGAGCCATAGAGATCGAATATCTCGTTCCGCCACATCGGAATGATACCCCGTCATTGTCGAACGGGTCGCACCTCGAGTTGAATGTGAAAGTGCTATAGAATTCCAATGTGCATTCGTGGACGGAACGGAGTCGAGTTGTTAGGGCGACTCTGAGTGGTCCCGTTACAATGTTGTTGAAACGGTCAATTTGATTCACTAAGGTTAGCAAGTCCGTGCACGCTTGCCTCGGGTATCCCTCTGGCCTTGTTTGAAGTATCTCGTATCGAGCTCTAGCATCGAGCTCAGTGGCGTTGAATCTTGTGAACTTCCTAGCCATCTGAAAGAATACACCAAAAGTTAGCACGAAACAGAAATATTTTCGGACAAAACTGCAAACAGTGGGCTGGACACGACCCCGTGTTCAGCGGACATGGCCCCGTGTCCAGGCGTCTGTTACTCAAAAATATCATTTTTCGACCCGGTTTCAAAAACTTGAAAATTTTTGGTCCAATAGGTGCGGTTTCCCCCGAAAATGAAACCCTAAGTGCCGTTTTTCCCAAAATGTCCCGTTTACCCTATCAATTTTATCTTTTTCGGTTCAAGAACAAGGGTTTGGGGTTTTTGTTGGAAATCGGGTGAATCTATGAACAATACAAGTGTATTTACTTCCCATAACACTAATCTAACTAAATGCAAACAGATCTAATCAAAAATTTGAGGTTTGATCCGGATGAACATCAAGAACCCTAGATTTTTCCCAAATTTTTGGTGTTTTAACTACATGCAAGTAACTAATCTAACTACTAAGAGTGATAGAATCATACCTTGGTGTTGTTAGAGCGATAGGAGACGTTGAAATTTTGCGAAAAATCGCCTGGAACCAGAGCTTTTTCGGGGAAACGGGGCGTGTGGAATGAAGTAACTGTTTTGAAAAAGGGGATTTATCCCGACTGCAGCGCGGACACGGCCCCGTGTCCAGCGGACACGGCCTCGTGCCGAGCAAGGTTTTGAAATTTTTTTTTTTTTAGTGCTCGTGTGAGTGCCCCTTTTTTTCCCATAAGCTTTGGTTAGAAAACTTACCGTTTTATTTGTTGTCTCAATCGTTCGTAACTTACCAGGCATGATGTTTTATTCTTCCACCGTTTGAAGCGAAATAATTTCTTCTTCATCCTCAATGAATCCTTGATAGAGTTTCAGCCGTTGGCCATTGACTTTAAATGGAGGACCATTTCAAGATTTAATTTCTACTGCACCGTGTGGGAAAATATGTGTGATGGAAAAAGGTCCTGACCACCTAGACTTTAATTTACCAGGAAACAATCGAAGTCGTGAATTAAACAAAAGAACTAGATCTCCTACCCGAAATTCATTAGGTTTAATATGTTTGTCATGCAAATTTTTCATCCTTTCCTTATAAATTTCAGAGTTTGAGTATGCATAATTTCTAAGCTCGTCTAATTCATTTAATTGACAAAATCGATTTTTTACCAGCAAATTCTAAATCTAAGTTTACATTTTTAATTACCCAGTAGGCTTTGTGTGCAATTTCTACTGGCAAGTGACAACTTTTTTCCATAGACTAGCTTGTACGGGGTTGTACCTATTGTTGTTTTATAAGCAGTTCGAAAAGCCCATAAAGCATCATCTAATTTATCCGCCCATTCCTTTTTATTTAACCATACGGTGTTTTCGAGTATTCGTTTTAAACCTCTATTAGTCACTTCGGCTTGTCCGTTTGTTTGAGGGTGATACGCTGTTGAGACCCGATGATAGACCCCATATCTTGTTAAAAAAATTTCAAGTTGATGGTTGCAAAAATGGGTACCTCTATCACTTATTAATGCTTTAGGTGTGCCAAAACGAGAGAATAGTTTTTTCAGAAATCTTACCATGACTCTTCCATCATTTGTTGGAAGTGCCTCGGCCTCGGCCCATTTAGACAAGTAGTCTACTACCACAAGTATATATTTGTTTCCTTTCGATGGTGGAAAAGGTCCCATAAAGTCGAGTCCCCACACATCAAAAATTTCACAAACAAGAATGCCATTTTGTGGCATTTCGTTTTTGGAAGAAATATTACCTGTTCTTTGGCAAGCATCACATGTCTTGACAAGACTTTGGGCGTCTTTGTAAATGGTTGGCCAATAAAATCCTGAATGAAATACCTTTCGTGCGGTACTAGCGGCACCATGATGCCCTCCGTATGGACCTTCATGATAATGGCGGAGAATTCTTCGTGCTTCACTACCATGCACGCATCGTCGGACGATTTGGTCGGCACACATTTTGAAAAGATATGGATCTTCCCAAAAATAGTGTTTCACATTGGCAAAGAATTTTTTTCTTTGATAATGTGACCATCCTTTTGTGACTATACCGCTAGCTAGGTAGTTAGCATAGTCGGCGTACCATGGTTCTTCCTTATATTCCACCATTTCCAGGGACTCAGTTGGAAATTTTTCGTTGATTTGCTCGTCCCTGGTTGCCTCCAAAGCTGGGTCTTCTAAGCGCGAAAGATGATCTGCTGCGGTATTTTCTGCTCCTCTTTTGTCTCTGATTTCAATATCAAATTCTTGGAGGAGTAGAATCCACCTAATCAAACGTGGTTTTGTGTCCTGCTTTTTGAAGAGATATCGAATGGCTGCGTGATCTGTATAGACTATAGTTTTAGAAAGAACAAGATAAGAACGAAATTTATCAAAAGCAAATACCACAGCTAGTAATTCTTTTTCAGTTGTCGTGTAATTTTCTTGTGCATCATTAAGTGTTTTACTAGCATAATAAATTGGGTGGAAATGCTTTTCTTTTCTTTGTCCCAAGACAGCTCCAACTGCAAAGTCACTAGCATCACACATGATTTCGAAAGGAAATTTCCAATCAGGCGCTATCATGATAGGTGCATTGACTAACATTTCTTTTAAGGTTAGAAATGCTTGATTGCAATCCTTGTCAAAGATGAAAGGGGCATCTTTTTCAAGTAATTTCGTTAGAGGCCTTGAGATTTTTGAAAAGTCTTTGATAAACCGTCTATAAAATCCGGCATGCCCTAGGAAACTTCTGATAGCTCTTACGGAGGATGGAGGTGGTAATCTAGAAATGGTATCTATTTTGGCTCGATCCACCTCCATTCCTTCGCTCGAGATCTTGTGACCGAGCACTATTCCCTCCGTTACCATGAAATGGCATTTTTCCCAATTAAGGGCGAGGTTGGTTTCCTCACATCGGGATAGCATTCGTTCAAGGTTATCGAGGCATTGGTCGTATGAATCCCCAAAGATAGAAAAGTCGTCCATGAAGACTTCCATTGTCTTTTCTATCATGTCAAGGAAGATAGCTACCATGCAACGTTGGAAGGTTGCTGGGGCATTACATAGACCAAACGGCATGCGTCGATAAGCAAAAGTTCCATAGGGACATGTGAAAGTTGTCTTTTCTTGGTCTTCGGGTGCTATCGGGATTTGAAAGTAACCTGAAAAACCATCCAAGAAACAATAAAATTTATGACCGGATAATCTTTCTAACATTTGATCAATGAAGGGCAAAGGAAAGTGGTCTTTTCTTGTTGCTTCATTTAATCGTCTATAATCTATACAAACTCTCCATCCTGTGACGGTTCTCGTTGGTATTAATTCATTCTTTTCGTTAGTTATTACCGTCATACCTCCTTTCTTTGGAACTACTTGGACTGGACTCACCCAAGGACTATCGGAGATAGGATAGATAAGTCCGGCGTCAAGTAACTTGATTACCTCGTTTTTAACCACTTCTTGAACATTTGGATTTACTCGACGTTGTGGTTGTATGACTGATTTGTAGTCATCATTCATCAAAATTTTGTGTGTGCACATAGAAGGACTAATTCCTTTTATGTCTACAAGTTTCCAAGCTATTGCATTTTTATGTTTTTTCAAAAGACTAATTAATTTTTCTTTTTCTAAGCTATCTAATTTAGACGAAATAATTACAGGTGATTTACCCTCTTTGTCTAGAAAAGCATATTCCAAACCTTTTGGAAGTTCTTTGAGCTCAAGTGGTGGGTCTTTAGGAGACTCCTTATTTGGTTGCTCATTTCGATCAAGAACTTTAAAAGTTTGTTCTATGGCGACCTCTTCTTCAACAAAGTGGTCAATCTCTTCACTTGTATCGGGTGGTTCATCTTCATCTTCAATTAGGGGGTCATTATTGCCGAATAGATATTTCATTGATCGTTCGAGATCGACACTTCTTTTAAATGCCCCTAATTGAAGAGGTAGATTGTTGAACTTCTGGTTTTTCAAAGCTTCGTGAGTTTTTACAAATGGTCGCCCCAACACTAGAGGAGCGTCATCGAGGATGACAAAGTCGGTCGGGATTACCATTTGATTTGTTTGAACCAAGACATCCTCAACTATACCGATTGATTTTATTACTTTCCGATTGGATAGAAAAATGGGTATTTGAAGTGGAGAAAAATCACTAATACTTAATTTTTCGAAAATCTAGTTAGGCATTATGTTAACACAAAGATCTTTATCGATTGTGACATTACTAATAAACGAATTTTGAAAGAAACATGGAACCGGTGTAATGTTAATTTCAAATGGGTCTTCTTTTATTAGTGACGTTTGATCATTAGTTAACTTAACACTTACCGTCTCGTCAATTTTAGTGTTAGTGTTTAACTCTTTTAAAAACTTAGCATGAGTGGGTACTAAACAATAATTTTCAAAAGAAGGTGACAAGAGATTAATTTCTACAAAATTAGACTCTTCTTGAATTTTAGCGTTTTCGGACTCACCTTTTTCGTTGTTTAACTCATGTGTCGGTTTTTCACTTATTTGTCCTTCCATTTTTACATTTTCAGTTATCTCTTCCTTTTTTAATTCTTCTCTTGCGCGGGACTCCTCTTCCCTTGCGCGAGATTCTTTTATACAACGATCGATAACTCTAATGTGTTCTAATATCCTATCGGTTACTTCGGTTATAGAAAAAGAATCGGGATTTTCTAAGCTTGAATCCGGTTGTTCGACCCTTTGTTCCTCATAATACCCATATGAAGTAGATGGTTTGCACCATTGTTCTTCATTGTAAGCATATGATGGATAAGGTTCGTAATTTTGTTCCTCATAATACTCATATGAGGTGGGTTGTTCACGCCATGGTTCCTCATAATAAGCATACGAAGGTGGTGGCTCATATCTTGGTTCCTCAAAGTATGAGTATGGAGGCTCATACCTTGGTTCATCAAAATATGAGTATGAGGGAGGAGGTTCATACCTTTGGTCTTCATAGGATGTGTATGAAGTTGATGGCTCATACCTGGGCTCCTCATAGTAGGTGTATGAATTGGATGGTTGATATGAGTGATTATTTTGAACCGAGCGTGAGTTACGACAATTAGTGCAATAATTACCCCTATAATCATCCTCCTCATAGGTGTAGTTGTAACCTCCTGAGTATTGATCCATAAGAATCACTCAGCAGACCACAACCGAGTCTCGAGATCAGAAAACAAAAATAAAAACGGAAACAGAGGCTGGACACGGCCCCGTGTTCAGTGGACACGGCCCCGTGTTCAGGAACTGTATCTGGTCGTTTTAATTAAATTTACTGATTTCGTTGAGCACGGGGCGTGTTCAGTGAGCACGGCCCGTGTTCAAGCTTCTGTTACTGGGTGTTTTTATGAAAATGTGCAGCACGGCCCCGTGTTCGGTAAACACGGCCCCGTGTACAGGCTACTGTAAATGCAAATTTAAACTAAAATGCAGAAAAATGTGCGCGCGTTTTAAAAAGATTTTGAAAAACTGATTAGGCCGTTGATTTTAAGCTTTCTTAAAATCCTTGTGTCCCCGGCAGCGGCGCCAAAAACTTGATGCGTGTGAAGTGTTATATATATTAGGTGTATATTTTATGCCCCTTTAACACTTATTTTAGCCAAGTTTTAAATTTATAAAACACGATATTTTACTAACACTAAACACACATATGGGCAAGTGCACCCATCGTGAGCGTAGTATAGTGTTGGCAAGATACCGAGGTCGTCCAAGGACACAAGAGCTTTTAGTACCGGTTTATCCTCAACGTCTAATCAAAATAAAAAGTTTAGAAAAATGTTTTTAACTAAGAAAAATAAAAACTAACTAAATGCTGAAAAATAAAAAAAAAATAAAAACAGATAGACAAGATGAATCACTTGGTTCCGACTCGTATCTAGTGTAAACCTTTGATTATTTCCGCACTTTTGCACATAATTAAGAGATTATCTTAGTTATTGTAGTAGGCCCCTCTTTTGAAGGTGACGTTACCCTCACCCCAGTAGTTTGAGTCAGCAAGGATACAATCCTAAAAGGGTGGATTATTGGAAGATAATTAATTAAGTTATTAATGCAATATTATGGTAGGCCCCTCTTTTGGAGGTGACGTTACCCTCGACTAAGTAGTCTGAGTCAGCAGGGATACAGTCCTAAATAGCCGGGTTATAGTATTAATAGTAGTTAACTTATGAGGGGATCAAAGAGTTTGGACCCCCGCCATCCAATACCGTGAAGTATTGAAAGAGGTCCTACTAAATTTGACTCAGGTCCATTGCAGGACCTCTAAACGCTGAACAATGGCAAGACCTTTACCAAACCGTTCCCTTAACCCCTGACCAGGTAGCCAACATACCTCCATATAGACCGTGGAGATATGAATGGTGAAAATCTTTTATTTTATATAGACAGTAAAATAATGCCAAGACACCACGGACAAACGATAAAGAAAGATCACCTTCAACATAAGCAACTAGTTATTAAAGTCATTAATACAAAACCAAGTAAAAAGTGCAAAAGATTAGAAATAAAAAGTATTACACTAGACACTTTGTCTTCACCAAGTGATGTAAGAGACTTAGGCAAACATGGCCTTGATTGTCAAGAACTCTTACGATCAATCTTGAATCCCGAGATGACTCACACACTCTATGATGGACAATAGATGATGGTGGTGGATGATGGTGTTATGGTGGTGGTGGGTGGTGAGTGAAGTGTGAGAGAGGTGGTGTGCCAAGGGATGGTTTGAGCTTGAGCCAAGCACTTCTATTTATAGGCTGAACAGAAGCTCGGGCACGGCCCCGTGTCCAGTGGGCACGGCCCCGTGTCCACATCCTTCTCTTTCTTCATTAAATGCAGTTTTATCTTTTTAGTTGACCACGCCCCCGTGTCCGCTGAGCACGACCCCGTGGTGCAGAAGAATCTTTGTACTATGCAGATTTGCTGGATTGTGCGAATCTTATAGTTGACCACGGCCCCGTGTTCGCTGAGCACGGCCCCGTGGTGGGCAATAGAAGCTTCTACCACTTTGTCTTTTCTGCTGACACTTGGGCACGCCCCCGTGCTGGCTGAGCACGGGGCGTGTTCAGGCTTCTGATCTCTTGTTTTGCTTGGGAAGATGCTGTCGTGGGGTCGGGCATGTCACATTTTGTTCCTTTTCTTGTATTTATGTTAGATTTTGATGTCTTTTTGCTTCTTTTGTTAATTTGAGCTCATTTAATCCTGAAAATACAAAAGGAAGACAAAAGCACACTTTTTCCAACATTAGTACTAAAAAGGGGTTAGTTTTATGCCTCATTTGATGAAATTTATATGTTAATATTTGAACACATCAGCACACCACCTCTCTCACACTTCACCCACCACCCACCACCACCATAACACCATCATCCACCACCATCATCCATTGTCCATCGTAGGGTGTGTGAGTCGTCTCGGGATCCAAGATTGATCATAAGAGTTCTTGACAATCAAGGCCATGTTTGCCTAAGTCTCTTACATCACTTGGTGAAGACAAAGTGTCTAGTGTAATACTTTTTATTTCTAATCTTTTCGCACTTTTTACTTGGTTTTGTATTAATGACTTTAATAACTAGTTGCTTATGTTGAAGGTGATCTTTCTTTATCGTTTGTCCGTGGTGTCTTGGCATTATTTTACTGTCTATATAAAATAAAATATTTTCACCATTCATATCTCCACGGTCTATATGGAGGTATGTTGGCTACCTGGTCGGGGGTTAAGGGAACGGTTTGGTAAAGGTCTTGCCATTGTTCAGGGTTTAGAGGTCCTGCAATGGACCTGAGTCAAATTTAGTAGGACCTCTTTCAATACTTCATGGTATTGGATGGCGGGGGTCCAAACTCTTTGATCCCCTCATAAGTTAACTACTATTAATACTATAACCCGGCTATTTAGGACTGTATCCCTGCTGACTCAGACTACTTAGTCGAGGGTAACGTCACCTCCAAAAGAGGGGCCTACCATAATATTGCATTAATAACTTAATTAATTATCTTCCAATAATCCACCCTTTTAGGATTGTATCCTTGCTGACTCAAACTACTGGGGTGAGGGTAACGTCACCTTCAAAAGAGGGGCCTACTACAATAACTAAGATAATCTCTTAAAATAGTGCAAAAGTGCGGAAATAATCAAAGGTTACACTAGATACGAGTCGGAACCAAGTGATTCATCTTGTCTATCTGTTTTTCTTTTTATTTTATTTTCAGCATTTTAGTTAGTTTTTATTTTTCTTAGTTTAAAACATTTTTCTAAACTTTTTATTTTGATTAGACGTTGAGGATAAACCGGTACTAAAAGCTCTTGTGTCCTTGGACGACCTCGGTATCTTGCCAACACTATACTACGCTCACGATGGGTGCACTTGCCCATATGTGTGTTTAGTGTTAGTAAAATATCGTGTTTTATAAATTTAAAACTTGGCTAAAAATAAGTGTTAAAAAGGGGCTTAAAATATACACCTAATATATATAACACTTCACACGCATCAAGTTTTTTTGGCGCCATTGCCGGGGACACAAGGATTTTAAGAAAGCATAAAATCGACGGCCTAATCAGTTTTTCAAAACCTTTTTAAAACGCGCGCACATTTTTCTGCATTTTAGTTTAGATTTGCATTTACAGTAACCTGTACACGGGGCCGTGTTCACTGAACACGGGGCCGTGCTGCACATTTTCATAAAAACACCCAGTAACAGTAGCTTGAACACGGGTCGTGCTCACTGAACACGCCCCGTGCTCAACGAAATCAGTAAATTTAATCAAAACGCCCAGATACAGATTCTGAACACGGGGCCGTGCTCACTGAACACGGGGCCGTGTCCAGCCTCTGTTTCCTTTTTTATTTTTTTTCCTGATCTCGAGACTCGGTTGTGGTCTGCTGAGTGATTCTTATGGATCAGTACTCAGGAGGTTACAACTACACCTATGAGGAGGATGATTATAGGAGTAATTATTGCACTAATTGTCGTAACACATACTCGGTTCAAAATAGTCACTCATATCAACCATCCAATTCATACACCTACTATGAGGAGCCTAGGTACGAGCCATCAACTTCATACACATCCTATGAAGACCAAAGGTATGAACCTCCTCCCTCATACTCATATTTTGATGAACCAAGGTATGAGCCTTCTTACTCATACTTTGAGGAACCAAGATATGAGCCACCACCTTCGTATGCTTATTATGAGGAACCATGGCGTGAACAACCCACCTCATATGAGTATTATGAAGAACAAAATTACGAACCTTATGTAGGATCGAATTCGGACCCAAACGAGTCGATCAGAAGAGTTTATCTCAGTTTGAGCGGCGGAAACGAACAAACCGAGGTCAATTCAGCGAGTTTACACTTTAAACTGTTGTTTCTATTGATTTGTATGACGTTTACAACCTGACAACACTTCGGCAGCACTTCGTTGCTCTGACCGGAAAATCTCTGAAAATTACAAATGATTTAGCTTGAATGGTATTTATAGTGGAGGGGGTTTAGCTTGAAATGACATGCCACTTTCATGGGAAACCTTGATTTAGCTTGAAATGACACATGACACTTTCAAGGGAAATCAATAAGAATTGATTTAGCTTGAAACTGTCAAGTGACATTTTCAAGGGAAATCACCACTTTCAAGCTAAATTACATTAAACAAACTCTAAAACCTCCTATACTTTTGTATAACAAGATCTAATCTAACAATTTAATACTAGACTCGATACAAGACGAAGTCGACAGACGCATGCACCAACAGACTCCCCTTGAATGTTGATGAGTCTTCAGTGTCGAGTCTTCGCATCTTCAGTCTTTATCAGTCCTTTCGAACTCTTTAAAGTACCTGACGTTGTAAAGCATCCTCAAATCTTCTCTCTTTTCTTTTCATCACCAACATACTCCTTCCTTTAGGTGTCTTCAGACTCCCCCTTTCGATATGCTGGGATCGCAGCCTGGAATTCGCGAAAAATCCTCAGGTATCAAAACCTGGCACTCTTTCTTCAGGTTCAAGATCAACACCTGGCTACACCTGCACATCCTTAACCCAGAAATAAATTTTCCGATGATAACTTGTAGAGCATATTTTAAAATGATTCAACATTTATAGTCTCTGATGAACCACTTGCAGAAATATCATTTTCATTTCAAAGAACTTCAAACAAATACTTTCCCAAACCTGTTCCTCATGTCTAGCACTCGGAATTTTGAAAATTAGCTCTTCAACACCAGTTGTCGAAAATCTTTTTGAATTTTTCAAAATTTAAGCTAAAACACACTAAAAATCTTTTTGGGTTTTTTAGAATGAAATGAAATACAGTAAAGAAATATTTACAGACAATATTTTTGTGAGTTCGTGCAAGAGGATCATATCAGTTTTAACAAGTCACTAGTACCGTTGAGCTTAGTTACACAATAAGAATTAAACAATTCACTTAAATTGCCAATATACTGATCCACTTAAATTTTCGCACAAATTTCAACTGATTCAGGATATGAGTTAGGTGTTTTAAGGACTTAAACTCATTCATGTGTCCCACCTCTTGAATATACTCCCGTATCCAGATCCCAATATTCAGTCTTACAGGTGAGTATACCACAGATGATATCTGTCAGGGGAATAAATTATAGTACGAGGGCCGTGAGAGCTCAGGTCGATCTTTCGATACGCAGAGAGATGACGGCTTCGACTTTCGATGGGTCCCCTTTAGAGGATCTTTTGATTACAACAGCAATGACTATCAATTTTATTGTTTCATCAATTTGCTGAGGGCTGCGCTATATTTCAAGCATGCGGAAAGTATTCTCCGGGGACTAGGTCAGAAAATTCTTTCAGCAGAAGTCCCGGGATAATACCCCAGATATCACTGAGCATAAAGACCTAGTATCTCAGAAAGAGGGACCTTTCAAACGAGATTTCAGGGGTTACCTATATATCCAAGTAGTGTTCCCCACAAAATAAGCAAGTTTGAATTTATGTTTATATCCCGAAAAAGTTTACTAAATGTGTAAAAACCTATCGGCATATCATCAGTGAGACTGCTTAACACTATTTAAACATTAGATTTCTTTAGCATACTGTGACTGTCTACTGATGTACTATCATTTCCTCTTCTTTGACACAAAAACTCATTTTTGAATTTATCATGTTTTTGGCTTTTTCAAATTTTCTAATGTTTTTGGATTTTCTGAAATTTCTACTCCCCCTAAAATGCAAACACATTTTAGGAAATTTGAAAACAAACTATACAGAAACATGACAATTGATATCAAATCACCTCAATTCGCCATCCACTTGGCATAAACAATCAGAACTCCCCCTTACACAAAACTATTTTCTCATTATGATTTCAAAACACTTAAGTTTGTTTTAACCAAAATGATTTTTCCGGAAAATAAGTTTTGTTGATTTTACCACTTGTAGGGCGGGTTCATCATCTTGTTCATTCAATCACATATATGAGGATTACATCAAGTTCAAACTAATGACCATGACGAATCACTTGTAAGATCCAACCTCTTACCACTTGTAAAAATATCCAAAACATATAACCACATGTAGGAATAAAACATCTACACAAACCATTTTACCAATCAAGATGCCGATTCCTGCTTCACACTTACCAACCTGGAAGCTCCGGCAAGTCGCAATCTGTAAAATTTAACAAACTTTAAGATTCATTTACACAATCAATTTTTAAGAAAGATGCCGATTCCTGATCCACGATTACAAACTTGGGATCTCCGGCAAGTCAGGTTTTTTTAATGAAAGAAAATATCCACCCAAGCCTGACCAGCCTTGGGTGTTTTCAATTCAGAAGCAGTTGGGGTATAAGTTGCCTTCTTTGTAGCGTAAAAATCTTTAACTCCTTTAACCTTCCCATCGACCATCTTTCCGAAAATTTTCTTTACATTCCCATTAAAAGCTTTCTCAACATCAAAATTATCCTTCTCAGAATAAAACTGATTTGAGATTTCAACCTTTCCAACTTTTCGTTTAAAATTCTCAGTCCTCAATGGTGGAAAATGATCATCATCCATTAGAGGCACTGAATTTTCACCCTTTTTAACAACTTGTGGCTCATCTGACTTTGTGGAATCAAATTCATCGCCAGATTTTACCTCTGATTTCTTAACAACCCAAGTTTGGTTGTCAATATTTCCCCTTTTCTTGTAAAATCTTTTCGAACACTCACTAACTTCATATGTAGAGTTTTTAAACAATTTAAATCGTTCAGTTGGTGGTTCCGTTTTATCAACAACTATATCTTTGAGTTTTTCTGAAACTCCCTGTTTTGTGTTGGTTGCCTTAGGACAATTCCATGCAATGTGACCAACTTCATTACATCTGTAACAGGTTCTTGTTTCTTTCCTTTGATAAGTTCCATTCTTCATCTTTTCAGCAAGAAACTCCTGGTTTGACTGTTTCCAGAATGAGCTCTTTGCTTCTTCTTCATGGCTAGTTCCTGCAACATATGTCATTTTTTATTTATAATCTCGAACATATTTTTTATTTTTATAGTTTTCAGGTGGAATAAAACCAAGTCCTTTCTTTTTGTAGCTACGATTGTGGTTTAGTTTCTTTTGAAAACCAGAACCAGAATTGTAACCCTTTTTCTTGTTCAAACGTTGTTGTACTCTTGAAGTGTAAGGTTTAGGTTTTACATTAAGATTTTCATCTTTTATTTCAGAAATATTAATTTCTGTTAGTTTGAAAACCTTTTTGATCATTTCTGATTTAACACCTCTTATTGGAAACTCTTTATCAAAATATAATTTGTCAGAATCATTCAAAGTATACACAACTTCAAATGTTTCATCATTCAAATTAGATTTTGACAACAAAAACTCTTTACTGTAAACCCGTTTTCCCGACGACTTTGAACTCTTTTCGGACGAACTCGAACTCCTGACTGACTGACACAAACTTTCGGATTCTGACTTTGACTCTGACTCCTCATCCTTATCCAACACCTGATCAACCACTCTTTTTATCAATTCGGACTCATGATCTGTGTCGGACGCTGTGAACGTGACATCAATATCGTCCGGTAAAACATCGGTTATCTCGGATTCTAACCTAATATTGACCGCCTGTTTTAGTTCTTCCTCGTTAGGTTTCCTAGATGAGTACCCTTCCCAAATCGGAGGCGGACACTTATTATAACAGACACCCTGTTTCTTACCAGTATCCTTTTTCTTCTTTGGCTTTGTTTCTTCACCTTTAAACGCTTCAAATCCTTCAACTGTTGGATAAATTCTATCAATTATGTAGTCACAACCTTTGTAACTTTGCAGCAATCTTCTGATTCTTTCGTTCTCAGTTGCTTCACTATCCAACTCTTTCTTCCACTTTGCACATTCTTCTATGTACAAGTTGATCTCTTTTTGCTTTGTCATCATAGTAGCATTCAACATCTTCAAAGCTTTCTCTCTTTCAGAGTTAGTCTTTTCCAGACTATTCACAGTTCTGTTCAATACATCATATGGCTGTTTCAAATTTTTTTACATCAAACAACAACTTTTCTTTCAACTTTTCTAACTCACTAAACCTCTCATCTTTCTCTATACATTGTTTACAAGACTCTAAACATGTAAGACAGGGTTTTGTGATTTCAACAATCTTCTCAACTTCAACTATCTTTTCAACTTCCACAATCTTCTCAATCACTTTGACTTCTTTTAAATCTTTTGCAGCTTTCCTTTCTTTCAGTTTCTTCAGTTTTTCTGCAAAATAAAATTCAAAAGTGTTAGAAGATAAATGAGTTTTTCCCAAATTTATCTGTTCCATCTCTTCATCACTATCACTGCTTTCAGAAGAAACAGATTTTCCATCTTGACTCTCCTCATCATCCGACATCACAGCCATCCATTCCTTTATCAACTCTGGCTTTTGAACAATCTGAGCAATAAAAGCTTTAACATTAGGATCAGCTGGAATGTACTTGTCCCAGCTAAAACCATCAGCTACTTTCTCATCATCTTGATCCATGATGCCATAGTAAGCCTTCTTGTTTGCATCTTCAATCATTCTTCCATGTGCCGTTTGAGCTTCTTTTTGTTGATGCGGTTGATGAGTGATTTGCTGATAAATGGTTTTCCTATAATAATCATCTTTCCCAGATGACTCCTTTGCTCCTCTCGGCTCCTGATTCTTGCATTCTCTTTTAAAGTGGCCTTTCTCCCTGCAACGAAAACAAACAACTTTAGATTTATCAAATCCAAGATTAGAAAGATTTGCATCCAAGAAATCAGTTCTTCCTGTAACCAATCTAAATTTTTCTGCTCTCCTCAAAACGCTAGCTAAAGCCCATTTAATATCCATCAGTTCTAGCTCCTCTGCATCGATCTGGTCATAATCTTCCTTTGTGAGCATCGGATTGCCAAATTTTCCGGCAATCAACCCTTCATAAGACTCTAATGCAGTGACCAATAATCCCATATGATGCTTTACAACTTCTTCAGAATAATTTTGACCGTTTTGAAGATGTAGAGCTACATTGCACTGAATCAAATGACCATTTCCAGCAGATGAACTTTGAACACTTGGAGGATTCACCGTTGAGAATCCACTAGTGTTGACTGATCCTTGACTACTTGGTGTAGATTGATTTCCAGCACTAAATGCAGTTTGTATCTTTGGACTTGCTTCGGCAGTTTGAACATTTCCTTTATAGTACAATTTAATATCTTGTTGATGAGTAGAACTGTTCATTCTAGCAATTTTCTGCTGCTCCAGATCCTGTGCCTCCAACTTCTCTATAAACTGTGCAATCGATAACTTTTTAAACTGTCCGGAATTTTTCAATATCATCAGATATGTACCCCATTCCTGTTGCGGTAATGCATCAGCAAGCTTTTCAACCCATTCTGCTGGACTTTTTGTAATCTTCAACTGTGACATGGTACGTACAAGATGACAGTATCTTTCAATAAGACTCTTTGTTGTTTCACCAGGCATGCATGTAAACAGTTCAAACTCCTTTTTCAACAAAGCTGCTTTACTCTGTAGCATTTCAGTACTTCCCTCAAATTTCTTTCCAAGAGCTTCCCAAATAGAATAAGCGTTTTCATCATGTTGAAGCAACACAAATATATCTTCTTTAACAGCTTGTTGTAACAAATTGATCATCATCTTTTCTCCTTTGTAACTCTCTCTTTCTTGCTCCGTGAATTCTGAAATGATTTTACCAACTCCCGTTGAACTCTTTGGCCTCTCATATTCAGTTTCAATGCTCTCCCAAGCTTTTAGATGATTCGCCTGAACCCAATTCTCAAACCGTTTCTTCCATCCGTGATAATCTTCAATTCCCATAAGTTTCGGGGGTTTTTGCATTGTTCCGGTTTCATTCTCCATGTTCATGTTCTTAGTAATTTCGGATGGACTAGTCGGGGTTGTAGCAAAAGCGTTGTAGAAATCTTCACTCATGATTCAATATCGAAGAATTTTTCAAACTGGCTTTCAAACGAACTGGTTCACCTCGTGAAAACACCTTAATCACCTGACAACAAACAAACACAAACACAATTAGTTTAAAGGTTTTTCAATTAACTGAAACACACTGGTACTCGAACTGATGATTTTGTGTGCGGACTGAACGTTGACCAACTGTGCGGACTGCTCTGACTCGAATCGAATCCAATTGACCTGACTCTTTTAATCCTTTGAACTCCGAATCGTATGAACTGGACTTTTTCACATAATTTGACCACACTATACGACCTGACTGTTCAAACGTACTGATCAATCCTTGCGAACCAACAAAACTCCAAAACTGACAAACACCAAGATACAAACCACGTGACCTGAACCTTGTGGACTTTAATGAACAGTATGAACTTCATTTATATTCACAACAAACAATCATATGCACACCTTTTATTGGACCTTTATTTTTAACATCACATGCATTTTTAAGATTTCAATACTAAAAGGCTGACACAAGCACATGCAAGCAATATAATTCACGTGATGATGCTAGACCTATCAACCAATATCATATACAATCTAATTTCAAATCTAAATGAAAACAAAACAATATCACATGCAATAACACTGAACTAATGATATCAATTGCATGAACCGAAAATTTCAAGTATCAAGATTAACTAATTTGACCGTACATATGTGGATCAAAACAATTACACAATCGTTTGGCGTGCACCGTTTGAACGAACCAATTGAATTAATTCATGTAACAGACAAATGTGAACACCACTCAAATCTCATCGAGAATCACATTTAAACAGAAACAAACATGTGATATCTTATCCCAATTACCGTGATAATGACTTCAAGTGGAATCAAACAACAATTACAAGCGAAATCATTCAATTGTACACTCAAGCGATATCAACTAGACACATGTCCTATTTTCAAGCGAAATGTGGCAAATGTTATCTTTCAAGCGGAACTAATAAGCAAACTCAAGCGAAATCAACACTTTTGTGCACACTCAAGCGAAATCAACTAGACACATGTCATATTTTTCAAGCGAAATCTGATAAATGTTAACTTTCAAGCGAAATTATCAACTATTTGCAAGCGAAAACATGATGATGTCAGCAAAAACGATCTGATTTTGGTCCGATTGAACAAGTAAATGACCGAATTACGTTCTGAAACTTTCAAGGATTTGTTAAAACATGTTTTCGCACATATTGTGAAAAGATTAGCCGATTTTAACCGTAAAAACCCGTTCGATTTTGAAAAGAAGGTGTAGAAGTGAGATTTTTAGATGAAAAACAAGCTGAATCAGTAAAAACTCTTCCTCCTGAGCTCTGATACCACTTGTAGGATCGAATTCGGACCCAAACGAGTCGATCAGAAGAGTTTATCTCAGTTTGAGCGGCGGAAACGAACAAACCGAGGTCAATTCAGCGAGTTTACACTTTAAACTGTTTTATGAAGAACAATGGTGCGAACCATCTACTTCATATGGGTATTATGAGGAACAAAGGGTCGAACAACCGGATTCTAGCTTTGAAAATTCCGATTCTTTTTCTATAACCGAAGTAACCGATAGGATATTAGAACACATTAGAGTTATCGATTGATGTATAAAAGAATCTCGCGCAAGAGAAGAATTAAAAAAGGAAGAGATAACTGAAAGTGTAAAAATGGAAGAACAAATAAGTGAAAAACCGACACATGAGTTAAACAACGAAATAGGTGAGTTCGACAACGTTAAAATTCAAGAAGAGTCTAATTTTGAAGAAATTAATCTCTTGTCACCTTCTTTTGAAAATCATTGTTTAGTACCCGCTCATGCTAAGTTTTTAAAAGAGTTAAACACTAACACTAAAATTGACGAAACAGTAAGCGTTAAGTTAACTAATGATCAAACCTCACTAATAAAAGAAGACCCATTTGAAATTAACATTACACCGGTTCCATGTTTCTTTCAAAATTCGTTTATTAGTAATGTCACAATCGATAAAGATCTTTGTGTTAACATAATGCCTAACTACATTTTCGAAAAATTAAGTATTAGTGATTTTTCTCCACTTCAAATACCCATTTTTCTATCCAATCGGAAAGTAATAAAATCAATCGGTATAGTTGAGGATGTATTGGTTCAAACAAATCAAATGGTAATACCAACTGACTTTGTCATCCTTGATGACGCTCCTCTAATGTTGGGACGACCATTTGTAAAAACTCACGAAGCTTTGAAAAACCGGAAGTTCAAAAATCTACCTCTTCAATTAGGGGCCTTTAAAAGAAGCGTCGATCTTGAGCGGTCAATGAAATATCCTTTCGGCAATAATGACCCCCTAATTGAAGATGAAGATGAACCACCCGATACAAGTGAAGAGATTGACCACATTGTTGAAGAAGAGGTTGCCATAGAACAAACTTTTAAAGTTCTTGATCGAAATAAGCAACCAAATAAGGAGTCTCCTAAAGACCCACAACTTGAGCTCAAAGAACTTCCAAAAGGTTTGGAATATGCTTTTCTAGACAAGGATGGTAATTTACCTGTAATTATTTCATCTAAATTAGGTAGCTTAGAAAAAGAAAAAATAATTAGTCTTTTGAAAAAACACAAAAACGCAATAGCTTGGAAACTTGTAGACATAAAAGGAATTAGTCCTTCCCTGTGCACACACAAAATTTTGATGAATGATGACTACAAATCGGTCATACAACCACAACGTCGAGTAAATCCAAATGTTCAAGAAGTGGTTAAAAACGAAGTCATCAAACTACTTGACGCCGGACTTATCTATCCTATCTCTGATAGCCCTTGGGTGAGTCCCGTCCAAGTAGTTCCAAAGAAAGGAGGTATGACGGTAATAACTAACGAAAAGAATGAATTAATACCAACGAGAACCGTCACAGGATGGAGAGTTTGTATAGATTATAGACGATTAAATGAAGCAACAAGAAAAGATCACTTTCCTTTACCCTTCATTGATCAAATGTTAGAAAGGTTATCCGGTCATAAATTTTACTGTTTCTTGGATGGTTTTTCAGGTTACTTTCAAATCCCGATAGCACCCGAAGACCAAGAAAAGACAACTTTCACATGTCCCTACGGAACTTTTGCTTATCGACGCATGCCGTTTGGTCTATGTAATGCCCCCGCAACATTCCAACGTTGCATGGTAGCCATTTTCCATGACATGATAGAAAAAACAATGGAAGTCTTCATGGACGACTTTTCTATCTTTGGGGATTCATATGACCAATGCCTCGATAACCTTGAACGAATGCTATCCCGATGTGAGGAAACTAACCTCGCCCTTAATTGGGAAAAATGCCATTTCATGGTAACGGAGGGAATAGTACTCGGTCACAAGATCTCAAGCGAAGGAATGGAGGTGGATCGAGCCAAAATAGATACCATTTCTAGATTACCACCTCCATCCTCCGTAAGAGCTATCAGAAGTTTCCTAGGGCATGCCGGATTTTATAGGCGGTTTATCAAAGACTTTTCAAAAATCTCAAGGCCTCTAACAAAATTACTTGAAAAAGATGCCCCTTTCATCTTTGACAAGAATTGCAATCAGGCATTTCTAACCCTAAAGGAAATGTTAGTCAATGCACCTATCATGATAGCGCCTGATTGGAAATTTCCTTTCGAAATCATGTGTGATGCCAGTGACTTTGCAGTTGGAGCTGTCTTGGGACAAAGAAAAGAAAAGCACTTCCACCCAATTTATTATGTTAGTAAAACACTTAATGATGCACAAGAAAATTACACTACAACTGAAAAAGAATTACTAGCCGTGGTGTTTGCTTTTGATAAATTTCGTTCTTATCTTGTTCTTTCTAAAACTATAGTCTATACAGATCATGCAGCCATTCGATATCTCTTCAAAAAGCAGGACGCAAAACCACGTTTGATTCGGTGGATTCTACTCCTCCAAGAATTTGACATTGAAATCAAAGACAAAAGAGGAGCAGAAAATACCGCAGCAGATCATCTTTCACACCTAGAAGACCCAGCTTTGGAGGCAACCAGGGACGAGAAAATCAATGAAAAATTTCCAACTGAGTCCCTGGAAATGGTGGAATACAAGGAAGAACCATGGTACGCCGACTATGCTAACTACCTAGCTAGCGGTATAGTCGCAAAAGGTTGGCCACATCATCAAAGAAAAAAATTCTTTGCCAATGTGAAACACTATTTTTGGGAAGATCCATAGCTTTTCAAAATGTGTGCCAACCAACTCGTCCGACGATGCGTATATGGTAGCGAAGCACGAAGAATTCTCCGCCATTGTCATGAAGGTCCATACAGAGGGCATCATGGTGCCGCTAGTACCGCACGAAAGGTATTTGATTCAGGATTTTATTGGCCAACCATTTACGAAGACGCCCAAAGTCTTGTCAAGACATGTGATGCTTGCCAAAGAACAGGTAATATTTCTTCCAAAAACGAAATGCCACAAAATGGAATTCTTGTTTGTGAAATTTTTTATGTGTGGGGACTCGACTTTATGGGACCTTTCCCACCATCGAAAGGAAACAAATATATACTTGTGGCAGTCGACTACTTGTCTAAATGGGCCGAGGCCGAGGCACTTCCAACAAATGATGGAAGAGACGTGGTAAGATTTCTGAAAAAATTATTCTCTCGTTTTGGCACACCTAAAGCATTAATAAGTGATAGAGGTACCCATTTTTGCAACCATCAACTTGAAATTTTTTTAACAAGATATGGGGTCTATCACCGGGTCTCAACAGCATATCACCCTCAAACAAACGGACAAGCCGAAGTGACTAATAGAGGTTTAAAACGAATACTCGAAAAAACCGTAGGGTTAAATAAAAAGGAATGGGCGGATAAATTAGATGATGCTTTATGGGCTTTTAGAACTGCTTATAAAACAACAATAGGCACAACCCCATATAAGCTAGTCTATGGAAAAAGTTGTCACTTGCCAGTAGAAATTGCACACAAGGCCTACTGGGCAATCAAAAATGTAAACCTAGATTTAGAATTTGCTGGTAAAAATCGATTTTGTCAACTAAATGAATTAGACGAGCTTAGGAATTACGCATACTCAAACTCTGAAATTTATAAGGAAAGAATGAAAAATTTGCATGACAAACATATTAAACCCAATGAATTTCGAGTAGGAGATCTAGTTCTTTTGTTTAATTCACGTCTTCGATTATTTCCTGGTAAACTAAAATCTAGGTGGTCAGGACCTTTTTCCGTCACCCATATTTTCCCACACGGTGCAGTAGAAATTAAATCTCGAAATGGGCCTCCATTCAAAGTCAATGGCCAACGGCTGAAACTCTATCAAGGATTCATTGAGGATGAAGAGGAGGAGATCTCGCTTCAAACGGTGGAAGAATGAAACCATCATCATACCTGGTAAGTTACGAGCGATCGGGAAGATGTCTAAAGCGGTAAGTTTTCTAACCAAAGCTTATGGGAAACAAAGGGGCACTCACACGAGCACTAAAAAAAATTTTCAAAAACTTTGCTTGGCACGAGGCCGTGTCCGCGCTGCAGACGGGATATATCCCCTTTTTCAAAAGAAGTTACTTCATTCCACACGCCCCGTTTCCCCAAAAAGCTCTGGTTCCAGGCGATTTTTCATAGATTTTCGACGTCTCCTATCACTCTAACAACATCAAGGTATGATTCTATCACTTTTAGAAGTTAGATTAGTTAATTGCATGTAGTTAAAACGCCAAAAATTTGGGGAAAAATCTAGGGTTCTTGAAGTTCATCCGGATCGAACCTCAAAATTTTTGTTTAGATCTGTTTACATTTAGTTAGATTAGTGTTATGGGAAGTAAATACACTTATATTGTTCATAGATTCACCCGATTTCTCACAAAAACCCCAAACCCTTGTTCTTCAACCGAAAAAGATAAAATTGATAGGGTAAACGGGTTATTTTGGGAAAAACGGCACTTAGGGTTTCATTTTCGGGGGAAACCGCATCTACTGGACCAAAAATTTTCAAGTTTTCGAAATCGGGTCGAAAAATGGAATTTTTGAGTAACAGACGCCTGGACACGGGACCGTGTCCGCTGAACACGGGGTCGTGTCCAGCTCACTGTTTGTTGTTTTATCCGGAAATACTTCTGTTTCGTGCTAACTTTTGGTGTATTCTTTCAGATGGCTAGGAAGTTCACAAGATTTAACGCCAATGAGCTCGATGCTAGAGCTAGATACGAGATACTTCAAACAAGGCCGGAGGAATACCCGAGGCAAGCATGCACGGAACTATTAACTGTGGTGAATCAAATCGACCGTTTCAACAACATTGTCACGGGACCACTCAGAGTCTCTCTAACAACTCGACTCCGTTCCGTCCACGAATGTACTTTGGAATTCTATAGCACCTTCACATTCAACTCAAGGTGCGACCCGTTCGACAATGACGGGGTAGCATTTCGATGTGGCGGAACGAGGTATTCGATCTCTATGGCACAATTTGGGTCGATTGTCGGGTTGTATGCAGAAGAGGATGCGGGAAACAAGGAAAATACTGGAGGAATGCGAGAGATAGGTGAGAACGAACGCCAAGCCATTTGGGCTCAGATTGGTGAAGGTTACTACAATCCGAGCAGCACTAAGAGTACGGAGTTGAGGGATCCGCTCTACAGATACATTCATAGGCTCCTAGGCTACTCTCTTAGCCAAAGGCATGATAGAAGTGGCGTCGTTGGGTTAAGAGATTTGGTTGTCCTCCACTGTATCCACAACCGCAGGCCTCTTGATGTCCCGTTCCTCTTGCTCCGAAACATGCATCATAACCGCCTTGCTACTGTACCAACCCCTATTTTCTTTGGGGGATGGGTGTACCGTCTCTTCAAGCACTTCACCAACATACCTAGGTCATTTGAAAGGAGCCCATGGTCGGGTAGGGTAGATATACACATTTGCTGCTCAATGAACCTAGTTTATGAAGCTGAAGACGGGACGGTCAGCTTTCAAAGAATGCAAGGTCATGCATGGAACCCGCAAGAAGCACTTGCCCTCCCCGCTCCACAACATCATCAGTATCAGTACCAACCCCAAGGTGATCCGGGCCAATCCTCCTCAGGAGGCGGTTTTCCTAATTTCCAAAGTTTGCATGATTTGTTGCAGGAAAACCTTATGTGCACCAGGAACACTTACAACATGGCGAGCAACACGTACAACCAGGTTGGAGCGATTGAGAGAAACATATTTGATATCCAAGATGATATTGGATCTATCCGGGACTACATTGCACGCCATGGAGGGGACGATGACGATGATGATGATGACGATGCCATGGAGTAGGCGGGAGGAGCGGAGGAAGAGGCGGTTGTTTGATGGTTCCCCAGGTTAACCCTTTTCCACTCTTGAACAATTGATGGTCTGCGTGCCAAGTGTTGAACAATTTACTTTCCTTAACTTCTTTTATTTTCTGCACTTATTTTTCTTATAACTTTGACATGGATGTTGACTTTGGTAAAAGTAGGATGTTTGCTATGGTATGGTATGGTGTTTATTGATTAAGCAGGTACATACAAGGCTTAGAGTACTAAACATTAGTACTACTAAAGCCGGGACAGGAAAATCGAAGAAAGAAACCTGTTTTTCAACCTTGCAGATTGTCCACATGGGGCCGTGTCCAGCCGACACGCCCCCGTGCCCACTCCCCTGAACCTGCTGTTTGTATTTATTCTGCAGACCTTGACAGACACGGGGTCGTGTTCAACCAACACGCCCCCGTGCTCACCTTCTGTAAGTTTTCGTTACTGGCAACTGAGCACGGGGTCGTGTCCACTAAACACGGGGTCGTGCCCAGGTAACCAGTAACATAAAATTTTGCTTTTTACACCTTTTTACACATTCAATCAACCTAAAAACTTATTTTTGGGACACATTGAGGACAATGTGTAATTTAAGTGTGGGGGGGATGCTAAAACCTTGAATCTTGCAAGTCCTAAATACAAGCCTTACACAAAACTCTATTGGAACCGCTAATCACCCCAAATTTTTTCAAAAATTTTCATTTTTTTTACTTGTCTAGGTTTAACTCGGGAAATTCAAGTTCTCAAAAAGGTTATATTTTTACAAATTTACAACCAATAGCGTCGTGATAAAAAGAACCAACATAAGAAAATTATGAAAAGGCATGACAAGCTTAGTTAAAATTTAATTATATATACTTGATCACATAAAAACCCATTCCCACAAAAGTGAGTTTTGAGCCTTTATTGAGCATACAATTACATATCATTAGACTAAATGCTCATTTTTCGTTTCTTGTGTGAATAGCCGCTTGGTTCTTACGACTCTAGAACTTGCCATGACGATACATTCCCGGTCCTTACCAACTTAAACCCGAGTAAGTAAACGATGGAGGCATTAGGACTAACCCCTTTTTATTTCTACACCATTTTTTTTTTTTTTTACCACCTACCCAAAATCCCCTTAGTTAGCCCATTTGAGCCTAAACCTTTTCATTTCATAACCCAAACCAAACACCCTTTTACCCACCAAAACCTTTTTCATTTTTAACCCTTTGTTTTAGTAACAAGTTCGATTTTTCGTATGACTTTTCAAAAAAAAAATGTGTGTTGATGATGAAGCAAAAGAAAATAAACAAACAAGTTCATCAAAAATAACTTTGTTTGAATAATAGCTTCATCAAAATAAAAGTTACAAAAATAGAAAGTCTTACGAAAACCGACACTTGTTACGCTTTTAGCCCTTTTTCTACTAACCACTAACCCAACCACCTACCTTTAACCCAAGCCTAACCCTTCACCTACAAAGTCCTCTTGATAATTACAAAGGTATATAAGTTAAAAAGGAGGAGGATTGATTGCTTGGCAAGCTTATGGTAGGAGTAAGTTCCATGCCGCTCTCGAGTGATCCACAAAAATACATTTTCGGCCGAGTGTTGAGTGATCCCCGTGAGGTATGTGAACTTGTATATAAATAGAATTTTAAAGAGGCATGTTATGCCCTAATAAGTAATTTATCTTATGAAAAGTTTTAAATAAATCATGACGAATAGGATTGTAAATAAATAAAAATAAAACTAAATAAAGAATCTTGGAAATCCCGACACTCTATGACAAGCCCAAAAACCTTCTTTTCTACCCATTCCATTTGGGAGTGTAATAGCCACATATTAAAGAGTTTTGCTTGAGGACAAGCAAAGATTCAAGTGTGCGGGTATTTGATGTGTGCAAAATGCAACATATAAATTACATCAATTGTGGCATAAAACTAACCCTTTTTTAGTACTAATGTTGGAAAAAGTGTGCTTTTGTCTTCCTTTTGTATTTTCAGGATGAAATGAGCTCAAATTAACAAAAGAAGCAAAAAGACATCAAAATCTAACATAAATACAAGAAAAGGAACAAGACGTGACATGCCCGACCCCACGACAGCATCTTCCCAAGCAAAATAAGAGGTCAGAAGACTGAACACGCCCCGTGCTCAGCCGGCACGGGGGCGTGCCCAAGTGTCAGCAGAAAAGACAAAGTGGTAGAAGCTTCTATTGCCCACCACGGGGCCGTGCTCAGCGGACACGGGGCCGTGGTCAACTATAAGATTCGCACAATCCAGGCAAATCTTCATAGTACAAAGATTCTTCTGCACACGGGGTCGTGCTCAGCGGACACGGGGGCGTGGTCAACTAATAAGACAAAGCTGCATTAAATGAAGAAAGGGAGGATGTGGACACGGGGCCGTGCCCGAGATTCTGTTCAGCCTATAAATAGGAGTGCTTGGCTCAAGCTCAAACCATCCCTTGGCACACCACCTCTCTCACACTTCACCCACCACCCACCACCACCATAACACCATCATCCACCACCATCATCCATTGTCCATCGTAGAGTGTGTGAGTCGTCTCGGGATCCAAGATTGATCGTAAGAGTTATTGACAATCAAGGCCATGTTTGCCTAAGTCTCTTACATCACTTGGTGAAGACAAAGTGTCTAGTGTAATACTTTTTATTTCTAATCTTTTCGCACTTTTTACTTGGTTTTGTATTAATGACTTTAATAACTAGTTGCTTATGTTGAAGGTGATCTTTCCTTATCGTTTGTTCGTGGTGTCTTGGCATTATTTTACTGTCTATATAAAATAAAAGATTTTCACCATTCATATCTCCACGGTCTATATGGAGGTATGTTGGCTACCTGGTCGGGGGTTAAGGGAACGGTTTGGTAAAGGTCTTGCCATTGTTCAGCGTTTAGAGGTCCTGCAATGGAACTGAGTCAAATTTAGTAGGACCTCCTTCAATACTTAACGGTATTGGATGGCGGGGTTCCAAACTCTTTGATCCCCTCATAAGTTAACTACTATTAATACTATAACCCGGCTATTTAGGACTGTATCCCTGCTGACTCAGACTACTTAGTCGAGGGTAACGTCACCTCCAAAAGAGGGGCCTACCATAATTTGCATTAATAACTTAATTAATTATCTTTCAATAATCCACCCTTTTAGGATTGTATCCTTGCTGACTCAAACTACTGGGGTGAGGGTAACGTCACCTTCAAAAGAGGGGCCTACTACAATAACTAAGATAATCTCTTAAAATAGTGCAAAAGTGCGGAAATAATCAAAGGTTACACTAGATACGAGTCGGAACCAAGTGATTCATCTTGTCTATCTGTTTTTCTTTTTATTTTATTTTCAGCATTTTAGTTAGTTTTTATTTTTCTTAGTTTAAAACATTTTTCTAAACTTTTTATTTTGATTAGACGTTGAGGATAAACCGGTACTAAAAGCTCTTGTGTCCTTGGACGACCTCGGTATCTTGCCAACACTATACTACGCTCACGATGGGTGCACTTGCCCATATGTGTGTTTAGTGTTAGTAAAATATCGTGTTTTATAAATTTAAAACTTGGCTAAAAATAAGTGTTAAAAAGGGGCTTAAAATATACACCTAATATATATAACACTTCACACGCATCAGATCTCCCTTTCATGCGACAGGGACTGTTTGAACCTAACTGCGTCTCCGAACGTTTTTAACTATTAATCAGTTATGTTTGTGAGTCTAGTTATGTTATAGATATATTATAATAATAGTCTAGAGTATCATGGAAGTCATGCATGGAGGTGATAACCTCGTTATAGTTCACCAAAGCACAAATTAGTTAACTAAGTTAACTAACCGGTTGGTCATGAATAACTGAAATGGAAGTAACAAAATTTAAATAGTCAAACGACCAAACAAGTACAACCCAGGTGTGCCAACTCAACATAGAAAGAGTGAACTAAGTGTTAGAGGTTGGACGAGGTTAACTTGTTCTAGGTCTAGGAGATTGTTTGGGTGTTCGTTTCACAAATTCAAGTGAGGTGGTGGAACTAGATTAGAAACCAAGGCTTCCACGGTTCACACACTGATATTACAAAATCGTCTATATCGAGAATAGGGATCTGAATAATCATACAACACTTAGAAATTTGTTGGAACGGGTTGAAATCAGAACCTTTCGTGCGAGAGGGTTGCCTTTCGGGCGACAGGCACTGTTTCGAGATGAAATTAGTTCGGTTTTTGTTGAATTGTTCATCTTAAAACATCCTTGTTACCTTAAAAAGTTTTTAGCTTGTCTTTTAAAACATCCTTGTTACTTTTACTTTATTTATGTAGGTGTCTGGCCTTCATTAGATAAACTGATCAACTGGTAAGTTTAATCCTGCCTGCAAGTTGCAATCTTGTTTTTCCGAAACTCTTGATTCAATAATTACTTTTTAACCGGATGATTTTGCGGCGATTATGATGAACAATGCAGCCTTCATGGTGGAGTGTCTGATAACGGGTATGCGGGCTACATGTGTCAAAACAGTTCATTGGTTCTTGATAGTCTTTCAATTTGCAAGGTTGTTTTAGTTAATGATGTTGGTGTCGCATTTAGTGAATCAAGCATTTTGAGAGAGTTGGAGGATGGTGTGCCAAAAGGGGTGGGTTGGGTAGGTTTGGGTCATGGGTTAGGATGAGTTTATTAAGAAAAAGGTTATGATGGGTTTCGGTCAAAATGTGTTTCAATCATGATAGGCTAAATATAAAAAATAAAAAAATTTAAAAAAAAATAAAAAAAGCTAAAAAAATTTAAAAATAAAAATTTTTGCAAGAAATTAAAAAAATTAAAAAAAAAATTAAAAAGTAAAAAAAAAATAAAAAAAAAATCAAAATAGTCAAAAATTCAAAAAATAAAAAATAAAAAATAGAAAAAATCTAAAAAAATTAAAAATTTAAGAAGACTACATTAACATATGTTTGTAGACTTTGCAGACCAAGGCGAGGGATGCTGCCTAGAAGAAGAAGTGAGCAATAAGACTGGCAGTACTTGTTTTGATTTTATGACGTATGTTGTTTTTTCTTAGGCGAAGGTTTTTGTTTAGTAATTTTAAATTGAACGAACCGAGATTGTAGCTTTATGTTGGATGTTTTCGAGAGTTCTTTATGGCTTAGTGGGTGTTTGGGATTCCTTCTCAAAATGACTTATTGACTTATATAGAGCTAAAAGTCCTTTTGAGAATGAGAAGCTTCGCCAAACATTATTGAGAAGTCAGGAAAATGAGAAAAGCTTAGCCAAACACAAAAGGAAAAGGACTTTTCAAGGTTTTTTTTGTCTTCAAGAAGGAGAAAAGGACTTCTTGAGAAGGAGAAGTCCTTCTGAGAAGGAGAAGTCAAAAAACTTAGCCAAACATGCCCTTAATGTTGTGAACTGATCGATCTTCATGTGATGTTAAACGAAACTAAAGCAAATGCAGTTTGAATTATATGTAAAAACTGAAAAGGTAAAGAAAAAAGAAGGGGGGCATGTGAAAATAAAAATTGCAAACAAATTAGATAACAGTGTGAACCGTGAAGAATATAAACGAGGTCATGGTATGTCAGTCATTGTCATTTGCTTTTTGGTCTTGGAAGCCACAGAGTTATTGTTGTTGACTTTTGAAGTAAGATTTACTCAACGTCTCAACATCCTTTAGCAATGTCTAAACTTTTGAATATGAACTAATTAAAGATTACTGATGTAGTTGGTCTAAGCTATCATCTTAAATGGAAATCTGGCCATGAAATTGTTCTTGTTGACTTTTGATATAAGATTTAGTTAACTATATGTTTATACTATATTATAAACTTTTAGTTTTGAATGCACAAATAATATTCAATATCATCAAATAAAGAATAAGTAATTAATCTTTTTCATTTATAAATACTAAATCGCTCGGAGTCTGGGAGAAACATTCGATTTGTCTCCCAGCCAGAAGGCTGTGATTGAGTGCTTGAAAGGCCCCCATGCGCAAGATTTTTTGACTGTTATCCCGATCGAGGGGCTGGGGCAATGCATGTCGGCTGTTGAGTATAGGGCTATCCTCAAATACCGGCTGATGATCCCTATGTATTCAGAAGACGAAACCTGCCCAATTTGCCGTAAAGCCTGCATGGATAAATACGGGGAGCATGCTATTCATTGTAAGGAGCTCCCTGGTTTCAAATATCGGCACGACTGGGTGAGAGATATTTTGGGGGACATCTTGAGGAGAGCGGGGATTTCTGCCAAGAAGGAGGCCCCTGTGAATTTCCTTACAGATCCCATGGAAGGGAGATCTACATTAAGACCAGCGGATCTGCTCGTCTTTGGTTGGGCGGGAGGGAAACATGCTTGTGTGGATCTCACAGGAGTCTCCCCTTTAGCTGGTTTAAGGGAAAGCGGGTTTGTAGCAGGACAGGCTATAAAGAAAGCGGAATCTAAAAAGGTGGATAAACACGCTAAAGCATGTGCTGATAACCAAACATGCATTTGTCCCCTTCGCCTTCGACACCTTTGGCTCCCTAGCTCCAGAAGCTATCCGTTTGTTAACTAGGGTCCAAAAGGTTGTCCACAGCAGTTGCTCATCAACAGGGGGGCAGAGGTTTGTCTTTAATAGGCTAGGGTTTGCTATTCAGAAAGGGGTAGCGGCGCAGCTTGTTGCTCGCTTACCTGCGATATTGATGTAACTCGGCCAGTTTTTTATCTAAAAAAAAAAAAAAATATTTGTAAATTATTTACTAAAAAAAAATATACTAAATATAAATCATACAACAAAGTAATCCTAAACATAGATGTTTGTTACCATGTAGCAATGACAATAGTTAAAGCACACTTGAAGGATTCATACATTATGTGAGCAAACTATTTATTTTCTAACAGGGAAAGAGAATATGTGTTTCAAGAGTGACCAGTGTTAGAGAAATGTGTTCATACATAAATTTTTAATTTTAAGATTTTTATTTGTTTTTTTATTTTTTATTTTTTTGTTTTTAATTTTTAATTTTTTTATTATTTAATTTTTTAAAATTTTTTATTTTTAATTTTTTTTATTTCTTTTTTTAATTTTAATTTATTTTGATTTTTTTTATTTCATTAATTTTTTTTTTTTGTATACGAAGTATGAAGGGTCGAAGTATGAAGTCTGTGACTCTGTGTGATGCTATTTTAGCATTAACTAGATATGTTTGGTTAAAACTTAAAAACCACCCATGACTTATTGTAAAAGAAAATTTTAAAATGTATTTTAACCCAGCCTTACTTATTTCCTAGGCCCATTCTAACTTGTTTCATTTCTAAGATGACCCAAAATAACCTAAATGGGTTTTTGTTGCCGGGTCTATGCCTAATTAATACCCGAGTGGTGCTAGAAAGATGTTCACTATGTTCATAGGCCGAAAGCCGAAATTATGATAAAGACTCCAAGCGACTTGCATGTTGGGGAAAACAAAAAAATAACCATCTTACCCCTTGCAAATATTAGTGGTAAGAAACTGATTTTCAAACACTAAGGGTAAGATGGTCATTTTGTTGTGTATCCACGTATGCATTTCATCTGCATATTTGATTGTGGGCGCTTGCGGGGGCAAAAGTGAAATTGCACTAATTTTAACGTTATTTTACTAATTTCGTGAAAATAACGTTAAAAGAGGGGGGATGGTTAATCATGGCGTTGACAACCGAAAGACAAGGGAGTACATGCACTAATCGGCATTTGTCTTAATTGCTGAGTGCTATGTGCCTTATGTCCAAAACTTGATACAAAACTACTATCGAGCCGGGTATCCCACTGGAAGCAGCCTCTCTATTCCTACGGGGTAGAAGTAAGGTTGTCTACATCTTAGCCTCCTTAGACCCTACCTTATCTTTGCCATTGGTGAGATTTACTGAGTATGATGATGATGACATAACTTATGTTATATTTTGGAATGAAACATATATCGATACAAAAGTGTGAGAAAGACGGTAACAACAGATTCTAGCATACCAGGCGTATAATCTGGCATGTGGTATATGCATCACTAGATTGCTCGGACCAAACACTCTACAGTGACAAGAGTCCATGCGCGGGTTCAAGGTTATTGCTGGATGTTCCAACCATATAAATTTTGAAGGATGTAAATATATGATTGAGAAAAACTCAGAAAGGTAGGTAACAAATTTAGTGGGGTTTGTTCAGTTATAGACGGAACAAACAAGGATGTCAAAGACAAGATTATTTTCATGTCTGTCTTTATGTTTGGTCTTGAAATAATCTTAGTATAGGATTAGCATAATTTGCTAAATATTTGATATAAAATTAATGATAAGCTAAAGATTACATTATTCAACTTAAAACATAAATAATCATGTCATGTTTTAGTGGTGTTAAGAATTGTCGTCATAAAGATCTTATAATAAGAGAGCGGATCTAAGTAGAAAGCATGTTCCTTATGTGACTGTCATCAGTAAATTAATAATCTTAAATGATATGTTATATAGTATAGATATGATATTTTTTGAGTAAATTACAAAAATCATCCTTTATGTATGACGTTTATTGCAAACTATGTCCTTTGTCTTCAATAATTACAGAAAACGTACTCGATGTTTACAAACCCTTGCAAGTTATGTCCTTTAGCCCTAACTCAGTTAATTTTTGTGGTTAAATCTGACCAAATGGACCTTACATGAGAGTAAAATGACCAAAATACCCTCATGTGGGGTCCATTTTGTCAGATTTAACCACAAAAAATTAACTTTGTTAGGGTTAAAGGACATAACTTGCAAGAGTTTGCAAACATCGAGTACGTTTTCTGTAATTATTGAAGATAAAGGACACAGTTTGCAATAAGTGACATACATAAATGATGATTTTTATAATTTACTCTATTTTTTATATGTTTATTTACCGTACAATCTATCAACCTATCATTGAAAAATGATACCTGGCCGGTGGATAATTTCTTTTTCAAGCGAGTAAAACAAATGATTCGAACGAGCAATTGTTCTGTTTCTAAATGACATCCTTCAAAATTCAAGACAAAATAAAATAATAAACTAACAAAAGTATCAAACTAAACTAAACTAATAAACTATTTTATTAATCAAACTAAATTGAAGGTACCATTGTTTTCCAAAAAACTGATTTAACTAACCAAAACACAATCACCAATCCAACTCTGACTAACTACTCATCAATCTCAATAATAATAATAAGAGTAAATTACAATTTTGGCCCATGTGGTTATACACTTTTACCTTTTTAGCCCAAACAAAAATCTTTTAATATTTGAGCCCACAACGTTTTTTTTCTAACCCTTTTAGGCTAAAATAGTAAAAGTGATATAACAACACGAGCCAAAATCATAATTTACTCTAATAATAATAATAAAATCTCTCAAATTTAAATTAATATAAGACCATTGAAATATCATCGTGAACTACTCTCATAACCCACTTGTTGGACAAAAAGTAATCAAATAATCCGACCCGGAACATGTGAACGTACTCGACGCATCATCATACGCGTAACTATACGCGCTCGGGCACGCCGCTTTAAACCTCGCCGAAAACTCTGTCGGCCCACACGTCGCCGGCGTTGCATGTTCACCGGTGCAACAAAACTCCGGCGTGTTAAACGCTTCACACGCGCTTTTACACGCCACCACCGCTCCACCACCGTCCACCACTCTCAACTGCTCCGGACAGTTAACATTCAGATCCGCCACACAGCCGGCGTACTGGCACTCGCCGGAACCGTCGCGTGTCGGTTTTATGCCGATGCCGACGTTGTAACCGTCGACGAGGCTGACGTCATAGAAGTCCTTATCACTATTGGTGACACCGCCGGCGAGTGTGAATTCCGCTAGTGACACCGGCGGTGTTCCGCCGCCGGTGCATGTTAGAGTGTTGCCGCAGTCGCCGGTGATGCAGTTTCCATGGCCGGATTCGTCGAATGTGCAGCCGGTTCTTGTCCAGAACCGGCCAGACCAGCCTGGCAGAGCCGAAAACTGTAAGGTTCCGCCAGGTGGTAAGGAGAATCCGCCGTTTCCTAATATTGTGCCGTTGTTGCCGGAGAGTGTTCCCGGCCAGATTGTGTAGGTGCAGCTGTTTTGTAAAGTGAAAACCGCTGCGAAAACCTCATTTCCTGCAAATCATGAATCATATAGTAACAATTATGAATAAGGTAACTGATGCTATCGGACTAGTGGACCAGTAAGGAGACCGGTTTGACGTCTGGTATGGTTCTGAAAACATTGCTAAAAACCTAAGTTACGAAAATCATAAACTAACAATTTTGATTAATGAATCATTGATTATTTGATTACATACATGATTAACGAACGAATATATGAATTGGATAACTGAATCTAAAATACCTAATTTTTTTTAATAAATAATTGTTTCATTCCAAGCACCAGAGCAAATTACATAAGGATAGCAACAGTATGATTAACGATCAGAAAGCGATAAAGAGGATTAGCAACAGTATGATTAACGATCAGAAAGCGTAAACTAGCAATCAGACAAACAGTTGCATTGCATTACATGACATTACATTATTACACTAAAATCCACAGGAATTAAACTGCAGTAGAAAGTGAGATATTAATCACCTGAAAGGAGAGCAGAGAGGAGGATGAAGAAGGCGGAACGTATAGTAATCGCCATTGAAGAAGTCAAGAAGAAGAAGAAGAGACTGATTGTGTATGTAGTGTAGAGAGAGTGGGGGATAGGGGGGTTGCAGTTAAGTTGGTGACAGTTTATAATAATGCGGGAACTGGCAAGCTTCAGGTGATTCCTTTCTCTTTTTGGGTGTAAATATATTTTGCTTTATCAAATCGAAAACTATATAAAAATTGATGTTACTCAGTAGTTTTAGTGGTCCAAAGACTGGGGGGACTTACATGGTGCTGATGCACAATATTCAGGTCTTCACAAAACAATACAAAAAATATGTTGTTCTGTAATAATGATAATAATAATCAAAACTAGTGTATTGATATTATGGTGTTAATTAATATTTTGTTTTATAAAAAAACATATACTAAGTAGCGTAATTATATGCTTTAGAGGTCGCAAGTTCGAATCCAAGCCAACACTGGTTTTCGTCCCACCGTGCGTTACGCGAGAGAGTCTCAACTCTTAATGCAGCGCAACATCTGTCAAGTGGCAGTCAGTGGTATGGTTTCCCAACCGCCCAGTGAGCGATATCTTGACGGACGTTAAAAAAATATGCTTCGAAGTATTGTTATCATGATTACTAACTTGCAGGGCCGTCCCTATAGGCTTCTAAATCTAGGCAACGGCCTAGGGCCTCCAAAAAATAGGGCCTCCAAAATTTTTTAAAAACCTTTATATAACATGTGTATTATGCATTAGATCCAAATAAATAACCAATTTTTAAATAAAAGAGCTTAATTCCAACTCCAACCAATTTGCAATTCGTATTTAATTTAGGCCGCCATCGTTATTTTCACTAAATGTAACATCGCACTTGCCCATTTTGCTCAATTCTGTTGTCGATTGAGGAAAAATTAGACGTGAAATTAATGGTGTCGCAAGGATAATCTAGGATGGTTAATAGCTATTTTTTTTATAGTGATCTCTATATATTGCGATTCACTTAATCAATGTTCTCCCTAAATTCCTAATTGATACTTTGAATCTTTGAATTTTGATATTGTGTTTGCGACTGAGACTTATAAGGAAAAAAAACAGAACCGATATTTTCTTTATACCCATTTAAAGGGCCTCACCTCTGTAGTTTGGTTAGGGCCTCTAAAAATGTTGGAACTAAAGGCAATGATAATATGGTATAATTTCTGTGTGTCTCATTAAGAAAATATTGACCCTATATATAGAGATTACATACAACCGAAGCCCTAATCTAAATATGGATGATTGCTAACAATATTCCCTATGATAAATGAGATATACATAACAGGTTTGACTATGTGCAATATTTCCGCTAATAGCCCCCCGCAGTTTGAGCGGGAGGTAAACACACGGTCAAACTGGACCGAAAAGAAGTGAAGAGCTCCTTGGAAAGACCCTTAGTAAAGATATCAGCATATTGTAGGGAAGAGGGCACATGCAAGACTCGAATATGTCCGACACGAACTTTTTCACGGACGAAATGAATATCAATCTCGATGTGTTTCGTTCTCTGGTGCTGCACCGGATTGTCGGACAGATAAACGGCGGAGACATTATCGCAATAGACGACTGACGCCCGTCGTAACGGGACGTGTAATTCAAGTAACAAGTTGCGAACCCATGTAGCTTCAGCCACTGCATTGGCCACTCCGCGATATTCGGCTTCGGCACTTGATCGTGAAACTGTGGGTTGCCGTTTAGAGGACCATGAGATGAGGTTGTCACCCAAGAAAACGCAATACCCACTGGTTGACCGTCGAGAATCCGGACAGCCTCCCCAATCGGCGTCTGAGTAAGCTACAAGTTCATGAGAAGCGGTGCGGATAAGCCGAATGCCATATTCAGTGGTGCCTTGGAGGTAGCGGATTATCCGTTTCATAAATGCAAAATGGGAATCCCGCGGGTCATGCATGAAAAGGCATATTTGTTGCACTGCATATGAGAGATCTGGCCTTGTGAAAGTCAGGTATTGAAGGGCACCTGCAAGACTCCGATAGAGGGTCGGGTCGTGGAACTGGTCACCGTCGGTGGCACTTAGTTTGGCTGCCAAATCCACGGGTGTGCAGCACGGTTTGCAATCAGTCATAGAGGCACGACTGATAATTTCCTTTGCATACTGAGACTGATTTAAGAACAAGCCATGAGGAGTGTGGGTGACTTTGATACCCAAAAAATGATGCAGCTGGCCGAGATCAGTCATAGCGAACTCCCGAGAGAGCGTTTGTATGATCTGCGAAAGGAAGGAAGTAGAAGATGCTGTAATAACTATGTCATCAACGTATAAAAGCAAATATGCCGTGTGTGGGCCGTGCCGGTAAATGAACAGAGAGTTATCGCATTTGCTGCTGTGAAACCCGTGGCTGGTGATGTAACTCGCGAACCGTGTATACCAAGCGCGAGGGGCTTGCTTCAAGCCGTATAGTGACTTCTTAAGACGACAAACAAAATTGGGGTATCTTTTATCAACAAAGTCAGCCGGTTGATGCATATAAACCGTTTCATTTAAGTGCCCATGGAGAAAAGCATTTTTGACATCAAGCTGATGTATCGGCCAGGCTCGAGTGACGGCTAATGACAGTACGGTGCGGATGGTGGCTGGTTTGACGACCGGGCTAAAAGTATCTTCGCAATCGATGCCCACGGTCTGTGATTTTCCATTAACTACAAGTCGCGCTTTATACCTTTCCAATGCTCCGTCTGATCTGAATTTGTGCCGGAATAACCACATACAACGAATCACAGGATGGTTATCCGGACGTGGAACCAACTCCCAAGTGTCATTAACCTGCAACGCATTAAATTCGGCTTGCATAGCCTGTACCCAATTCGGATCCGAAAAGGCTTTGGTGTAGTTAGTGGGAATGGGTGATATTGTGGTTGTGTGAAGATTAAGTTTGTGGGCTGGTCTGGAGGTTCCCGTTTTGGACCGGGTCGCCATGTGGTGAGTGTTTGAGGGTTGGGCCGTGGACTGGTGGGCAGAGGGGTGTTGGGCCAAGGGCTGTTGGGCCTGGGACTGTGGAACCGGAGGTGTAGGCTGGGCCGAAGTGGGGGGGTTGGCAGTTGCGGTTGTGGAGGATTGGGTGGAAATTTTTGGTCTTCGGCTATAGGTGATAGGCTGTGGTGGTGGTGGTGCAGGTGGGGAGGGAGGTGGGTGGTGTAGTTGTGGTGCTTTACGGTTGGGTTGGGGTAGCGGGTGTGATGGTTGGGGGTAGGTGAAATGGATAGGGACCGGATCATCAAGAAATTGGAATGATTCGACCGGTTGTGGGGAGTTATAAGGAAAGGTTTGTTCATCAAAAGTGACGTGGCGGGAGATGGAAACTTTTCCGGTTGTTGGGTCAAAGCATCTATAGCCTCGGAAATCGGGAGGATATCCGAGGAAGATGCATCGGGTGGCACGAGGGTGAAGTTTGTGAGGTTGGGTAGCGGAGTTGTTGGGATAGCATGCGCACCCGAAGACACGTAAGTGGTCGTAGGAGGGGTGGCGAAGGTATAAGGCGAATGTAGGGGTGAAAAAGTTGAGACGTTTGGTGGGCAATATGTTGTGTAGGTAGGTAGCGGTGTGAAGGGCTTCCACCCAAAAGGTAGGTGGGAGATTGGCATGAATGAGGAGAGAACGAATGACATCGTTAAGGCGACGTAGCATACGTTCGGCACGTCCATTTTGAGAGGACGTTTGGGGACACGCAAACCGGAAAATAAGGCCATGTTGGTGAGCGAATTCTTTGAAGGCGTTGTTGTCGAATTCGCCTCCAAGATCGCATTGAAAAGATTTGATGTTTCTATGAAATTGGGTTTTAATGAGGCGGTGAAATTTAGTAAAAGTAGGAAATGTTTCTGACTTGTATTTTAACGGGTAGACCCAAACAAAATGTGTAAAGTTGTCAACAAGGACCATATAATATTTGTAACCACTTTTACTAAGTACCGGTGAGGTCCATAGGTCACAATGAATTATGTCAAACGGTGCAAATGTAATAGAAGTAGAAGAATAAAATGGCAAACGTTTACTGTTCGAAACATGACAAGAATCACAAAAGGTAGAAACCTTTGTTTTATTACATGGAAAATTAAAATGACGAATAAGCGTGTCCAGAACTTGTGCACCGGGATGTCCAAGTCTGTCATGCCATGGGAAAGACTGAGAAGTAATGAGACAAGCGGAAGGCTCTGGTGCGGTAAAGGTGTAGAGGTCCCCTGTGCTGTTATGGCGCGAAAGGTGGTCGCCAGTTGTAAGGTCCTTCAAAGAAAAACCATACGGGTCAAATTCAACAGAAACATTATTATCACGGGTGAAACGACGCACAGATAAAAGGTTTTTAATGACTTTAGGAGTGTAAAGTATATTTGGTAAAACATAGTTTCGGTTGGGTAGGGTATGAAAGCCAGTACCGGATCCGAGTATAGGTAAACAATTGCCATCGCCAACCAAAATTTTAGTGCGTACAGGTAATGAAGATGGGATATGGATCATACCTTGGTGAGCAGTGAGATGCTCAGTGGCACCGGTGTCCATGGTCCAGGTGGGTTCTGGTTCGTTGAGCACCATAGTAGTGAACGCTGCACCGAGGTCCGAAGGATTCAAAGCATCAAACTCTTGCGCAGAACCGGCTGGATTATAGAACCCCTGTGCAATGGAAGCATGAGCAGGCTGTGATGCGGCTGGGCCAGGTTGCGGTTCCGAGGAAACTTGTGGTGGGCCGGTCTGCTGATCAGTTGGGCCGTAGGCTGCTGTATTAAATGGATCAAAACCAGGAGGCGGGTATTGGGCTGCATAGTGGGCCGATGGAGTGTTAGGGGCAGGTGGGTTTTGTGGAGGGTTATTAGGCCTGTAGTTGGGTTGGGTCGGGTAGGGACATGGCGGAATGTTCCACCAAGCCCAAGGAGGGTAAGTGTTGGAAAAGTGAGTGGGATTGTTTTGGTTATATGTGTTTGGCTGTGAAGGGCGGGTGCCGCCTCCACGTCCGCGGCCACCCCGGTAAGACCGAAATCCTTGTCCCCGACCACGACCCCTACCCCTATTAGAGTAGTAGGTCGGATTGGTTGAAGGGTGCGGCTGAGATGGGGCGTTCGAAGGCACAGAGGCAGCAGCGAGGACGGATGATTGTTGTTGCTGACGGGCTTCAACGCGGATCTTTTCATCGTTGAGCATGGTCCGTGCCGTGTCCCAGTCAGCTTTGTTCTGGTGGATTAAAGCAGCAGTGGTGTCGTATTCGGCTGGTAACCCGCGAACGAGTTGGAGAACCAGCCGGGATTCGGCAATGGGTTGGTCAACATCGGCCAACTGGTTAGCGAGATCCTGCAGCCGGGTGCAGTAATCGTCCAGTGATGAACAGGCAGCCAGAGTCAGATTCACGAAGGTTGTTTCTAAAGCCGCAGCGCGGGCTTGTTTGTTACTCAGATAGATTTTCTCGATCTGAACCCAGGCTTCACGAGCAGTCGTGACTGAGTTGATCACACGGCCAACCATAGAGTCGGTGACCGTGCTGAAAATCCATTGAAGGACGAGAGCGTCTAGTTCTTTCCAGACGGGATATTCATCAGCAGATTTGGCCGGAGCCGGGGTCCCGTCAATATGATCCAAAACTTTGTACGCCATGGCGTGGAGTCGGAAAAGTTTTGTCCAAGATGAATATGTCACCTTGGTACCATCAAGTGTGCGGACTTTGGATGTGATGTTGGAAACCGAGTAGGCCGGGTGAAGGGCCACCAGTTTTGGTTGAGAGGCTTCGGGTTTATCTGTGTCTTCGGGTTTATCTGTCATCGTAACAGCAGATCAGAAAACAAAATGAAGGGGATGATCGGAAGTTGTGGCGGCAGTGATTAGGGTATAGAGCCAAGGCTCTGATACCATAAAGGCAATGATAATATGGTATAATTTCTGTGTGTCTCATTAAGAAAATATTGACCCTATATATAGAGATTACATACAACCGAAGCCCTAATCTAAATATGGATGATTGCTAACAATATTCCCTATGATAAATGAGATATACATAACAGGTTTGACTATGTGCAATATTTCCGCTAATAGGAACAGCCTGCTAACTTGGAATTGATTTAAAGAAAAAATAAAACACCATCTGTAGAAGCTTGAAGTGTTTGTATGTGAATGTAAAACCCAAGTCTAAACCAAAATAACTAAAGCACCTTGGACATTTGGCTTATTACATTACGTACTTTCAGGGGTGGATACATATACTGGCTTTTTTTTTCTAACTACAAAACCACTAAGTTTTCAATTTTGTTTTGAATTTTTATATAAATGTTTATTTATTTATAATTTCAAATTAAGTGCCCTAAATGATACATATGTGCAACTTGGTTTCTATGCGAGGTATAAGGTAATTGTGACGAAAAAAAAAGCCACTACATAATAACTAAGTTTCATAATTGTTTCATTTAAGTTAATAAATCTAAAAATTATGTAGGGGTGCAAACGAGCCGAGTCGAGCCCGAGCTCGATTAACTTATGAGAGTTCGGCTCGATTCGAGCTTTGTCTTCAAAGCTCGAGCTCGGCTCATTTGTATTTTCTCAAGCTCGAGCTCGGCTCAGGCTCGACTCATTTATTAGCCATTAATTAGTATATTAAATAAAAAAATAATACAAATAATAGACTTTTTAGGCTCGCAAGCTCGATAAGTGAAGCTCGGGCTCGTTTACTAAATAAGCTTATTTTTAGATTCGAGGTCGGCTTGTAAACAAGTTTAAATAAGCTCGGCTCGACTCGGCTCGTTTACACTAAGGCTCGACGAGCCTAACGAGCTTCACATGCGAGGCTCGAGCTCGGGCTCGATAAACAAACGAGCTTCGTTTTGAGGCTCAAGCTCGGCTCGGGCTCGATAAGGCTCGGCTCGTTTCAAGCTTTTTCTCGAGCCGATCTCGAGTAGCTCACGAGCCACTCGGCTCGTTTGCACCCCTAAAATTATGATATTTTTCAAACAATGAAACTCCAAGGATATTTATCGTTTGAGAAAAGTATGAGTGGCTTTCTTGAAACAGTACAGAAACTTAGTTATCATTCTGTGATTTATACCTATTAAATAATATTTGTTACGTTAAATAGGGTTGCATGTACAAAAGAGAATCATAGTAGTTAATAAGAGTGTGAAGGGAAGAGTATTTATTACTAGTTAGACTACTCGGTGTGGGAAGCGGCCTAGGAATAGGTAGAACTAAAGGAATGGGAGATAATGACAGTCGATATCAACTCGTATCCGGAAGAAACCGCCCAGTTTTGCGTCAACATGTAGCTTGCATAGGTTTCTTTATTTTAGTTGTGTCAACATGTAGCTTTGCATAATTGCGATTCCCCTTGACCATTTAAGTTGCCCCACTACACTTTCTTTTTTTCTAAAATTTGTGAATAAATTCAATTTCTCAACCAATATATGATTATTATTTTAGTTTTGTAATTGCTTATCAAACTTTTTAAGATAAAACTTTGTATCTCCTTACTAAATTTATATCATTAACTAATTATACAAAACCAAACATTGAAAACTAGTCGACGCAAAGTGTAAAGCATACTACTGACAATCCAAAGCAGACCCGGCTAGGTCAGTTTTGGCATGGATGTAGCCAAATATGCATAAAATACATATCAATCCAAGCCGGAGCGGGCTAGGTCAAGGCAAATCTAAGACCAGCCGGGTCCAGAAGCTGTAATGGCATGGTGGTGGTGGTGAAATATGCATAATAAAAGGGAATGCATGTAGTAATAGTTCTTACCAGATAAAACATAAAGTCTCTCCAAAACAAAACAAAACAAAACACAACATTCTAAAATTCTCGATTTTCCTGCGTCAACTAATAATTAGCCATGGATACGTTTGTAGCTACTAACTCCTTGTTCGGTACAAACTCTTTTCATGTAGGGCCATTTATCAAGATTTGCCTCAAACCACTCATGAACTTTGCTTTTCTCGCCTCATTAACTCCACAAACTGATCAAATACTGCACATGGAGGATATGAAGTATGTTAGGTAATTAGAAGAACAAAGCATACCGAACAAAATTCAAGAATGTTCCCCACCCCACCAAGATTAACATAAACAAGAACTTCAACGTTAGTTAATCAACCAATTTGTTTACAACTTAAAAATCTAATCATGTCCAAAGCAAATTAAAAGAAATGTTAAGCAAGTAGCAACCTACGAGCAAATCTAATAGCCTGAGTGACTGATAGTATATGGATTGTAAAGAAAATAAAGAATGAAGACGCACCGAGATCTGAATCGTGAGGTCCAGGAGACGCTTCAGGATGGTACTGAAGAGACATGAGTTTTTGTTGCGGAAAAGCGAGACCCGCACAGCTTCCATCATTGAGATTCACATGTGTTACTTCCACTCCACTCGGAAGTGATTCTGGGTCAACCGCATAATTGTGATTCTGCAACATAAGTTTTACATCAGAATAAGTAATTATTTCAGAGAATTCAAGATACATAATAAAGTACATATAAAATTAATCCTATTAAAGAGGCAATTTCATATATACCCCTACAAACTTGCAAAATATCATATATACCCTTGCAAAATTATAAATATCATATATACCCTTACAAAATAGTTGAAATATCATATATACTAAATTCATTAGAAACAATTTAATAAATGACCCTTTTACCCTTATTTTTCTAAAACTTTGAAATCTTATATATAACCTTTAACTTCAAATATTATATTCACTCATTTCTAACTTAAATATTATACATGAAGAATACTATTGTTTATGGGGGAAAAAGGATAAAAATAAATTTAAGCTTAAAATGTGTTATATAAAAATATGAAGGTAAAAGATGAGCATATATGAAAACTTCAAGTTAAAAAAAGAATGGTAAAATAATTATTTATTAGATTGTTTTTACTAAATTGGGTATATTTGATATTTTAACTATTTTGTAAGGGCTGATATATATAGTTTTGATTGGGTATATATGTAAATTTTCAAGTTTGTAAGGGTATATATGAAATTAATCCTATTAAATACCTGTGCACTAATCTCAACACTTCCGTTCCTAACATTGCGAACAGGATGATTTCCACCATGATGACCGAACTTCATTTTATATGTTTTCCCACCCAATGCTTGACCGAGTAACTGATGGCCCATGCAAATTCCGAAAACAGGAACTTTGCCGATAATCTCCTTCACGGTCTCGACAGCATACGGAACCGCAGACGGGTCACCTGGCCCGTTGCTGAAAAGAACTCCGTCTGGTTTCATTTTAAGAGTCTCCGTTGCGGGCCATGTTGAGGGAACAACAGTTATTTTACAACCGTAAGATGCCAATCGCCTCAGTATATTGTGCTTGATACCAAAATCATAAGCCACCACCTTCGTTCAAAAAACAAAACATAATTAAACTACAACAAATATAACAGAAAAATACATTCTCTATTAAATCCTCAACTAGGGCTTTAAACGAACCGAACGTTCAGCGAACAATTCGTGAACCATTCGATGAGAAGTTCGTTTACGTTTGTTCGTTTAATAAATGAACGAACATGAACAAGAAATTTTGTTCGATTAGTTAAATGAACAAACATGAATACGAACAAATGTCTCGTTCGTTCAATTGTGTTCGTGAACGTTCGGTTATGTGTTTCTGAACATTCATGTTCGTTTGTTTATGTTGTGCATTAAAGTTTTTTGTACATTTATTTATTTTATCTACACTTTTTATATTCTTTAATTTCTATTTATTTTATTACTCTAACAAATAAAATATTTATGCACCCTCCCGCCATCCACCTCTAGCCTCCGCGGCCTTCACCGATTTTATTTTTGTCCGTTTGTGTCCGTGACCCGTTCATGAACACATTCATTTCCTTAATGAAAGAACAGGAACAGAAAATCTCGTTTGGTAAGTGTTTATGAACCACCATTCATGAACACGTTTTTTTCTTAATGAACAAACACGAACAAGGCCTTGTTCGTGTTCGTTCGTGTTTGTTTGTTTGGTTCGTTCAGTTCGTTTGCAGCCCTATCCTCAACCAATCTAATTGAAAAATACTAACATGGAAAGTCTCCTCATGTCTTCGATTGGAGTTAAAATCCCACTCGAAACCGGTTTTTTCAACCCATTCATAAGGTTGCTTGCATGAGACACTAGAAATTAGATCCACACCTGCAAAAAATGTCGAACAAAACCAAGTTACCAACATTGTACCTGACCGAAATTTCCCATACGGATAGTCAAGACCGTAATTAGTTAATTACCTACGATGTCCCATGTGCGGGACATCTCCAAAAGTTGTTCATCTGTTTTGGACTCTTCTGTGCTCAAGACACCAATCAGGCTTCCGTCTTCTCGTAACCGGCGGGTAATTGCACGAGTGTCAACATCATCTGTTCCGTAAAAAACAAGAGTAACCATGAAAACAAATCCTAAGGTAGGTGGACTAGATTATTATATAATACGAGACGGAGAATAACAACATACATATTCCCATGATGTTCCGTTTTGACAAATAGTCAGAAAGTGACTCCGTGCATCTATAGTTTGACGTGCTGGAGAACATATTTCATCAAAAAAAGTCAAACTTGATTGACCTTGACAATAACTAAACAAAATCATGAAGCAAGATTACTAGCATACCTGATACTCAAGCTTCTAATTATCAAACCAGCTAGGAAGCATTGTATTGATTCTTCATCATCTACAAACATATACTTGTTTCGATGAATATAACAACTTTGTCATACTAAAATACCATGTTAATATCTTATTTTACCTATATTAACACCCGTATTGCCAATGTGTGGGTTGGTCATCAAGACAAATTGGCCTGCATAGCTGGGGTCGGTAAGAATTTCTTGATACCTGCGAATACAGAAACCAGACACATAAACATACATCATCAAGATCTCAAATATGTTAAAAAGTGTAACTCCGTCTCACCCTGTTAATGAAGTGTTAAATACAACTTCACCAACTTGAGTCCCGGAAGCACCGAATGATTTGGCTCTCCAAACAGATCCATCTTCGAGCACGAGTCTAGCATCCGCAAGCTTCCAAGGAGCTTACATATTACCATGTTTGATGCACGAGAGGTCAAAGGTTATGTGGCTACAAGTAGAAAACTTTACTGACTATACGTCTAAACTTACATGTTAGATTGAATGTAAAGCATATTTGTTTATTTCATTAAATTATGACAATTTGTATAAGTTTGTTCATTTACATGCAATCAAAAGTCAAAAGTGTTCCAAGGTTGATCATACAATAAGATAACTATTAGCTGGTTAAGTGGTTAAGAACTTACACATCAGACAATGGAAGATCCACATTCTCCTATGAACAAACAAGTTGGAGTTGTTTAGATATTGGAGCCTATTTCCCTCATCACAAAATTATGCCTGATTTTATATTATGCTACAATGTCATTTTGATCTTGTATGATGCTCAACTGTGTAGGAGTTCATGTAGTTACGGTTATATTAATAATCGGGGAGTTAAAATACTCGGTTTTATAAGGTACTTCAATCTCTTATTTGTTTTCTAATTGCTCATCCTAGTCAAATTTGAATATATACTATGTATTATCTATATAAGAAATGTGATCGTTAGATTCTGGCTTAGAGATCAAGTAATATAGTGATATTTGAGTCCACAAGTTGTGTGGCGTGTTAACCTTTATGTGAGATGCCTTACATTGTCTTGTGTGTGATGGTGAAGATATCTTAAGCTTTCTAAGTGAGAGGCCCTGATCGCAATTCCACCCACTGGTTATGAGTTTAGGATTACATACCATAACCACAGGAAATTATTCAAAATGTACACATGTACAGTCACAAACGGATTAGAAATACAACTGGCATGCCATAAGGCATTACTTAAAGAACCTTTTACTAAACATGCCAAGATGTAGTCCTGTCTTTATATGCATGAAAACGAGCACAAATCGAGCAGAACAAAGATTTAATGCATTACAAATGTCCAAAACCATAAACAATTAAACATTAAACATTAAACAAAACTTGAACTTCAATAAAGATAACTTCACACATTGACATGAATTTATACAGATAGAAAAGACTACCAGAAACTGCAGCACCCGTGGAGGCAGAACCAGTGGAGCATCTCACGGTAAATGATCTAACTTGTAGTGACTTTATGGTAGCCGGACTCGAAAGCAAAGGCCGACTAGTCACAGAAAGATACACTGCATTCGTTGCCATTCTTGTTGTACTGCCTCCTTTTCCTTTTTATGTAACCGCTAGCTAGAACATAAACAAAATTCGTCAAAATGATCAATCAGTCCGTCACACACCCAAACAAGAATGAATTATGACAAAATCGACTTAATTTCGCACTCAAAAGGATTAACCTTAAGCTTTGAAAATCAATATGAATCGTCTTGATAAAAGAGTACTCTACCAAACACCAATTTGAATTGAACATTTGAACAATAACATCTATACGCGATCTCAATGTGAGTAGTATCGTAGTCTAGTTTTCAAAGGCGAACACTCAAGGTCACCATGGGAATACAACTTGAATTGTAAGTGTTTGTACGCGGTACTTCAACGACAATTCCAAACATAAATTAGAGACTTCCAAACACTACACCCTAATGACAATGCCCATCATTTACAACCATAAAAACCGAGGCTACTTACTAGTTACTATGAACATGTAGCAAGCAAGCTAAGTCAACAATAACTGATAGTCCATGAGGAATAGTCAACGGTGTTGACTTTCATCAAACACATAAAATAGTTGAGTTGAGGCTACACTATTACTACTAGCAGATGAAACATACAAACAATAAATGTGAGCATATATATTTTGGTAACTGAATATGAAAAACGGAGATACGATATGAAAACCCTAAAATTAACAATTCGTTCAACCGCGAATGAATCAGATAAACATAGATAACTAAATTTAGGAACTTTTATTATACATGCAGAATTGAATTGAATTGAATTGAATCGAATCGACGGTGTAGAATATAGATTAAAGGAATTGTGCTTACCTAATGTTTGTTATACGGCAATGGCGGATGATTGGGGTTTAGCACGGTAGATTAAACCCTAGATTATCTCTGTTTTGTGCGAGAGAGACGACACAACTGTAACTTTGAAGAGTTAATGGTAGAAAGGTCCCTGAACTATTGTAAAGTTAATCAGCCCTTGTCTTTTAAGTTTTGAACATATGTTCCTTTAGTTCACTTGGTTCCTTTTGTTATCTACGATGTGATTGCATGTGTTTTGAAATCACTACGGCCGAGTTGTGTACGGAACCACCGACAATAACCGAAAGAAAATCAACTAAAAAAGTTGTATGGTAATGATGTTGTTCATATGAAACCCGTGGTCAGAGATGAGCAAATGGTACTGGGTACCGGTAACGAATTTCCCTGATTCGAAAGATCTTAAGTAACAATTCAGTACCGACTTTTGGCGTTCCTGGTACCAATTTGCTACCAGTTTTTACCTTCATATACCGGTACCATAACCGGTATTTTCGGTACCAGTAGCGACTCGGTATCGCTTGACACCGAGCTCATCCCTACCCCTGAAACTAAAAAAAAGAAATCATTAGAAGTTAAGAAAATCAACAAAAAAAGTTGTATGATACCGTTGTTGTTCGTACGGTACCCGTGATCAGGGATGAGCAAATGGTACCGGGTAGCAGTACCGAATTTCTCGAACTAAAGGATTTTCAATATCAAGGCTGGTGTCGGTTTTTACCTTCATGTACCGATACCGAACAGGAGCATACCGGTATTTTCGATACCAGCACCGGTAAATTTGAAGTTTTACAAAGCATTATATCATATTATTAAAATACCGAAAATGAAAAAAAAGAATACAAAACATTGTATCATATTATAGCATTTACAAAGCATTTTATTGAAATCGTATTTAAAAGTTATAAAATGAGAAAATATGTGTAAAATAAAGTAATAATAAAATAAATAAGATAATATGCAATTTTGTTACTATTCATAATGTATAAAAGGAAATTTAATATATATATATAGATAATTTTACTATTTGTTACTATTCATTGGCTTTATATATGTATAAGTGACCGCTAAAATGAGAACCATCTCGAGTTGTAAGAACCGTGAGAACTTTTTGATCCGGGGCGAGGTGGACCAAATTTTTTTTCATAAACGTAGATGCGTGTATTATAAACACATTTGTAAAAAAAATTCAAAAAAAAAAAAAAAATGTCGTGTGTGTAGTTTTGAGCACCACAAGCTTGTGTTTACGGGTACCGTAATTTTCCGGTTTAATTTACGGTATCCGTAAACACAAACTTGTGGTGCTCAAAACTACACACACGACATTTTTTTAATTTTTTACAAACGTGTTTATAATACACGCATCTACGTTTCTGAAAAAAAAATTGGTCCACCTCGCCCCGTAATATATATATATATATATTATAAAGCATTTTATTGAAATCGTATTTTAAAAGTTATAAAATGAGAAAATATGTGTAAAATAATGTAATAATAAAATAAATAAGATAATATGCAATTTTGTTACTATTCATAATGTATAAAAGGAAATTTAATATATATATATATATATATAACTAGGTTATAACCTCGTGTATTACACGGGTTGAATAAATGCATTTTATAACTAAATAATAAAACAATATATCTTTAAAAATCTCATTTATTGCATGGTTTGAATAAATGTAATTTTATATATTAAATAATAAAAAGTTATATCTATAAGAACCATATGTATTGTACGGGTTGAATAAATGTAATTTATATACCAAATAAAAAAGTTATATCTTTAAAACTATGTGTATTACACGGGTTGAATAAATGTAATATTGTTTACCAAATAATAAAAAAAAAGTTATATCTTTAAAAACATTCGTGTATTACACGGGTTGAATAAATATTATTTTATATACCAAATAATAAGATAATTATATTTAAAAAAACTAATGGATATACTCAGTACACCATAAATATGGTGATTACGGAGATGGTTATTGAAAAGAAGATACAGTGGTCAAACATGTTATTCAAGAAGCAAATAAGCAGCTATTTGAGTGATAAAATATAGATTATATTTTAAAAAAACCCGTAATAATTCTAATATTATATATAAAGTAATACTGAAAGTTATATATAATTTGTTTAAAAATTATGTAATAAAATCAATATAATAATTTTTTAATAATGAAAATAAAAATAAATAATATATTATCACAAAGTTTGGTTTTGGTGATAAATAATTTGGCTATTTAAAAGTCTCTTAAATTAGAATTTAAATTTAAGGATAATATTTTATTAGAAAAATAGAAGTATTTTATTCGACATTTAAAATAGGATAAGATTTAATATTATTTTTTTATTTAGTTAATATAAGATAGCAAAAAATATATGATTGAATAGTTGGGGTAAAAGGAAACTAAAAATTGTAGTTATTATATAACATGTTAGGTAATATAAATAATGCAGATAATATGATATAGAAAATCAAATAAATAATATTATATTGAGAAGTATACATTAAATTTAAACTAAATAATAATTATTTATAGTTAACTAGAAGTGTTTAAACTAAATAATATATAGTATGAGAGTTATCTATAATTAATTAGAATACATTAAAGTAAATAATAATTATCCATAAGAGATTAAACTAAATAATATTTAGTATGAGGGTTAAATACAATTAATTAGAAGAGATTAAAATAAATAATAATTATCCATAAGACATAGCCTAATATGATGACAAGTATCCCCAAAATGGTTTCTTTTATTATATAGTACTAGCGGTAAGACCCGTGTTGGTTTTTAGAAAACCATGCATAATACATTAAACAACGGATCTATATATATTTTTTAGAAGGGAATTACTTTCCCGAATGTTCATATCTGTTGGAAATGTGCTTATTAAACTTCGATACAGAAGCTGTAAAAGATCAAATGAATATACTAACAAACTTAAAATCTTTACTTTGAAAAAAATCAATACATGCAATGCAACTTGACTTTCAACAAACATTAACTACGATCAAAGAGCCTAATAAACTCCTAACATCTGCTATTAGCCTAAGCACTGTTACATTGTTAACCTCTGTTGAGCAGCATCTGTTGAATATCATCTGTTGGTCTTTAACATCTGTTGAGCCATAGCAGACCTTTGCTTTTTCAGATTTTGTCTTCATCAGCAGAGGATCACTTTGGCAGACCTTCGACATCGAACATAATCATAATTAGCACTTTTGCAGCTCATTGTAAAGGTATTGCATTGTAAACCTGAATACCCTTAGCAGCTCTCTGCTCAAAGCATTCATAATATAATATAACTAATTATTAAAAGGAGAACATGAAATTTGGCAATGAATGGATCTATGGTGTTAACAGCAAGCAAGAGAAAGATACCTTCGTATACCGACTCGTCTTTCTTCTTTTAGAAGTGTATATAGAACACCTGAAATAGATGTGACTTTGTCAAAGAAATCGAATTCTCTACCCAACATGAAAGATACCTTCGTATTAAAGATTAAGATAAAAAAAGTATACATAAAAAACAACTAACATACTTATATAGAATTCTTGAAACCATTTTTAGTACCCTTTTTTGCAGTCCTCACTGCAAGCTCCTTCGCTCTTAGCCAATGCTCGATTCTTGTTGTTAAAAGGAAACTCCTAAAAATAAAAAAAAATATGTTCATCATTTCAACTAATGACTTACAAAATCATGACTTTTTACTCTTAATTACCTTCATTGAAGCAAAAATAGTAGCAATGCAAGTAGACATTTTGTTCAAGCTAGCATCAAACTCACGCGAATTCTCATGAGGTTGACTCTGCATATCTTCTATAGCTCTGTCATGGTCAATTGTAAATCCCTAGAATTGAAACGCAACTAAATAAAATTCATGCATGACTAAAGAAATGATATACTTTTTCTATATAAACATAATATATAACGATTAACGAATAACGCCTACCTAACTAGAAGAAAAGGATGGGAATGCTATCTCTCTTAGAGCACCGATGTGTGGTAAAACACTCATGTCTTAACTCTCATATAAAAGTTCCTAATTTTGTTAGAATCCTACTTTTGACATAGTCATTAAAATTTTGAAATTGAGAATATATTAACTTATACCTGGTCGGGCACGGTAACAAAATGGGTCATTTAGGAAAATAGTCATGTTGAGATTAGTGAACCCTTTCACTAATCTGATTAGATATACCTATGCTCACCAATTTCAAAGACATTACCAAACAAAGAACAAACTACTTTTCATTCAAGTAGCGTTTCATCTAAAAGAAAATTCAGCAGCAAGCACACGATCTTTTTGTATAGGATTCCGAGTTGTTCCCGTTTCCTTTGAGATGCTACCCAATTAAACAAAAAGAAAAATCATACCAATCCACTATTTTGGGTTAAAAGAGTGTTTTGAAACCACTGTTTTGGGTTAAAACAGTATTGTTAAAACAGTGTCTTGAAACCACTTTTGGGTTAAAACAGTGGTTTCAAACACTGTTTTAACCCAAAAGTGGTTTCAAACACTATTTTAACCCAAAATAGTGGTTTCACTTTTTCTCAGGTTAAAACACTTCTACGAGATTTGTAACGCCTCGTAATTTAATTTTTAGAAAAAAAATAAAAAAGTTATTTTTGTACCATAATTCGAGGCGTTAATCATAATAAAATATATATATATATATATATATATATGTATTTACGTATTCGTTTTTCGTATGATCGACCATTTAAATAGATAATTATGCACAAAACGATACTTTTCTGGTTTGCAATTACGCGTGCAAACGTCAATTAACGACCCTACTCAACATATTTTCGATCCTAAAACTATATTTTACGACATTCCTACGACGCCCGGGTTCGGAAACGAACTTCGGGAAAGTGAGTGGGCCGCTTAAAACACGAGTAACGGGCTTGTGGGCCCTGGGCCCAAGCCCACTTGGAAACCTAACTATCTAAAGCATCATTCTTTCTTGTCAACATTTTTGGGGGAGAAACCCTAGTGAGAACCATAGCAGCCGCACACCACTCCCAACTCTATCAATCCCCTCTCTCGTCTGGGTACTGCCGGCTCCGGCAACCGGAGCCACTTCCGGTGACGAACAACTCCTCAATCCCCACCTGTTACGCTACACTCACACCTCCACTCTCCTGCGCCGGTGACACACACCCCTGAACCCTCCATTTCGTTGAACTGTTTCACCTAACACCCCCTCGCTCTCCCTCTGTTTCACCGGCGAACGACCAGGTGGCGGCGGCGGTTATTATCCGCCCTTCTTCTCCGAAATGCACACACCACGACCACTCTCTACTCTCGCTCATCTCTCTCTCGCATCTGTTTGGCAACCAGAACCTGACCAGCGGGAGTATCCAGGCGACAGTGGTGCCTCCGACGTCAATTCCTCCTCCGATAAAGGAGCTCTGGCAACCACAGTTCGAGTTAACATCTTTGGTAAGCTCCTCGACTTCTCTTTTCATTTTATTGACTTGGTTCGATCCTTTTCTTCCGGCTTGTTCTGTTGTCGAGTCAGGATGGTGATGAGGATAACTGTTGATGATGATAATCTATTGATGATGATGAAGATCTGGTGGTTGGTTCAGTTTCGGGACTCGGTTAGTAGGCTTAGATTCATGTGCGGGTTTGGTTCTGGTTCGGGTCGCATCTCGGTTCAGCTTCCGGTCGGGTCAGCGGCTCGGTCAAATCGGGTCAGACTGTAGGAACTCACGCCACACGATTCTGTATATTCTTCTAAACTGTATCGATACCTTTTTTTGTGATTTGTTTATTTCTACACAATTGGTTCAACATCAGATTGGTGAAGAAAACAAATTGTAAAGAATGGTGATTTTGGTTTTGGTTCAGTTTTAGTCGATTGTTTTTTTTTAAATAAAGAAGACGACTCCATAACTCACTTAAATGAATTAAAAAGCAAGTATCATCGATTAAGGGAATCATGAACTAAATCTTAAAACAATTACAGTTACATAACTTCAGTTTCGACGGTTTGTTTAAAGAGGATGACGACGTCATTCTAATGTGTTCTTATAAAATAGAAAATCAAACACTTTCACTTCTGTTAATACAACTTGTTTTTAGTATAACGACCATATTAAAGGCCACTGATACAGTTTATATGTAATTAAAATCTAAAGTCTCGTCGGGTAAACACGAGACTTGGTATTTTAACGACATAAATATTCTAATTGTATTGTTTTATATTTTGTTATCACAAAACCGCATCATATATAATTTGGTTATAAAATACATAGAAATAGATGTAATTACATATTGTTTTGTTATTGTTGACTTTGGAAATAATAATCGACACTTTGGCTGTCGGGATCGTCTAAAAACAGAGGAAACTCTGCCCGTTTTTCGTAAAATCGGTAAAACAAATCGTGTTAAATTTATAAAACGAAACCTATCAAATTCACCTAATTTTTTTTATTATAAAAATGAATATAAATGTATATTTATCTTTACAATACTCCTAAAATCTCCGAATTCTCTCTAATTCTTTGCATTGGCAAGGACAAGACTCGAATTCCTCAAGGACTAAAATGTGTCCTCGGTGTTCCATCATTCAACCTTCAACTCTTCACGGAATTACCAAAAGAAGCTTTGCAAAACTTTGAGCATACTCGATCCCTTTTATGCCTTATTACCTTTGGGATGCAATACATGTACTTTGAATCTAATATACAAACATGCTAGAATTCTGTTTATACAAATAATCTCTATATTTGCTCATACGTGTTATACTTGCAATCATACGTGTTATACTTGCAATCATACGTGTTAAATTCATATGATTGTACTTATTCATTGCCATGAAAAATCTGTTTAAAACATTTCTATACTTATACTCAAACTTGTATGCTCGCCAATACTTTTTTGTATTGAATTATGCTTTAACATGTATTGCAGGTTGTTGATATAAATTAAGGCTGCAAGGAATCTAGTAGGATTGCCTAGAAACGCATTTAAACTTTAATACTTGTTGTAGTGTAATTTATTTCCAAACATTTTGTAATTTGTTTCCAACCTTTGTATGAGATCATTAATCAATGAAATGGAACTTAATTACTTGAATACTTGTTGCATTTTATTATTTCAAACTTATGGTATTTCTAGTTCAAGCAATGTAAAATGTAATCATTAACTACTCGACACAAATAGCGTTATGAAGTCTCTTGCAATCTATTTTGTCTCACTATGATTTTTCCGCCATCGGTTGGGGTGTGACAAGATTGATGATGGATAGTGAGTTGTTAAGAAAGCCAAACCTGTCAAGTAATGGAGTGTGCATTTGCTTTGTCTTGAGGTGCTAGGACTTCAAGATTGTGTGAATTGCTGCTGAATATTATCCATTCCAGTCATGTATCCAGTTACCAGAACACTGACTCCACTGTTTAGGGATTCTTGAGCATCAACGGATTTGATCTCAGCCTTGAAGTCGCCATCAAGATGCACCAAAATTCAATATGTACATGTGGCGCGCACCTCACCTGCGGCTGAAGCCACTTTTTTGGCTGAAAAGTATGCTTCACATGACACCTGTCTTTTTCACCTGAAAAGTATGCCTCACTGTATGAATATAATGCCAGTTACATATGAAAAGGTCACATGGCATTGGTTGACATGTACATATAGAAAGAAATTACAAGCATCAAGTGACACCAGTGACCAGTCTTGTCCGCCCCTGGTTGCATGCGCTTTGAACTGATTGTGAGTATGCGAGGTAATATTGTTCTGTCATGTCTGATCGATTCACATAAACCAACATGATTTCATTTTTTGAGCACAGAATCCCAGAAGCTTCACCTGTCACACCCCAACCGATGGCGGAAACATCGGGGCGTGGCACTGAGCGAAACAGATTGTCCAGAAGTTTCCATAACAACTATAGTTACCAATTATTTAAAGCAACATTTCCCATACCATGTCATAAAAGATAACATAATTATTACAGTCAAGATCTAGTCAAATTGTTCTGTTCCGACAACTCAGATTTCAAATACAGACAATTGTTTATTTGTTTCTAGACCTTTCCTAGCCTCGATTTCACAGCAAGCCAAACATATAAACATCCTATGCACCTGTCACATACGTTAAAGTAAAAGTCAAAACACATAGTGTAAAGGTGAGCATACACGTTTGATAATAGCATATAGAGTTCGAAATCGTTACGCATAACCAGCATGTACACAGTGTGAAATGAAGCACGTAAGTTATCGACATGAACCTATCAATACCAATGATTGCGGGTTAACTGCCCAAGGCAGTTCGTAATACACACTCACCACTGTGAGCCATGTAACAAATTGTCCTTAACAACCCCTGAGTGAACAGGTGCTGAGTCCAAACAATAGTACTATCGTTGCTAAGGCAGGTAGACAACATTCCATGTGTAAACATAACAAACAAGCATTCATTAAGTCACGTATAACATGCGGTAACCGTTAGCGTTAAAGTATTGCGTAGTGTGTTCGATGTGATTTAGTATAAGTAACGTATGTAACACCCAAAAGTGCGTAAAGCAAAAAGGGTTCGAGTATACTCACAGCGATTGATGGATTGAAGGGAGCGCCAGAGAGTGAGATTAGCCTGATCAAAATGATAGCATAAAGGATAAGTGGCGTGTAAAACGATACAAAGTGTCAGTGGGTCGAACAGCAATCCGATCGGGTGGCCGGTCGATCGGATGACAATCCGTTCGGGTGGTCACTCGATTGGATAGTCACCTCGTTTGGGATGGATGTGTTTGTGTATGATGGCTTGTCTTTTGAAGTTTTCGTTGTATCATTTTGAAAATGGAGAAGTTTCTCTACCTTTTAGGTCGGTCGATCGAACAGTAGTCCGATCGGACGGCAATCCGATTGGCAAGGCTTCTCAGGTTGAGAACAACTTCACAGCAGGACGGTCACTCGATCGGATGGCTATCCGATCGGATGGTAATCCATTCGGAGTGAACATGTTGAAAATTGTTAAGTCTCTAAACGTTACACGATCAGACGGTTACTCGATCGGATGGCAATCCGATCGGGTGGTAGTCCGTTTCAACGTTCAGGTCCTTAATTAGTTTGAGAAAAATGGTTTAAGTATAGAACCAGGCGTAGCCCGATCAGACAGCCGGTCGATCGGGTGGCAATCCGATCGGGTGGTAACCCGATCGGACGGTAGTCCATTCCGACGGTCTGATCGTTCTAACACTGGTTTCTGTTTGGAGTGTTGTAGTTTTGAATGAGGCGTTTTGATGTCTTGTTTGCACAACGGAACCCTTATCTCATCCCAAGTGAGCTGGCCGGACAAGAATCACCCTGGTCTGAACAGTTTTCGGTTCGAGTTGGTTGTTTATGTTCAAACCCGAAATCAACTTCTCGTGGATAGAATCCAGATCTTGAACCAACACATCGACATGAAAGAGTAGAAGGTAAGAACAAGCTCCGTTTCTATCGGTTTTGAGTGCATTGAGTGTAAAAGAGTTGAAAGAAAGTTGGAAAACCATCTTTCAATCCTTTTCACCATGGATGTGTTCAGATCTATGAAAGATCTTTGTTCATTTGTGTGGAATTCGTTCAGATCTAAGTTGTTCTTGGTGGATTGAAGCCAAAATATGAAGTTCATAAGAACACCATGATGACATCATCCTAGAACAAGATTTAAGTTAAAAACTTACAAGAATCGCGAGAAATCTGAAGAAAAGTGGGCAAGAAGCGCTGGTCGGACGAGAGGTTCAGAAAAAGGTAAGTTTGTGATGTTGACAGGGGTATTTATAGGGTTTCCATAAAAGGAAAGGGGAGGAGAGGGCTGGTCGATCGGGTGGCAGCTCGATCGGCTGACCACTCGATTGGAGGGAACGACGCGATGGGTTTTGCGATTTCGATTCGCGTGCTGAGCGTTGCGATGCGATAGAGTTCCCTATTCAAATTACTTTTAATCCCAACTGCTATATCAACATACAATCATCCTTAATTGGCTTGCGTTTAGCGTTTGCGATTCGATTGCGATTGAGTTTCGATTGCGTTTTGATTATTCACCCCACATAAACATAATTAAACATGCACAAGTAACACATAAGGCACACACACACATAGAATAATATCCGGAACGCGTAATTCGAGTTGCGAGTGTGATTGCGATCAGCGATAAAGCGATAAAACATGCGATAAATATCGAATAAACCTTGATTATTAATAAGTACTCCACATAATACAACTAACGTAAAGCATAAAAGACTATATACGAGTCAAAGAAGTCAAAACAGGATTTGAGCAAGGAGTGACAGATCGCAATCAGCAATCTTGTCTCCCTTTGACTTCAATCTTGACTTTGACTTTGACTTTCGAAACACAGGGTGTTACAGCCTCCCCTAGTTGAGGGAATTTCGTCCCGAAATTAGGCCGAAGCCGTAACAAACAACTGCGGGTACTTCGCCTTCATGTCGCTTTCGAGTTCCCAAGTGAACTTTGTGCCTCGTTTGCCTTCCCATCGGACTTTCACAATGGGAATGTACGAGCGCCTGAGCTGCTTGGTTTGGCGATCCATGATTTCGACAGGCTTCTCCACGAAGTGTAGCGTTTCGTTTACTTGGAGATCTTCTAGAGGTATAATTAAATCATGCTCAGCCAGGCACTTTCGAAGGTTCGAAACGTGGAAAGTCGGGTGGACGTTATTAAGTTCCTCCAGTAGTTCGAGTCTGTAGGCGATTTTCCGATCCTTTCCAGAATCTTAAAAGGTCCAACATATCGAGGGGCTTGCGTCGTCTATCGGCGTAACTTTTCTGACGACTCCGAGCTTTCAGCAGATTGTCTCGAATTTGGAGGACTTTTTCAGTCGTTTCTTGCAGTAGCTCAGGACCGTTTAATTGTGAGTGCCCGATCTCGTGCCATACAATAGGCGATCGACATTTTCTTCCATATAAAGCCTCAAACGGTGCCATTTGAATGCTGGAATGATAACTATTATTATACGAGAATTTGACTAACGGAAGGCAAGTGATGTGTGCGAGTGTGTATATAAGTTTAAGTATATTTTAAGCCCTTTTTACACGTTAGTCAAGTTTTAAATTTATAAAACACGATATTTTACTAACACCAAACACACATATGGGCAAGTGCACCCATTGTGAGCGTAGTATAGTGTTGGCAAGATACCGAGGTCGTCCAAGGACACAAGAGCTTTTAGTACCGGTTTATCCTCAACGTCTAATCAAATCAAAAGTTAGAAAAATGTTTTTAAACTAGAAAAATAAAAACTAACTAAAATGTTGAAAAATAAAATAAAAGTAAAAACAGATAGACAAGATGAATCACTTGGCTCCGACTCGTGTTTAGTGTAACCTTTGATTATTTCCGCACTTTTGCACTTTTTTAATAGATTATCTTAGTTATTGTAGTAGGCCCCTCTTTTGAAGGTGACGTTACCCTCAACCCAGTAGTTTGAGTCAGCAAGGATACAATCCTAAAGGGTCGGATTATTGAAAGATAATTAATTAAGTTATTAATGCATATTATGGTAGGCCCCTCTTTTGAAGGTGACCTTACCCTCGGCTAAGTAGTCTGAGTCAGCAGGGATACAGTCCTAAGTAGCCGGGTTAAAGTATTAATAGTAGCTTACATATGAGGGGATCAAAGAGTTTGGACCCCCGCCATCCAATACCGGTGGGTATTGAAGGAGGTCCTACTAAATTTGACCCAGGTCCTTGCAGGATCTATACACTGAACAAGGCAAGACTCTTACCAAACCGTTCCCTTAACCCCCGACCAGGTAGCCAACATATCTCCATATAGACCATGGAGATATGAATGGTGAAAATATTTTATTTTATATAGACAGTAAAATAATGCCAAGACACCACGGACAAACGGTAAGGAAGAATCACCTTCAACATAAGAAACTAGTTATTAAAGTCATTAATACCTAACCAAGTAAAAAGTGCGAAAAGATTAAAAAAAGTATTACACTAGACACTTGTCTTCACCAAGTGATGTAAGAGACTTAGGCAAACATGGCCTTTGATTGTCAAGAACTCTTACGATCAATCTTGGATCCCGAGACGACTCACACACTCTACGATGGACGATGGATGATGGTGGTGGATGATGGTGTTGTGATGGTGGTGGGTGGTAGGTGAAGTGTGAGAGAGGTGGTGTGCCAAGGGATGGTTTGCAAATGAGCCAAGCACCCCTATTTATAGGCTGAACTGAGACTCGGGCACGGCCCCGTGTCCACCTTCCTTCTCTTTCTTCATTAACTGCAGTTTGTCTGCATTAGTTGAATATCCGTTTCACTATCTGAATTTGTATCGGAAAATCGGATATCCGAATTTCAAATATTTGGAAATTTGAATATCCGTTTCACTATCTGAATTTGTATCCGAAAATCGGATATCCGAATTTCAAATATTTGGAAATTTGGATACGGATTCAAGTAGTGAAATCAACTACCTAAAATTTTAGGATATCTATCCGTTTCACTCGTGGTGAAAGTATGTCTATGAAAGTATGAAACCATCACCGAAAAGTTATTTGTTGATTAATATTGTCGTAGATTTAAATGTATATATATTTTATAAGATTTTTTGAACAGTGAACTTCATTAGAAAAAAAGGGCGCGCCCTCGAATCAAGGGCCGCCAAAGAAACACTTACAACATATACAATGGATTAAGAACCCAGTACTTCCAAACAATACTGGAAAATTTAGACCTACCTTTTAACCACAAAAAAGACCAAGACTTAACCATCTCAACTACCTCGACGACCAAAACTTTAGCGTTCTGAGTTTTCCATAGCGCCCAGCAAGTAGCCATAACAATCCCTCTAATCACTTTTTAGCCCATTTACATCCTGGAACCTGCACGTGAATACCCAACATATCCTTAAAATCAAAAGCCATTATAGGCATAATTTTGCACCAGTGGCCCACTGCTGACCAAACGCCGAAAGAAAATCTACACCCTGTGAAAAGATGCATCACGTCTTCATCCCCAGTGTCGCGCAAACTACACGAACCAGCTTGAATATTTATCCGTCCTCTAATCAGTGTCGCTTTAGTCGGGATACGCTCCATTTCAGCTCTCCAAACGAAAAGGTTCACTTTGATCAGAATCCATGATTCCCATTGCATTAGATGCTCACGGCGGACCTCATTTCCTTTTCGGATCAATTGTTTCACCTTCGCCACGGAGAAAGTATCTTTATCATCCTCTCCCCATAACCAAATATCTTTTTGAGAGATTGAAGGAAAAAGGCAGATTCTGGATATCCAGAATAGAGATCGGTATAACAACCCTCAAAATATTTTCGACATCCTAATATATTTTAAAATATCCCTATACGTCCTAAAATACACCCCATATCCGTTTCACTCCTTGGTCTACGCGGGGCGCGAGCGATAGGCCAAGAGGCGACACCCGGAAACCGCTATGTGTCAACACGTGGCAAGGCTAGACCGGTGACAAATCAAGGCTAGGGCCTACCCGCCCTAGGGCGCGGGCCGCGTAGCCTTTGGCTACTTCCTTCGCGGGGCGTGACGAAGTCCAATTGCAGCCCTATAAATAGCAACGAAGGCCTTCAGTCCCAACTCGCTCACACTTCTTTTCTCTCTCAACTTTCTGTATAATTAAAGCTATTCTCGGGTATAATACCCCCCTAAATAACGAAGTTCTGCCTCGTTGTAAGTATCATAACCCCGGTTACGTATTAGATACGCTGCCCGATTGATCCAGGGTTCCGTAACGGCTGTCGAGGTTCTGCCCGACGTAGTCGTTGGAATGCCGTCTCAGGGAGGGTATTACTAATGTAAATATTGGGTTATTATACTAACACGTGTGCATTTGCGTAAATTATAGATAATCCCCAGGAAATCCTTAAAGGAAACCCTAAGACAGCAATGTGAGTAATCTCCTTTTTGCAAATTGTTTTTACAAAACCTCACTTAATTAATACTATATTAAACAGTGATTGAGTATTTGTATTCTACAATTATCGTCGGTATGTTGGGGTTTTGTATACAAAATTTGTTACTACCTTGCGAGGAGTAACATGACCACAAGTCGGGTTGACAGTACCGTGGGTGGTAATTAAGTAGATGGAAATAAATGTAATTGCGCGACTGCCCTCAATACTGTACAATGGTTTTTACTTAACTTGATTAAACTGTGATTCACTCACCAGTATTTTCCACTAACAAAATGTTTTTAAACGCGTTTCAGGTAACAAAATGTGAAAGCCAAATAGAAGCCAGCTGGACAGCACTGAAGGCTTGGAAAAGTGGCTATAAAGTTACATAAAATAAAGAGATGTTTTTATTAAATAAAAAAGGTGTATCCCTATGAAAATGTGTGTACTTAAAACATGGGATTTTTCCACGTGTTTAATATTATGAAAGTGTGGTATTTTACTCTGATAAAATATTTCCTAACTACGATTGTCACACCCCAACCGATGGCGGAAACATCGGGGCGTGGCACTGAGCGAAACTGATTGTCCAGAAGTTTCCATAACAACTATAATTACCAATTATTTAAAGCAACATGTCCCATACCATGTCATAAAAGATAACATAACAACTATAATTAACAAATACAGACAAGTTTTTATTTGTTTCTAGACCTTTCCTAGCCTCGATTTCACAGCAAGCCAAGCATATAAACATCCTAAGCACCTGTCACATACGTTAAAGTAAAAGTCAATACACATACTGTAAAGGTGAGCATACAAGTTTGATAATAGCATATAGAGTTCGAAATCGTTACGCATAACCAGCACGTACACAGTGTGAAATGAAGCACGTAAGTTATCGACATGAACCTATCAATACCAATGACTGCGGGTTGACTGCCCAAGGAAGTTCGTAATACACACTCACCACTGTGAGCCATGTAACAAATTGTCCTTAACAACCCCTGAGTGAACATGTGCTGAGTCCAAACTATAGTACTATCGTTGCTAAGGCAGGTAGACAACATCCCATGTGTAAACATAACAAACAAGCATTCATTAAGTCACGTATAACAAGCGGTAACGGTTAGCGTTAAAGTATTGCGTAGTATGTTCGAAGTGATTTAGAATAAGTAACGTATGTAACACCCAAAAGTGCGTAAAGCAAAAAGGGATCGAGTGTACTCACAGCGGCTGAATTAATGGATTGAAGGGAGCGCTTAGAGCGGATAATAGTCTGAACAGTTATTGATAACATAAGCGAAAGTTGGTGCGCAAAATGGTGTGAAGTGTTAGTGGGTCGAACAGCAATCCGGTCGGGTGGCAATCCGATCGGGTGGCCGTTCGCTCGGGTGACAATCCGTTCGGACGGTCATTCGGTCGGGTGACCATTCGAGTGGATTGTTACCTCGTTTGGGATGGATGTGTTTGTGTATGATGGATTGTCTTTTGAAGTTTTCGTTGTAGCATTTTAAAAATAGAGAAGTATCTCTACATTTCAGGTCGGTCGATCGAACGGTCGTTCGATCGGACAGCAATCCGATTGGTCAAGACTTCTCCTATTTTGAGAACAAGTTCACAGCAGAACAGTCACTCGGTTGGATGGCTATCCGATCGGGTGGCAATCCGCTCGGAATGAACATGTTGAAGAATTGTTTAAGTGTTGAAGTCAAAACATTACATGGTCAAATGATAATCCGATCGGACGCCAATCCGTTCGATGTTCAAGCCTCACAAGTTGGAATAAAAGTTAAGTGTGGGACCCAAGGTGCAATCCGACCGGGTGGCTGTCCGGTCAGGTGGCAATCCGATCGGACGGCAATCCGTCCCAGATGACCTGGTCGTCTTCTTCCTTGGTTGTTTTGTTAGTTTAAAGTTTTGAAGTGTTTAATGAGGTACATTGATAGCATGCTTGAACAACGGAACCCTCGACTCGGCTCAAGTGACTCGACCGAACAGGAATCACCCTAGTCCGACCGGTTCACGGCTCGAGTAGGTAGTTCATGTTCAAACCTAAAGTCAATACCTCTTGGATAGAATTCATATCTTGAACCGATACGACACCAAGAACGGGTAGAAGATCAGAACAAGGTCCGAATCTATCGGAGTTGAGTGCATTGAGTGTAAAAGAGTTGAAAGAAAGTTAGAAAAACCATCTTTCAATCCTTTTCACCATGAATATGTTTAGATCTATGAAAGATCTTTGTTTATTCATGTGGAAATCACTCAGATCTAAGTTGCTCATGGTGGATTGAAGCCAAAACATGAAGTTCATAAGAACACCATGGTGACATCATCTTAGAACACCTCAAATCTAGTGATTTCACTGTTAAAAGTTAAGATTTAAAAGATAGAAACGTGTAGAAGGGCATGTAGATTAAGAAAGTACAAAATTTAGGTGGAAACCTTACAAGAATCGAGAGAAATCTGAAGAAATGTAGGCTGGAACGAGTGGAGAGGGAGAGAGAGCTGTCAACATCAAGGATGTGACAAATGAGGGGTATTTATAGGGTTTCCATAAATGGAAAGGGGGAAAATGGCTGTTCGGTCGAGTGGCACCCCATCCGGGTGACATGTCGGTCTAGTGGCAATCCGACCGGATGGCACCTGGGTGGGTGCAGCTCGGTCGAGTGGCACTCCGATCGGATGGCAGTTCGACCGGGTGGCAACTCGGTCGACTGGCCACTTGGTTTGAGTGCACGACACGATGAGCTTTGCGATTTCGATTCGAGTGTCAAGCGTTGCGATGCGATAAAGTTTCCTTTTCAAATTACTTTTAATCCCAACTACTATATCAACATACAAGCATCCTTATCTAACCTTCGTTTTTGCGTTTGTGATTCGATTGCGATTACGTTTCGATTAATCGTCACAACAACAACATAAACATAAATAATCGTGCACAAGTAACACATAAGGCACACACACATGTAATAACAATAAACAGTCACGTAAGTCGAGTTGTGAGTGCGATTGCGATAAGCGATAAAGTGATTAAATCATGCGATAAATAGCGTTTAAACCTCGATTATTAGCAAATACTCCACATAATACAACTAAGGTAAGAACAAAATTAGACTATTTACAAGTCAAAGAAGTCAAAACATGAATTGAGCAAGGAGTGACAGATCACAATTAGCAATCTTGTCTCCCTTTGACTTTATTCTTGACTTTGAATTTAACTTTGAAACACGGGGTGTTACAAAGATCCTGATGTGATTCCGCTTCCAAAATGATAAACACCTGGATACCACCGAAACTGGCCGCGGCCGCCCGTTCCCTGGTTGTTAGGGGACGGGGGTTGCAACAGTAGGTGGTATCAGAGTTAAGCCACTGATTCAGCCACATAAGTGTTCTGCTGACACCAAGATATTATTCGAAATTTTTGGAAATAAATTACGGAACTACGTGCATATTTGTATTTTATTGTTATGTGTTATTTGACTATTTGTTAGTTTACAGTATGAGCGACCAAGGACCCTCCGACGCCTATCGTCAGTTGTCCAGCTCACCTAGGAGCAAAGGCACCTCTTCACAGCCTGCCCTCTCAGGGTATTCAGCTGACAATGAAGATGGGATATTCGTGTTTAAGGATCAGTCTGAAGAGTCATTCCCTCCTAAAAAGAGAGGATGGTTCAGTAAGGGAGCACATGAGCGTAGGAAGAGAATGAAAAAGTTACAACAACAGCGAGTTCTAGCAGCCGCTAAGAGAGAAACAGATGCTCACACCCAAGATATGCTTAATATGAGTTTAGCCAATTTCCATATCTTAGCAACCACAGCTGCCGACCCAAACCTGGAGCAACTCATAGCCCCTCAACCATTACCCTTTTTTCCCACACAGCCAATGGAGATTGAAAACAACCCCGAAAACCAAATCCAAATGCATGAATTTAACCCAGAATATATACCTAGAGTACTAGCACACAATCCCTTAGACCCAGACTATGACCCATGGTTCGATGATCATAGGGATTATCAGCAACGCTACCACATATCAGACGAACCCTTGCCAAACCTAGCAGCTTACCCATGTCTGGACCCTCTAGATCCCTATTATGATAATGATGAATACATTAGGGAAATCCTAGAGAATCCATATCCTCAGGAAGAACCCATGCCACAGTACCTAGATCCAGTACCAGCACCTGCACCCCCAATGAGTGCAGAAAATGTGCAAGAGCTCCGAACTTTCGGAGAGGAAATCTTAGAAAGTAGCGAGAGGATGAGGCAGGTCGGAGAGTGACTCGTCTAGAAGTATGACGAGCGCAATATGGAGTTCTGGATGAACCCATATCAGTGATGGTGATGGTAGTAATAATAATAATAATAATATAATAATATATATAATATGTGTGCATGAAAAAAAAATATATAATATTATATATATAATAATAATATATCTATCGTAGTATAGACCACCTTGTGGTTAGTGATGCATATCAGTATTGTAATTTTAGATTCCAGTTCCAGTTTGTATTAAGATGCATACTATAAGAAAGAGTAAGTCGCAATGTTCGACGTTTTTTTACCAATATGTGTGTTGTGAGATTGTTGCCTTAAATATTATCTTGTGATATTAATAATTGGCAAATGTTTAAAATTCAGATGGACAACGAAGTGAACCAGGAAAACCAGAATAATGAAAACCAGAGTAACAATAACGATAACCCGAACAACAGCAACAATGGAAACCAAGTGGATAACAGTGTCATCCAACAAATAGTGGCACAAGGGATAATAGATGCGATGCCATATATTATAAAAACGGTTAAGGAAGCAGATAATAAAAGTAACCGTGATAGTAAACGACCCACTGAACCTGAAAACAGCGTAAACAATGGACCCATACTTCAAGCGCCCATTCCCAAAAGAAGACGAACCATGTCTTATGGTTGTTCTTATAAAGAATTATGGTCTTGTAAACCAATGGAATTCTCAGGCAATGAAGGGCCGTTGCAGCTCTACGCTGGATAGAAAAGACTGGGGTTGTCTTAAAAATAAGCAAGTGTGCAGAAGAGGATAAGATAATGTTTGCTTCCAATCTGTTTAAGAACTCAGCCTTAGAATGGTGGAACACTATCCTCCCGTCTAGGGGAAGTGATAGGGTTTACAATATGGAATGGGAGGAATTTAAGAACATGGTAGAAAGGAAATTCTGCCCTCCCAATGAAAAAGAACAGATAGCAAATAAGTTCCTAAACCTTAGGATGACAGGAGTAGATAGTAAGGGGTACACTACATTATTCTTTGAATAAGCTAGAATAGTGTCAAACCTTGCATCACCCGAACCAGTATTAATCTCATATCTGGGGATTAATCAGTGAGATAAGGCATGTAGTCAAGGCAGCTAGACCTCAAACCATAGAAGAAGCTGTAGAACTAGCAAACACCTTGACTGATGAATTAGTACGTACACCAGAAGAGGATCAGAGGAGGAACCTAGCTAAAAGGCTTACCCAAGAATTTCGTTTTGGAAATTCCAACTGTGGGAGAAATGTAGGTTCCACCTCTACACCGTACTGCAAAGCTTGCAAGAAAAAGCGTTTAGGAAAATGCTCCACTTACTAGAATTTCAGCAATATACCAGGGCACAAGGAAGAAGATTATAGGAGGAAACCTAATAATGGGATGTGCTTTAACTATGGAGAAGAGGGTCACATCAAGCTCGGTCGAGTGGCACTCCGACCGGATGGCAGTTCGACCGGATGGTAGTTCGACCGGGTGGCAACTCGGTCGACTGGCCACTTGGTTCGAGTGCACGGCGCAATGAGTTTTGCGATTTCGATTCGAGTGTTGAGCGTTGCGATGCGATAAATTTTCCTTTTCAAATTACTTTTAATCCCAACTACTATATCAACATACAAGCATCCTTATCTAACGTTCATTTTTGCGTTTGTGATTTGATTGCGATTACGTTTCGATTAATCATCACAACAACAACATAAACATAAATAATCATGCACAAGTAACACATAAGGCACACACACATGTAATAACAATAACCAGTCACGTAAGTCGATTTGCGAGTGCGATTGCGATAAGCGATAAAGTGATTAAATCATGCGATAAATAGCGTTTAAACCTCGATTATTAGCAAATACTCCACATAATACAACTAAGGTAAGAACAAAATTAGACTAATTACAAGTCAAATAAGTCAAAACATGAATTGAGCAAGGAGTGACAGATCACAATTAGCAATCTTGTCTCCCTTTGACTTTATTCTTGACTTTGACTTTGACTTTCGAAACACGGGGTGTTACAGCCTCCCCTAGTTGAGGGAAATTCGTCCTGAAATTAGGCCGAAGCGGTAACGAATAACTGTGGGTACTTCGCCTTCATGTCGCTTTCGAGTTCCCAAGTGAACTCTGTGCCTCGTTTGCCTTCCCATCGAACCTTCACAATGGGAATGCGCGAGCGTCTGAGTTGCTTGGTTTGGCGGTCCATGATTTCGACAGGCTTCTCCACGAAGTGTAGTGTTTCGTTCACTTGAAGATATTCTAGAGGTACAATTAAATCATGCTCAGCGAGACACTTTCTGAGGTTCGACACATGGAAAGTCGGGTGGACATTACTAAGTTCCTCCGGTAGTTTGTGTCTGTAGGCGAATTTTCCGATCCTTTCCAGAATCTTAAAAGGTCCAACATATCGAGGTGCTAGCTTCCCTTTCTTGCCGAATCTGACCACACCCTTCCAAGGTGATACCTTTAGGAGTACGTAGTCGCCAACGTCAAATTCAAGGGGTTGCGTCGTCTATCGGCGTAACTTTTCTGACGACTCCGAGCTTTCAGCATGTTGTCTCTGATTTGGAGGACTTTGTCAGTCGTTTCTTGCAATAGCTCAGGACCGGTTAATTGCGAGTGCCCGATCTCGTGCCATACAATAGGCGATCGACATTTTCTTCCGTATAAAGCCTCAAACGGTGCCATTTGAATGCTGGAATGATAACTGTTATTATACAAGAATTCGACTAAAGGCAGGTAAGCGTCCCAATTACCACCGAAATCTATGACACACGAACGGAGCATGTCTTCAAGAGTATGAATCGTTCTCTTAGTCTGACCGTCGGTTTGAGGGTGGAATGCGGTACTTAGGTTAAGCGTAGTACCGAGAGCCATTTGAAACGTCTCCCACATGTGCGAGGTGAACCGAGCATCACGATCAGAGATGATGTCGCGAGGCGTCCCATGTCGACAAATGATCTCATCGGTGTAGATTTGGGCTAATCGTTCTACCTTGTGGTCTTCTCGTATTGGTAGAAAATGAACAGATTTGGTCAAACGGTCAACGACAACCCAGATGCTGTCGTGACCTGATGGCATACGCAGAAGCTTTGTTATGAAGTCCATAGCTATACTCTCCCACTTCCACATAGGGATCGAGGGTTGTTCGAGTAAGCCAGAGGGTCTTTGATGTTCAGCCTTGACTTTCGAGCAAGTCAGGCACTTCCCAACGTAGATAGCGATATCCCTCTTCATGCCCGGCCACCAGTACTTGTAGCGAAGGTTCTGGTACATTTTATCGGCACCAGTATGAATAGAATACCGGGATTTGTGGGCTTCGTCCATCAAAATCTATCGTAAATTGGTCCGCTTAGGGATCCAAATTCGGTCCAGAAAGTGGAATATCCCATTCGACTTATTCACAAGCTAGGCTCCATCGTGGTAGATTCTTTCCTTCTTCAAAGTGCGCTCATTAAAACAAGCATGCTGAGCTTCGCGGATGAGGGTTTCGAGATCGTATTGGGCATGGACATTACAAATGCTGAGCAGATAGCTTCGTCTGCTGAGAGCGTCGGCCACGACATTTGCTTTGCCTGGGTGATAACGGTTCTCACAGTCGTAATCGTTGAGAAGTTCTACCCATCGGCGTTGATGCATATTAAGTTCCTTCTGGTTAAAGATATGTTGTAGGCTCCTATGATCGGTGAAGATCGTACACTTGGTACCATACAGGTAGTGTCGCCAAATCTTTAACGCAAAAACAACTGCGCCTAGCTCGAGATCGTGGGTTGTATAGTTCTTCTCGTGGATTTTGAGTTGACGAGATGCGTAAGCAATAACCTTGTCCCGTTGCATGAGAACACAACCAAGGCCAAGGTTTATAAAGTCATCGTTTCCGTCGGGTAAAGTGAGAACAGGAGCATTGCAGAGAATGTGCTAGAGGGTTTGGAAAGCAGACTCTTGTTCGGTTCCCCAAATAAAAGGCTTGTCTTTATGCGTGAGGGCGGTAAGCGACACAGCGATTTTTTAGAACCCCTTCGATAAATCGACGATAATAGCCCGCTAGTCCGAGGAAAGAACGGACTTCAGACGAGTTCTTCGGTGTAATCCAACTCTTAATTGCTTCAATCTTCGCGGGATCAACGTGAATACCTTGACTATTGACAACGTGACTGAGGAATTGAACCTCCTCCAGCCAGAATTCACACTTGAAGAACTTGGCATAGAGTCGATTCCCTTGGAGTAGCTTGAGAACCAAACGTAGATGGGTTGCGCGTGTTCGGCTTTCGACTTGGAATAGATCAAGACTTCATCGATGAACACGATGACGAAGCGGTCGAGATATGGTTTACACACGCGATTCATCAGATCCATGAAAACCGTGGGTGCGTTGGTTAAACCAAAAGGCATAACAACGAACTCATAATGGCCGTATCGAGTGTGAAAAGCGGTTTTGGGTATATCCTCCTCTTCAATGCGTAGTTGGTGATAGCCTGAGCATAGATCGATCTTCGAGAAACACGTAGCACCTTGTAACTGATCAAACAAATCATCGACGCGAGGCAGGGGATAGTGGTTCTTGATTGTCAATTTATTCAATTCCCGATAGTCGATGCACATCCTGAATGACCCATCCTTCTTTTTGACGAAAAGGACTGGTGTGCCCCATGGAGAGGTGCTCGGGCGAATGAAGCCTTTATCAAGAAATTCCTGGAGCTGACTCGAGAGTTCGCGCACTTCGGACGGAGCAAGTCGGTAAGGAGCTCTAGCAATAGGGTTTGCTTCAGGAATGAGGTCGATACGAAAGTCGATATCACGACTTGGCGGGAGTCCTGGAAGATCATCAGGAAAGACGTTGGGGAATTCACAAACAACAGGTACCTGGTTTACCGGTTTTTCTTTCTTCTCCTTCTCCGCTACTACAATGTTAGCCAAGAAAGCTCTGTACTCCTTGCGGAAATACTTGCTAGCTTGGACGCATGACATGAGCTTAAGACCCTTCGAGATAGTTTCACCATAAACACCTAATACATCACCGTTAGAGAGCGCGAATCGAATCATCTTTTCAAAGCACACAACTTCAGCATGGTTTTCACGAAGAAAGTCCATGCCTACTATGATGTCAAAACTTCCGAGCTGCATCGAAATGAGATCAATTGGAAAGACGTGATTGTTGAGTTCAAGAGTACAATCACGGAGAACAAAATTGACAGCGACAGTTCTTCTGGTGGCGACTTCGACATCGAACATCGAGGGGAGATGGGAGCGCTTACGATTAAGGAGCTTCTCGAATTCGAGCGACACAAAACAGTTATCGGCTCCAGTATCATACAAACACGAAGCATAAATACCATTCACAAGGAACGTACCATTGACCACATTGTTGTCAGCCTGGGCTTGGCGCGCATTGATGTTGAAAGTTCTAGCGCGGGCGGCTTGATGCTGTTGCTGTTGAGGTTGTTGCTGCTGCTGCTGTTGCTGTGGCTGCTACTGCTGGGGCTTTTGTTTCACAACCCTGTTCGGTCACATGTTTGCGAAGTGGTTGGGATCACCACACACGAAGCAGACTCTGGCGTTGAACGCGGGTGCCTGAGCTGCCTGTTGGCCTTAAGGAGCTGGAAGTAGAGCTTGATGAGCAATAGCTTGTGCTGGTGCTTGTCGGGGACCAGTACGGCAGTTGGCAGTGAAGTGGCTGTACATATTGCAGTGCACACAAAATCTGCAGGCGATACCCACCGGGTGGTGATAAGTACATGTCGGGCAAGCAGGGTGGGGACCAGTGTATGCACGCTTTGCAGGCGGTGCATAGGTAATTGGTGCTGATCGGTGCTGAGATTGTTGCTGAGCCAGTACGGCTTGGAGTGGAGCAGCAGTAGTAGTGACAGCATAGTTCTTGTTGCCGGAGCTGCTGTTGTTGTTCTTCTTCTTGCGACAAGAGGCTTTCGAAGACTGGGAGTTGGCGATTTCGACAGTTGGTGCGGCGGTGGCTTGATGCAAGTTCTTGGTAGCTTTATCCCAAAATCCAGCTTTAACCCGCTTGTCGTTGATTTCAGCGGCAAGCAAGTAGGTTTCTTCGATTGTTGCTGGCTTGGCAGCATGCATGAAATCTGCAACACAATCTGGCAGAGCTCGAATGTACTTCTTCATTGTCATCTCCGTCGTTTTCACTTGGTCAGGACAGATGATACTGAGCTACTTAAAGCGAGCAGTCAGAGCTGCGTTCTCTCCATCCTTCTGCTTGATATGCCATAATTCGTCCTCCAGCTTTTGGTGTTCATGGGGAGGGCAGAATTCATCCATCATAATGGCCTTCAGCTCTTCCCACGTCAGCTCATAGGCTGCGTCATTTCCGCGTTTGTTCCTCTCGGTCGTCCAACAGTCTAGTGCGCGGGACTTGAAGACGCCGGTAGCATTCAGAGTACAGAGATTTTCAGGACATCCACTCTGGTGTAGAGTGACTTCGATGGAATCAAACCTTTGAAACATAGCCGTAGGGCCATCTTCGCCAGTAAATTCCTTTGAACCACAGGCTTTGAACTGCTTGAAACTAAAAGCAGTCTTCGGTGCATCTGTTCGAGACTCTTCAGACGATTTGCTAGCGTTCTCGTTCAGTTCACTAACAGTCTGAGGAATTACTTTAGCGATCTGAGTGGCGACGAGAGAGTCGAGTCGCTTGCCAGCTTGCTTTCGTTTCATAGGACGAGAATGAAGTGATCCAGTGGACGACTTTGTCTACAACAAGCATCGCCATAGGATTCAATCACTGTTTAATCGATTCTCACCTTACACGCCTAGTTCTACTAAAGCTCAGGAACATGGACATGTAACACATAGGCACATAAACACAGATTCACATAAGCACAAAAGCACATAAGCACGTAAGTCACAGAATCACAAAGCACGGAGGCATATAAACACGTAATTCACCTAGAAGCACATAGGAGCAGTCAGAATACAGAAACCTATCATTCAAAATCTGCGAGCGTTCGAGAGTAGCGATTGCGAATAACATAGCGGGTAGTATAGTATAAGCGAATATCATAGCGAGCAACATAGCGTTCGGTGGTTCCTCATGGTAGCAGCGATTTGTTAGTGGTTTGAGGTAAATGGGCAGTGCGAGTCGTGTGTGTCGATCAACAAATAGCGAAATTCGAATAAATCACCAAAAATTAAAACATATAAATAGGTAAATACACACATAACACATAAAATTGACGAGTATCAGAGTCAGCAGTTTGCGGGCTCAGAATCGAAACACATAAAAATCGAGAATAGATTGTTTGCGGCTGTTTAGACATCCACTAACCAAAGTGGTTTGACTATTCACAAGGACTGTCCGTGCACACTTGACCTTCGGGACTGAGTTCTCACCTCGAATCTAGGCGAATGACACGCATCCTTCCAGTTTCAGCGTGACTTCAAGTCGTTGGAGTCCGTCGAGACCTTGGTGAGAGTTTTGTAAAACAAAATAGAGATCGAAACAAGTCGTCGAGGTTCGGGTTTCACCCCTGACTTAACGACTTTGTCCCTATTTTTTATAAGATAAAGGAGAATTTATTGTGTCAAAGTATGGATTTCACTCCTGATTCGGCACAATTTCTCCCGTCTGTAGATAAAATGCGAGTTGAACAAGCAACTTAGTCGAGAGTTTGCGGCTTTCACACCTAATATTGACTTAATTGCTCATTCATCTTTGAAAATTTGAGTGCAGTGATAGTCTAGCGTATGTGAGAATAGCGAAAAATAGCAAGTAAGCTTGTACATAATCCCCACAGGATATGCACAAGTCGGTCTGTTGGTTCCTAACTATAGACTAGGTCATTTCTAAGACATCAACCCGGACTAGGTCGAGTCTTGCCTAATTCCCTATAGTTATGGCTCTGATACCAATCTGTCACACCCCAACAGATGGCCGAAACATCGGGGCATGTCACTGAGCGAAACAGATTGTCCAGAAGTTTCCATAACAACTATAATTACCAATTATTTAAAGCAACATGTCCCATACCATGTCATAAAAGATAATATAATTATTACAGACAAGATCTAGTCAAATTGTTCTGTTCCGACAACTCAAATTTCAAATACAGACAATTGTTTATTTGTTTCTAGACCTTTCCTAGCCTCGATTTCATAGCAAGCCAAGCATATAAACATCCTAAGCACCTGTCACATACGTTAAAGTAAAAGTCAATACACATAGTGTAAAGGTGAGCATACAAGTTTGATAAAAGCATATAGAGTTCGAAATCATTACGCATAACCAACACGTACACGGTGTGAAATGAAGCACGTAAGTTATCGACATGAACCTATCAATACCAATGACTGCGGGTTGACTGCCCAAGGCAGTTCGTAATACACACTCACCACTGTGAGCCATGTAACAAATTGTCCTTAACAACCCCTGAGTGAACAGGTGCTGAGTGCAAACTATAGTACTATCGTTGCTAAGGCAGGTAAACAACATTCCATGTGTAAACATAACAAACAAGCATTCATTAAGTCACGTATAACATGCGGTAACGGTTAGCGTTAAAGTATTGCGTAGTGTGTTCGAAGTGATTTAGAATAAATAACGTATGTAACACCCAAAAGTGCGTAAAGCAAAAAGGGATCGAGTATACTCACAGCGGTTGAATTAATGGATTGAAGGGAGCGCTTAGAGCGGATAATAGCCTGAACAGTTATTGATAACATAAGCGAAAGTCGGTGCGCAAAATGGTGTGAAGTGTCAGTGGGTCGAACAGCAATCCGGTCGGATGCCAATCTGATCGGGTGGCCGTTCGCTCAGGTGACAATCCGTTCGGACGGTCATTCGGTCGGGTGACCATTCAAGTGGATTGTTACCTCGTTTGGGATGGAAGTGTTTGTGTATGATGGCTTGTCTTTTGAATTTTTCGTTGTAGCATTTTAAAAATAGAGAAGTATCTCCACCTTTCAGGTCGGTCGATCGAACGGTCGTTCGATCGGACAACAATCCGATTGGCCAAGACTTCTCCTGTTTTGAGAACAAGTTCACAGCAGAACAGTCACTCGGTCGGATGGCTATCCGATCGGGTGACAATCTGCTCGGAATGAACATGTTGAAGAATTGTTTAAGTGTTGAAGTCAAAACATCACATGGTCGAATGACAATCCGATCGAATGGTAATCCGATCGGACGGCAATCCATTCGATGTTCAAGCCTCACAAGTTGGAATAAAAGTTAAGTGTGGGACCCAAGGTGCAATCCGACCGGGTGGCTGTCCGGTCGGGTGGCAATCCGATCGGACGGCAATCCATTCCAGATGACCTGGTCGTCTTCTTCCTTGGTCGTTTTGGTAGTTTGAAGTTTTGAAGTGTTTAATTAGGTACATTGATAGCATGCTTGAACAACGAAACCCTCGACTCGGCTCAAGTGACTCGACTGAACAGGAATCACCCTAGTCCGACCGGTTCACGGCTCGAGTAGGTAGTTCATGTTCAAACCTGAAGTCAATACCTCTTGGATAGAATTCAGATCTTGAACCGATACGACACCAAGAACGGGTAGAAGGTCAGAACAAGGTCCGAATCTATCGGAGTTGAGTGCATTGAGTGTAAAAGAGTTGAAAGAAAGTTAGAAAAACCATCTTTCAATCCTTTTCACCATGAATATGTTCAGATCTATGAAAGATCTTTGTTTATTCATGTGGAAATCACTTAGATCTAAGTTGCTCTTGGCGGATTGAAGCCAAAACATGAAGTTCATAAGAACACTATGGTGACATCATCCTAGAACACCTCAAATCTAGTGATTTCACGGTTAAAAGTTAAGATTTAAAAGATAGAAACGTGTAGAAGTGCATGTAGATTAAGAAAGTACAAGATTTAGGTGGAAAACTTACAAGAATCGAGAGAAATATGAAGAAATGAAGGCTGGAATGAGTGGGGAGGGACAGAGAGCTGTCAACATCATGGATTTGACAAATGAGGGGTATTTATAGGGTTTCCATAAATGGAAAGGGGAAAATGGTTGTTCGGTCGAGTGGCACCCCATCCGGGTGACATCTCGGTCGAGTGGCAATCCGACCGGATGGCACCTGGGTGGGTGCAGCTCGGTCGAGTGGCACTCCGATCGGATGGCAGTTCGACCGGGTGGCAACTCGGTCGACTGGCCACTTGGTTCGAGTACATGGCGCGATGAGTTTTGTGATTTCAATTCGAGTGTTAAGCGTTGCGATGCGATAAAGTTTCCTTTTCAAATTACTTTTAATCCCAACTACTATATCAACATACAAGCATCCTTATCTAACCTTCGTTTTTGCGTTTGCGATTCGATTGCGATTACGTTTCGATTAATCATCACAACAACAACATAAACATAAATAATCATGCACAAGTAACACATAAGGCACACACACATGTAATAACAATAACCAGTCACCTAAGTCGAGTTGCTAGTGCGATTGCGATAAGCGATAAAGTGATTAAATCATGCGATAAATAGCGTTTAAACCTCGATTATTAGCAAATACTCCACATAATACTACTAAGGTAAGAACAAAATTAGACTAATTACAAGTCAAAGAAGTCAAAACAGGAATTGAGCAAGGAGTAACATATCACAATTAGCAATCTTGTCTCCCTTTGAATTTAACTTTAAACACGGGGTGTTACAACGATCCTGATTTGATTCCGCTGCCAAAATGATAAACACCTGGATACCACCGAAACTGGCCGTGGCTGCCCGTTCCCGGGTTGTTAGGGGACGGGGGTTGCGACAGAAGGTGGTATCAGAGTTAAGCCACTGATTCAGCCACGGAAGCGTTCTGCTGTCACCAAGATATTATTCGAAATTTTAGGAAATAAATTACGGAACTACGTGCATATTTGTATTTTATTGTTATGTGTTATTTAACTATTTGTTAGTTTACAGTATGAGCGACCAAGGACCCTCCGACGCCTATCGTCAGTTGTCCAGCTCACTTAGGAGCGAAGGCACCTCTTCACAGCCTGCCCTCTCAGGGTATTCAGCTGACAATGAAGATGGGATATTCGTGTTTAAGGCTCAGTATGAAGAGCCATTCCCTCCTAAAAAGAGAGGATGGTTCAGTAGGGGAGCACATGAGCGTAGGAAGAGAATGAAAAAGTTATAACAGCAGCGAGTTCTAGCAGCCGCTAAGAGAGAAACAGATGCTCACACCCAAGATATGCTTAATATGAGTTTAGCCAATTTCCATATCTTAGCAACCACAGCTGCCGACCCAAACCTGGAGCAACTCATAGCCCCTCAACCATTACCCTTTTTTCCCACACAGCCAATGGAGATTGAAAACAACCCCGAAAACCAAATCCAAATGCATGATTTTAACCCAGAAGAGATACCTAGAGTACCAGCACCCAATCCCTTAGACCCAGACTACGACCCATGGTTCGATGATCATAGGGATTATCAGCAACGCTACCATATATCAGACGAACCCATGCCAAACCTAGCAGCTTACCCAGGTCTGGACCCTCTAGATCCCTATTATGATAATGATGAATACATTAGGGAAATCCTTGAGAATCCATATCCTCAGGAAGAACCCATGCCACATACCTAGATCCAGTACCAGCACCTGCACCCCCAATGAGTGCAGAAAATGTGCAAGAGCTCCGAACTTTCGGAGAGGAAATCTTAGAAAGTAGCGAGAGGATGAGGCAGGTCGGAGAGTGACTCGTCTGGAAGTATGACGAGCGAAATATGGAGTTCTGGATGAACCCATATCAGTGATGGTGATGGTAGTAATTATAATAATAATATAATAATATATATAATATGTGTGCATGAAAAATATATATATATATATATATAATATTATATATATAATAATAATATATCTATCGTAGTATAAACCACCTTGTGGTTAGTGATGCATATCAGTATTGTAATTTTAGATTCCAGTTCCAGTTTGTATTAAGATGCATACTATAAGAAAGAGTAAGTCGCAATGTTCGACGTTTTTTACCAATATGTGTGTTGTGAGATTGTTGCCTTAAATATTATCTTGTGATATTAATAATTGGCAAATGTTTAAAATTCAGATGGACAACGAAGTGAACCAGGAAAACCAGAATAATGAAAACCAGAGTAACAATAACGATAACCCGAACAACAACAATGGAAACCAAGTGGATAACAGTGCCATCTAACAAATAGTGGCATAAGGGATAATAGATGCGACGTCATATATTATCAAAACGGTTAAGGAAGCAGATAATAAAAGTAACCGTGATAGTAAACGACCCACTGAACTTGAAAACAGCGTAAACAATGGACCCATACTTCAAGCGCCCATTCCCAAAAGAAGAAGAACCATGTCTTATGGTTGTTCTTATAAAGAATTATGGTCTTGTAAACCAATGGAATTCTCGGGCAATGAAGGGCCGTTGCAGCTCTACGCTGGATAGAAAAGACTGAGGCTGTCTTAAAAATAAGCAAGTGTGCAGAAGAGGATAAGATAATGTTTGCTTCCAATCTGTTTAAGAACTCAGCCTTAGAATGGTGGAACACTATCCTCCAGTCTAGGGGAAGTGATCGGGTTTACAATATGGAATGGGAGGAATTTAAGAACATGGTAGAAAGGAAATTCTGCCCTCCCAATGAAAAAGAACAGATAGCAAATAAGTTCCTAAACCTTAGGATGACAGGAGTAGATAGTAAGGGGTACACTACATTATTCTTTGAATATGCTAGAATAGTGTCAAACCTTGCATCACCCGAACCAGTATTAATCTCCTGCTATATCTGGGGATTAATCAGTGAGATAAGGCATGTAGTCAAGGCAGCTAGACCTCAAGCCATAGAAGAAGCTGTAGAACTAGAAAACTATAAAACCCTAGTTGCTATTTAACGGTTTTACATGTAAATACCAACAATTAGATGTGTAGTTAAGACTACACATACTATAAAAATATGGATTTATTAAAACTTTTACAAATCATAAGTTATTCAACATAACGTGATCGAATTCGTCGTTTAAAATTTACGACGGGGCAATGTGCAGAAGCATATATCTTTATCATGTTCGGTTCTTCGATGAGCTTGATCGTCTTCCGGCATCCAAAAGTACCTACATTTCATAAACATGAAATGTTTTAGTCATACAGGGTTTAAAACGTTTCCAAACGAGTCCGGGAAACAAAACTGATTTAAAATATATTTTTGTACAGGGTCCACCGTAAATTACGGTGGATACCGTAATTTACGGTAGCCCCTGTTTTAAAATACTCCACCGTAAGGCAGGAGATAACTGCCGTAGCGTTTTCAGTCCCCACCGTAAATTACGGTGCCCACCGTAAGTTACGGTGGCCCCTGTATCAGATTCTTCCATTTTGCCGTTTTTGACACGAAACTTTCGTATCTTTCAATCCGCTTGTCCGTTTGACCTACCATTTCTTCCTACGTGTTTGTAATTTGATTCTCCATCATATGGATTTAAAATCCGACATCCGGCTTAATAAATTTTGAGACTTTTATGTCTTCGGCTTATTACCTTTTTACAAAATTTTGACCCATTTACGCATTTATCAAACAAACATATTTATTCGATCATTATTTCACATGAACCACCTAAATTCAATATTTTCTACCGTGTTAGGTTCTAATTGCGGGTTTCTTATATATTTTTAACCCGTTTTCGCTCGTATGCTTATTTCAACCCGTTAAGGGTATTTAAGTATATTTTAAACATGATTCGCTTTCATTTGTATCTAGCCTTATATTTCCACCTTTCTTACCAAGTAATCTTCCACCACAACTATATTTGTGGTGGATTTAATGTGGAGATCTATATATTCCGAGTTTTACCCCTCAAATTATCATTTTACGGCAAAGACTCATATAAAGTCTTTTGACCCAAGAATTTACATCTTTCACTACCTATACTCATTCTAAGCATTTATTTAATCATAAGACTCGTTTCCGAACCACCTTTAATGGTCGTTCCTTCGGATTAGCTTACAAGGGCAGTTTGGTAAATTTTCATCCTTCTTTCACTACAAGGACCTTTAAATACTTGTTTGACTCAAAATCCGACCTTTTAACTATAGTTCTTGTTTGTAAACCCATGTGCTTCTAAAACATTATAATCATAAATCCATTTATTCGGCTTACCTAAAAGATAACCGAATATCTATATTTTAACCTTGTCTAACTCTTATAGAACTCCAAATTCTACATGATGAGTTGTGTTATAATACATACCTGGCTCGGATCAATATATTGACCCGTTTCAATACCTTGCCTTAGTAGCCGCTAAACAATAACGATGTGCGTATTCATTTGATATTTATTCCTATAAACATGTAACTCGACAAACCATTAGTCGATATTGTCAAAGGGTGATAATTTCACCTTTTGACCCGTTTATTTACCTAGTGATCTTCGTCACTTCAACTAAATGCAAATATCATGTATTATGCTAATTTAAAGTCTACTAGCAAAAATACGAAATCAAGCAATACGTAACAGAATCGTGGTTACGTACCTTTTTAAGCACCCTTTTCAAACGCGTATTTCCACCGGCTTGTCCACTTGACGATCCGGATTCCTCGCCTAAAGAGTTCAATTCACAATCCGTTTAAAACCCTTTTTATAAGTCTTAACGCACAATTTTCCATAACCATCAAACATGCGTTTTTGTCCAATTTTCAACATTTCTTTTCTCTTAGGCATTATATCAAACACCTAATGAGCATGATTTCATATAATTCACAATCAAGTTATTGACTAACTATTTAGCCAAGATTTAAGCATCATGTCACATGTTCATGTCAAATTTTTATATCAAAAATTCTGGATTTTCTTCATGGAGCTCAAATACACTAGGTTAACAAAGATAATCCTAGTGTTTAGCATAATTCTACAAAACCCACTTGACACATGAGTGTATGATCATGAATTCACAACCATGAACATCAATTCAACAAATAAATGACTAGGGTTTACTCCTAGACATAGTTTCATCCCTAATTTCATCCAAACAACGAACATGCAAGCTCAGATTCGAATCTCATGTGTTCATCAAAATTTGAAATGGAACCAAAGTGGGAATTTTGACATACCTTATCATCCCTTCACTGGGGTGATCACTAGTTTGTGCTCGGATTTCGATTTGGGTTCGATTTCCCCTTCCAATTTGTTGATTTTGTGCTTGTTAGGGTTTGAGTAAGGGAACCCCCTTGGCTCCTGTGATTGTCTCGACCAGAACACACACTTAGAGTATGTGTTTTGGTGTTGATGTTTTATTAAATAAAACTAGTTTCCAGCTTATCACCTTTAGTCCCTCTACTTCACACAAGTTTGCATAAAGGGTGTTTTAAGCCTGCTTTTCTTATTATTCCAAGACTTATAACTAACTAGGTTAATATTCCTAGTTACTTGGTGGGTCCCGGGAGTTATAACCCGTTTTATTTTAAGTCCCGTTAACTCGGGCTCTTATAAACTCAATTCCTTAAAACTTTGATTCGCTTGTATTTAATATTAGGATTTCTTATTTAAATCCAAATATTCACCGGGTTATTTTTACTACTAACGGTACTTTACCCGTCTTTTAGTATTAACAGAGTTTGATTACCAAACCCGTTTTCAGGGTGTTACACAAACACCTTGACTGATGAATTAGTACGTACACGAGAAGAGGATCAGAGGAGGAACCTAGCTCAAAGGCTTACCCAAGAATTTCGTTATGGAAATTCCAACCGTGGGAGAAATGTAGGTTCCACCTCTACACCGTACTGCAAAGCTTGCAAGAAAAAGCATTCAGGAAAATGCTCCACTTACTGCAATATAGCAGGGCACAAGGAAGAAGATTATAGGAGGAAACCTAATAATGGGATGTGCTTTAACTGTGGAGAAAAGGGTCACATCAAGCCGAATTGTCAGAAACTAGCTCCAGCCACGAACACCAAGAATACTAAAAATGCTAGAGCATTTGTTCTAACCGCAGAAGAAGCAAAGATGATCCCAGATGTGATCGCCGGTACGTTCTTAGTTAATGATATTTTTGCTAAAGTATTATTTGACTCTGGTGCGAACCAAAGTTTTATTAATACTTCATTTTGCAAACTTCTCAATCAACCATTAACTAAACTTCCACAAGAATGTCTAGTTGAGACAGCAAATGGAGAAACCATTAAGATTTCTAAAATCTTGCAGGAAGCAAGAATAGAGTTTTTAAATAAAAAATTTATTGCAAATCTTTATCCAATGAATCTGGCAGGATTTGATGTTGTATTAGGAATGGATTGGTTAATAGCCAATAAAGCCAATATTTTATGTGATCAAAAGTCAAGTCAAGTAAATTCACCAAGGGGTGAAAAGATCACAATTAAAGAAGATAAGCCATCTAGATCCACAAAATTCATCTCTGTAATGAAAATAGCAAGTTATATAAGAAAAGGATCTTTCGTGTATTTGATTTCTATAATTACTAACACTAAAGGAAAAGAATTAAAGGATATTCCAGTAGTATCCTAGTTTCCAGATGTATTTCCAGAAGAGTTACTAGGACTACCGCCAGACAGGGAAGTTGAATTCAGAATCCACCTGCTACCAGGAACAGCACCGATTGCCAAAGCACCTTACCGTTTGGCACCCGCCGAAATGCAGGAACTGAAGAAACAGTTAGACGAATTATTGGAGAAGGGATTCATACAGCCAAGTTCATCGCCATGGGGAGCACCGATCTTATTCGTTAAAAAGAAAGACGGATCAATGCGTATGTGCATTGACTACCGTGAATTGAACAAAGTCACGATTAAGAATCGGTATCCATTACCAAGGATCGATGATCTATTCGATCAATTGCAAGGAGCTCGATTTTTCTCTAAAATCGATTTACGATCAGGATATCATCAATTAAAGGTACAGGAAGAGGACATTCCTAAGACCGCTTTTAGAACAAGGTATGGCCATTATGAATTTACTGTCATGCCATTTGGTTTAACCAATGCCCCAGCCGCATTTATGGACATGATGAACCGAATATGTAAGCCATATTTGGATATATTCATAATTGTCTTTATAGATGATATTCTCATTTACTCTAAGAGTAAAGAGAAGCATGCAAAGCATTTGCACGCACTTTTAAGTTTATTGAGAAAAGAAAAACTTTATGCAAAGTTTTCAAAGTGCGAGTTTTGGTTAGAACAGGTACAGTTTCTTGGACATTTAGTTAATCATGAAGGAATTCATGTAGATCCCACCAAGATTGAGGCAATTACCAAATGGAAAACCCCTGAGTCACCAACCGAGGTTAGAAGTTTCTTAGGATTGGCCAGTTACTATAGAAGATTCATTCAAGATTTTTCTAGAATAGCCATTCCCTTGACTAAGCTAACATGTAAATCTGTTAAGTTTGAATGGGGACCAAAACAGGAAGAAGCTTTTAGAATTCTTAAGCAAAGACTAACCAATGCACCCATACTAGCGTTACCAGAAGGAACTGAAGACTTTGTAGTCTATTGTGACGCTTCTAAGTTAGGTTATGGATGTGTATTGATGCAACGTCAAAAGGTTATATCCTACGCCTCTAGACAACTTAAGAGTCATGAAGAGAATTATTCAACCCATGATCTAGAATTAGGAGCTATAATTTTTGCCCTTAAAATTTGGAGGCATTACCTTTACGGTAGTAAGTTTACCATTTTTTACTGATCATAAGAATTTAAGGTATGTTTTTGGGCAAAAGGAACTAAATATGAGACAAAGACGCTGGATGGAAATTCTTAGTGATTATGATTATAATATTTAGTATCATGCAGGAAAGGCAAATGTAGTGGCTGATGCTTTAAGTCGAAAGTATCATGAAAAGCCAAAAAGAGTGCGTTCTCTTAAATTAAACTTACAAGTAGATTTAAATGAACAGATTAGAGAAGCACAAGAATCAGTAATCAAGGAGGATACTGAAAAGTTAAAAGGAATGATTAAGGAATTAGAGCAAGGAACGGATGGAATTTGAAGATTCCATAAGAAAAGAATGTGGAAACCTAAATTAGGAAACCTACGCCACCGTATATTAGAAGAAGCCCATAAGTCTAAGTATACAATGCACCCTGGAAGCGATAAAATGTATAAGGACTTAAGGAAGAATTTTTGGTGGATAGGAATGAAAAAGGATATAGCAGCCTATGTTTCTAAATGTTTAACCTGTTCACAAGTTAAAGCTGAACACTAGAAACCCTCAGGTTTATTGCAGCAGTTAGAAATGCCAGTGGGGAAATGGGAATTGATAACAATGGATTTTGTTACCAAATTACCCAAAACAAGGAAATGTAATGATACAATCTGGGTGATTGTAGACAGGCTAACCAAGTCAGCTCATTTCCTACCAATGAAGGAAACTTTCAGTATGGAACAATTAGCTAAGTTGTATGTAAATGAAATAGTTTAATTACATGGAATTCCTTTATCAATTGTTCTGATAGGGATAGCCGTTTTACCTCTCATTTTTGGACAAGTTTCCAAAAAGCAATGGGAACCAAGTTAAATCTAAGCACCGCTTATCATCCTCAAACGGACGGACAAAGTGAAAGAACAATTCAGACAATGGAGGACATGCTTAGAGCTTGTGTAATTGATTTCGGGCGTAATTGGGACGACCATCTACTATTAATAGAATTTTCTTACAATAACAGCTATCATACCAGTATCAATGCTACACCCTTCGAAGCACTCTATGGACGAAAGTGCCGAACCCCAGTCTGTTGGGCAGAAATAGGGGAAAAGCAACTATCTGGACCTGAAATAGTGCGAGAAACAACTGACAAAATCATTCAAGTCAAGGAACGACTGAAAGCAGCACGTGATCGACAAAAGAGTTATGCTAATAACAGACGAAAGCCATTGGAATTTCAAGTAGGAGACAAAGTGTTATTGAAAGTTTCTCCTTGGAAATGAGTTGTAAGATTCATCAAAAGGAGAAAGCTAAGCCCCGGGTATGTTGGACCTTTTGAGATTATTAGAAGAATAGGACATGTAGCCTATCAACTACAACTGCCAGAGGAAATGACAGGAATACATGATGTATTTCATGTATCTAATCTCAAGAAATGCTTAGCTGATGAATCGCTGGTAGTACCTCTTAAGGATATAGAGGTAAATGAACAACTTAAATTTGTAGAGAAGCCTCTACAGATTGAAGATAGGAAAATCAAGAACCTCAAACACAAGAGATTAGTTCTGGTCAAAGTGAAATTGGACTCCAAAAGAGGACCAGAATACACATTGGAGCTTGAATAAAAAAAGCAAAGGAAATATCCACACTTGTTCCAGTAGATCTTGAGGACGAGCTCTAAAACAAGGTGGGGAGGATATAACAACCCTCAAAATATTTTCGACACCCTAATATATTTTAAAATATCCCTATACGTCCTAATGTTGGGATTGAACCCTACCAAAGGAACAAATGATAAAAGCCAAAACTAGTTCAGAACAGTGGATCCAAAATAAGCAGTTGTTTGCACTAAAGCTTTCCCCTTGACAATGGCTATAACATCTGATGCACCAAAGTACTGCTCTTACAACAACTGTTGCTCTTAAAGACTGATGCTACTAAAGTACTGAAGCTTTATCTACTAATGTCTCCTAAGTACTGCTGAAGACCAAAGTGCTGCTCATTCAAGGACTGATCACCTTTGAAGAAAGCACTGATGTTCAACATCAGTGCTTAGACTACAACAGTGGAAAGTGAAGCAGTAGTTTACCTTTGTCTTGTCCTTTACTTATTATCAGTTATTTAGTCATCAGTAGTTGTATGTAACAGTCCTTGTACGTTGTTAGGTTGTTATGTGTCACTTTCATGGTGACGTCAGCAAAGATGCTTCAGTGGTTTGATCTATACTATAAATAGAACAGTCTGTACTATTCTATTTAAGGAGTTTTCTCCTTCAACCCAGTCATCTTGTATGATCAACCATTGAGCTCATGCTGAGGGGGAGTTTTAGTATGTAAGCAAGCATGTAATCTTTTGATTGTAATCTTTCAACTGATAAGAATCATGTGTTTACGAAAAACTATTTTCCCTTTGATTGTGTTTACAAAGTTTGTTTCCATTTCCGCTGCATCTAATCTCACTTTACATTCATTCATTTGTTCAAATATAACAAACAAACACAATCATGATAGCCTTAGATCCTAACAATTGGTATCAGAGCATGGACAGTCAAATTCGATCTAACAATCAATTTGACATAACAGTTCAGCTCAAAATTTATGGATACTAAGGTTGATCGTATTTGTTAAACAAAAGTAAAGGATAATCACGTTCAAAGTTGATTATTCGAAAAACTTTTGTAAAACAACTGAGATGTTATCTATCACATAGAATTCACAGAACACTGATAATTTGATATAAATCTATGAGTGTTCGTGATGAAAAATATGATTGGTTCCATGATTGATTGCTGCTAAGGGTTTATCTCATGTCAATAAAAGACGTATGTTCTGAAAAATAGCTTTTATGCTCTTGGTAACATATGAGAGATGAACAAAACCTTAGGAACATAATCTTATATGTGAACAACAATTTTGGAAAACATTCAAAAGTTAAAAACAAAATTGTTTAAAATTAAAATGAAAATTCAGTTGTTTCAAAAATTTACATTAGATATAACCATGGATCAACTCAACACTATGATAGTAAAATATCAAAGTTGGAAAGAGTGTGAAAATTAACCCAAATCTCTTGTGAGAAAAAGGGTAAAATCCTACAAAGGTTATATGTTTGATGTTGTGAACACCAGATCATGAGAAATGTGAAATTTGACATAAGCATGTGCAAAAATGTCCAAATCTATGAAAACATTGCTGAAATGATTTTGGAATGAGTGTTCCTTCCTTAAAAACCTTCCAGTGGAAGTTTCAGAACTTCTCTATGGAAAGGGTAAAAAGGGAATGAAGAAAAATTACAAAACTCAAAAGTGTGTTTATCTCAAAATTTTTGAAATCAAAAGAAACGAGTATAAAACTAAAACACTTAAGAGTCCACAGGTGGATCCTACAAAAGGAAAAACCAAAAATAAACATACATCCTTGGTCAAACATTTGTTATTCATCAACCATGTACAATCACTGTATCAGGGAGTTCAGGTAACAAAAGTATCAACAGTTTGATTATTAATAAAGAGGATTAGGCCAAATTTTCAGAAATCCTTCACATGGTAATAAGGTTCAGAAAGAACTTTCAAAACTATTGTGAGCAGGTTACCTCACTGTCACAATCATTTAACAAGGTAATGGTACCAAACAGTGGTTATGAAATTTATTTCAAACCACTGATCATCCTCCTAAAGTTAAAAATGAAGTAATTCTGACCTAAATAAAAGTTACAGCGACTTTTGAAAATGCACCAGATCCAATTGATGTTGTTTTCAAGAAATTTTTACTTATTTTTCTTGTAAAGATTTCCTTAATAAAACATGATATGTTATTCTTCATTTTTCTTAAAGAATGATATATTTTGCATTTTTACTTGTTTTTTATGGTAAAAATCCAAATACCTATCAGGATGTAAAACCCTTTTTGTTTTTGCCTAGGGTTATATATTCTTTGATAACGGGTCAAAAGGGTTTGGTGTTAAGGGTTTAGATCATTTCATTCATAAACTTATGTCTAAATCAGTAATAAAAGATGATCGTTGACAAGCTTTAAATATTTGGCTGCTTATGGTTTTACTCTAAATTCTCAAAAGATTAAAACACAAAATGTGTGGTCAAAGTAAAATGTGATAATCATCTGGGATACTCAATCACTGCCAAAATCTATAGAATGTTTAAAACATTATGTAGATGTGTGATAAAACCTTAAATACAAAAACCTGTAAATTCTCTGAATTAAGATCCCTGTAAACCCTGTTGTTATGATTAATTCTGATAAACTTGCATTTAAAATGTGTTTGTCAAGTATTTGGTTCTGCAGGTAACTCACAATCACCATCAACAGATGTTGGATATGATATTGTGATTTCACAAGTCAAAATCATTTCCTTCATCAGAGCAGCAGATGTACAAAACAGTTGTTAAAGCTCATCCACTGATGAACAAACAGTGTTTTGACCAAAATAGCCTTCTAAACCTCTATCACTTCTTCACCACTAATCACTGTTGATAAAAATCCATCAAAAATGGATAAAAGATCATCAGTGTGCCAAACCCATCTTTAAAATATTTTCACCTTCATTTTAAGCTACTGCTGGATCATCAAAGTCATCAGCAGTGGTTTGCTCAGATGATTCACATCTGCAGCTTCACCTTTTAAACCATCAATCCTTTTACAACTCATCTATTTCACCAATCACTTGACAACATCAATGAAAAGGGATTCTTTCAAAAAGACCAATCCTAAAACATTTGTCTTCTTGTTGGTCTTCTACCATCCCATCAACAAGTCATGCACCTTGGGGTACTAAAAAGACAGAAAGTTGGGTAGATGTCATGTAAGAAGGGTTTCAGCTGTTCAGTGACAACAAGCTTGAAAAACTTGTGCCACAGCCAAAGAATGAGAATCCTTTTGGCTAAAAGTGGGTCCTCAAGAACATTGCATATGCTAGAAGCATGATTGTCAAGATGTATCATACTCAAAAACACCAAGAGTGTGAAAAGGCTTACATCAGGGGGATATCAATTCCTAGGTAATAAGCTTAGTATTGTGACTGTGCACATGCAACGGATGTTTCCACAACCACTGATTGAAGAATATTATGATGCTGGTGTTGCTGAAAAGTCCAACTGATTGTAACTTCAAAGTATGTTATTGCTCAAAATACTTCTTTTATGCAGGACTGTCAAGTAGCTGAAATATATCATCAAATATTCAATATCTCATTTATTCACCATCATTCACAATCAGACATCACCCTGTCTCATATTCTAACTAAGGGTCAACTGGTAGGTATGCTAACCTAAACATTAGACACATTTACCCCTGAAAAGTTGATCCCTAGGACTGATATGCTTCACATGGATAAACAAGCAAAACTTGTTTGAAAATGATTTATAAGCATTAAAATGTTTTCAGGAAATCAAAAATTCATCCTTAAAATAGTTAAAATGAAAATTTTTTCATAAACCTTAAAAGTCTGTCCATAACCACTGTTTTTGGTTCAAACTTCTGTTCTGTTATATGCTGACCACTGCTGAAAGTCAACCTCTGTTCTTTCCTTTCCTTATTAATCACTGTTGATAAAACATCAGTGTTTTAATCCACTGATGGGCTATCCACTGATAGTTGAAAATCAGCCAATGTTCTCATTTGTACCATTGCAACCACTGATATTGTTTCATCAGTGGTTTCCTACCAACTGTCTTCCATTCATCATCAGTGGTTGACACGTGGACAGTACTTGTCGGTCAGATCTTTTGTAACCGCTGCCACGTCAGCATTTACTTTTTCTCTTTATAAAACCCTGATCAAAACCACAAACAGGGTTTTCATGGTCGAATCAAATTCAAAATTCCTTTCTCAAAGCAGTTACCATCCATTTCTCTCAAATCACTCATCATCTTCTTCCTCTCGCACACATACTCAAATCACCATGGAAATTCCATTCAAAGCTCCTCACAATTACTTGGGTCTACTCACAAAACCAAGTCACACCGAGACCTTCAATTCAGTCATTGATGCTCTTTCGTCTTCAAAGTACAAAACTTTGTTGACTTCTGATGCTCCGGTTTACCTTGCAACCCAGAGAGAATTTTGGAAGAATGCGACACTTGAATCTCAAGATAAAACGCCCATAGCCATTAATTCCTCGATAAAGGGTGTACCAGTTAAAATCACACCACAAACTCTATCAGAAGTTTTTGAACTGGATGATCTTCAAGGTAAAACTTCTTTTCCTAAAATAGAGTATCAAACAGATTTTCTAGAAAGAGGGTATGCTGAGGAAATGAAAAAAGACACTTTGCAAAAAGGCAGTTTTCCTCCTGCCACAAGGTTTTTGTTTCATACCCTCCTAATGTGTGTTTCCAATAAGACCAATGCTTTCAATGAAATTCCATTGAAGATTCAATACCTGGGTCATGCTATCTTGCATGGGGAAAACTTTAACTACTCCCAGGAGATCTTCGATGATTTGGTCAAAAATGTTACTAAAAAATCATTTTTACTGTTTCCAAGGTTCTTAAGCTTTTATTTTCAAAAGAAATTTGCAAAGGATAATGCTCATGTGCTTATCCAAGGTGAACCTTGTCAAATAAATGGCCTTACACCTGAAACATTTACAAGGCTATCAAAAGTGTCCAAAACACAAGCAGAGGCTCCTGAGCAGACTTTAGCAGCTACCACTGCTCCTCAGGCACCTGCTACTGAGCCCACTGCTCAAGGTGATCACAGCAGCAAAACAACTGCTGTGAAACCCACACCTAAATCCACCAAAAGACCAAAACAAAAGAAAACTCAAAAGCCCCCCAAACCTCCAAAAAAGGCAACCCTGGAAGATGAGATCCCAGAGCAACTGCCAGTGATAACACAAAAGTCACCAATAACCACTGTTGCTACTTCCTCACAGCAGGTGGAAGAAAGATCTCAACCAGAGCCTCAAACTCCTCATGCTTCTTCTAAAAAAGAACATGTTGTACGAACAGGGACACCAAATTATGATGCTCTGGAATCACTTGATTCCATCATCCACAACTCACTGCCCGGGGCAAATTCGCTTTCTACACCTATCCTCACTTCTCAAATTCCCCCACAAACAAAACTTTTGTTGGATGCACTTGATATAGCTCAGACAGAAATCAGTTCCTCTTAACCACCTATCACTGAGAGCATGCCACCACAAGTGACTGAGTCTGAGCTCCCTATCATTGCTAACCCACCAACAACTGAGGAGGTTACACTCCTTGAGTTACATGTAACTCTTGGTGGTAGTTCAAGTGAAGCAGCTACTACAAGTGTTGAACCCACTGGTTTACACTTGGACAGTAGTTTCATCCCTAAGACTTCCTTGAAGGCAATATCTTCTTTGGGAACCATAATGCCAACTGGTGGATATCCAATATACACTGGTGAGCTAAGAATGGCAACCTATTTTGAAGATAGAAGACCCCAGTACCAAAAAAAGGGCATCAGTGGATGATTTCTGGGATACTTTCCCTAAGTCAACCACTGATACAACCACTGTTAGTGGGAAATCAGATGATCCCATTAAGTTGGGTGATGGTTTAATGTACCGAGAATTGACGGATAGAGTTGACAAACTTGATACATCTGTTGCAGAAATCAAAGACATGCTGCAACAGTTGTTGAAAGCACAAAAGGTACCATCCACTGCTGCACCAACTCCTACAGCTGCTCCATCATCTGCACCTACTCCAAATGAGCTGTGGAGTTTGTTTCAACCTATGCTCATCCAACAAAGACAATTTGCTGATCAGCAACATGAAATTCAAGTTCAAAAGATCAGAAATATCATGGAAGCTAGGTTCAAAGACACACAAGTAGATATAAAGGCAATCAAGGCCCACTTGCTGAACACCACTGGCACTGCTCCTCCCTCTATCATCTTTGTGGACAACCCACCACCAGCTGATGCCAAAAAGGGGGAGAAAATGAAGCAGTTGAAGAAAAAGGGATATGAAGATGGGTTGTACATTGCACCAGATAATTCAAGTATGCTTGCAGACATCCCTAAGCCAGATGGTTCCAAAAAGGTTGATGTAACCTTAAATGCCTTAGCTGATGAAAAGATAAGGCTGAAAAAGGATATGGAAGCAAAGGGCAAGTCAAGGTTTGAGCAGGAAAAGAAATTTTTTATGAAGAAGGAAGTTCAGGGTATTTCTGAGCCAAAGGATGATCAAGAAGAAATTCCTAAGCCACAAAGAAAGCAGCCCACTAGAAAAGTGAGGCAACCCAAAACCACACCTTCCAGACTCACAAAACATGCCTCTCAAACTCCCAAAAACTCCTCACATCAAACCTCCAAACCAACAGCTGTTAAAACACCTGTTGTATCAACAACTGTTGTTACTTCAGTGGTTTCAGCAGTTGTTAACCCAACAACCTCCACTTCAACACACACTACAACCACTGCCTCACAAAAAATCTCATCACCACCAAAAACATCCTCACCACAAAAGCCACCTACCAAAAAGCAGAAGACAGCTGATGACACATCATCAGTTGTAATGACAACAGTGGTTGAAACACCAGTTGTTTCAACAACTGTTAACCAGCCACCTACCACTCAAATCCTCACTACAACCACTGTCACAATACAAACAAAACCACCATCACAAAAACCACCTGTTGAAAAGCAGAAGATAACAGTGGATATATCTAATGTTGTAATGACAACAGTGGTTGAAACACCAGTTGTTTCAACAACTGTTAGTCAATCACCTATCACCTCAAATGTCTCTTCACAAGCCATTGTTCCTTTTGCACCAAAGACTCAAACAAAAACACCTTCCCCTAAAAAGGTGTATACCAAAAAAAGGAAATTCCAGGTGCATGATGATGATATACCAGCACCTGATCCCATTTCATCCACTCCTTATAATATCATTAAGCCTCAACCTTTCATTCCTCCAAAATTGGTCAATCCAATTAAATATCTAATAGAACTCCAAGGTTATGATACTGTTGATGTTGTACCAGTAGCTGCCAGTTATCCACTAGAACTACAAGCAGTCAAAAACGAAATGAGGCAGTTCTACTTGGTGGATGATCCTTCAAAAAGGAAATTCCCTTCTCTAATTGGTTATAGAGATCCAGCCAACATGAATGAGTATTTAAAACTAAAAGCTAGGCAAGCCGATACTAGAGCCAGACTTGAATGCCAAGGGAAAAGTGACAATGAAATTTCAAGCTATACACAGTTTTTGCTCACTAAGGTCAAACAATTAGAAGACTATGCAAGAGACCTAAGCAAAGAAATGTCTAATTTGCCTCCAGAAGCTGGTTTGCAGGAAGATCTAAAAGAAGACCTCAACAAGCTAATTATGAGTGAGAAATTCTACCCTACCACTGCTGAACAGTTCCAAGAATGGCCTTTGGTTGCTCTCAAGGCAGAACTAAATAGAATTGAAAGAATAAAAAGAGATCCAGGCATGAAAAGGTCAGCACCAAATTGGAGCAAATACAAAAAGAAAATTGATGATCTTACTTTGGAGTATAAAAGGAAGCAACAGGAGTTGGTTGATGCAAAGGTTGGAACTGCCAAAGCCATAGCAAAATGGACAAAGCAGTACATAGATGAGGCTTATGAAAGACTGAGAAAAAGGAGAGAAACAGATCCTATTCTTCCAAAGAAACCTGATTACAAAGCCATTGAAAAATCAAAGAAGCAGGCTCACACTTCTGAACCAATGTTCACTTCATCAGATACCTCTGTCATTGTGTTAAACCAAAAGAAGAGGCAAAAGCTGGTTGATGCAGAAGAAAAGGAACAAGAAGCTGTGTATTTCAAAGAAGCTATCAAAACAATGGCAATAGAAAATGAAAGTTCAGCAATTCTTCAAAATATTGCCAAAAATGTTCTGAACAGGCCTCCATCCCCAAACTCATCTAAAATAAAGACTCTCCCAAGAAACCCACTGGGCTCAAAGATACTAAAGTGGATGTCTGATCAAAAGACCCACGTATTGACTCTGCTCAAGTCCAGTGGTGAAGTGAAGTACATATTAAGGGAACAAGCACTTGGTCTTGGTGTTAAAGATCTGCAGGATCTCCTTGAACTTCCACTGTGCAGGGATGAAAATGATGAGGACTCAATGAACTTTGAACTACAATTCAAAGGTCAAGTTAGAGAACTCCTGATGAGGCAATAAAGATCCAAGAATAATGAAGGGTTTTGGCATCATCTGTTCCAGGAGGAGATTGTTGGGATTGAACCCTACCAGAGGAATAGATGATAAAAGCCAAAACTGGTTCAGAACAGTGGATCCAAAATAAGCAGTTGTTTGCACTAAAGCTTTCCCCTTGACAGTGGCTATAACATCTGATGCACCAAAGTACTGCTCTTACAACAACTGCTGCTCTTAAAGACTGGTGCTACTAAAGTACTGAAGCTCTATCTACTGATGTCTCCTAAGTACTGCTGAAGACCAAAGTGCTGCTCATTCAAGGACTGATCACCTTTGAAGAAAGCACTGATGTTCAACATCAGTGCTTAGACTACAACAGTGGAAAGTGAAGCAGTAGTTTACCTTTGTCTTGTCCTTTACTTATTATCAGTTGTTTAGTCATCAGTAGTTGTATGTAACAGTCCTTGTAGGTTGTTAGGTTGTTATGTGTCACTTTCATGGTGACGTCAGCAAAGATGCTTCAGTGGTTTGATCTGTACTATAAATAGAACAGTCTGTACTGTTCTATTTAAGAAGTTTTCTCCTTCAACCCAGTCATCTTATACGATCAACCATTGAGCTCATGCTGAGGCGGAGTTTTAGTATGTAAGCAAGCATGTAATCTTTTGATTGTAATCTTTCGACTAATAAGAATCATGTGTTTATGAAAAACTATTTTCCCTTTGATTGTGTTTACAAAGTTTGTTTCCATTTCCGCTGCATCTAATCTCACTTTACATTCATTCATTTGTTCAAATATAACAAACAAACACAATCATGACAGCCTCAGATCCTAACACCTAAAATACACCCCATATGCGAAAACCGAGCCCTAACACCCTTATATAATTAAAAATTAAATAAAAACCAGGTTTTTAGGTCTGTTGCGGGCCATGTAAGACCACTCCTTGGTCTACGCGGGGCGCGAGAGATAGGCCAAGCGGCGACACCCGGAAGCCGCCACGTGTCAACACGTGGCAAGGCTAGACCGGTGACAAATCAAGGCTAGGGCCTACCCACCCTAGGTCGCGGGCCGCATAGCCTTTGGCTACGTCCTTCGCGAGGCGCGACGAAGTCCAATTGCAGCCCTATAAATAGCAACGAAGGCCTTCAGTCCCAACTCGCTCACACTTCTTTTCTCTCTCAACTTTCTGTATAATTAAAGCTATTCTCGGGCATAATACCCCCCTAAATAACGAGTTCTGCCTCGTTGTAAGTATCATAACCCCGGTTACGTATTAGATACGCTGCCCGATTGATCCAGGGTTCCATAACGGCTGTCGAGGTTCTGCCCGACGTAGTCGTTGGAATGCCGTCTCGGGGAGGGTATTACTAATGTAAATATTGCGTTATTATACTAACGCGTGTGCATTTGTGTAAATTATAGATAATCACCAGGAAATCCTTAAAGGAAACCCTAAGACAACAATGTGAGTAATCTCCTTTTTGCAAATTGTTTTTACAAAACCTCACTTAATTAATACTATATTAAACAGTGATTGAGTATTTGTATTCTACAATTATCGTCGGTATGTTGGGGTTTTGTATACAAAATTTGTTACTTCCTTGCGAGGAGTAACATGACCACAAGTCGGGTTGACAGTACCGTGGGTGGTAATTAAGTAGATGGAAACAAATGTAATTGCGCGACCGCCCTCAATACTGTACAATGGTTTTTACTTAACTTGATTAAACTGGGATTCACTCACCAGTATTTTCCACTGACAAAAGGCTTTTAAACGCGTTTCAGGTAACAAAATGTGAAAGCCAAATAGAAGCCAGTTGGACAGCACTGAAGGCTTGGAAAAGTGGCTATAAAGTTACCTAAAGTAAAGAGATGTTTTTATTAAATAAAATAGGGTGTATCCCTATGAAAATGTGTGTACTTAAAACTTGGGATTTTCCCACTTGTTTAGTACTATGAAAGTGTGGTATTTTACTCTGATAAAATATTTCCTAACTACGATCCTGATGTGATTCCGCTGCCAAAATGATAAACACCTGGATACCACCGAAACTGGCCGCGACCGCCTCTTCCCGGGTTGTTAGGGGACGGGGGTTGCGACAATCGGCATTCACATAAATAGAAAATATAAGTTTCAAATTTGAACTCGAAATACAATTATATAAATAATTACTAGTGTGAGCCTACTTGAACTCGATTATTGAAAAAAATATATATAAATAATTAGCAGTGTGAGCCTACTTGAACTCGATAAGTGAAGTTCGAACCTAGGCTTGTTTAATATAGTTGGCTTTGGTTGGCTGATCCAATATAGCCGTTGGGGGTAGTCATTGCCAAACGGCTAGTTTAAATAAAAAAATATTTACCTATCAAACCTTTATGAATACCTACCATTTTTTTACAATTTTTACCACTTATCTACTTCTTCTACCATATCTCTTTATTTTTTATAAAATCAACCCACAACATCCTACAATGTATCCTTCTAACCGCGACTACGACCCAAACAACCCCTTTGGATACCAAGAAAACCCGAACCCTAGCCCGCCACCAAACCTGGCCCAAGTACCCATTACACGCGGCCATCCACAACAACCGCCACACGGTTTAGTATACTCACCGTGTCCTGATCTAGCTGGAATCGCATCGTATATAGGATACCGTGTATACACAAACTTTCCATACGACGACTCGTCTATTCCAGTTAGCCTATCCCAACCCGAATTCGTGCCCCAAACTCAACTACAGGACGTTGGTGGTTCGTCATCAAAAACGGAAAAAAATATGCCATAAGAAAAAGACGGATGAAAGTGGACGGTTCAATAAGAAGTTACTTTGACAAGATGTTGGATCAACGAATCGCAAAATCCAATTCATGGTATTTTTTTAATATAATATATTTAATGTTTACAATATTATTGTTTTAAGTTTATTATAATTTTTTTAATAATGTTTATAATATTATTTGTGTTTTGGAATAGGGAATTCACGACACAAAAAAGATTTTTGGGATTCGATCAAAAAAACATTTCATACGCAAATGCAGGGGGGGGGGGGTGTATTGTGAAAATGATAGCCTCTCGTCGAAGTGGTGGGGGGGGGGGGGGGAGGGTATAAATACCCACGTCACCACCTTCAAGCTTGTTTCCACAAGGCAAAGAACTCGCCAAGAAGCGGTGAAACCGAGGTTGACTTTGTCAAGAATGCCTTGCTAGCATACAGGGAGAACAAGAAGACCGACTTCAAGTACATGTATTGTTGGGATGTATCTAGGTACGCTTCAAAATGGGCGGCAGTCCCTCCTGATAGCGAGTCAACCTCATAAAAAAGAGCAAGAACACCCTCGTCCCAAGCTCAGTCTGATGCTCGTGATCAAAAGTTTGATCTTAATTTGGATGATTTTTATGATTCTCCTTCCCGCCCACCCGGTAGAGACGCGTAAAAAAAGCGGCTTCAAAGAACGAGATCGGGTTCGGCCTCGGGCAAAGGTTTGTATACCGACCAGTTGGAAGATCTTAATACCAAAACTAATAATTTGCCGGGCGAAAGCTCATTTACCCAAAAAAAAAAAAAACTAATACATTTAATTTCCTCCAACAACAAAGAATCGAGATTAGGAAAAATATCCAAGCGTCGTTCGATAAACAGATATCTCTAAAAGAAAAACGCGAAGATATGGAATTTCTCGCTATGCCCGTCGATCACCTTAACGGCCCACAATTGGCAATGACGTTGGAAATGCAAGAAGAAATAATGAAAAAAAATATAACATGGAGTAGCTTTTATGTAGTTTTTAATTATGTTTTTTTTATTTTACGTAGTTTTTTTTAATTTTCTTTGTAGTTTTTTAAAATATTATATACAATCTTCTATTTTAATTAGCGTGTTATTTTTATCAAATTACATATTAAATAGTTTAAACAAAAAAAAATCCACATGGTTGGCCACGCTCCATCACACCCCTAGTTTTTGAGTATTAGTTTGTGAATCCCACCCTCACCACGTGTCAAGCAATGCTCCCAACCCAAACCCCTCCACACTTGATAGTGTAAGGAAGATTCAAGTTCTATCAAAATAGGTAATTGGACTCAACAAATTCAACTCTAGCTTGCGAAAATTAAATTTACACTTGTGTCATTTAATAAAAACAACACGTTGCGTCACATATTCAAGTCAAAAGTTGAGAACTTAACTAAACATTCATTTAACTTAACAAAAACAACACGTTGCGTCACATATTCAAGTCAAAAGTTGAGAACTTAACTAAACATTCATTTAACTTTTCTAGCAACTCAAAAAGGCGATTTGGTTGGTCAAATTTTCACCACTAAATCCAACAAAAACTCTTAACTAAAGTATTAACTATTTAGTTTATCTGGTTAGGTTTGAAATTTATTATAATGGAATAGATATCTAGTGATAAATAACATGAAAAAAAACTATATAATGTTGTGAGCCACACTTAATAACTTGCTTCATCGTATATTTATTTAAGAATAAAAACATAAAATTTGATAACATATACCTAGGGCTGTAAACGAACCGAACGAACACGAACGAGGCCTTGTTCGTGTTCGTTCGTTAAGGAAATAAATGTGTTCACGAACGGTTCATGAACACTTACCGAACGAGATTTTATGTTCGTGTTCGTTCATTAAGGAAATGAGCGTGTTCACGAACGGTTCACGAACACAAGCGAACACAAATAAATTTGGCGAACGCGATAAAGGATAAAGGTGGATGGCCCAGAGACTCAGAGAGTAGCACTAGAACTTGAATCCCTTATTGTGGAACGGAGGTAGATCATATTCGTCGATGTAAATAATGAAAAAAGAAAGCGAAATTGTGCATAAACAAGGTGAAAGAGGGTTTCCTAGTTTAATTGTTAGGGTAATGATATAAATAAAAGTTTAATAGTATAAAAAGTTTAGATAAAATATATGAAAGTATAAAATTCTTTAATTAAAACACGAACATACGAACATAAACGAACGCAAATGAACAAATGTTCACGAACACCTTACCGAACGTTCACGAACACAATTGACCGAACGAGACCTTTGTTCGTGTTCGTTCATTTAACTAATCGAACGGAATTTCTTGTTCATGTTCGTTCGTTTATTAAACAAACGAACATAAACGAACTTCCCGCCGAACGGTTCACGAACAGTTCGCTGAACGTTCGGTTCGTTTACAGCCCTACATATACCTCTCCATATATACATAACGTGAAAGACTAAAATGAGAAATTTAAATCAGAGCCTTTGACCTTGTTAAGAATTTTGGTAACATTTTTTTTTTGGTTATATCGTGTTATTTGTGATATTGAACAAACTATATTTGTGTTAAATTGAATTGTGTCATGCAATTTATGTGTAACGAACTAAACACATTTAATCATGTTAAATGTGTTATGTCATGTAACTCAATTATTTAAATTTTTGCATTGGTGCTTAGAAAAAGGACACATTAATTCAACATGTTGTGTTCAAGTTTAATAGTAAGTCACCCAGTTAGGCTGATTTAAGATTCATACGAATCGGTTTTAACGGTTAAACGTCCCGACCTTGCTTTGAAACTTGTCGTGTAAACTAAACTAAACTAAACGTTTAACATTTTTGTTTCTATTTTAGTAACAAGCGGGTATGAACCATGTTTATCCTTATACAACTTTAACTAAAAGTAACGACTCTCAAACTAGCCGACTAGTCGTCCTAAACAATTTGATTTGTCGTTTTCCAAAACCGTGAAAAAATAAAATAAAGAAAGTTTGACACTATTCATACCTTAGAAAATACCCTTCATCAAATATTTGTTAAAAGAACAGTCAAAAGAATTCAAAAACTCATAGCCAATAACTATACAAAAGATTGATTTAATCTGCCTCTAATCCTCTTCCTGTGTTTAACTATTTTTCATGTAATATGTACATTTGATAAATTATACATACTAGAATTATAATTGGGATCAACTACAATTTAAGAGATGATCCTCAAAGACTTAATCACTCTTAACATTTGTGGCTGTTGATTCCATTGCTTTTCGACGAATTCGGCGCCTTTTAACGAAAGATTTGAAGAACATGATCAAGAACGCACCATTGAGGATGGAATTGAAAACCCAAGCCCCAATTCCATTACACCCACCACCCCAAATATGCAAAAACAACACCCCAAAATGGCAAATCGAATTCAAAGCCAACAAGGTGATCTCAACGTTGGCTACCAACGGATACGAAGCCGTTGGCAGTCCTAGTTCGGTCCAGAACCGGTATCCGTAGACCACAGAATTTGTGAATGTAGTGAAGATGATTTCGAGTATTTGAAACGACTGCGAGAATTCAAGCCAGAGAAATGACATCGTAATTGGAATGGAATTGGTGAAGAGTTGGGGTAAGGAGAGCCTACGACGTCGTAAGATGGTGAAGAAGGTTCGGATCACGTGGAGGTAACGTGATAGGTAGAAAATGTATGACCAGAAGAACACGCGTCCTGAGGAGCGCGTGCCTAGAGGGAAACATAGGAGCCATTGTAGTGGGGTTTTACTGCGGCCCCATAGCCAGCGTGTGTCCCTGATCTCCGCACTGGCGGAGGTCAGGGTTCCGGCCAGTATGGTGGCGGAGATCATGGACATAACGAGACTGTGGAGTGCTGGGAAGGGGCCGCAGGGGACTGGGCGGGTGGGGTGGCGGAAAATGAGGAGGAGGATGTGGAGGGTGGCCGAGAGCGCGAAGTAGAAGGAGATTGAGGAGAAGAGGAACACCCACGTGGCGCCCCATGATTGGGCGTGGCTCCAACGGAATCCGATGACGGTCGGATGCTCGGATAGGATGTATTTTAGATGGTGTAAAAAGAAAGATGATAGTTGAGATTGCATAATTTTTGAAGGGAGAAATTGGGGGAGATGAAAATAGGGTGATTGAGAAATGAAAATTTTATATACACATGTTTTGACTTTTGAATTATTGATGATGTTGAAGCTTACCTCATTTATGGAATGTTCTTCACCGTTTTCGTTTACCTCATTTATTTCACCATTTTCGTTGTCTTCAGCGACTGAACTAGTGATATTATTCTTAACCAATGTTTTAAATACCGATATGAACCGGACGGTCATACATGTTAAATCGGATACCGGACACGGGCTTGGTATGATAAAGGCCGGTAAAACTCAAATATGATATGTCTTATGTACAGGCGGTAAATCCGGTTCTACCGGTTCAAACCGTTAAATCGGTTTGCATTATCTTAAAATTTGATTTTCTAATTATAATAAAATACAATATTAGGTTTATACCAACCTTCCATATTTCCAGTAATAACCTAATGTCTTCAATTCTAATATTTTATCGATGTTGAAGCTATTACCTATCTCGTCCAATGTAATATTGTTTATAGGTAATAAAAATGCTCTTAAAATGTTTAATATTTTACAAGAAATAGTTGTTTTTTAGATAAACCCATGATCAATTACATAAATCCTAATTGAAATTGGATCGATTTTTGAGATAAATTTGTATTTTATAGAATTATATGGTTAACTAGTAACCTGGTTGAACCATTCGGTAAAATCCGGTTCAAACGGTTGAACCATTTCAAAGCTTAACCCAACATAATTTAAAAACCGGTTTTCAAAACATTGATATTAACGTGTAATAAGACCTGAAACCTAAAAGTAATGATCGTGTATGACCTGAAACCTAAAAGTAATGGAAGTTTCCTTTGTTAATAATTGGATATTTACATTTTTATTATAAAATACAAAGGTTGATTTTTCAAATAGATAATAATCATTATTAATGAATAGAGTAAACTGCCATTTTGGTCCCTGAGGTTTGGTCACTTTTGCCACTTTAGTCCAAATTTGAAACTTTTTGCATCTGGGTCCCTATGGTTTCACTTTTATTGCCATTTTGATCCAAAAATCAAATCAGCTCATATTTCTCAAATTAATTCCTCCTATTTTGTCATTTTCTTCAGGGGTAAAATAGTCATTATAATTATATTAAAACACATTATTAATTAAAATAATAAAATTAAAAAAAAAACTCTTTGACCTTATAATCTCTTCCTCAAAACCTCAAACCCTGATCCCCCATCTTCTTCGAAACATGATCCACTTGCAGTTCAATAACAAAATGCAGAACAAAATATCAACTCAGTTCAATTTCAAATCAATTCAATAATAAGTTACAAACCATTTGCGAAAAAGCAAGTTCAATCAACAAAACAAAACAAAACCCTAACTTATGAAATTGGCCATCGCATTGTTCAATGAAGGTAAATATGGTGGTGTTAGAAAGAAACAGAGGATGTGCAATAATGACTAAAAACCTACTTTTTCCTGATTAACAACTGACAGTTTATGCAGGTTTTGAGACACCGACGAGTCAAGCGAGTCAATCTGAGCGTACAAATCAGAGATAACCTCCTCTTTGCCGGTGAGTTGTTGCCGGAGATCGGAAGATTCAGATTCTAGGGCGGAGACGCGGCTGGAGAGAGCAATAGAGGTGATTTTGCGAGCAACGTCAAGCTGTTGGAATGGATCGGAATTCGGAAGGTAGAACTGAAGGCGGTGGTTGGTGGTGGCTCCGTCCCCGGCTGTTGGAATGGATCGGAAGGTAGAACTGATGTGTAGGGTGAGATAGATGATGGAATAAATGATGAGATAAGGTGATTTGGTTAGGGTATTTTTAGGTTTTTTTTTTATCTAGGAAGTATTATGTGGCTGTATTTGGTTTGGTTGGTAGGTGTATTAATATTTTTTTATAATAAAACTCATAATGACTATTTTGCCCCTGAAGAAAAGGACAAAATAGTAAGAATTAATTTAAGAAATATAAGCTGCTTTGATTTTTGGACCAAAATGGCAATAAAAGTGAAACCACAGGGACCCAGATGTAAAATGTTTCAAATTTGGACTAAAGTGGCAAAAGTGACCAAACCTCAGGGACCAAAATAGCAGTTTACTCTAATGAATAAGATAATTTATGTCTTAAGATGTAATTGTCATGTGACATTCAGTTAGTGGGCCGGTGGGGTATATGTGTGTAACACCCAAAAAACGGGTTTGGTAATCAAACCCCGTTAATACTAAAAGACGGGTAAAATACCATGAGTGGTAAAAATCAACCCGGTAAATGTTAGGACCTAAATAAATAAGCCTAATATTAATAAAAGAGAATAAAATCTTTTGGAAGAAATAAAGTTTGTAGGAGGCCCGAGTTAACGGGACTTAAAATGAAACAGGTTATGACTACCCCGAACTCACTAAGTTAAACTAGGAAAGTTTAACCTAGTTAACAAGACAAAATATTGTTGAAAATAAGTAGGTTGTAGCCTACTTACTAATTAACAAAACTTGAGGGGCCAAATGTGGCATAACCTAAAAGATTAATTATTAAAAACAAAAACAAAACACACACACACCTAGTGTGTTCGTGAATGACCAGGAGAAGGGCTCCAAGGAGCCAAAACCCTAACTCAATCCAATTCATCGAATTGAAGGTTGATTTCAGTCCTAAATCAATGCATGAACACGGATTAATGATCACCCGAGCTAGGGGATCATAAGGTATGTAAAAATTTGATGATTTGTGAAGTTGTAAAATTTGGGTAATCATCATAATCGCTAATTATGTATGGATTAGAGAGGCTATGGCTAAATTAGTGTTGTATAATTGCTTAGAAACAAAACCCTAAGGGAAAAGTTTACATAGGTTGCTATTATTCGAATAATTTTATGATTTGCTACACTTAGACAAGTGGGTTTTGATTATGTAGTGAAGATGATGATATACACATGTTTAAAATCATCATATTGGATAGTAGAAGCAAAGTACTTGAACAAATTGTAAGATTGAGTGTATGCTCATACAAGAATTGAAAGGGGTTTTTAAACGTTATGATGAAATCGGTAATTTCATCCATGTAAATATATGTATGTAATTATGTTATACACTAGTTCATAAGAAGAACTTGATTAGATAAAGTGTTTGAATGAATGCTAGTGGTATAATGAAATGGGTCTCACTAATAGAGGGGAACCCTTAGTTCTTGTGAAAATGAATAAATAAGTAAGATTTAGTAATCACTTGAACTAGTTGAAGTATTGGAAATATAGGAACCGGGTTAAAAGATTTGTTAAACGATGGCTTAAAAGAACGCCTACCGGGTGATTAGAGAGATGCCAAAACTAGTTGATAAACTTGAATGTGCATTTTATATACTAATAGGCAATTGACTTTTTAAAAGTCAAACCGACCATTAGTAAGATCGAATGTTAATTTTGATAGAAAATACATAAGATGGAATAGTCATGATTGACAATGACTAAACTAACCATCTTATGAAATATGATGATAGTTTGACGCCTAACAAGCTAGGTGGAAGCTTGTGGATGAAGCGGGTCAAACGGAGCAAGTACGGAAAGAAAAGCGTGGCATGAATGCAAGGTAAGTAAAACTTACACCCACTTGTAGTATACGTGTTTACTTTATAGGCGATAAATACGACAAAGGATTAGGTTCGGATTTTGGGTTCCGACACGTAACGAAATGGGTCGAAACGAATGAAAACGTTTGAAACCATGATTAATGCCGAAAGAGGCAAAATGGTAAATTAGTCATGAATTGATTAAGAAGTAAATGAGTCTTTCTTAAAGTTACCTTATAGCGTAACTAGTAATGAGAAAATGGGTAAAAATGGAAATTTAGTCAAGTATCGACTAAAGTAAATTAAAGTTCAAAGGACACCCATAGCGTAAGCCGAATGTGTTAAAAAGTATAAGAAATGATTTTAGGAGAAAAAAAGGGATTTAGTGAGAATATCCGAAGTGGGTCGGATGTGTGAATGGTAATTAAAAACCATGTTTTGTTACATATGAAAATATTGGGTCATATAGGCCGAACGGGTCAAATGGTGGTGATAACACCATTTGACGAAATCAACTAATGTGGTTGTCAAGCCATGTGTTTACAGGAGCGAATAGTAATTTGGATAATTGCGCCACCAAAGAATATCGGTAATAAAAGCAAGGTGTCGAAATGGGTCACTAGGTTGACTAGAGCCAGGTACGTATAAATACGATTGTGGTTAAACATACATTTTGGGGTCAAATAAGTAGCAAATGCCCTTCGTCGTAAATGAGGGGCTAAAGTTGACTAAAATGCCCTTGATGGGTAAATCGGGCAAACGACCTTTAAAGGTTGTTAGAAATAAGTGTTTTGATAGATTAAAATCCTTAGGATAAGTATAAATAGGGATGATATGGGACCTTAGTGTCCAACTAGTTGAAACGAGTATTTTCCGTAAAATGACTAACCGAAGGGTTAAATTGGGATTATGGGTCCCTTATGTTAGATCCACCACAAAAATAGTTGTGGTGAAATATAAGTAGCAATTTAAATATGGGAACGCGAGGTGGGAAAATAGAAGAGCAGATTTGATGCTTTAATGCATAAAAATCCCCTAAACGGGTTAAAATGAATTGCGCGCGTAACTTGGGTTTTGGCCGCGTAATTCACAAAAGTTATGAATCCAAGATAGAGATTTTGAGTTAAATACATTGGTTTATGATTTATGATTAACTAGAAACAAGTTTGGAGGTCTTATATACAAACGGGTCAAAATATTGATTTTGAATAATAAGTCGAATGCTTAAATATTTAGAATTTTAATAGTTTGAATGTTAAATTTTAACTCCATTAGATGAAGAATTAAATTACGAACGCGTAGGAAAAAGAATCGCGTAAAACGGGTCAATAACGAAGAAGTTATGGCCGTTTCCGTAAAAACTAGCATTGTTGAAAATGCAGGTCCCAGCTGCAGACCTGCTGGAAAAGCGTCTCCCCCGCGCCACGCTAGGGAGTAAAATGGCGCCGTCGCGTGGCACGACGGAACCCTGTTTCGTCGAAAATTTTGTATTTTAATCAGTTTCGCTTTCTGGACTCGTTTTGACACGTTTTAAACTACGTATGACTGATTCAATTCATGTTTTATGGATTGTAGGTATATTTACAGTATCGGAGGATGATCAAGCTCAACGAAGAACCGAACACGATCAAGTTCAAGCTTCCGCACATTATTACGTTGTTGTGTTGAACAACGAATTAAATCACATTTTGTTGTATTGTTTTAAATACTAAGTAAAGTTTTAAATAAACCCGTATTTTCATTAGTATGTGTAATCATTAATACACATTTTAGTCTTGATTTATAAGAAAACAGTTAAATAGTGGTAAGGGTGTTACAAGTTGGTAATCAGAGCTCATGGTTAAAGAGTAAAGCGTGTTCGGTTTGAGGCTTGATCGCAAATCCGGTAAGTACATGTATATTAATGGTTCTATATGATTAAAGTGTTGTGAACAACACATAGAGTTATTGTGTAATTCAAGTTACACCAATCAAATCGATAATTGATAGATATAGCTAACAAAATTACGCGCGTTGACACGTATAGTAGAAAAGCCTTGTATTATAATACGGGCGTTTAGTGAAGTTGACATTACTAATCTTTGTAAATGTTTTAAATGAAAGGATACTCGCATCTGAAGATGGCGAGGCTGTAACAAGTGACGGATAGGATAGAAGAACGGTTCGAAGTATGACGTGTAACACCCCGTGTTTCCGCAAGTGAAAGTCAAAGTCAAGGCCAAAGTCAACGACCGATTTCGCGCGACTTGACTCGTAGAAATGTTTTTATTTTATTTATATTATGTGGAGTAAGTGTCGTTCATTGCAATAATCGAATCGTGTTAACCGTATTTCAATTGACTCGCGACTGTGAACTATAGGAAGTAACAATGCGATAAAGTTAATCAACTAATAATCAAGCTATGCTAATCGAATCGACATCGAATCGCAACTCGAGCTATGTATTTTACTTGTCATTTATACGTGTGTGTGTGCCTTACGTGTTTCCTGTGCATGTTTGTTTATGTTTTGTTGAGGAAATCAAGCGAACTCAATCGAACTCGAAGTCTATCTCGAATGTAATCGAACCCGAACCCGAATTCCGAATCGAACCATGTTATATACGAAGTAGTTGGGACTAAAAGTAATTTGACTAGGAAACCCTATCGAATTCGCTCGCAATCGAAACCGAAGCGTCGCCGCACCGAACGCACCGTTCAGTCGACATCCGGACGGATGGTCCATCCGCACGGATTGCCAATCCGCACGGATTGCCAATCCGCACGGATGACCAATCCGCACGGATAAACAATCCGGGTGACCTGCCATCCGCACGGACCACCCTTTCCCCTTTTAGCATCCTATAAATACCCGGGCCACTCTCCAAACTTTCCACTTTTGGCAAGTGACGTCCGACCTGCACGCATTCTTCACCTTTTCTCTGATTTCTCCCAATCCAGGTAAGATCTTGCTCTAAATCTTGTACATTCTTGATCTATACACACATCTACACCTTTCTATCTTTCAAATCTCAACTTTTAACCGTGAAATTATCAAGATTTGAGGTATTCTAGGGTGACGTCATCATGAAGTTCTTATGAACTTCAAGTGTGACCTCATTCCACCAAGAATAACTCGGATCTGAACGATTTCCACAAGATTTCACAACAACTTCACCTAAATCTAAAGTTTTCTCCTTCTTTTACCCTAAAAACGGTACGAATCGGATCAGTTCTAGTCTTCCACTCAATATTAGTGATGCACTAGCCCTAGATCTGGTTCTACCCACAAGACACCTGATTTCGGGTTAAACCGGAATGACCATTCTGAGTCGCCGACAGGCCTTGAGTTAGGGTGGTTCCTAGCCGGCTTAGTCATGCGAGTAAGAATACTATTCCAAGTGGTTGCCACGTAATCAGAACGTCTCGATAAAATGACAACAGAAACCAAGAGTAGACGAATGGAACAACCAGAACGAGGGGCTGTCCGCACGAACAAGTTATCCGCACGGACAGACGATCTGGACGGGTTGTCACCCGGACGAACTACACTTGGGACCCACATTCAAAACGAGGTTTGAGTATCGACGAATGAATAATCCGGACGGGCGACCTCTGAATCGATTACTCTTCGGATCATGAGATACTAAGACCTTAAACAATTTCAAACAATGTTCATCCGCACGGGCAAGTTGTCCGCACGGACAGACTATCCAGACGGATTGTCTTTGTCCGCACGAACAAACTATCCGGACGGATTACCACTGTCCGCACGGATTACCATCCGGACGGATTCCACCAATTTCATCAAAGTGACTCAGCCTTAGAGACGTGCCCGCACGGATTACCATCCGGACGGATTGTTGTCCGCGCGACCGGCTTGAAAGGTAGAGATACTTAAATGTTTTCTAAATGCTACAATGAAAACTTCAAAGTACAAACCATCATACACAAACACATCCTTAGCTTAGGAAGAAACAATCCACTCGAATAGTTATCCGCACGGATTACATGTCTGCACGGATAAACAATCCGCACGAGTGACTAATCCGCACGGATTACCATCCGCACGGATTACCATCCGCACGGATTACCATCCGCACGGATTACCATCCGCACGGATAACTTACTCGCACGGATGACTAATCCGCACGATCAGTCATCCTGCCCACTCCCACTTTGTATCGTTTTACGCGCCACTTATCGTTACGTTATCAAATCTATTCAGGCCAACCGTACTCGCTGAAAAGCGCTCCCTTCAATCCATAATCGCTGTGAGTATACTCGAACCCTTTTTGCTTTTAGCACTTTTGGGTGTTACATACGTTACGAATATTCAAACTACAACTATCACACTACTCGAGCTATTTAACGCTAAACCATTAATGCATGTTATACGTGGCTTATGAATGCTTGTTTGTTATGTTTACACATGGAATGCTGTCTACCTGCCTTAGCAACGATAGTACTATAGTTTGGACTCAGCACCCGTTCACACGGGGGTTGTTAAGGATCTTTTACTTGCATGGATTACGGTGGTAATCATGTATTGCGAACTGCCTCGGGCAGTCAACCCGCAGTCACTGGTATCGATGGATCTATGTCGATAACTAACGTGCTTCATTTCACTCTGTGTACGTGCTGGTTATGCGTAAACGAATTCGAACTCTATATGCTATTATCAAACTTGTATGCTCACCTTTACATTATATGTATTGACTTTATTTTAACGTATGTGACAGGTGCTTAGGTTGTTTCTGTGCCTAGCTTGCTGGTGATGAAATTGAGGCTAGGGAAGGAGTCCTAGAAACCAACAAATAAATTAGTTATGTTTAAATCTGAGTTGTCGGAACAGAATACTTGTCTTGATGTTTGTCTGTAATAATTACTTAACTATTTGAGATACGGCATGGGACATATTATTTAAATTGAATGGTAATGATAGTTGTTATGGAAACTACTGGACAATCTGTTTCGCTCAGTGCCATGCCCCGATGATTCCGCCATCGGTTGGGGTGTGACATGACGAGTGGAGCATGCTCACTAAGGACCAAATTGCGTAACAATCGCGAATAGGAATAATGGCAAGGAACGCCCATCGGGGAAAGCATTACCAGGTGCACACTTTTAAATATAGTCGCACAAATAGCAATATGCAACGAACATGTAGAGAATAATTGTTGCATATGTAAATTAGAAACTTGGAAAACCTAAATAGAATACCTATCTAGGATATTATTTCCAAGAAAAGTAAATAGAGGCGTTACTTACATGGGGTGTAATGTGAAAATTATAAAAGGTCGTGTATATCAGGTGTTGATCGCTTACTCTGGCCAAGTAAGTAGTGAACACGTGGTACCATGAACTTCTTATGATGGACACATTTACGTCCAATGTAGTAAGGATGGGGTGAATGGGATGAATTAAAACGGTACCCAAATAAGTAAGATGTTTGATGGTAAACGTAAACGCAAGTCGGATGACGGAAGCGTATAACGTTAGAATAACGAGCCCGAGAGGAGGGACAAGGATCAAGTAAATGAAAATACAGATTGAATAATAGGAATGCTAAAGTATAGGGATAAAAGTTTGACTATCACAAGTGATGAAATTCATACGGACAAGTCAGACGAATTAAATAAAGAATAAAGGACTTGATTGAATAAAAGCGATGGGTTTCGCTAAGACGACCAAATAAACTAAAACGAAGTCTTAATACATACCGGGACGGTTGCTTTGATAATGACTTCGGTAAAATACCTGATAGATGGGTAGAATTTTGAAAGTATGCGTAAACCAAGAGACGGGAACGTGAAATAGAAAGTCGAAAGACTCGGGTTATGAGTCATGACTAAAAGATGATGAGAATTTGCAAACAGAAATTTTGATAACTACGTTCAACTATTTTAAGGTTGAGCGGGTCGAATAAAAAAAATGAAGTTTGACGTTCACAAGTGATGAAATTTCACACGAACAAGTCGAACGAGTTAAATTAAGAATAACGCTTGGTAACGTAGATAGGAAAAACACAAATTAGCGAAACAAGAATGCTAAAAACATTAAGATAAAAGAACCCGGGTAATGGGCTGTAAAGAGATATAAGTTTGAACCGGATAACGGTAAGTGAAGAACAAAGCGACATGTAAATGACGAAAGAAGTCATAAAGTCGGAAGATTACTTCGAAAGATTACAAAGGTAGCCTTAGACCACGGTCAAGGTCCATAAAATTCAAGAAATGAGAATGAACGATTCTAAACTTAAAATGGTGAAAAGAACCTACGGGTCAATAGAGTACGGCATAAAAGACTGGTTACAATTCTCCGTGTAAAATAATAACGGTCAGGAATAAAAACTTAGAACGAAAATTCCTAGACACGAGAAAAAGACGTCAGACAAGAGAGAGCGTAAACTAAAACTTAGTTTTTAGTCAAAAGCAATGTTTTAACAAACATAAGTAGTATGAGAGGATTTAGAAAATCTTAGACACACATAAGGCCGGAGGTGGCAAAATAGTATACCCGGATGACGGGGTATGGAGTGACGACGACTAATTAGTCTAGCCGGTAAAACTATGTAAAGTTAGGAAAATGTCATGGATACAAAGCGCTTGTTAATATAAGACAAGCGTGGGATAAACATGTTTACGGACTGATGGCACTAAGTGGTCAAGTGTCAACTCGGTCAATAAAGATAAAGAATATAAGCTAAAAATAACGGCCCGCGAGGCCTTACACATGGAAGACGTACGCGGCAATATAGAGGAAAACGTTAGATCAAAAAGGAACGAATGAATGTCTTGAAAACGAAACTAAGTTCGTTTAGCCTAAATTAAAAGAAATACATAAATAAGGTTTCGGGGACGAAACCTCTTTAAGGGGGGTAGACTTGTAACACCCCGAAAACGGGTTTGGTAATCAAACCCCGTTAATACTAAAAGACGGGTAAAATACCATGAGTGGTAAAAATCAACCCGGTAAATGTTAGGACCTAAATAAATAAGCCTAATATTAATAAAAGAGAATAAAATCTTTTGGAAGAAATAAAGTTTGTAAGAGGCCCGTGTTAACGAGACTTAAAATGAAACAGGTTATGACTACCCCGAACTCACTAAGTTAAACTAGGAAAGTTTAACCTAGTTAACAAGACAAAATATTGTTGAAAATAAGTAGGTTGTAGCCTACTTACTAATTAACAAAACTTGAGGGGCCAAATGTGGCATAACCTAAAAGATTAATTATTAAAAACAAAAACAAAACACACACACATCTAGTGTGTTCGTGAATGACCAGGAGAAGGGCTCCAAGGAGCCAAAACTCTAACTCAATCCAATTCATCAAATTGAAGGTTGATTTCAGTCCTAAATCAATGCATGAACACGGATTAATGATCACCCGAGTTAGGGGATCATAAGGTATGTAAAAATTTGATGATTCATGAAGTTTTAAAATTTGGGTAATCATCATAATCGCGAATTATGTATGGATTAGAGAGGCTATGGCTAAATTAGTGTTGTATAATTGCTTAGAAACAAAACCCTAAGGGAAAAGTTTACATAGGTTGCTATTATTCGAATAATTTTATGATTTGCTACACTTAGACAAGTGGGTTTTGATTATGTAGTGAAGATGATGATATACACATGTTTAAAATCATCATATTGGATAGTAGAAGCAAAGTACTTGAACAAATTGTAAGATTGAGTGGATGCTCATACAAGAATTGAAAGGGGTTTTTAAATGTTATGATGAAATCGGTAATTTCATCCACGTAAATATATGTTTGTAATTATGTTATACACTATTTCATAAGAAGAACTTGATTAGATAAGGTGTTTGAATGAATGCTAGTGGTATAATGAAATGGGTCTCACTAATAGAGGGGAACCCTTAGTTCTTGTGAAAATGAATAAATAAGTAAGATTTAGTAATCACTTGAACTAGTTGAAGTATTGGAAATATATGGAACCGAGTTAAAAGATTTGTTAAACGATGGCTTAAAAGAACGCCTACCGGGTGATTAGAGAGATGCCAAAACTAGTTGATAAACTTGAATGTGCATTTTATATACTAATAGGCAATTGACTTTTTAAAAGTCAAACCGACCATTAATAAGATCGAATGTTAATTTTGATAGAAAATACATAAGATGGAATAGTCATGATTGACAATGACTAAACTAACTATCTTATGAAATATGATGATAGTTTGACGCCTAACAAGCTAGGTGGAAGCTTGTGGATGAAGCGGGTCAAACGGAGCAAGTACGGAAAGAAAAGCGTGGCATGAATGCAAGGTAAGTAAAACTTACACCCACTTGTAGTATACGTGTTTACTTTATAGGCGATAAATACGACAAAGGATTAGGTTCGGATTTTGGGTTCCGACACGTAACGAAATGGGTCGAAACGAATGAAAACGTTTGAAACCATGATTAATGGCGAAAGAGGCAAAATGGTAAATTAGTCATGAATTGATTAAGAAGTAAATGAGTTTTTCTTAAAGTTACCTTATAGCGTAACTAGTAATGGGAAAATGGGTAAAAATGGAAATTTAGTCAAGTATCGACTAAAGTAAATTAAAGTTCAAAGGACACCCATAACGTAAGCCGAATGGGTTAAAAAGTATAAGAAATGATTTTAGGTGAAAAAGGGATTTAGTGAGAAAATCCGAAGTGGGTCGGATGTGTGAATGGTAATTAAAAACCATGTTTTGTTACATATGAAAATATCGGGTCATATAGGCCGAACGGGTCAAATGGTGGTGATAACACCATTTGACGATATCAACTAATGTGGTTGTCAAGCCATGTGTTTACAGGAGCGAATAGTAATTTGGATAATTGCGCCACCATAGAATATCGGTAATAAAAGCAAGGTGTCGAAATGGGCCACTAGGTTGACTCGAGCCAGGTACGTATAAATACGATTGTGGTTAAACATACATTTTGGGGTCAAATAAGTAGCAAATACCCTTCGTCGTAAATGAGGGGCTAAAGTTGACAAAAATGCCCTTAATGGGTAAATCGGGCAAACGACCTTTAAAGGTTGTTAGAAATAAGTGTTTTGATAGATTAAAATCCTTAGGATAAGTATAAAAAGGGATGATATGGGACCTTAGTGTCCAACGAGTTGAAACGAGTATTTTCCGTAAAATGACTAACCAAAGGGTTAAATTGGGATTATGGGTCCCTTATGTTAGATCTACCACAAAAATAGTTGTGGTGGAATATAAGTAGAAATTTAAATATGGGAACGCGAGGTGGGAAAATAGAAGAGCAGATTTGATGCTTTAATGCATAAAATTCCCCTAAACGGGTCAAAATGAATTACGCGCGTAACTTGGGTGTTTGCCGCGTAATTCACAAAAGTTATGAATCCAAGATAGAGATTTTGAGTTAAATACATTGGTTTATGATTTATGATTAACTAGAAACAAGTTTGGAGGTCTTATATACAAACGAGTCAAAATATTGATTTTGAATAATAAGACGAATGCTTAAAGATTTAGAATTTTAATAGTTTGAATGTTAAATTTTAACTCCATTATATGGAGAATTAAATTACGAACGCGTAGGAAAAAGAATCGCGTAAAACGGATCAATAACGAAGAAGTTATGGTCGTTTCCGTAAATACTAGCATTGCTGAAAATGCAGGTCCCAGCTGCAGACCTGCTGGAAAAGCATCTCCCCCGCGCCACACGAGGGAGCAACATGGCGCCGTCGCGTGGCACGACGGAACCCTGTTTCGTCGAAAATTTTGTATTTTAATCAGTTTCGCTTTCTGGACTCGTTTTGACACGTTTTAAACTACGTATGACTGATTCAATTCATGTTTTATGGATTGTAGGTATATTTACAGTATCGGAGGATGATCAAGCTCAACGAAGAACCGAACACGATCAAGTTCAAGCTTCCGCACATTATTACGTTGTTGTGTTGAACAACGAATTAAATCACATTTTGTTGTATTGTTTTAAATACTAAGTAAAGTTTTAAATAAACCCGTATTTTCATTAGTATGTGTAATCATTAATACACATTTTAGTCTTGATTTATAAGAAAACAGTTAAATAGTGGTAAGGGTGTTACAATGTGGTTTCATATCTGAATCGGCTGGCTTGAATTGTGATGGTTGTAGAAGTCTTAGACTAGCCTTATTCACAACCCAATCTAACACAACCATCTTTAATATAAAATTAAGAGTAAACTGCAATTTTACCCCCTGGGTTTAGGCCAATTGACACTCTGACCCCCTAACGAAATAATTGCAATTTTACCCCCAACGTTGGTGTTATGTCGCGATTTTAACCCCCCAGCGTCAATTTTGCTTAACAGTCAACATAACAAGGTGAGGGTCAAAGGGTAAATAGGTAATTTTGCAATTATCGTGAAGCTTCTTCATTACAACACCCTATAAGTAACATATGAAAGCATAATTACCCCCCCCCCCACCTTCCCACCATCCTCCTACAATCGATCCTGCGATCAGGCTTCTCCGGCGACACCTTCTCCGGTGACATCAGGCTTCTTCGTTGACACCACCTCCTCCGTTGACACCTCGTTCAGACCTTACAATGCCGGTTATTTGTTGGATGATCCGCTATGTCATCCGCCACACCGCAGGTATAATCGCTCAATGTTAGTTAATCAGGGTCGGATTTGGTTCACTGTTAGTTATTATCATGTTATAAACAGGGTTAGGGTCGGATTTGTGTCTGATTGAGTCTCATGTTAAACAGGGTATTTGCAATTAGTTTGATTGAATCTGATTTCCATGTTAATTTTGTGATGTTTGGTGGTTTTTTTTACAGTTGACCTGACGATGTGCTTATCAAGCTCATCATTGGTGGTCCACCTGGTGGTCTCCGTGTTTGGGAGGCCTGTCCTCAACTTCCATTATCCACCGGAGAGTTGAGCGGATGATAAGTTAGTAGTTATGTATTGGTGTTAAATGGAAGTGGGAAAGGTTTCGGGGACGAAACCTCATTTAAGGGGGGTAGACTTGTTACGCCCCAAAATCCGAATGTTTATAATTGACATATATTCTTATATAATATACCCCGAAATAAATAATTAGGCTATTTTACCTAGTTAGAGTTTATGGCCAAAACTATTAAATGACGAAAGTTGTGCCAATTATGTTAAGTGGTAAACACGAGGGGCTAGATGGTATAGAATGAAAGTGGATATATTTAAAGAAAATAACAACACACACAAACACACATTCGTGTATGTTCTGGATCGTTCAGGAGCTCCCAAAGGAGCCAAACCCTAGCTCAACCTTAAATGATCAAATTGAAAAGTAAATCGAAGCTCAAATTCATGAATGGACATGGATTAATGATCACCTTCACAAGGGGATCATAAGGTATGTCTCAAAACTAAGATTGGTGATCTTGTATGAAGTGGGTTATGTTTTAATCCGTGAATTGGGATGAAATTGAGTATGAGTATGTGTTAGTATCATGATATAGAACATAGATTATACATGGTTTAGGTTAATTTGATGATTAGAGGTGAAACCCATTTGTTTTGGTAAGGGTGATGACTTGAATGATCATCCATGTTTAATTATTATTGATTGTTGATGTATTATGATGGATAGGATGAATTCTTGTGAGTTGAATTGAAAGAAATGTGGTGTTAATATGTTTGGTGATGCGTGTGTGGTGTTATATATTTTTATGTATATTTTTAGCCCTTTTTACACGTTAGTCAAGTTTTAAATTTATAAAACACGATATTTTACTAACACCAAATACACATATGGGCAACTGCACCCATCGTGAGCGTAGTATAGTGTTGGTAAGATACCGAGGTCGTCCAAGGACACAGAAGCTTTTAATACCGGTTTATCCTCAACGTCTAGTCAAATCAAAAGTTTAGAAAAAGGTTTTTAAACAAGAAAAATAAAACTAACTAAAATGCTGAAAAATAAAATAAAATAAAAACAGATAGACAAGATGAATCACTTGGATCCGACTCGTGTTTAGTGTAACATTTGATTATTTCCTCACTTTTGCACTTTTTAAGAGACTATCTTAGTTATTGTAGTAGGCACCTCTTCTGAAGGTGATGTTACCCTCAACCCAGTAGTTTAAGTCAGCAGGGATACAATCCTAAAGGGTTGGATTATTGAAAGATAACTAATTAAGTTATTAATGCATATTATGGTAGGCCCCTCTTCTAGAGGTGACGTTACCCTCGGCTAAGTAGTCTGAGTCAGCAAGGATACAGTCCTAAGTAGCCGGGTTAAAGTATTAATAGTAGTTTACATATGAGGGGATCAAGGAGTTCGGACCCCCGCCATCCAATACCAGTGGGTATTGAAGGAGGTCCTACTAAAGTTGACCCAGGTCCTTGCAGGATCTATACACTGAACAAGGCAATACTCTTACCAAACCGTTCCCTTAACCCCCGACCAGGTAGCCAACATATCTCCATATAGACCGTGGAGATATGAATGGTGAAAATCTTTTATTTTATATAGACAGTAAAATAATGCCAAGACACCACGGACAAACGATAAGGAAGACTCACCTTCAACATAAGAAACTAGTTATTAAAGTCATTAATACAGAACCAAATAAAAAGTGCGAAAAGATTAAAAATAAAAAGTATTACACTAGACACTTTTCTTCACCAAGTGATGTAAGAGACTTAGGCAAACATGGCCTTTGATTGTCAAGAACTCTTACGATCAATCTTGGATCCCGAGACTACTCACACACTCTATGATGGATGATGGTGGTGGATGTGGGTTGTGATGGTGGTGGTGGGTGGGTGAAATGTGAGAGAGGTGGTTTTCCAAGGGATGCCTTTAAAGTGAACCAAGCACCCCTATTTATAACCTGCACAGAAGCCTGGACACGGCCCCGTATCCACCCTTCTTCTCTTTCTTCATTAATTGCAGTTTGTCTGCATTAGTTGACCACGCCCCCGTGTCCGCTTGGCATGGCCTCGTGTGCAGAAGCGTATCTGTACTATCAAGATTTGCTTGGATTCTACGAATCTTAGCGTTGACCACGGCCCCGTGTTGAGCTGGGCACGCCCCCGTGTAGGGAATAGAAGCTTCTACAACTTTTTCTTTTCTGCAGACACCTGAACACGCCCCCGTGTTCGCTGGGCACGGGGCCGTGTCCGCTGGGCACGCCCCGTGTTGAGCTGGGCACAACCCCATGCTCAGCTGTGCACAACCCCATGCTCAGCTTTCTTCTTGTTTTTTGCTTTGAAAGATGCTGTCAAGGGGTTGGGCATGCCACGTTTCTTCCCTTTCTTTGTATTTATGTTGGTTTTGGCTGTATGTTTGTTCCTTTTGTTCATTTATGCTCATTTAATCCTGAAAATCAAAAGGAAGACAAAAACACACTTTTTCCAACATTAGTACTAAAAAAGGGTTAGTTTTATGCCACATTTGATGTAATTTATATGTTGCATTTTGCACACATCAAATACCCCCACACTTGAATCTTTGCTTGTCCTCAAGCAAAACTCTTTATAATGTGGCTTTACACTCCCAAATGGAATGGGTAGAAGAGAAGGTTTTTGGGCTTGTCATAGAGTGTCGGGATTCCAAGATTCTTTATTAGGTTTTATTTTTATTTATTTACAATCCTATTCGTCATGATTTATTTAAAACATTACATAAGATAAATTACTTATTAGGGCATAACTTGCCTTTTTTAAAATTCCATTTATATACTAGTTCACATACCTCATGGGGGATCACTCAACACTCGGCCGAAGATGTATTTTTGTGAAACACTCGAGAGCGGCATGGAACTTACTTCTACCATAAGCTTGCCAAGCAATCAATCCTCCTCCTTTTTAACTATACACCTTTGTAAATATCAAGAGGACTTTTGGGGGGAAGGGTTAGGCTTGGGTTAAAGGTAGGTGGTTGGGTTAGTGGTTAGTAGAAAAGGGCGAAAGGTGTAAAAAGCGTCGGTTTTCGTGAGACTTTATTTTTATGACTTTTTATTCCAATGAAGCAATTTTTCAAAAAAAGTTCTTTTTGATGACCTTGTTTGTTTATTTCTTTTTTTTTTTGGCTTCATTATCATCAAATTTTTTTATTTCTTTTTTTCATAAAGAAGTCATAAGAAAACCGAGCTTTGTTACTAAAATATAGTGTTTAAAATGAAAAAGGGTTTTGGTGGGTAAAAGGGTGTTTGTTTGGGTTAAGAAATGAAAAGGTTTAGGCTCAAAGGGGTTAACTAGGGGGATTTTGGGTAGGTGGGAAAAAAAAGAAAAAATAATGGTGTTGAAATAAAAAAGGTTAGTCCTAATGCCTCCATCATTTACTTACTTGGGTTTAAGTTGGTAAGGACCGAGAATGTATCATCATGGCAAGTTCTAGAGTCGTAAGAACCAAGCGGCTATTCACACAAGAAACGAAAATTGAGCATTTAGTTTAAAGATGTGTATCTGTATGCTCAATAAAGGCTCAAAACTCACTTTTTGTGGGAATGGGTTTTTATGTGATCAAGTATATATAATCAAATTTTAACTAGATTTGTCATGCCGTTTCATAATTTTCTTATGTTGGTTCTTTTTATCACGACGCTATCGGTTGTAAATTTGTAAAAATATAACCTTTTTAGAACTTGTTATTCCCAAATTAAACCAAAACAAGTAAAAAAACTGAAAAAAAAAATTTTGAAAAAATTTGGGGTGTTTAGCGGTTCCAATAGAGTTTTGTGTAAGTCTTGTAATTAGGACTTGCAAAATTCAAGGTTTTAGCATCCCCCCACACTTAAATTACACATTGTCCTCAATGTGTCCCAAAAATAAGTTTTTCGGTTGATTAAAATGTGTAAAAGTGGGTTAAAAACAAGATTTTATGTTACTGGGTAGCTGAACACGGGGTGTGTTGGGCTGAGCACGGCCCCGTGGTCAGACTGCCAGTTCCAAAACTAAAAAGAAGGCTGGGCACGGGGGCGTGTTCAGCGAATATGGCCCCGTGTCCAGTTACCTGAACTGGGCGTTTTCTCCAGAACCTCGGGCACGGGGGCGTGTTGGGGTGAGCACGGCCCCGTGCTGAACTTGCTGTAATGAAGAAAAATTGTCGGGAGGCTCTGTTTTTGTGCATGGGGTGTGGGTTCAAGTTTCCCTTAGTAACCTCCACCATTTCGAGTGTGCTTTATTCCTGAAAATTAAAACTAAACTAGAAAACATAGAAGTTAAACTAATCTAAAACTAAGGATAGTTCCGCGGAATGCCTCCGTGGTGCGCCACGTTTATAAGGGTCCTTGGCTAGACCCACCTTATCGGGTGGTTCTGGCTCATCTTCAATTAGGGGGTCGTCATTGTCGATTGGATATTTCATTGATCGTTCAAGATCGACACATCTTTTGAATGCCCCTAATTGAATGGGTAGATTGTTATACTTCCGATTTTTCAAATCTTCGTGGGTCTTTACAAAAGGTTGTCCCAACACTAGAGGAGCGTCATCAAGGATGACAAAGTCGGTTGGGATTACCATTTGGTTGGTTTGGACCAAGACATCCTCAACTATCCCTTTTGTTTTTATTACTTTCCGATTGGATAGAAAAATGGGTATTTGAAGTGGAGAGAAATCACTAATACTTAATTTTTCGAAAATGTAGTTAGGAATTATATTAACGCAAAGATCTTTATTAATTGTGATATTACTAATAAAGGAATTTTGAAAAAAAATGGAACCGGTGTAATGTTAATTTCAAATGGATCTTCTTTTATTAGCGAAGTTAGATCATTAGTTAACTTAATGCTTACCGTTTCATCAATTTTAGTGTTAGTGTTTAACTCTTTTAAAAACTTAGCATGAGTGGGAACTAAACAATGATTTTCGAAAGAAGGCGACAATAGATTAATTTCTTCAAAATTAGACTCTTCTTGGATTTTAACGTTGTCGGACTCACCTTTTTCGTTGTTTAACTCATGTATCGGTTTTTCACTTATTTGTTCTTCCATTTTTACATTTTCAACTATCTCTTTTTTATTTAATTCTTCTCTTGCGCGGGACTCCTCTTCCCTTGCGCGAGATTCTAATATGCAACGTTCGATAGTTTTAATTTTTTCTATTATCATATCGGCTATGTTGGTGATAGAGTAAGGATCGGGATCCTCAAAGCTCGAATCCGGTTGTTCAATCCTTTGTTCCTTATAATACTCATAAGAAGTAGATGGTTCACACCATTGTCCTTCATTGTAAGTATATGATGGATAAGGGTCGTAATTTTGTTCTTCATAATACTCATATGAGGTGGGTTGTTCACGCCATGGTTCCTCATAATAAGCATATGAAGGTGGTGGTTCGTATGGTGGTTCCTCAAAGTATGAGTATGAAGGCTCATACCTTGGTTCTTCAAAATATGAGTATGAGGGAGGAGGTTCACACCTTGGGTCTTCATAGGATGTGTATGAAGTTGATGGCTCGTACCTGGGCTCCTCATAGTAGGTGTATGAAGTGGATTGTTGAAATAAGTCACAATATTGAACCGAGTGCGGGTTACCACAATTAGTGCAATAGTCTTCCCTATAATCATCCTCCTCAAAGGTGTAGTTGTAGCCTCCTGAGTATTGATCCATGAGAATCACTCAACAGACCACAACAAAGTCTCGAGACCAGAAAACAAAAATAAAAACAAAAACAGAGGCTGGACACGGCCTTGTGTTCAGTGAGCACGGCCCCGTGTTCAGATTCTGTATCTGGGCGTTTGAATTAAAGTTACTGGTTTCCTTGAGCACGAGGCGTGTTCAGTGAGCACGGCCCCGTGTTCAGGCTACTGTAAATGCAAAATCTAACTAAAATGCAGAAAAATCCGCGCGTTTTAAAAAGGTTTTGAAAAACTGATTAGGCCGTCGATTTTAAGCTTTCTTAAAATCCTTGTGTCCTCGGCAACGGCGCCAAAAACTTGATGCGTGTGTGGTGTTATTTATTTTTATGTATATTTTTAGCCGTTTTTACACGTTAGTCAAGTTTTAAATTTATAAAACACGATATTTTACTAACACCAAACACACATATGGGCAAGTGCACCCATCGTGAGCGTAGTATAGTGTTGGTAAGATACCGAGGTCGTCCAAGGACACAAGAGCTTTTAATACCGGTTTATCCTCAACGTCTAGTCAAATCAAAAGTTTAGAAAAAGGTTTTTAAACAAGAAAAATAAAACTAACTAAAATGCTGAAAAATAAAATAAAATAAAAACAGATAGACAAGATGAATCACTTGGATCCGACTCGTGTTTAGTGTAACCTATGATTATTTCCGCACTTTTGCACTTTTTAAGAGACTATCTTAGTTATTGTAGTAGGCCTCTCTTCTGAAGGTGACGTTACCCTCAACCCAGTAGTTTGAGTCAGCAAGGATACAATCCTAAAGGGTTGGATTATTGAAAGATAATTAATTAAGTTATTAATGCATATTATGGTAGGCCCCTCCTCTGGAGGTGACGTTACCCTCAGCTAAGTAGTCTGAGTCAGCAAGGATACAGCCCTAACTACCCAGGTTAAAGTATTAATAGTAGTTTACATATGAGGGGATCAAGGAGTTCGGACCCCCGCCATCCAATACCAGTGGGTATTGAAGGAGGGCCTACTAAAGTTGACCCAGGTTCTTGCAGGATCTATACACTGAACACGGCAATACTCTTACCAAACCGTTCCCTTAACCCCCGACTAGGTTGCCAACATATCTCCATATAGACCGTGGAGATATGAATGGTGAAAATCTTTTATTTTATATAGACAGTAAAATAATGCCAAGACACCACGGACAAACGATAAGGAAGACTCACCTTTAACATAAGAAACTAGTTATTAAAGTCATTAATACAAAACCAAATAAAAAGTGCGAAAAGATTAAAAATAAAAAGTATTACACTAGACACTTGTCTTCACCAAGTGATGTAAGAGACTTAGGCAAACATGGCCTTTGATTGTCAAGAACTCTTACGATCAATCTTGGATCCCGAGACTACTCACACACTCTATGATGGATGATGGATGATGGTGGTGGATGTGGGTTGTGATGGTGGTGGTGGGTGGGTGAAGTGTGAGAGAGGTGGTTTGCCAAGGGTTGCCTTTGAAGTGAACCAAACACCCTTATTTATAGCCTGCACAGAAGCCTAGACACGGCCCCGTGTCCGCTGGACACGGCCCCGTGTCCACCCTTCTTCTCTTTCTTCATTAATTGCAGTTTGTCTGCATTAGTTGACCACGCCCCCGTGTCCGCTGGGCACGGCCCCGTGTGCAAAAGCGTATCTGTACTATCAAGATTTGCTTGGATTCTGCGAATCTTAGCATTCACCACGACCCCGTGTTGAGCTGGGCACGACCCCGTGTTGAGCTGGGCATGCCCCCGTGTCGGGAATAGAAGCTTCTACAACTTTGTCTTTTCTGCAGACACCTGAACACGCCCTCGTGTTCGCTGGGCACGCCCCGTGTTGAGCTGGGCACAGCCCCATGCTCAGCTGGGCACATCCCCATGCTCAGCTTTCTTCTTGTTTTTTGCTTCGGGAGATGCTGTCGAGGGGTCGGGCATGCCACGTTTCTTCCCTTTCTTTGTATTTATGTTGGTTTTGGCTGTATATTTGTTCCTTTTGTTCATTTACGCTCATTTAATCCTGAAAATACAAAAGGAAGACAAAAACACACTTTTTCCAACATTAGTACTAAAAAAAGGTTAGTTTTATGCCACATTTGCTGTAATTTATATGTTTCATTTTTGCACACATTATTTGGTGTTTATGTGTAAATGATGCATGTTGATTAGTAGTAGGATTCGATAAATTATGTATGAGATTAGAAGAATATGCATGAATTGGTTGTACAGTGTGCTTAGGAAGTTGTATGCACGCCAATTGTATGAAGAATGTATATATAGTGTCGTTAATATAGTCTATTATGATGATACGGATATATGAAGATAAGCCGAAAGTTCATAAGATGAATTGTTGACTTTTGGAAGGTCAACTATGCATTAGAAACATGTTTTGATTTGTTGTCGTAAAGGTAGGATTATAGGAAGTAGTATGGTACATGTTATGTCAATACGCGTTATTGTGATGACATGATGAATTACATGAGTTTGAAAGGATATGATTTTGAATATATGTCTTATGCTTGTTAGTTGTGACTAAAGAAAGTCAAATGTGAAATATGCGAATAATATGATCGCTAACATGTACAACTAAGTACGCTAATAAGAATGTGATTTCGATAAAATGGAAGTATAGGGACCATGTCAAGACGGACTCGAGCACGAGAGGCTAACGGGTCAAGAAGAGGCAAGAAAGTGGATACGAGCGCGGACGCATAAGGTAAGTGATTTCCCTAATCACTTCTTAGTTACTCAAGTAATGTAGCGTTCTAATTAATTAAACATGATGTTTAAGGTCAAATACGAATTTAGTCGTATGAAATCGGTGAAATTCGCTAAGTAGACCAAACGGGTCAAAATGAGGTCTTATGTTTATATTGAAATGTTGCACAAGAAATGGCTACGGTGGTATAACCGGTTGTTGGGTAAAGTTTGCACATAAGTACGTAATCCGGACATTGGAGATGCGGTTTAATAGTCAATAGACTCAGATGTGAGTTTGGTTATAATGTCCATATACGTTTTGAGTTAAAAAAGTGAGTGGTTTGATGAAAACATTAACGGGTCAAATAATTAGAAAATGATTGTTAGGGGTCATTTTCTTAACATATGTATCCTGACCAATATCCTGCCTTTGTTTGGTTATTTGTAATCAGGATGCTGGAAGAGGATATTGCTGATATCTTGGGCGATATCCTGAAGCTTATTGAATTAATCACGTGCAGATTAAGGGCAGGGGCTTGTTAACGGTCACAAGGACTTCTTCTCCTCAAGACTCGGACGAATTTGTTGAGAAAGAGACGTTGAGCCCGAAAGACCAGGTCTGCAACGTTCCAAGAAGGAATATTCGGTGAATCCCGCGAGTTTAGGGTAGTTAGTTATCTTATCTTTACTATAAATAGATGAGGTCGGATCACCTTAGAACACATCATTTCACACTTACGCTCTCGAACACAATCACTCTCTAGCTGATAGCAAACACCACACTTGTATTTCATTTTCGTTGTAACACTTAGTCGATCCGTACCACATCCTGCACTGTATCCTGACTTTTGAAGCAATTGAAGAACAAGGCAGCTGCGATTGTCAGCTCCCGAGGTTTTATGCCGGCGATCTAGATTGATCAAGGGCTTTCCTCGTACATCTCGTGTCACTTCCTTTACTTTTTGCTCATTAATTGCTCATTGTTTGATCATCGATACAGCTCAATATCCCGAGCCGTATCCTTAAACTGCTTTTGCAAGTAATTTAATTAACATATTTTTGACATTTACTTCTAGCACACTACCTCACTAAACTAATTTGATCACTTAATTACTTCGGTAATTTTTGACCAAAACAATTTGGCGCCCACCGTGGGGCAAGTGGTGCTCTCTTTACTAAAAATTTTTGTTAAATCGCTAATCGGTTTTTTATTTTCAAAACTTTTTGCTACATTGTCCACAATGGCCTCACGATCAAACATGAGTTCCTCTACTGTGTCTGCTATGACTTCTGCCACTACCGGTTCGGTGCTTCCACCACCTCCTCCAAGGATGCCAGCCTCTACACAATCTCAAGATGTTATCCCTACTCGGAGTGTCCAGGGATCTGCTCCTGTTTTAGCATCTAACGACGAAATTTTAACCTTGTTTGGAAGTGTGCAGGAACAAATGAGGCAGCAGCAGGAAACAAACCAAATGCTTTTAAGGGAAATACAACTCCTGAAGTCTGGCTCGAGCAGATCCGCTGAGGATATTGTCACTCCATTACACCCCAGAGCGTTGAACTTTAGTTCAGCTGTGTATACCGAGGATAACAGGGGGAATATCGTGCCCAGTATTCCTCAGAATCATACTCCTGAAATACCCTCCTCGGTCAGGATGTCAACCATGAGGAGCTCAGGATATGCTTCAGGATATGGGCAAAACCCTCCAACGGGTAACGTGTCAAATAATAATAATACTCATGCTACTAACAATAATGGATCTTTGCAGGATACAGGTGTAACATCAGCACTTACTAGGGAACTTCAAAAGTTGAAGGACATGATATCTAGTGTACCTGGGGTGGTCCAGCCGATCCCAGAAGTGTCCCAGGATAGCCACAAGATATCTCGTTTTGCATACCCTATATGTGATGCTGAGATCCCAAAGAGGTTCCAAACCCCCAACATGAAGCTTTACGACGGAACGACGGATCCTGAGGAGCATATCGCTCAGTATAGGGAGAGGATGGAGATCAACCCTATCCCTCCGGATCTCAAAGAAGCATGCTTGTGCAAGGGTTTTGGTTCAACCTTGACAGGATCAGCTTTGAAGTGGCTCTTGAATGTTCCTCCACATTCGATTACATCTTTTGCTCATTTAGTAAATTTATTTAATAGTCAGTTTTCTTGTAGTAGGAGCTTTGAAAAATTAACAAGTGATCTCTACAGGATAACACAAGGGCCTCAGGAATCCCTTAGGGATTATGTGAACAAGTTTAGCCGAGAATCACTAGACATTCCTCATCTTGATGTTGCAACAGCTGTGCAAGCTTTCAAGATGGGGTTGCAAAAAGATTCTCAATTTTACCAAGACCTTGTAATGAACCCATGCAGGAACCTGGATGAAGCTCGGAACAGGGCCCTAAGATACATTCGGTTGGAAGATGACAGAAAGATGCAAGAAAGGATGAACTCATCCAACACTTATGAGTCAACTAACAGGAAGTCAGAATCCTCATTTAAGTCATATCGGCCTAAGCCATATGGTAGAAATGAAAACAAGAGAGTGAACGCTGTCGAAGATGAGGATCCTGAAGAGTATCCTGAGTTGTCTGAATATTGCTTTTCTGTTAATATTCCTGAATTGATGTATGCTATGCAGGGTCTAGGAGACAAGGCTAGATGGCCTCGAAAGAATCAACAAAAGGCTGACTGGAAAGATAAGTCGAAATGGTGCGCTTTCCACGAAGATTTCGGACATATGACTGAGGATTGCATTGCTCTAAGGAAAGAAATAAGCTATCTTCTAAGCAAGGGATATCTGAAAGATCTCTTGGGAAAAAAGAAGAATAAGGGTCAGGATACGGAGAAGGATCCTGAGCGAGCTGCATCACCTCCCGCGGATGCCAAGATAATCAACTTCATTTCGGGGGGATCCGACATTTGTGGAACTTCGTATTCGGCAGCAAAAAGACATGCAAAGGAAGCCAAGGCCGAAAGGGGAGACAAACCTGTCAGGATGACGACCCTCACAACTGACAAAGTGATCACTTTTGATGCTGATGACAGGGATACTGTCCAGGATCCTCACCATGATGCTCTGGTAATAACATTATATGTGGCTAACCATTTTGTACGCAGGATATTGGTTGATAATGGCAGCTCCGTCAACATAATCCAACTAGAGACACTTAAAAGGATGAATGTATCCCCAATGGATATCACTTCGAAGTCCACCGTGCTTGTTGGGTTCAGTGGAGAGGCCAGAAACACAGTGGGAGAGATAAAGTTGCCGGTATACGTTGAAGGAGTCAACTCGATACAACGTTTCTGTGTGATGGACTCTCTATCCTGCTATAACATCATACTAGGAAGACCATGGATTCACGATATGAAGGCCGTGCCATCAACATATCACCAATGCATCAAGATACCTACCCCTTGGGGAGTTATTAAAGTTGATAGCGATCAGCAGGAGGCGAAAGAATGCTACTCCTCCTCGATGAAATCCTCAGCCAGAACTAGTGCAGCATAGCAATTAAAGACGCGGGCCCAGGATATCGTGGAGAATCCGGAGCAGGATGTGAAGAAAGTTATCCTGGACCAGGATAACCCCGATATATCGGTGCTCGTAGGGACCAATATCCCTCAGGATGTTGAGGAACAATTAATTAACTTCTTGAAATGCAGGATGTCTACGTTTGCATGGAAACATGAGGATATGACTGGCATATCCAAAGATATCATCACTCACAAGCTTGGAATTGATAAGTCGTTCAAGCCTGTGTAACAAAAAAGAAGGAAGTTTGCTCCTGAGCGGAACACGATTATCCAAGAGGAAGTTGAGAGATTATTAAAGTCAAGAATGATCAGAGAGGTTAAGTTCCCAAGGTGGCTTGCAAACGTGGTTATAGTACAGAAGAAGAATGGGAAATGGAGAGTTTGTGTAGACTACACAGACTTGAACAAAGCTTGTCCTAAAGACCCATTTCCTCTCCCCCATATTGATGCAATGGTAGATGCTACTGCTGGGCATGAAATGCTGACTTTCATGGACGCATCCTCAGGATTTCAACAGATACAAATGGAGCCTTCTGACCAGGAGGATACCGCCTTCATGACGCCAACAGGTATTTATTGTTATACAGCTATGCCTTTTGGTTTGAAAAACGCAGGTGCAACATACCAAAGATTGGTAAACATGATGTTCAAAGACAAACTGGGGGACACCATGGAAGTATACATTGACGATATGGTAGTAAAGTCAAAAAAAGCTTAGGATCACCTCCAGGATATTAAAGGAGCATTTGATATCCTGGATCAGTATAATATGAAGCTGAATCCTGCTAAGTGCCATTTCGGAGTGGGGGCAGGAAAGTTTCTTGGGTATATGGTGACGAAAAGGGGGATAGAGGCAAGCCCGGAGCAGATTAAAGCTATCCTGGATATAAAATCACCCTCGAATATGAAGGATGTACAAAGATTAATAGGCCGGGTAGCAGCTCTAAACAGATTTATCTCAAGATCCTCGGAGAAATGCAAAGACTTCTATGATATCCTAAAGAAGAACAAAAGATTCGAATGGGGGGAAAAGCATGAAGCAGCCCTACAAGATTTGAAACGGTATCTCTCAACCGCACCTCTATTGATGAAGCCGGAAAATGGTGAACCACTATCCCTATACCTTGCTGTATCAGGGAATGCTGTAAGTGCCGTTCTTATAAAAGACCATGAAGGTCAGCAGTACCCTGTTTATTATGTTAGTAAAAGTTTGTTAGATGCTGAAACTAGGTATTCTCATTTAGAAAAATTGATACTAGCATTAATTATGGCATCAACGAAACTTAGGCATTATTTCGAGACACATAGGATTCATGTTAAAACAAACTATCCTATTAAAAATGTGCTTAGGAAACCAGAGATGTCAGGCAGGATGGCCAAGTGGTCAGTAAAGTTGAGTGCTTATGATTTAGTATATGAACCTAGGAATGCCATAAAGTCTCAGGCTTTAGCTGACTTTGTGGCTGACTTTAGTAGTGACATTCAGGATGAGGTAGACCTAGAAGTTCAACAACTAGGAGAATCCTCAGGATCCTGGACATTATATACTGATGGTGCATCTAATGTAAGAGGAGTAGGATTAGGAATACTACTAAAATCGCCACAGGGGGACATATTACCCCAGGCTATTAGGTGTGAATTTCCTGCTACCAATAATGAGGCAGAATATGAAGCTTTAATTGCAGGGTTAGAATTGGCTAAGAGCATGAGTATCAAAAATTTGCAAGTATATGTTGACTCTCTGTTAATTACTAACCATTTTAATGGATCATATGCAGTTAAGGGAGAGAAATTAATCGAATATCTCGATATTCTCAAAAAATTAGCAGGATATTTCGATGTTTTTATACTTAAACATGTACCAAGGGAAGATAATGCTGAAGCAGACGCCTTAGCAAATCTAGGATCGTCGGTCAGGATACCTGAAGGGACACAAATACCAATAGTACATGTCTTATATCCTGCAACGAATCCTCGGGATAAAGAAGTAGCTGGTATTCGGGATCCTGGGGCGGAATATCCTGAAGAGGATCCTAGAACCTGGACGGCTCCAATCATGAAATATCTCAAAGAAGGACACATTCCTGGAAATGAAAATCCTAAGGCATTTAGGATGAAGGTATCCCGATTCACTATTATAGATAATATTTTATACAAGAAATCTCTTGCAGGACCATATTTAAGATGCTTGGAGGATCACGAAGCTAAAGAAGTACTTCAAGATATACATGAAGGGGACTGTGGTAATCATACTGGGGGCAGATCATTATTCTCAAAAGTATTGAGGACAGGATACTTTTGGCCAACAATGAGGAAAGATGCTGCAGAATATGTTCGAAGATGTGATGCATGTCAAAGGCATTGTAACATACTACATCAACCAGCTGAACCACTATATCCTGTAATTTCCCCTTGGCCATTCATGAAGTGGGGGATGGATATAGTAGGAAAGTTACCGAAAGCTCCGGGAGGAAAAGTCTTTATGCTAGCAATGACGGATTACTTCTCTAAGTGGGTTGAAGCTGAAGCATTTGTTCAAGTAAGAGACCAAGAAGTAGTATCCTTCATCAAGAGAAATATCCTGACCAGATTCGGAGTACCAGCTGAGATAATCTGTGACAATGGCTCTCAATTCATAAGTAAGAGGACTACAGACTTTTGCAAGAATTGGGGAATCAAAATGATCACATCTACTCCGGTACATCCTCAAGCAAATGGGCAAGCAGAATCCTCTAACAAGATAATTGTCAACAACTTAAAGAAAAGGCTTGGAGCCAAAAAAGGAAGATGGGCAGAAGAATTACCCTTTGTTTTATGGGCTGACAGGACAACGATAAAGAATGCAACAGGTCAAACCCCATTTTCGTTGGTGTTTGGAGCAGAAGCAGTGATTCCAACGGAGATGACAATACCTACTGCAAGATCTATCTTAAGTGATCCTGAGAAGAATCCTGAAGCCTTGAGTCAGGATTTAGACACTATAGATGAAAAGAGAGATGCAGCAAGGCTAAGGATGGCAGCATATCAACAGAGAATATCCAGGGCATACAACAAGAATATTAGAACCAGAAGATTTAAGGTTGGAGATTGGGTATTAAGAAAGGCCTTCCAAAATACTACTAATCCTGCCGATGGCAAGTTAGCTCCAAAATGGGAAGGACCATATGAAGTTGAATCAGAAGCAGGGAAAGGAGCGTATAGACTCAAGAATATGGAGGGAGATATGCTACCGAGATCTTGGAATGCTATACACCTCAAGCTCTATTTCAAGTGAGTCTAGAATTTAATTTCTAACTCGAGATGGTATGAATTCTTACTTCTTTTAAATGTGTTTGGTGTAATTTGTTCTTTATAACCCAATACTGACTTAAGCATCGGAGGGGTGTTAGCCAAGCTAACACCCACCTTAGTTTACATTTGTTTTGCAAGATATGTTTCAGGATATAGCTCCAGACTATGCACTCGGGATAACTCAGAAGATTAGAGGATTGGCCCCCTCTCTCACGTTTAAGGGATACTTATCCCTTCACAGGTTTAAAGGTATTCACCTTTCTTCCGAATTGGGTTTAAACACCCCGCCTGGAGCGCAAGTTATTCAGGGATAGTTCAAGGTGGCGGGACCAGTCCATGTAAAAGTGGCTGACAATTTCGTTACCATTGGCTATATCCTGAATCCTAACGGTATATGAGGATTGATCACCCTCTCTCACGAAAGGGTATTTTCATACTCTCTAAGGTTTAAAGGTTTTCACCTTTCTAAGTCTTGGAGTTTATACACTCCCGCCTGTAGCGCATGAAAAATTGGGATTTTCCCCAGGATACAAAGGATTTATCTCCAGTACATCCTTGGGTTATACCCTCGGAACGAGAAAAACTGCTTATGCCATGGAAATTGACATTAAATAGGTTTCTAAGATACTTGAAGACATTGTACGCAGGGGACATCCTTGCCAAGATGGTGGTGTAGAGTTAAAAGAACGAAGTTTGCGACTAATGCATTAAGTACCTTGCACTGGGGACATCTTCATTGGAAGAGTTGCAAAGGGATTGAAGTTTGGTAATAGGTTTATATCCTATGTCTGGTATGGTCTTTCCTTTGCAAGTCTCATTTAAATTTTTAATAACATCATGTTAAATATCTTGACACATATCCTCAAAGTCCTTTTAAGGATATTTGGCTGAGATGTTTGAAACTAGTATTGGTTTGGAATTTTGATCATCATCAAAACTTGGTTTTGAAGAGATAAGCTATTTTTTACTTTCTAGAAAACTTTTTATAAAGATAAAGGAATGTCTGGAAGATCTATTTAATAAAAGGCTTTTGTAGTATGTTTTTGAGCATACCAATCATGATATTTTGTGAAATAACAGTATGAGATTTTTGTAAAGCTAAAACTTACACTAAATAATGCAAAGCAACAGAAAAATAAGTCAAAAGATGAAATTATTCTTAAAGCGATCAATACTGGTTGATAACCGAAGGTTTCATCCTGAAACTCAAGACCCATCCGCCCTCGGTTATCAAAGTGTTTAGAAACAGAAATGAAAATTGTTCATAAAAACATAAAATTGTTCGAATAAAGATAAGCCCTAGGGGGTAGCGCCTTCTTAGTCCAAAGCGGTTTCAGCAACATCCATCTTGGGATCCGCCTCAGCATCCTTGTCAGCATCGACTGCCTTTTCAACTGTTTTAGGAGGTTCATCGGCAGATTTGGAAGAGGTACCGCCAAGATTCTTCAGCTTGGTCTCCCAAGCACCAACGTCCCAAGAAGGGCATTCGAAGCCTAATGTTTTGGCTTCATGAGCCATCTTCAACCTAGCCTGGAGAAGGGAAATGACGACGGAACTTTTGAGACTTTCTCGGTAACTGACCATATCCCGTTCGTACTGTACATGGGCAGCTTCCAGATCGGCCTGAGCTTGAAGAGTAGCTTTGTTGAGAGCAACTTGGTGTTCTTGGATCATAGCTTTGTATTTCTCCTCGTAATGACGAGACTTGGCGGCCATTGCTAGTAAGGTGAAGTAAATTGACAGGAAGAAAGTCGAAAATGGAGAATTACCTGAAGGGACTGTTGATGATATCTGCTTTTCAAACAAGAAAAGAGAAGATATAGGGGCATTGTGGATCTCCATGGAGTAAAAAACGCGTTGGAAGTTATGATGTGATCTTGACTGTCGCTTCATTTTAAATGCCTTGAGTTGTGGGATAAGGTTTTTGAAATATATCCGTTGGATTGGTATCCCAACTGATATATTTGGGGACAATTGTTAGGGGTCATTTTCTTAACATATGTATCCTGACCAATATCCTGCCTTTGTTTGGTTATTTGTAATCAGGATGTTGGAAGAGGATATTGCTGATATCTTGGGCGATATCCTGAAGCTTATTGAATTAATCACGTGTAGATTAAGGGCAGGGGCTTGTTAACGGTCACAAGGACTTCTTCTCCTCAAGACTCGGACGAATTTGTTGAGAAAGAGACGTTGAGCCCGAAAGACCAGGTCTGCAACGTTCCAAGAAGGAATATTCGGTGAATCCCGCGAGTTTAGGGTAGTTAGTTATCTTATCTTTACTATAAATAGATGAGGTCGGATCAACTTAGAACACATCATTTCACACTTACGCTCTCGAACACAATCACTCTCTAGCTGATAGCAAACACCACACTTGTATTTCATTTTCGTTGTAACACTTAGTCGATCCGTACCACATCCTGCACTGTATCCTGACTTTTGAAGCAATTGAAGAACAAGGCAGCTGCGATTGTCAGCTCCCGAGGTTTTATGCCGGCGATCTAGATTGATCAAGGGCTTTCCTCGTACATCTCGTGTCACTTCCTTTACTTTTTGCTCATTAATTGCTCATTGTTTGATCATCGATACAGCTCAATATCCCGAGCCGTATCCTTAAACTGCTTTTGCAAGTAATTTAATTAACATATTTTTGACATTTACTTCTAGCACACTACCTCACTAAACTAATTTGATCACTTAATTACTTCGGTAATTTTTGACCAAAACAATGATTAATAAGCCGAAAGCACGTAAGATAAGAATTTCCTTAAGTCGGATATGGGATTCCAAGTCCATATGATAGAGGGTCAAATTATGATCACGTAAGAAGAAACGGAATTGAATTTGGATCAATAACGAAGAAGTTATGATCGTTTCCATAACGAATACCGTAGCTGGGTATATGCAGCAATCAGCTGCGAATTGTCTGTCAAGAAGAGGCCGTCGCGCCACGCAACGGCAAGAGGTAAGGATGGTCGCGCCACGCGACAGAAGTCGAGGCCCGCGACGGCTTGAGGACGACTTCGTCGCGCCCCGCGAGCGCCTCTTAACTGGCTGTTTTGCTTGTTTTGTCTCGCGAACTCGATTTTGATGGTTTCCCTGATGTTTAAGGGCTTTAAATCCCAGTCTAAGATCATGAAATTAAGGCACAAGGGTAATAAGTGAATGTAAATGAGTTAAACAAGAATCGTAGGCATGTTTGAACGTATGTAAGTATATGTACGTGTGAGTGAAGGTATATACGTGTATAGATATGATCGTTTTATGTATATGTGTAAGTATGTAGTTATGTATGTAGGTAGGTATATATGTAGGTATCGGTGTATGTACGTATGCAAGTAGATATGTATGAACGTAAGCATTATGTATTTAAGTATGAAGGTGCGTACGCGTGTAGGTATGAACGTATTATATGTGGATGCAAGTATGTATGTATAACTGTATGCTAATAGGTATGAATGTATGCTCGTATATTTTCAATACGATTGAGTATTGATGCTATTAACAGTGTGCCTTGAGAATGAAGTGTAATGCAGGTACAATGTTGAAGTCTCACCAGGGAGTGGATACTCAAACGGAAATGCCTAAATGTAAAGGAATAACGGAATGGAAAGTAAAAGAGCATGAATCTTGTTACGTTCATAATGTGTACTAACGTTTTGAATTTATATGGTGAGTGTAGGTTGTACGAGTCACGGAGGATCACCGAGGAGTGGAGATCGAAGACCGAGTCACAAGATAGATTGTACGGGAATGTTTGAATATGTAATTTAGTAAACATAGGTTATGTTTCTATATCGTAAATGAGTTCGATTGATGCATTCATTTAAAAGTGTCACCTTAAATGAACTTCAAGTAAGTTAAGACATTCATAATGAAAGAAATTTTATGGTATGAATTTCCGCTGCGACTTTTTGTCAAAAACGTCTATGGGTCTTACAGATGTGTAGTTGATGATCATACAGTTACATGATCATACAGTTGATGATCATACAGGTTAGGATCCAAAATGTGCAGTTGATGACAGTTACATGATCATACAAGTGTTGAACAAGTTTGAATACCTGGAAGTTGGTAGTTATAAGTGGTTATACGTTGTTATACCTGGAACTTGTTTAGCTAGTGTGTTTACAACTAATGTGTTCTTTTGTGCTAATGTGTTATTTTGTGCTTAAACTGATAGTGTTGATCAAGCATACCTGCTTGAAGTTTAAGCACATGAAACCTATAAACATGTTTGGCTGATCAGCCTTGATAGTGGTGATAGTGCAGCAGGTATGTGCCTTTTTGGACTGAGGGGTATAATTGTAAACTTAGCAGGTATGCTTGATCAGCCAAACATGTTCTGAATGCTGCGGATCTTGTAATGTTTCTGATTTTGATTTTTGTGAAGTGTTTAATCAACCAAACATGTTCTGAATGTTGCACATGATAGTTGGTAGATACTGCTGTCACACCCTGACTTTTTGCGAAAGCGTGATTATGGTGTGACTTTCTTAATACCATTGCATTCAATCATGACAACACTATATGATAAAAACCATTAGATGTTCATCCATAAATTAAGTTTGAAAATATCACAACATAATTGTCTGAAACGTAGACTCCAAATTTAAACTACAAACCATGCAACATGTCTTTAAGAGTTTCACGAAGACTCGACGAAAGACCTTAAATAAAACCGAGTTTAGAACCATGTATCTCGTCCAGGATTAAGATACATCTCCTAAACCCTATGACTTCGGATGACATCTTTTTATTCATAATGCAGCTTGGAACATCCAAACGCCCGCCAGATCCACTTAATTTCCTGAAATACATGTAATTTGGAAACATCAACAAAAGTTGAGCGAGTTCATGTGTTTATTGTGTGTATGAATAAACCTTTAAAGTATGTCTGTATGTATGTAAATCCTGATATGAGAGCAACAAGGAAAAACAGATCACCAATGGTTTGTAAGGCCAATGGTATGTGTGAAGTGATGCAGGAAAACTCAAACCTAGCGGATTTTGCCACGGCTTCAGTATGTGGACATAGTCACCTCATGGGCCACCCTGGTCCTCATGGGTGTGGGCTCGCTACACCCAAATAGATCTATCACTCATGTCCCTCGGTCCTACGACGAGGATTAATGGCCTTAAGTGTTGTACCCACCACTCACATGATCAAGCAGTAACCTTCCTTAGCTAACCATACCATGTATAAAACGTTTGTAAACAATTGTAACATGTATTTCACCCCCGAAGTTATAAAACTGAAAACAGTTAAAAGAAAAGGGGGACATGAACTCACTCTCTCGCGTCTTCAACAATTGTAACTCAAATCCCTTCAGGAAACACGACTACCTACAATGTACTAACGTCTATTAGACGGATGGGACGTGCCTTGTCTTAGTATTAATGTTTTTGAGTTACGTCTCTTTTATGACTTCAATATTATTCCAAGTTATAATTACTTGTTAAAATAATAAATATTTTAACTTAAATTATATTTGTTACTTTTTGGAATAATCGTTAAACGATATTTTGTAACAATACTTCTCAAGTATCTATACTTGTATTTCCTTCCCAAGGATGGGTATATTTGTATTTGTATATTTTGCCATGTATCGGTGTCGTATTCCGGTGTGGATTCATACGTACGAGAATACGCATTTTCTTGTAATCGTTAAGTATTCTTACACTTAATTTTTGTGTTACACTTTCCGGAATATTATTTTTAATAAAAGTCCACCAATATTTATATACTTCCAAAATATATATATTCTTAAGAAGTATGACTTAGAAAATTATTTATAATTTTCTTCTAGGCAAAAATATATGTAGTTCCAAAATAATATATTTTTAAGTCTAACTTTAGAAAATATATATAAACTTATTTTTATCCAAAACGTTGTATTTCAAGTTTATTTAAGAAGATATATATTTTTCCCCAAAAATATTATATCTCCTAGTAATTCCAAGAAAACATATATATTTTTAATCGCTAAAAATTATATATTTCTTTCTTGTCAAAATATGATATAACTTTGTGATAATCATAAAAATCATATTTTCATTTCTTTGTGTCCAAAATATTATTTACCAAAAAATATATTTATAAATGTATTTTCCGGAATATTTTGTAAGTTACATTCTTTCGTTCGGTTTCCCAATATTATGTGAGTAACTTGTGTATTTATTCCTTGAGATTTTTGGTAATATTTTGGATTGTAATTTCTTGGTATTTTGTTAAGTTATATTATTTCAAGTCCTAAAATTATATAACTAATACACAAAGTATACAAATAATCACACACATGTGTCTTCTAAATACATATCTTTCAAATACATATTTAGTCATTTTTATTTACAAAAACCAACCTCCAATATTTATACTTTTTGTAATGGCAAACATTGTATGAAAATCATGGTTAACAATATACTTGTAAATACTTGTTTAAAAATATTTTTTCCAAGTATTTAATTTTTACAAAAAATTTGTCATAGTTTCCCATTAAATTTGGAGGTTTCCATGCTTTCAAGCATATCATTTTCTTTTGTAAAAATCATCACAATCAATTTTCAATTCAATCAACACTTACCAAGTGCCAAAATCAGGCAATTTACACAAAAACATGAACTTGAACTTTTATAAAAACTTGTAGTAACTTACTAGTGTGTTTAGTAAGCTTAGTTACCCTTTAAAGTTTGGTTATTTATTTGTAAATCCCTTTCTTACAAGATTTAGTCTTTTACAACTTACAAGATGATTTTTCTAAAAATCATTCTTTTGAATTTTTCTTGTTAACAATGTATTTCTATACTTGATATACCACTAAAAACATGGTTAGTTTCTTTAAAATCCATGACTATGTAAATCTTGCACATAAATTTGGTTTCTTGAGAAAACTATGTATGAAATAACTTTTATACAAGACTTCTAACATGCTTCATAACTCATCATACCTAAAATCATCTTTACTTTCGAGTTCATGTGAAACATAAAGTATGATCATCTTGATCTTTCACAAGATCATCACTTCAACTTGCTAGATCATGTGTTTAATCATAATCTAGTAAGTTCCATATGATGTTTAACATCACAAACACAAATAATCAACCATCAAGTAGCAAAACAACACTTAACAATATGTATTCTTATGTTGGTGAGCTTTATGTTAGAGATTATCATCTTGTTCATTAGTGTTCTTCATGATTAGCAACATATATCATCTTTTATCCAACATTATAAGAAGTAACAAGAGATTATAAGAGCCTTACTACTAGCACAAGGTTAGGGATGAAACTCAAGAAGATGAAGATGATGAATGTGGTGTATAAAAGCAAATGAAAGAGGTCCTTCAATCTCCAAGCCCTCCAAGCTTCCTAACTTAGCTTCTTACACCTTGTGTACACCTTAGAATGGATGAAGATGAGATGAAAGTGGTGTGTGTATGGGGGTTGGTTTTCGGCCGAGATCACCAAGAAGGGAAGGAGAGAAAGTGTGTGAAGTAGTGTGTATGAGAATGAGAGTTATGAACCCAAGTGTTTCTTTATAATCCATTTTAACATATTAACTCTTGTGTAATGTGTCTTTAAAAGCATAAGCAAGATCTTTTAAACAATTGAAATAAAATCTTCCAAATAGGCCATGTGGGCCGATTACATAGGTGGGGGGGGGGGGGGTATTAGCTTAGGTCTTAACCAAGTAGTTACCATTTAGTTTAATTTCAAATGCTTGTTACATGTATTAGTTACTAGATATTTTGTATGGGGTGTTATGATGTTCAAGGATCATAACTAGCTTGGAAACATTAAAACAATGCTTCTAGTATAATTTTGATGTTTCGGGTAGTGTCCGGTTGTTCGGTTAGATACTGATTCGTTAAAGTGCTAAACTATACAGTTTAGTGTTCTCTATGTACCCTTTTGTGACACTTTTAATTCCCGACACTTAGGAAAGCATTCAGGACCATTTAGTCATATTTTGCATGATACTAGCTTGTTAAAATGCTGATTTTTGCTGAATTATGCTGAATTCAGCACTTTGGGTGAGTTTTAGGCACTTTCCGGCACTTAAACTATCACTTAAGGATGCAGCTTTGTGGTCCTTACTTTCCTACACACTACACTAGTGTAATACTTGGTTTTTGGCTCATACTGTGTCTCAAAACAACATTTGTCTATGTTCTGAACTCCGTCAGCATCTTCCCGGTTTGTTTGTTAACTGTGCTAACTGTGCTTTGTGCATCATTTATGTCTATATGTTTGCATGCAGTCAATGATATGTCATTTGCACTATGTGTAACAACTCTCATCAAAAGTCCTAATTATTATTTTATTTGGCGAATAGGAAACCCTAATTGAGAAACCCAAGTAATTCTGAACAAACCCTAAAATTTTCAAAACATTTAGAATCAGGATTAGGGCCCCTAAAACTAAAGGGGGATAAACCCTAAGTTGATAATTATCTCTAAAATGCGTTGTATAAATTTCAATTTAACGAACTGTCAATTCATCAAGCCTATACTAGTGACAAGGCTACCCTAGGGTAGATAGGCACCCCAGGCGAGTCGCGACATAATCACCATCATCTCCCGCGACACGCGGGGGAATCCAAATTCACGTATAAATACTGGGCATTGGGACTTGAATTCTGTCTTTGGAACGACGTAAATTCGAGTTACGTAGACTGAGTTATCACAGAAACAATCCATTAAACACACACAATCACTAATTGCTGCCACAATCAGGGTAATAACTCGATCGCTATTACGATTCAACGTCCGATCGATTATAACTATCCAAAGATTGTTTAAGTGCCGCTCAAATTGAGTTTATACTTTGTTAATTCATCGTGATTTCGACTTGAATGTTTGAGTGTTGTTCGAACTCGGACTATACTCTGTCATTCGTTGTGAATCCGCTAAATTGATAAGTATTGCACTTGTAAATCGTTGTGAGGGTTTAATCTCGTGAATTGTCGTAACTGCTGTATTAGTTACTAACCTGTTTGTGTGTGCATTGTTATTTAAATTAGGTTAATCAAGGCTAATCAGTAGGCTTATATTCTGCTCGTTAAATCTACAATGTGAGTCATTCTCTTTTTATCAAATTATTTTCAAAATCATGTTTATTTTCAAAGGTTATAATTACAGTGATTAAGTTTATGTAATCACCAAATTACATCCGGTATGTGGGGTATTGTGCACATTACTACTGTTGTTATCACTTTAGGTGGGCGAACCTAATTAGTGATATTCGTCATTCATTGGGGCAGCCAATGGTGATATGACCACAGTCACCGAAAAGAGTCGAGTGACAAATACTGTGGGTAGTTGGTTTGATATCAGAAATATTGTAATCTCTTAATACTGTAAATTATAACAAATGAGTCGTTTTAGCAAAAATGAATGATTCACTCAGTATTTCCCTGCTGACAAAACCTTTTTCAAACATGTTTCAGGTGATCTGTTGTGAGCACAGGAAAAGTGTCGTGGAGCACTACAAGCTTAGAAAGTGGCTCAATGTAACTAAATAAAGAAACATGTTTTGAGAAATAAAGATTTCCCAGTGAAATAACTTTATTGTAAATTATGGGATTTATCCCTATATTATATATTACATATATAAACGAGCAGTTTTAATATTAATCGATCCTATTTAAAAAGACTTCCGTTGTCACTTAATTAGATACCATCGGATTTCCTGCCTCACGGCTCTGGACCGGGTCAAACCGGGGCCAAGGGCCGTGACAGGAAAAAGATGGTATCAGAGCCACTGATTTAAGCTTACTATTGATTTTAGCCTATTAAAATAATTAAGAATTTTAATTGCTATTCTGTGAAAATATGTTTTATTAACTGATTAATTGTTGAGTTACAGTATAGGTAAACACAAGCTTTCTGCTATCTACCACAAATTAGATACTGCACCCACAGAAAATGGAACCTCTTCCTCCAAACACCCAGCAGATCTGGAAGAAGGGATTTTTGTCCGTAAAGCAAATTATGAAAATCCTCTCACCCAAGATAAAAGAAATTTGATTCTTAGAAAGGGACAGGAGAAAATAAGGAAACCCCAAGTCAAGAAAGTGAGGTTTAATCCAGAAATCCAGGAATTAGGCAATAAGTCACCTTGGGAAGACACATTAGATGAAAAATGGGCAAACCTTTATATGCTAGCTACCGTAGCAGAAAATGCAAACCTCTAAACTATCAATAAGCCTGGTCTAGTAGAAAATTAATCTCCAGTAAATAAATAAATTATAGTGTGTTCACTTTCCTGTAGTCTTTTGGTACAAATCCGTATGCAATAAAACTTTAATGTTTATTTGTAAAACTTTGTTCCAAAGTTTTAACTTAGCATTTTTGTGCATTTTGCATATATGCTATCCAGCATGAGTGAGATATCAGAAGCATTTCAGAATCTCAACCTCTACCCAGTACCAATTGAAGTCTCCCACGACTTTACTGGTTATATTGCTGACATAGAGGAACCTTTGGAATTCCAAGCTCCACCACTGGAAAAAGCAAAACTTAAAAAGAAAAGAAGATATGTAGGATGGAGGAAAGTGCGCAGAAGAAAGCCAGTTACTAGAAAACTTCCCAAAATAGAAAACCCTATAAACAAAGGAAAAGGAATCGAAATAGGAGAAAATTCTAATCCAGCAGAAATAGAACTCCGGAAAGATATTAAACAAAAAGGAATAGAAATTGGAGAGAGTTCTAGACAAACTGAAGAAATCACATTCCAAGACGAAATAGACCGTCTGCTAGCAAATTGTGATATCATTAGCCCTATCCATAATAATCTATATCCTTACCTAGAAACCCAACTTCCTGTGAATCTGGAACCATCTATTCCAGACCCACTAATCCACACTCGACCTTTAGGTCAAATGGAAGAATGGTGGACAAATGACTGGCAATTCGAAAATATCATCAACAGTCCTTATTCTTTCCTTCCACAGTTTGATCCAGAACCTATCCCCAATCCTCCAATGAGCAACGAAAACTTAGCCGAACTCCGTCAGTTCGGTGAAGAGCTGATAGGTACAGGGAATAGGATCCGGGAAATGGGGGAACAAATTTCCTAGAAATACGACGAAAGGGAGCGTCGCTACTAAACTGCCAGTTGACCAAAGAATAGTAGGGTTGGGAAGAATGTCTGTATAATAATAATAATAGTTAAATATAATTCTGTAAAATGGGAAATAAAACATTGTAAGATAAACAGTGTGTATGGATGCCTATAGAATATATAAATAGAAGTCGAAACATCGACGATTTTGGATATATATATCTGAGTTGTAAGATTTTACGTGCTTTTGTGAAATTGTTTTATTTACAATCATTTGATACTAATAGTTATATTTATAATAATTATCAGATGGAAAACGCTAATAATGAGCCAGTTAATAAAGGGAATCAATCTGAACAAAATCAGGAAAACCAGTATATGACTAGACAAGATATTGAAAATATTGTTGCTCAAGGGATAGCTAATGCTATTCCAGCATTCGTTGCTGCTATAAAGAATCCAATCGAACCACAACCAATCATTCCTAGTAAACGTACTCAGGAAGATAATTTCAGTTATAGTATAAATGGAGGCGGCAATCATGACGATAATAATCCACGACAGGCTCCACCTCCTAAGAAAATGAAAGCCGCAACACTTAGTTGCACTTTCAAAGAATTTCTTGCTTGCAAACCTGCTGAATTTGCAGGTAACGAAGGAGCAACTGCAGTACTGCGTTGGTTAGAGAAAACCGAAGCAGTAATTGCAATAAGTAAGTGTTCCGAAGAAGATCAGGTCATGTACGCATCACACCTTTTTAAAGAAGGGGCTCTCGAATGGTGGAACACGGTGCTACAGGCTAAAGGAAGAAATAGGGCTTATGCCATGAACTGGGAAAAAATTAAAAGTCTTGTAGAAAGAAAATTCTGTCCTGAATATGAAAAGGAACAAATGGCAAATAAGTTCCTAAATCATCGGATGGTAGGCGTAGTGTGTCGTGGTTATACTTCGAGATTCTTTGAATATGCTAGAGTGGTACCAACACTGGCTTCGCCAGAACCGGTACTCATTTCCCGTTACATTTGGGGATTAATTAGTGAAATTCGTAACATCGTTAAAGCTGCGAGACCTCGCACTATTGACGATGCTGTGGAATTAGCTAATACCCTAACTGATGAACTAGTGCGTACAAGAGAAGAAGATCGAAAGAAGGAATTGGTTCAGAAGATTACCCAAGGATTTCGTGTGGGTAATGATAATAGGTTCAAGAAAAGAGGAAGGAGACAATTCACACAACCGCCTTTTTGCAGCAATTGCAAAAAGAATCATTTTGGAAAATGCAATGTAAATTGCAACTTCTGCAAAATGGCAGGACATCGTGAAGAAAATTGCAAAAAGAAAACCATAGTCTGCTATAACTGTGGAGAAACAGGACATTACAAAACAGAATGTCCTAAATTGATTAAAACCGCAGACAATAAAGGCAAACCAGCTGATGGAACAACAAAGAAGAATGCCCGAGCATTCCAGTTAACCACTCAGGAAGCTGAACTAATTCCCGACGTCATAGCTGGTACGTTCTTAGTTCACAACATTTACGCCAAAGTATTATTTGACTCTGGTGCAAACCAAAGTTTTATCAATACTTCATTTTGCCAAGCCCTTAACTTACCTTTAACCAACCTTAGGCAAATTTTTACAGTCGAAACGGCAGACGGAAATTCTGTTAACATAAATAAGGTTTTGCAAGAAGGAAAGATAGAACTGTTAGGCCATAAGTTTTCTGCAAACCTGTTACCTATGAAGTTAGCCGGATTTGATGTAGTGTTAGGAATGGATTGGTTAATAGCCAACCATGCTCGAATTCTTTGTGATAAGAATTCCGTAGAAATCAGTACTCCCACAGGAGAAGTAATTTTAATTACAGGAGATAAACCACAAAAGCCACTGAAATTCATTTCAGCAATCAAGTTGGCTAGTTATTCAAGAAAACAAGAAATGGTGTATATGATTTCAGTAATCATTAGCACTAAGGGTAAAGAACTTAAGGAAATTCCTGTAGTCTCAGAGTATCCGGATGTATTTCCAGAAGAATTACCGGGATTACCTCCAGACAGGGAAGTAGAATTTAGGATTCATCTAATTCCAGGAACTACACCGATAGCCAAGGCATCTTATCGGTTAGCACCCACAGAAATGTTAGAACTGAAAAAGCAATTAGATGAATTACTAAGTAAAGGATTCATACAACCTAGCTCATCCCCTTGGGGAGAGCCAGTGTTATTTGTGAAGAAAAAGGATGGTTCAATGAGAATGTGTATCGATTATAGGGAATTAAATAAGGTTACAATTAAGAATCGATACCCATTACCTAGGATTGATGATTTATTTGATCAACTTCAGGGGGCTAGATATTTCTCTAAGATAGATTTACGCTCCGGATATCATCAATTGAAGGTACAAGAAGAATACATACCTAAAACTGCTTTCAGAACTAGGTATGGTCATTATGAGTTTACAGTCATGCCCTTTGGGTTAACAAATGCACCTGCTGCATTTATGGACATGATGAATAGAATCTGTAAACCATATTTGGATAAATTTGTAATTGTCTTCATAGACGATATACTTATTTATTCCAAAAGTCAGACAGAGCATTGTGAACACCTTCATGCACTCTTAACTTTGTTAAGAAAAGAAAAGCTTTATGCCAAATTCTCGAAGTGTGAATTTTGGTTAAATGAAGTGCAATTTTTAGGACACATGGTGAATCACGAAGGTATTCACGTAGATCCTGCTAAGATAGAGGCAATTACCAAATGGAAGGTTCCACAAACAGCAATGGAAATAAGAAGTTTTATAGGTTTAGCTGGGTATTATAGACGGTTTATTAAGGATTTTTCCAAGATAGCCGTACCATTAACTAAGTTAACCTGTAAAGCCATTAAGTTTGAATGGGGACCTAAACAAGAAGAAGCCTTTAGAATATTGAAGCATAAATTAACAAATGCACCAATCTTAGCCTTACCAGAAGGAACTGAAGATTTTGAAGTATATTGTGATGCTTCAAAACTAGGATATGGATGTGTGCTTATGCAACGCAAAAAGGTGATTGCATATGCTTCAAGGCAATTGAAAAAGCACGAAGAGAACTATACAACTCATGATTTAGAATTAGGAGCTGTAATTTTTGCCCTTAAGATTTGCAGACATTATCTTTACGGAAGTAAATTTACTGTCTACACAGACCACAAAAGTTTAAGATATATATTTGGGCAAAAAGAGTTAAACATGAGGCAAAGGAGATGGATGGAAATCCTAAGTGACTACGACTGTGATATTCAGTATCACGAAGGAAAGGCAAATGTAGTTGCAGATGCCTTAAGTCGTAAGTATTATGAGAAACAACGAAGAGTTCGTGCTCTTAGATTAAATCTACAAGTAGATTTAATGGAACAATTAAAGAAAGTTCAGGAAACAGCAATCAAGGATGATACTGAAGGAATGAAAGGTTATATAAAGGAACTAGAGCAAGGAAATGATGGAATTTGGAGATTCCACAAGAAACGAATTTGGGTACCTAAGCAGGGAGACTTAAGATCTAAGATTTTAGAAGAAGCTCATAAATCTAGGTATACTATGCACCCAGGAAACAATAAGATGTACCAAGATTTAAGAAAGAATTTCTGGTGGATAGGAATGAAGAAAGATATAGCAAGATATGTTTCTAAGTGTCTTACTTGTTCACAAGTTAAGGCAGAACATCAGAAACCTTCAGGACTACTACAACAATTGGAAATGCCTGTATGGAAATGGGAACTAATAACAATGGATTTTGTTACTAAGTTGCCTAAAACAAGGAAAGGTAATGATGCGATTTGGGTAATTGTGGATCGATTAACCAAATCAGCTCATTTTCTACCAATGAAGGAAACCTTTAGCATGGAAAGGCTAGCCAAGTTGTATGTAGATGAAGTAGTATCTTTACATGGAGTCCCACTCTCCATTGTGTCAGATAGGGATAGTCGTTTCACTTCTCATTTCTGGAAAAGTTTCCAGCAAGCAATGGGAACTCGACTAAACTTAAGCATGGCATATCATCCACAAACAGACGGGCAAAGTGAAAGGACGATCCAAACTCTAGAAGACATGCTCCGAGCATGTGTAATAGATTTTGGTGGGAACTGGGATGATCATTTACCATTAATTGAATTCTCCTATAACAATAGTTATCATTCCAGTATCGAAACTGCTCCATTCGAGGCACTTTATGGAAGAAAGTGCAGAACCCCAGTATGTTGGGCAGAAATAGGAGAAAGTCAATTGTCAGGTCCTGAGATTGTGCAAGAGACAACTGACAAGATTACTTAAATCAAGGAAAGACTAAAGACGGCTCGAGATCGCCAGAAGAGTTATGCAGACAATAGATGCAAGCCATTAGAATTCCAAGTTGGAGACAAAGTACTGTTGAAAGTTTCTCCTTGGAAAGGAGTTTTTAGATTCGGTAGGAAAGGAAAGCTAAGTCCCAGATACGTAGGACCATTCCCAGTGATCCAACGTATAGGACCAGTTGCTTATCGTTTGCAGCTACCAGAAGAATTAGCTGGAATACATGATGTATTTCATGTATCCAATCTCAAGAAATGCTTATCAGACGAATCACTGGTAGTACCTCTTCAAGATATAGAGCTAAACGAAAAGCTAAAATTTGTTGAGAAACCTCTTCAAATTGAGGATCGAAAGATCAAGTTTCTCAAACACAAACGACTAGTGTTAGTCAAAGTCAGATGGGATTCAAAAAGGGGAGCTGAAAACACTTGGGAGCTGGAATCAGAAATAAAGAGAAAGTATCCTCATTTATTCCAATAAATCTCGAGGACGAGATTTTTATTAAGGTGAGGAGAATGTAACAACTCTCATCAAAAGTCCTAATTATTATTTTATTTGGCCAATAGGAAACCCTAATTGAGAAACCCAAGTAATTCTGAACAAACCCTAAAATTTTCAAAACATTTAGAATCAGGATTAGGGCCCCTAAAACTAAAGGAGGGATAAACCCTAAGTTGATAATTATCTCTAAAATGCGTTGTATAAATTTCAATTTAACGAACTGTCAATTCATCAAGCCTATACTAGTGACAAGGCTACCCTAGGGTAGATAGGCACCCCAGGCGAGTCGCGACATAATCACCATCATCTCCCGCGACACGCGGGGGAATCCAAATTCACGTATAAATACTGGGCATTGGGACTTGAATTCTGTCTTTGGAACGACGTAAATTCGAGTTACGTAGACTGAGTTATCACAGAAACAATCCATTAAACACACACAATCACTAATTGCTGCCACAATCAGGGTAATAACTCGATCGCTATTACGATTCAACGTCCGATCGATTATAACTATCCAAAGATTGTTTAAGTGCCGCTCAAATTGAGTTTATACTTTGTTAATTCATCGTGATTTCGACTTGAATGTTTGAGTGCTGTTCGAACTCGGACTATACTCTGTCATTCGTTGTGAATCCGCTAAATTGATAAGTATTGCACTTGTAAATCGTTGTGAGGGTTTAATCTCGTGAATTGTCGTAACTGCTGTATTAGTTACTAACCTGTTTGTGTGTGCATTGTTATTTAAATTAGGTTAATCAAGGCTAATCAGTAGGCTTATATTCTGCTCGTTAAATCTACAATGTGAGTCATTCTCTTTTTATCAAATTATTTTCAAAATCATGTTTATTTTCAAAGGTTATAATTACAGTGATTAAGTTTATGTAATCACCAAATTACAGCCGGTATGTGGGGTATTGTGCACATTACTACTGTTGTTATCACTTTAGGTGGGCGAACCTAATTAGTGATATTCGTCATTCATTGGGCAGCCAGTGGTGATATGACCACAGTCACCGAAAAGAGTCGAGTGACAAATACTGTGGGTAGTTGGTTTGATATCAGAAACATTGTAATCTCTTAATACTGTAAATTATAACAAATGAGTCGTTTTAGCAAAAATGAATGATTCACTCAGTATTTCCCTGCTGACAAAACCTTTTTCAAACATGTTTCAGGTGATCTGTTGTGAGCACAGGAAAAGTGCCGTGGAGCACTACAAGCTTAGAAAGTGGCTCAATGTAACTAAATAAAGAAACATGTTTTGAGAAATAAAGATTTCCCAGTGAAATAACTTTATTGTAAATTATGGGATTTATCCCTATATTATATATTACATATATAAACGAGCAGTTTTAATATTAATCGATCCTATTTAAAAAGACTTCCGTTGTCACTTAATTAGATACCATCGGATTTCCTGCCTCACGGCTCTGGACCGGGTCAAACCGGGGCCAAGGGCCGTGACACTATGTAATGCACATCTGTGTGTAAAACAATAATCAGAAAGCAGTTCAAGTCATTAATTGTAATTCAGCACACTCATTAAACATTAATCAAGATTAATTAATTGTACGGATGCATGCGAATTTGGCAGTTGTCACATTCTCCCCCTGTTAAGAAAATTTTGTCCTCGAAATTTATACTACCTTAACTCCTTAGGGTTACATTATGCGTGTATGTATATGAATAATACTGAGGTAGATAACCACAGAACCGAATCAAATCTTATTCACGTCAGGTGAATCCAGGGATATATTTCAACAACAAGAACCCAATGGTTAAAAGGTATGTGTTCTAACATTTGATGTCAAAGGACTCGAGATGTATAGATGTATAATCGAGCGTAACTTAGTTAACAGAGGTGTAACAAAGGAGTTTTGACCAATGGATTCTCAAATAATCGGTCACAATATGCAAACGAGTTTTCACAAACCATAGCATCCTCTATATGAACTCAAAATCAACAACTTGAATATGAAAATGATCTGTCAACTTTCGAGTAAATAAATGGTAAGGATTAGTGTGTTGACATTCTTGAATTGCGAAAATACACCGAATGAAATACAAGCGAATCTGGTGTATCATTGTCTTAATTCGTAGTTGCATTAGGAATGTTTAAATGACAAGTCAAACAAAAGTATGTATAGTTTTGTGTGAAACGGTTGACCATGATTAGCACAAGCTACAAATTTGTAATGACGCCACAAGGTGTCGTTATTGACATATTTCAGCAATAGCGGTGACCGAACAAGTTCACCGTGCTTGAAATAAAAGGAAAGTGTACTGAAACAACTCTGAGAATTTGATTTAAACAGCGTTATGGGGTTTTCAATCGAATATGGAATATCAAAGAACTACTGTTTCTGATTGAAGATGGAAAGCAATAAACACTGCAAGGTATTCAATTTATAACGAAAGAATCGTTAGGAGGTACACCGTGATATGAAATGAATCTAGGTACCATTGTCTTAACACACAACTGTGTTGAGACCGCTTTAATCGTGATAAACAAAACAGATTTAGAACAAATAAATGGACAATTAAATCCGTGTATGAGGTGCGTAACCAAATTAGCGCAAGCTTCAATTCTGTGAAAGTATCACCGCAAGGTATCGAAACCAGCAAACGATTTAGTGGAGTCGTAGACCAATCAAGTCTACTACGACTCGAAACAAAAGAACTTTTGCAAAAATATTTGAATATGATGCTCTCAATACATCATATGGTGTCTTAAATTGAAGATGCGAAATGGATAAGTTCAAGCAATTGAACTTGGTTTCAGCGTAACCCGACAATAAACGTATGTATCAACAAGGGAATCTCAGCATGGTTATGAAGATAAACCATGAATGTAACTTGAAAGAAAAGAAGTTTCAAGAAAGTGTGTTGACTTGATAGCAAAGGAGCCAACAATTACAATAATGTAGGTTATTCGAATCATAAACCAATAGTTAGCTTTAGCAAAATAATATTTGAACTTCAATGAAGCGTTTATTCGAAACGAAACCACATGCGTAGGAAATGGTGCATGCGTCACATATAAGTTTCCAAGTAATGAAATAATGAGTATTTGCTAAAATGAAGAAATGACCAAGTATCGAAACAAATGTGTGTTCGCTCTCAGCGAAGAAAATTAACGCGATGCAACTACCATTAAGGGGAGTAGAGATGCAAACATCTATTCGCTAGAAGCAAAAGTGGAGATTTCAACAAAAGAAATTTGAGTACTTTCTGTTTGGTTAACTGAAGTAGCATATATGTCAGGATAATGGGGTTTGCTTGAGTTAACAGGTGTGGTTCCTAAGCAACAACCTTTACGAGTTCGGACCTGGGTTCCCAAAGGTCCTAAGTACATGTTTTCTAGATTCTCAAAGTTTCGTATTCTGTGTAAAACTGTTTTGTGCATTGTGTAGGAAACACAATTTTTGTGTATGTTTAAAACAAGTTATTGTCCCACAATTTCCCCGGTACACTTTCTTCCTGAATTCACAGCTAACGACACTCGATCATCGATCAGTCGTGAAATAGTAGTTGGATCCTCACAGTTAGTTAAATAAATAATTCGTTAATCCTCAGCAAGATTTACCGACTCTTGTTGGTTAGCTCGTTCGGCTCCTGGTAGTTGATGCTCATTTGAAAATCATCGTCCTTCTCCTTGACGAACAGTACTGAAACTCCTTAGGGCAAAAAGCTTGCCTTAAAAATCCCTTATCCGGCAACTTCTGAAGTTGTGTTGACAAATCTTGTGCCTCAGGAAGTGTAAGTCGATGGGGCGCCTTGGCTATAGGCGCGCCGCCTGGAACCAAATCGATGCGAAATTCGACTTGTTGTTGAGGAGGTAATCCTAACAAGTCTTTGGGGAAGACTTCAGGATATTCCCTTGTCACAGGGATATCTTCGAGCTTAGGTTCTTTGGCTTCTTTGTCCACGACATGAGCCAAGAAGGCAACACATCCTTTGCGCGAAAACTTATGTGTCTTCAATGACTGATAATCCGTAGGGGCGTATCCTGCTCCATGAATCACGATCGTTTCTCCATTCGTCGTCAGGATGCGGATAACAATCTCTGCTTGATTGCTCGACAACCAGTCCATCCTAATTACCACTTCGAAGCTTCCCTTTAGCTAGTTCTATCGAGTACGGGTTATCTAACTTACTTGCTACTAAACCAAGTATACTCTCAAACTCTAGAGATATGAAGGTATAGTCGGTACTAGTATTGAACAACACAAATGCATAACGTTGGCTAACAGGGGACGTACCGATGACCATGTTTGGATCCTGGCGTGCTTCCCTAGCTCAGGTGTTGGACATTCTTCCACGATCTTGTTTAATCTCCCTTGGGCAATCCTTCCTAAAGTGCCCCACGTCGCCGCAGTTAAAACACCCTTGACCTCTCTTTCCACGTCTCGTCTTATGCCAACACGTTTCCCTGCAGTGCCCCACCTTGCCACAGTTGTCACACTTTCCATCTTTACATCGCCCGGTATGATGACGTAGATACTTTTCGCATTTGGGTAGTTTACCCATGTACTCTTTTCCCTTTTTGGCCTTGTTGTTTTTATTCGCCTGAGTACCCTGCTTGAAGTTTGCGAACTTTCTCTTGTTAGCTCCAGATGGCTCCACGGGAGTCTCCTTTTTCTCTTCAGAGATTGAAAATTTTCCTAGTCAAACCCCTTCTTCAGTGAGCGTCACACTTAAGTCGATAGCATCGGTGAATGTTGTAGGTTTAGATGTTGTCACCAGGCTTAGAATCTGAGGTGCCAATCCCTCGATGAAACGTTCGATCCTTTTAAATTCTGGTTCTACCATGTAGGGGACAACACGAGACAGATCATGGAATCTCTTCACCTACTCAGCTATCTTTGGATCTTCCATCTTTAAGTTCCAGAACTCAGTTTCCAACTTTTGGATTTCTGCTCTCGAACAGTACTTCTTATGCATTAGTTCTTTCAGTTCGTCCCATGTCAAAGCATACGCAGCAGCCTCGCCCAATGTCTGAACCTGGAGGTTCCACCATGATAGAGCCCCATCTTGGAGCAGTCCAGAAATGTACGTGACCTGATGCTTTGGGGCGCATTTTCTCAAACGCAAAATAGAATCCGTCTTATCAACCCAGCGCACGAAGGCTACGACACCCCCGGTGCCGTCGAAATCCAGGGGCTTGCAGCCCAAGAACTGCTTGTAGGTGCAGCCTGCGACATAAGCAACATCATTCACGTAAGACATTAGCAAAGCACACTTGGAAATGTCCAAACGTTTTGTAATGTGTCTTAAGTGACTAAACATTACCGTTGGGGGGTTATTTCTTGAGGTACCTCCGCTGCGTTCGGAGCGAAGGGCCTCGTGCTGTGTGATGGCCTGTGAGATGCGCTCGTGTAATTCCGCCTCTGTCATCGGCAGAGGGTTGTTGGTATCGGTGTTCCTTTGAATCGACATCTTCTAAGAGGAAGATTGGTTAGGTCAGGCCTTATTAAAGACACAGGCACATAAGCACCTACTTAACGCATAAGACCTAGGAGGTGTATTTACATGTATATATACGCAGTCGTTATAACAAGTAATTATATAACATCACAATTAATAAGAACATAACAAGCAAGCACGTAGCATCACAATTATAGCACAAACATGCAGACCAACAACGTGCTTAGTGAGGACATGGCGACTGAGCTTTCATTATTTACCGACCACAATCACATTGTTTACAAAGTGTATTACATCAAAAGGGACACAGGGTCACCCTACCCTTGTCCAATAAGTCTATCAGTGTATCAAAATCACGTGTTAAAAAAAAGTCTCTACAATCTCGGCTTATTAGTAGTGTCTTTTCCCAAAAGTAATGCAATCCGCATAAAACCAAAAGCCAACTATACTGGTGTCTAAGGTGGAGGAGTGAAGAAAAGCAAACTGCTAATCATGTGCGACTTTCTCCTTGAGCTTGTATATACGGCGAAGTAAGTATCTGATCTGTTGCTTGATGGTAAAGAAACGAGCATCAAAACCTAAGAAAGGTGTAATAGCAGCAGGCGAGAGTGCAAAAGGAGACAGTGATGAAAGTGGAGGATCAAAGTATACTGGCAATAGACAGGGTGGAGGACGTGGTGTCAGCTCAGGCTCCAAAACTCAATAACTCAAAACCTCAAACTGTAGCTGAAGTAACAGGAGCAACTCATCCCGTGTGTAGCCTCCATAATGCGAAGAATGATAGGGGTCCGAAATCGGCATAGTGTATGGTAGGGACCATCGAAATGGCTCGTCCAGCGGTGAAGAAATGAAAGGAGCAAACGGTGCGGCCTGTGAGGTCAGAGAAAATGCTGCTGTAGCAAAAGGATCGTCATGCGGGTGCTGACCTTGGAGTACTTTCCCCGGGGTGTGGGTATGTCTTGAAAGAAAATGATGGGCATGTCAATGCGGTGGACGTCGGTCTCCGTAGGGGGAAAAGGAGCAACATCGGCGGGTGCGGGTGCAGGAACAAATGTCTCAACAAAAGAGAAGATCATCAGGTGCAGGTACTGGGTCAGGTATAAGGGGTGCAATGTCTGGTAAGCCAAAAGAAATAGGGTCATGATCAAGCAAGGGCTCAGGATCAGCAGGTGCAACATCAGGCTGACCCAAAAGGAATAAGAGCTGGCTCAGGAGCAGGCTCTGGGTCGTGTGAAAGTGTGGGATCTCAAGCAGGTGATAGTGCAGCAGTCATAGCGGTGCCGTCGTCTGAGTCAGTAGTAGAAAGCTTCAATCCAGCCTTCTGTAAGGCTGCAGATGTCACAGACTCAAAGGAGTCTGAAATCGAGTGTAAAATGGAAGCAGAGGATACTTCAATGGCAGGAATCTCAGGAGGTAGAATAGCAACGACATCCTCAGCTATCTCTCCATCATCCTGGGCGTCAACAGAAGGATCATCAACAAGCAAATCAACGCCATCATCAAACAAATCATCAAAAAGGCGGATCCTCGGGAGGAATAACCACGAGAGGTACGGCGTCGAGGATCGAAGTCATGATAGGCTCACCATCGGAATGACCAGTGATGGGGTGGTCATGGACCGAAACGGGAGTGACAAAAGGATCCTCGTCAAGGAAGCCATCAGCAAGGGTAATTCATCTCCAAAGTTTGGTAGCGCGAATGGTTGGAAGTCGTCCTCATCCTTGGTCAGCATGTCAGGGTCACTCTCAGTGTCTGATGTAAACATCTCCGGCGCAGGTGCAATCTCATTATTTGTGGCGGTGGCCATAGGGTCGCCAACGTCTGACAACTCGCTTTCTGAGGAAGGTGTCTTGTGTGTCGGTACATAATAATCATAGCATGTATATTCATAGTAATCACTTTGTATATTGCAAACAAGGACGATTCATCATGTAATCATGTATTCACATTATTCTTCATGAAACTTTCTATCCTTCCTAGTCTCTCAGACTAAGCCACCTAGTCTCCCAGACTAAGCCACCTAGTCTCCCAGACTAAACTTCCCAGTCTCTCAGACTGAACTCCCTAGTCTCTCAGACTAAACTTCCCAGTCTCTCAGACTAAACTACCCAGTCTCTCAGACTGAACTCCCTAGTCTCTCAGACTAAACTTCCCAGTCTCTCAGACTGAACTACCCAGTCTCTCAGACTGAACTATGAAATGTGCTTCGTGTCTTTTATTTGTAAAAATGTTTGTTTCCTGGATCTGGGCGTTTCATGTATGCAATGAAAACATGTTTGTAAAAACGCTTTCGTGAGAGCCCTAATGATTGTAGTCTAGACTCGAGAGGGAATCCTAGTTCACTACAATCGAAGCTCTGATACCAAGCTGTCACACCCTGACTTTTTGCGGAAGCGTGATTATGGTGTGACTTTTTTAATACCATTGCATTCAATCATAACAACACTATATGATAAAAACCATTAGATGTTCATCCATAAATTAAGTTTGGAAATATCACAACATAATTGTCTGAAACGTAGACTCCAAATTTAAACTACAAACCATGCAACATGTCTTTAAGAGTTTCACGAAGACTCAACGAAAGACCTTAAATAAAACCGAGTTTAGAACCATGTATCTCGTCCAGGAATAAGATACATCTCATAAACCCTATGACTTCTGATGACATCTTTTTATTCATAACGCAGCTTGGAACATCCAAATGCCCGCCAGATCCACTTAATTTCCTGAAATACATGTAATTTGGAAACATCAACAAAAGTTGAGCGAGTTCATGTGTTTGTTGTGTGTATGAATAAACCTTTAAAGTATGTCTGTATGTATGTAAATCCTAGTATGAGAGCAACAAGGAAAAACAGATCACCAATGGTTTGCAAGGCCAATGGTATGTGTGAAGTGATGCAGGAAAACTCAAACCTAGCGGATTTTGCCACGGCTTCAGTATGTGGACATAGTCACCTCATGGGCCACCCTGGTCCTCATGGGTGTGGGCTCGCTACACCCAAATAGATCTATCACTCATGTCCCTCGGTCCTACGACGAGGATTAATGGCCTTAAGTGTTGTACCCACCACTCACATGATCAAGCAGTAACCTTCCTTAGCTAACCATACCATGTATAAAACGTTTGTAAACAATTGTAACATGTATTTCACCCCCGAAGTTATAAAACTGAAAACAGTTAAAATAAAAGGGGGACATGAACTCACTGTCTCGCGTCTTCAACAATTGTAACTCAAATCCCTTCAGCAAACACGACTACCTACAATGTACTAACATCTATTAGACGGACGGGTCGTGCCTTGTCTTAGTATTAATGTTTTTGAGTTACGTCTCTTTTATGACTTCAATATTATTCCAAGTTATAATTACTTGTTAAAATAATAAATATTTTAACTTGAATTATATTTGTTACTTTTTGGAATAATCGTTAAACGATATTTTGTAACAATACTTCTCAAGTATCTATACTTGTATTTCCTTCCCAAGGATGGGTATATTTGTATTTGTATTTGTATATTTTGTAACAATACTTCTCAAGTATCTATCACATTTTCTGAAGTGAATGTGATTACATATTGAGCATTGTAAAGGTAGTGATCATGGACATAATTGAGAAAGTTGTAATGATGAGATCGACCATTTAGAATTGTAATGATGGTCACGTTTATAATGAGATGGACCACCAAAAGTGACAAACTATGAAGTTAATAATGAGCTATAATAATAATTAACATGATGATTTGAACTCAAAGGAAGTTCATACGAGCAAGATGAGATCGACCATTCTCTTGTATCTTACGTTTTGTATTACATGCGAACAAGTAATACATATACTATCATAAATCAGAAGTTTATGGATCATGATTATTTAATTAATTGGCATGACCGGTTAGACCACACCGAGTCAATGATGATGATGATGTGAAATTATTAAAGAACTAGAAGATTCTTCTTGATAATTATACATTTGATGTTTGCTCTCAAATGAAGTTATATATTTGCCAAATAAAGTAGGGTGTGTTTCCCTAAATATTCTGGAAATGGTTAGAGGATATGAATATCCCAACACAATACCATTTAGTGTTTTAAATCGATGCATCGTCTAAATGGTTATCAAATCCACAACTTGAAGTTTGTGTAAGTGTGACTTGGCTAATGAGATAGCAAACATATCATTCCAGATTGGTATATTTATTTGGTAATAATGAATTTGATTCCCAAGTTATTAACGATCATTGGAATAAGTGTCATTGTTGAGATGATCACTAAACGTCTATTATTGATTACAAAGCCAATGATCATGAGAGGAGCAAAAGTTCATTTAGGTACATGTAATTTTACATATAGTACCATTAATTCACATCAAGCCAATAAGTTATAGTTCTCCCCATAGAATTGGTTTTTTGTTCAGGAACCAAAGATGACTCATCAAAGGTTTTGGTTGTGCGACATATATTGAAACTCATACACCACACCGCACAAAGTGGGACTTCTAAAAAGTTTGAGAATATGTTAGGTATAAATAATTGTCTATGATTGAATACTTAAAGCCATTAGTGAGAAATTTGTTTATGGCTCATTGGTTTTCACTTTAGTGAATGAATGTTCTCAACATTAGGGGGAGATAACAAGCAATTGGAAAGTTAAAAATGGAATGAATTATCATGTCATCTTGATCCTCAAACTATAAACAGTGAAACAGAAGTTCTAAGGATAATTCATTTACCAATATTAAATAACAAATTACCAGACAAGTTCACTGACCTAAATAGAGTGACTAAGTAAGTCACATAATCAACTGCTTATGCTCCAGTTATATCCGTGTCCCAAGAGGACAACCACATATTTTGTAATGAGTCTATTGCATGCCCAAAGCATGGTAAACTACTTGATTCCAAAAAATAAAATTCCTCGAAAATTGGAGTAAGTAATTAAGATGGTCAAGTCGAGGTTACAGTAATAAGATCTCCTGAAGAGATAGTAGACATGATGGTTCAAGAAGAACCTCAGGTACCTGAAAATAAAGAGATCTCGATAAGTTATATCATGTCTAAGATATGTATGGAATTGAAATAAAATCGACGTCGTTATACTTTTGTATATAATATAGCGCTTAAAATGATTAAATGACGAGGATCAAGATTGAGATCTGCCTATGAATGTAAACATATAAATGATTGGCCAAAATGTAAAGACGCAAATAAGGCAGAGTTGAATTCTCTAATGACATGGAAAGTTTCTGGACCAACAGTCCATACAACTGAAGTTGTAAAGTATGATGGATACAAATGGGTTTTTTTATGCGAATCATGTGAAAATCAAATTAAATGAGATAAGGAAAATATGGTGCACAAGGATTTTTGCAAAAAACCATGATTGATTATCATGAGACACATTCTCTAGTGGTGGATGCAATGACTTTCTAATATTTTATTCGTCTAGTAATATAGAGAGAGAATTGACATGCATCTTATGAAAGTTATGAATTACTAGATACTAAAAGTTTACATGAAAGTCCCTCAAGGATTTAATTTATTAAAATCATGTAAAAATAAGTTCTCGAGAATGATATGATCGTTGTATACAGATTCATATTTGAATACATTGAATATAATTGGAACTCCTGATGAGTATCCTAAAGTATTTAAGTGCTTATAAGGTTAAGTGGAAATATCTTATGGATGTAATTCTTGTGCACCAATAAACATACATAGAATACCTGTACTTGGTGATTATGGTATCTCAATGTACAATGTGTAAGCATGGTATAATATGTATTATACAAATGAAGCAAGTGTTCAAGACATCCTTGCATATGATATAGAAATCAATGAGGAGGTTTATGTAATAGAACTCCTAAGAGTGTATGCACATACATTGTTTTTCAAAGTGGAAAGAAGTAAGTGAATGATTGTAATTGCCTGAAGCATTGATTTCAAAACCTCATGAATGTATCTTTATAAACTTAAAAAGATAGTATGGATAAAATAGTTGGATTGAGTGTTGTATAACTCATGAGATATTATGATAAAGAGAAATATGAGTTTGATAATATCATCCATCTTTATCAAAAGTCCTCTCCTAAAAGTTCACTATAATCGTAGTTTACAGTGATGATGTCTTGGCACCATCGAGAGAAACTGTCGAGCTTTTAGAGGGAGAATTTTTGAATGAATTGACACATTGTAATTATTACTCGACATGTAGTTCGAGTATATGTGTAATTAATCAAATTATATCTATAAGGAGGTTGACGCGTTTTACCATGGACAAAGCTTATCCTTTAACTACGTTAAAGGTTGTTCAACTACTTGATATATAAAATGGCTGTTATAGCTTCATATGAAAGAAATTGAAATTTTTGGTCTAGAAGTACCATCTTTAAGTGTAATTGTGCATTAGTATTTCTTGCTATCTATTCATGATTTTATATATCTTTATTGAATTTATCGATTTGATATAGCATGTGTTAAACGACGAAATATTGAAATGGGAAAACCTCTGTTTCAATACATCTAAGGTATGTAAGATATGAATTTATATTTTACTAACCTATCAAAACAAGCTTGGTTAGTTTTGTAAATGCAGGGAATGTAACAAATCACAGTTATGGATCTATTTATTTAAAAGAAGATGCACTAGAAGGCTCATATGAAGATATACAACATTGCGAACATAAAGAATTGCACATTAAGGGATCAAGCGGCAAATCATTGATTACAAAAACTTTGAGAAACTTTCAAGAAAAATGGGCACTAGTCACTTGAAGATTACATGCTCAAATGAGGGGGGAGTATTATACAAGTTGCACTCTTTTTTCCTTCACTAAGTTTTATCTCATTGGGTTTTCTTAGTAAGGTTTTTAATGAGGCAACGTACATGATCCAGAAGTATCAGGGGGAGACGATACACGCTGCAATCTTTTTCCCTTAGCTAAGGTTTTGTCCCAACGGGTTTTCCTGGCAAGGTTTTTAACGAGGCAGCATCTCCTAGTGTATCAAGTTGATAACCAAGGGGGAGTGTTATAAATATATTATTAACTAGGCTATCACCCGGGAACATCCCGGGTTAGGAGAAGTTAGATTTCAATTATAAAAAGTACACAAACAAAATATTGAAAATCGTTAGTATGTTTTTTTTTTATTCTGACAATAATTTGTTTTTTTCGTTTCATAAGTATCCTAAGTTTGTTTACATGTGTATTCATATATTTCGTGTAAAACTTATTACCTTTTCATTCTTATGGACATCTGAATTAAAAGTTGTTTCGTAAACCGATACCTTTTTTATTATTAATAACATATTAAAAAAAACATATAACGATCAAATAACCACATCAAACATACTAAAAAATTGAAAATACCATTGTTCAAAACGTAAAAATCATAACAACTGATTAAATTAATAGAAATATAAGGAAAGTTTATTTCTTGCTAACTTTATCCAAATCCTTCAAACTACTTGAAGTTGAACACTTGTAGACGTCAGCCAATCTACGTTTGTTGATTTTATTGGTATCACAACCGGTGTTAGCGTCATCATCCTTAACACTTGGATCGTGAATATTCTTTTTGATAAATTCTTTATCATTTACCTAAAACAAATGTCAAAATTAATTAAATAATAGTATAATTAAATATGATATAAATATTAATGTATTAATATGAATCATGTATTGAAATAAAAAATACCTCAGTAATCTTCATCTTTTCTTTGAGCTCATTGATAATTGATTCATCATCAGTCATGTTTGTGACAAAATACATCTCATCAAAGTTAGTAAGATTATAAGTTGTTATCTCAATTTTAAAAGCAAACATCTTTCCAATCAACTTGTTTAAATCCACGGGAAACATTACTTCTTCAACATCCTATAAATCAAAAAATTTTATGATAATATTAATATAATCGTTTTTGAAATATAATGAAAAAAAATAATATACGAGAAGTAAAAAATATTGATACATACAGGTGTTGTATTTTCTTCAAACAATTGTTCAGCCGACTTGAGAACAACTTTTTGGATGATTTCATCAACCAGAGGATGAAATAATATTAGTGGAACATCATCACTATTGTCTTTCACTTGAACTTTTATTTTGAATCTAATTAATTTAAATACAATAATACATATATAAAAATCGATTATTTCACAAAACATATAAATATTAAAATATAGATAAAAAAGGATCATATTACCTTGGAACTGGATATATAACACTTTCATCACAATTAGGGTTCTTGCACACATGAAAAAAATGTTCATCCAAACTCACGCAGTCTATAAAATCTGTACCCGCCTCCATTAAACATTTAGGACACTCCATATAGTGCCATCCAAAATGCTTATCTATAGCGTTAATAGTACCAAGTATGATAACAAATTGAGGCTGTATAAATTTAAATTAACGAAAATCATTAATTTAACCAAAAAAAATCTACTTTTAGCATGATACAAATAATTACAAACCTTCATAATTTGCCAAAGATCATATATGTTTCTCAAAGGAGTGTTTATGATAAATTCATGAGTTAACATCTACACAAAAATATAAACGAAAAGTTATAACTTTATGAAGAAAAAAAAAGTAAAAATTAAAATTAATAAATCAATAGAATTCTAATACATTAGACTAAAAAAATATAAATTCATACCACCTCAAATACAGATTTTTGTCTTCTAATGTATGAATTTCTAACAACTTTGAAGATGTATTTATAATAAAGTTTTAATTTAGGAAGTTGTTTAATTTAAATTGATATATTAGGATATAATACATAAAATAAACTTTAAGATGATTGTGTTTATGTTTGGATTTAGAAAATGTATATTAAATATATACATTTTTTTAGAAATACTTTGACAATTCTGGTTTTCTAATTAATCCAAGCCTCGAAAATTAATACAGTTAATTTACAAATGTTAAACGTATTTAAAGTATATTTATTATTTTTTTTAAAATTTAAAAACTATATTATAATAATTAACAAAGGTTAAGTCAATATTTTTATATACTTAATAATTATTAAGTTAAATTTAAAAACTTCATAATATAATTAAAAAACACAAAAATTACATTTTATATTAATTAAATTTACGGCTGGAATTAACTTTTATGATATCGCTAAAATATGCCTGAATATATTTAAATAAATAAAATAAAGTTTTAATTTTGGAAGTTGTTTAATTTAAATTGATATTTTAGGATATGATACATAAAATAAATACTAATATGAATGTATTTATGTTTGGATTTCGAAAATTTATATTAAATATATATTTTTTTTAGAAATAGTATTACAATTCTGTTAACATACGTATTAAATATATTATATTATAATAATTAACAAATTACAAGTCAATATTTTATAATACTCAATAATTGATAACTTAAATTTAATAATATATTTAAATAAATAAGCTAAAGTTTGAATTTTCGAAGTTATTTAATTTAAATTGATATTTTAGGATATGATACATAAAATAAATACTAATATGAATGTATTTATGTTTGGATTTCGAAAATTTATGTTAAATATATATATTTTTTTAGAAATAGTATTACAATTATGTTAACATACGTATTAAATATATTATATTATAATAATTAACAAATTACAAGTCAATATTTTTTAATACTCAAAAATTTATAACTTCGTTATATATTCAAAAAACGAAAATTTAAATTTTATATTTACTAAATTTGTGGCCGGAAATTTACTATTATGTTATTGGAAAAATATATATACTCATATTTAAAAAAAATTATAATGGGATTATGTAATTAATTGGCTTTTTTTTCTTTCCAAATATGGTGCACGTTTATTCTTATGCTCAATAAGTTGTTTGACCTTGATTGTATAACTGAGTTAAAAAAATTAATCGGTTGACTAATTATTTTTTGAATGATTTCTTGAAAGTATATTACAAATGTTTGTGTTGAATACAAAAAACATAAACACTAAAGTTATTATTCAAAGAAAGCAAACACTTATTATTCAAAACAAACAATCCATAACTGAAATGTTCGAAAATACTAATTGTCTTTAATTTCAGGAGGAAAATCTTCTTCATAAACTATATCATCCAACGACGGGCTATCCTCCAATAGTTTTTCCTACGTTCATAAAAGATAAATTATCTTGGATTAATAAGAACAATGTTTGATAAAAAGTATTTTAAATTAAAGATAACAAAAAAAACACAAGAATACTATATTACCAGATAATTTTCGGAATAGTATCGCCACACAAAGTCCCATGATGATAGCCCCTGACGCCATTCTCTACATACACATCTACAGCGATCAATAGATCTATCATTCAGCTTGATTAAAATTTCAAAAAATATAATATCAATAGGAAGAGAAACCATTATGTAAAAAAGTTTAAACCAATAATTTCATATGCTATATACTTATTTATATATAAGATCAAATTGGGCTTATTTGAAGAAATATAAAAAACCCAATTCAATATTAAATATGGTAATTCTTTTATAAATGTTAATGTGTATTTGTGTATATTTTGTATTTTATAATTAAACTTTGAAATAAGTAATTACAAAAAAGACAGTTGTAATATTGGTTTAGTAAAGGAATGTTGATTGTATTTTTAGGATTTGATTTTTTTAAGTAATTAAATCTCTAACTAATACCCATAAAAAACGTTTTAATAAGGAAATAGAAAATCGATTTAATAATACAGATGGATATCAATTTCTCGCGGATCCATCTTTTTATTATACCGACCCGAAACAAATGGATACTATATAATTGTTTTATTATTTTTTTAACCAAATCTTCATCATTTGTCTTCTCTATCTTCAAAGATATTCTCCCACTTCCCAATAACCTCCATCGTCTTCATCATCAATTACATCAACATCTTCATCTTCTTCAAGTAATGTTGCAATCCATTGTTAATTTTGAAGTTTGTTTACTCTGTTTTTCGTAAATCTTGCAATCCATTGTTAATTTTGAGGTTGTCTTCTTTCCATTGTAGATTTTGTTTTCTATTGATGTTTGTAAATCTATTTATCATAGTCGGCTGTTTGTTTATGTGTTTGGTTCAACGATTTGTGTTATTATGATGTATTACATGCAACATAAAATAATATATATGTTAAAAGTATGATTCAAGAATCCATTTGTCGATTTTGTTTTGGTTCTTCATATTGAAGAGGAAGTTATATTTTTAAATCCATTTATTATTGGCCACTGTGTTTTCTATGTGTTATTTTGAATAATTTTTCTTATTTCATGTCTTACAGTAACCGATTACTTTGTATTCTTCATATGGAAGATGTTATGTTGTTAAGTTTATGTTAGATTTGTTTTATTATATACTGCATTCTTATGGTATTATGATTATTGTTTTATATAATTTTGTTATCTGAATGTTTTATTTGGATTACGGTCATTACATTGATTATGTTCTTTATTCACTGGAGCTCCTAATCTAATTACTACATGTTCGTTCAAACGCAGATCAGTATGACGTCTTTTTATAAAATATTTTCCTCCGACTCTTCTCAATATATGGTAAGTTTATCAATGTTATAAGTACAACATTTTTTCGTCATTTATTTATTTTAATATACGTTATTTTTTTCAAGGAAATACCATATCATTATAGCAACAAATTCCTAATGAATGTTGAACCAAACACTCAGGCCGTTATCAAATGTGTCAACGGTAAGGAGTTTGAAGTTGTTTTGACTAAACATAAAGGTGCGTTTGTGTTCATGGATGGTTGGGAAGATATTGTAGCTAAACTATCATTTATGGAGGGTTATTTTCTGATGTTTAAGCAAATTGACTTATATTCGTATTTGTTAACACCCTTTAAGAAGATGCAACCCCATCCGATCTTCGGATCTAATGTTCCTTTATTTACATCAATGTCTACGGAGAAAACGATAAGCAATGTCGAGTACTTCTGCCAACGCTTCACAGAAGAGTCCAATGATAATTTGGTGAGTATACGAAGTTTACTTTTTAATGCTTTTGAATAACAAATTTAAGTTATATGACCAGGATGAATATTATACGCAGATCATTCCTGCTGATTTCGTTGAAGAAACAATACGTTTACCATCTATTCGCAAGTTAACATTCAAGATCCATGTTAATTTGTGGGACAGTTTTGATGTGATGATTGAGAAAGACCCGGATACTAAGGTGTATTTTGTTTACGATTCATGGGACAATGTTGTTTCTTACGTACCTATATACCCGGACTATTACGTGGTGATGAGGTACATTTTTAAACAAAATTTCCAGTTGATTGTTTATGACTTGAATGGTTGTGAGGTTCTTGTGCCGAAGGGTGTATACACGGTTACTGCTGTAAACATACCTAAACCAGATACTTTAAATATTGAATTACAAGACACCGATGCTAAAACAGATCATCAAAAAGATGAGGATGAATCTGATCCAGATTATAATGAATCCATAGATGATGATTTTGTTGATGTTTCTTCAATTTTAACTAACTCTGATAGCGATGGAATGTATGATGAGGAAGACGTTGAAGTTTCAGATTCTGAAGAAGATAAGAAGGTTGATCCGGACTACAATCCTATTGAGTTTGAATGGAAGTACAACAGGCGTTTTGTAAGTTGAGTTAATATTCGTATTATTTATATCTATAATAGTATAAAAAGCATAATTTGTTTTTAGTATTTAGTTTTGCCGTGTTATATAGGTCATAATCTAATATTTTGCTTTAATTATTTATCGTAGCGTCTTAATGTCGATGTTGCTGAAGCATCCAGAATTGACATGACTATGGAGATGTACGTCCAGAACTTGGCTGGAGTGGATACGTTGATTTCATTTCGTGCTGATAAACACGGTAATGGTTTTCGCTATGAAGCTTTGGAATGGCGTACGAAATTTACGAAACCAAATGGTATCAATGCTGCTGCTAAATGCACGTTTGTTTATTGCCCAGTTCAAAACAAATTGATTCTGAAGAAGGTTGTCAAGTAGTTCCTTTCAAACTTTTTAAACAATATAACTATAATTTAGGTTTGTGTTAATTTTGTTGGTTGGCTACTCTGTAAACATCATTTTGCATCTTTATCCTATAATCTTTTTTGAATATATTAACATTAGCTGATGTAATACGAGATTTTAGAATTCTAAATGGTATATAACTTAACTTAAGATGTATCAGTTATATGTTTAATGTTTAATTTTTAATATTTACAGCTGAAAATGAAAATATGAATTACTGGATATTTACACAAGAGTGATTTAAGATTTTTACCTATACATCCACTATAAATTCAAATGTGACAATACTTATAAGAATTTAAGCATCAGTTACAACAACACTGTAATATTTTGCAATAAAAGAAGAAGAAAACATATCATTTCTACAACATTATATGAAAATACTTTAAATACAATCCACATGTATATCTAGATTTATCCATTTCGAGGTTCAATGAAGTGTTTAAAAATAAGTAATTCTAATAGATAACTAATAGATAAGGAATATATGATTTAATGATTACTTTCACTAAATTAAGAAATGAAAAATTAATAAGCAAATTAAATAATTAAACTATATTATACTAATATATTAAAAAATCAATCAATAAATCAAGTTATATTAAAGTAATTAAAATACAGATTTAAATGAAAGACATATCAAAGGTGTGTGAACACTTCTTTATAAACAACATTGGTTGTTGTGTTAGTAGGTTTCCCATCCTTGTCGAGAATTAATATCTTCACCCCTTCTCTTGATTTAACTCTTGATAATGCTACATATAACTGACCATGTGTGAAAACTGGTTCTTTTAAAAAAAGACCAACCTTAGACAAAGACTGGCCTTGACTCTTGTTGATTGTCATAGCAAAACACATCGCAACAGGAAACTGTCGTCTTTGAAAAGCAAAAGGTATTTTTTTGTCGGATGGAATCATGCTAATTCTTGGAATGAACGTTCTACTTCCAACATTAGCACCTGATATAATTTCACCTTCCATAACCCTCTTTCCAAGATATGTAACTTTTAACCTTGTACCATTACATAATCCATTCTGTTGGTCAATGTTCCTAAGAAGCATAATTGGAACACCAACTTTTAGAACCAGACGATGATTTGGTAAACCAGATATATTTAAACCATTCAAGACATCAGGTGAATACAACTCTTGCTGGAACGAATCAATACCTTTTTCCGTTTGACATATACTATCAGAGCTTAGGTACTCTACTGGTTCACCAGGAAACAACTCTAACAATCGATCGTTTATCTCATGTACGACCTCATTTTTTGGTGTCAGAATCGCTCTTTCAGAAAAATAATCTAGATCCATATATCTTTCTAAAACAGACGGATATACAAATTGAATCAAACTTTCAATGGGATCCGAAGAATCTGTAATTAGAAGATCAGAAGGTATTTCTACAATTGCCACACCATCGTTGTCACCTCCAACTTTACCCTCGCCAATATCAAGAAGCCATTTGGAAAATTTCTCAGTCTCCTCCATTCTGGATTGTAAAGCACCGATAGTCAATCTCATGTTTTTCGTCAAGGTAAGTAATTTACAGTGGGACCATATATAAGATGAACTCAACGAAGCGTTAACAATTTCTTGCCTACTTCCGTTTGGAATAACAGGAAGAATTTGTCTAAAATCACCACCAAACACAATTACTTTACCTCCAAACAAAGCATCCGAATGAGAATTGCTTTTATCAACCAAAACATCTTTAAATGTTCTGTCTAAAGCTTCGAACGCATGTCTGTGTACCATGGGTGCTTCATCCCATATAATCAACCTAGTATGCTTAAGCAAGTATGCTACATCACCATCAGCCCTTATGTGACACATAGAACTCTCATCTAAATTTATGGGAATGTGAAATCTAGAATGTGCCGTTCTACCTCTGGACATTAGCAAAGAAGCAATACCACTGGAAGCAACATTTAGAACAATCTGCTCTCTAGACCGAACGGATAAAGCTAACGTCTTCCACAAAAATGTCTTACCTGTTCCACCATATCCGTAAACAAAAAACACACCTCCTTTTCCACCTTCAACGGCTGTCATAATTTGATTATAAATGGACAGTTGTTCATCAGTCAATGAAGATTTAAGAGTAACTAACTCACTCTGAAGCTGCGGAATATCAAAAGATAGTTCTTCGTCAACCAAACGATTGTTTCCAACAGAAAAGGAATCGTAATCAGGATAAGGAATTGTCGACCATCGTGTCAAAGAGGAACCATTTCGAATCAAGTATTTTTCAATCTCCAGCAATGTCTGGTTCTTCAATCTCTCATCAGATATTACAAGTTCTGTAAAGAAAAAAATAAAATAAATATAAAGAATGTGAATAAAATTTATAGGAATAATGTTATGGATAATATATTGAAAACGAACCTTTGTTCTTTGTTGCTTTTCTTTTGTTGTATAAGATGTCATCACCCAATAATTTCCATGTTTGTTCAAATACATATTCATGTCTTGACAATGTGTTTGACAACAAAGTAACAAAAAGTGCACGAGTATAACGACCATCACCCGCAAAACTGGCTTCCTTAATAGCTTCAATGTACTCCATGTCATCATCTAACAAACCCATAGCGTAACACGCATCCCTGAAAGTTGGAAATAACTGACCATCAACAGTTCTAATTTCTTCAAACGATTTTGGTCCTTTTACTTTGTTTAAAAGAATTCTAAGAAAATACGGTTCACCCACAGCAGGGGAAACATAATGAATGCGTCCGATCTGTAACAGTTTTCTTTTACGGGGTGCCCATTCTCTATCTTTTAATTTCCAACAGAATTTAGTAGGAAACTCAACATAGGTAAGTTCTCGTGCATCTTCATTATTTCTGTTCATCTCAAACCACTTTAAAAAAATTGAAGAAGACACTTATGGCTTATCCAAAACTTCTTCTATATCGTCCTCGGCACCAAACACAACATTTTGTTGACCTTCAAGATGAAAAGGAAGTCTCATAACTGGAGGAAACCTAAAGTGAACTTCATTTGCAAATATCCTCCAAGAAGCTTCACAGGCGGAAACGTACCTACAATCATAATAGGCTTTGATCTCATCCTTTGCTGTTTGTTCATTTTCTGTACCATCTCGGTTTGACACTACAAGAGAAGCTCTATCTGCACCTTTATTAATGTACTTGAAAAGATATTTGATAGAACCAGCTTGATTACACCATTCAACATTAATGTGAGCTTGGTATCTTTTCAAAAGAACCGGACTATAAGGAACAACACTTCTGTTGTCTAATTGAACTTTGGACTTTATAATAGTGTTTCCATTGTCTCTTCTTCTATATACAGGGAAACCGTCAGCATCAGTGGTTGTTTCAGGGTTGAATTTTTTCGGATAGTTTTTTGAACATCTATTATCAACCATACAAGGACAATTCGGATTTGCATTTCCACATGGACCATGAATCATAAAATCGGACACAAGTGCATATAGGCTGGGATCTTCATTCTTATCCGGTATCTCAGCAGAAACGAAATTGTCTAGATGATCAACGGACATAATTTTGGATTCCGGTTTCACAAATATGCAAATGTGAGCATGAGGCAATCCACGCTTTTGAAATTCCACAGTATAAACGGCTACAATAAAAAATTATATTGAGTAAATGGTTAAAAAAACATTAGCAATATTTATGCTATTATAAAATTAATATAAAAAGTATACTTATACCTGCACTTAGTTCTCCAAAATTTTTTTTGTCCTTCAGATCCTTTGTAATTGAATCAAGCTTTATTTTAAACAATCTACACAAAATGTCTGGCCTGTCCTCAGGGTTAATTGAAGTATCCCGAAGGTATCGTTTAATCTCTGGCCACTTCGGATTACATGTAACGGTAATGAAAAAATCGGGATATCCAAACCATTTACATATAGCCATAGCATCCAGATAATTTTGCTGCATATAGCGAGATCCACCAGTAAAAGAAGATGGTAATAAAACCCGTATACCAGTATTAGATATATCATCTTTTCCTTGATTTTTCAAGTTTTGAAGATTTGTATATGTTTCAGACCTAAGATGTTTCTGTTGAAAACGAATATAATTAAGCCTTTCACTCTCAATCATGGTATATGCATCTACCAAAAATTGTTGGAACAATCTCCGAGCATTTAAAATTAGAGAAAACGAAGTTGATCGATCCTGAATTCTATAAGCAAAGAATTCTCTCATTGTACACTTGGGTCGAATTTTCTTTAACGTACGTATACCATCCCTATGAGGAATGTCTATTCTATATCCGTCATCACCATTAGGAAACAGGATTGGATACTGAAGTGCTAGATATGATGGATGAAGTTCACTGATTCGTTGAAGACCTTCAGCGTGAGACTCAACAACAATATCACGATGATCGATAATTTTATGGAGATCACCAACAATCAATGCAGCAACCTCTGAAGTTGAGGGCAAGTTGTAAGTACGACCGTCAAGATCTCTTTTGTAAATGAGACGAAGCTTGAAATTTTCATTAGGATTCTCATTGAAGTGGTTTCTTGCAATTCTATAACTTTTAACCAACTCATTATTATGATCCAGGAAGTCTTTTAAAAACTTAATGAGCTGAATATCTAACTGCTTTAAATGCAAATCAGACTTATTTGTAGATTCACTGAAAAAAAACCGTAGAAAGTAAATATGTGATAATATGTAACATCAAAATATTGGTATATTAAAAATACTAAATGCATGTAAACTTTGGTGTGATATTACCTGAAAAACCTTTTCCGATTTGAAACTTCATTATCAGTATCATAAATATAAAGCTGGGAGAACTTTGGATCTTTTCCAGGTGCAGGTACCAAACCACCTAATGTATGAAAATTATGTCCACTAATACGAAATACATATGGTGCTTTACCACTGTTGATGCTCGAATCTACCTTTCCACCCATTGAAGTGAAGGAGAACATAGAATTGTATCGACGGATATTCTTTAAAAAGTACTTGCTGTTTTCATTAGAATTTCGAAATAGATCCTTGTATACTGAAGTAGGCTCTTTCAAATCTGGAAGCTCCACTTTGCCATAACCACAACATAAACTATAAGTTAGCTTACCCAATGTAATTCTCCCTTTACCACCTTCGTCAGACCATAATAATGAATCACACATCTCACATCTAAGGCTTTGATTACCATGATCCAAATAATCTGAAAACATAAGATTGATTGTCCAATTAAGATTAAACATAAGATTATTTAACTTAAAACATATGTAACATTATTATTACCTGTGGATACACCTTTAAAAGGGTCTTGAATGGAATGTAAATCTTCAGTGTCATCATCAGAAGTAAGATCTATCATTGGAATAGGTTCGATAACGCGTTTTTTAGGTAAAACCTTTTGTTTACCAGATTTAAGCTTGGTAAACGTAGACGAAGATCGAAGAATGGTGTTACTGTTTTGTGTAACAATGTTTGAAACAATAGAAAACTGAGAACTGCTAGGTGTAGGGGTTAATTGGTTATTCAAAGTAAGAGCACCTGTGAAAGTCACAAATAAAAGTTAGTAAAAAAAAGTTTTGATTTTACTTGTATTTTAATACATATATATAGAGAGAGAGAAAGAGATTTTATTACAAAATTTTATGAGATTACGTACCAGTTGTTATGCCACTTAAGGGTGTTGTTGTGGATACATATTTAAAGTTACGCACTGTGTGAAAACTATTAGACGAAGAAGGAAGATTCGGATTATAATTTTCTTGCTGGATGAACTGGGAGTTGTTAAGAATTTTAGAGGATCCTCTACCACATGGAGCACTACTTTTTTTATTTGAATTTCTTCGCCTAGTATCAAGAAAAATTTTGCTCATTTTTCTTCTCTGAGCAGCAAGTAATGCTGAAATGTTAATATTAATATTTTTTTAATAAACTATAACAATTTATATATCGAATTAAAATAACAAAAACCAATCTATCAACTATTTACAGTAGAAAAACGTTACATTAACATATTACATACCATTTGAGTTACAAAGTAATGGAACTGCATCATTTGTACCTAAAAATGTACGTATTAAAACAAATGTAAATACAATGGATCATGAAAGATAGATGTTTGAGGTTTGAATTCTAAAAAATAAAGTATTAGAAACACATTTACACAGTACAATAAAAAAATATTAAAGCAAAATGTTGTAATAAGACTTATACAATGTCAAATTTTACCATTGGTGATGTTCGACAATGGTGTTCTTCCAAGTGTACCTAATTAATTATATCATAAAATAAGGGAATAAATAGATATTTAATAAAAAATGAAATATAATTAAACGTTAACGACAAAAAAATAATGTTCTCAAAAAACTTACTGTTAAATGATTCCCCAACCAAAGCCGTATCACTCAACGGGGTATTTTCTAATCTTCTCTTATTTGCCATTTCCTATATTATATAATTGAAAACATATATAAGAATTAATTAAAATAATACAAAAAAAAAACAATAATCATTACATAGCCGTTTAACTACCTAAACCATCAACTCAATATCTTTTCCCAAAAAAAGTCATTATAACCATCTCTACATCATTTTACTTCAAAAGTATACCAAATAAATCGTCTTCTTCAAAGGCTAGGGTTTTGATGAAGCTTTCTACATAACTTCGGATATAATCAAAGGGTTTCGAATATACCTTCTCGGATTATTTTAAACAAAAAGGTTATATTCTTATCATCGATTATACAAATCACTGATTATTCTTTGAATCATAATAATCAGTTAAATATATGAGCAACTGTAATTCTGATGGAGTTAGAACAGGGTAACATTTTGAAACCAAAAATCAGTAGTATTTATAGGTTGCATGTTTTGAATATCAATGATTTAGTGGGTTGCTGAACTTTATAGATGATCTAACTCAAAAGAGGCTTACATATATGCTTAAATAACGTTGATAATGGTTAAAGTTATTAATTTTGGCTAAAAGTAATTTAAACCGAAAATGATATTATGTTACAAAATACATTTAGGCATCACATAAGTTAATAGTGAATGTGTAGAAAGAAACACTTAATTTTTTCAATAAATCATCATTAAGTTGTATTTGTCCTACAGATTTTGTTGAAAAACTTAGCTTTCTAAGTAAATAATGTTTAATTATTAAATGTTCATAATATTGTCAAGTTTGAATTTTAGTCAGAATATGATATTTATTTGGAATAACCTACATTTATGTGTTCTTCATGTTTTAAAATAAGTTTATAATACCAAAACTAACCATAAAAATTATGAAAATGAAATAATATGTGTGCTACATTGCAGTTTAGAAGATGGTTTTATCATTTGTTCAACTGATGGAAGAACCTAAAGATGTTTCATTGGTATGTCTACTTTCCATCTCTAATATGATTTAATTAAACATTGTATACAATATGTAATATTGACATAAGTATTTTTTTTTGTATAATATAACAATGTTAATACAGCTGGTACCTGTTGAATTTGTTAACAAAAAATGGGGAAAAGATTGGCAACACATGAACATAGAGGTTCATCATGAAGACGGTAGACATTGGACTGTAAGACTTAGACACATGAATAACCTACCAGTGTTAACAGATGGTTGGAGGGCTGTTGTTAACAATCTTAGTTTGTTAAAAAACACTTGGCTGCTTTTTAGAAGCATAGGGGACAAAGAATTGGAGGTTTATCCTTTCCTAAATAACGTGTGTGGTCAATCCTACATAACCATGAACAAGTACGCAAAGTTGGGTCTTACGGTAAGCATACTGTTTGATAATTAATTGTCCGTCAAACTTTGTAAAGAATTGATTTGGAATAGATATGTTAATAATAATATTTATATACTTATTTTAATAACTTGCAGGTAATTCCAGCTGAGTTTGTTAGCATGTTTTACAAAAACCATGAGCTAAACGACATTTACCAAGTATATGCAGCTGGTAAGTACTGGGATGTGATGGCAGCCAAGGTTCATGTTACCTATGCTTTTACGGATGGATGGCCGAAACTGTGTGAGAGGTTGGAAATTATGGATGGTGACACAATGATCTTTGAGAAGATTGATAATGTTGTATTTCAATTGAGGGTATTCAGGAATGGCATTGAAATTGTATTGGGTTATCATGAAAAATCAGAAGATAGCGATTTTTGTGAAATAATATCTAAAACAAAATTCCAAGAAAGTGTTTGTTTTGTAAGTATTTTTTTCTTACACACAATATATAAAATAATTATGATTGCTTATATTTTAATTTTTTTGTAACAGAAGTTTGTTGAATCTGAAAATGAAAGGGATACAAGTGGAGATACATTGATGAATGAGGTACTGGATAATAATTTACATGTTATTAATAATAGATTGATTAATCTAGTATTATACTTTTGTTGCATTATCTATCAGACAAACATTATTGGAAATGAAAATGAACAGATGTTAAATACCACACAAGGCATTCTAAATTCTGAGCAATTGACACCACAAAAAATGAATGCTTCAACTTCTGAGGTTAACGTCAAACGGAGGTCATAAACATTTAATATACATTAGTATGACATTACATATTTATATATATATGATTTATAGTTTTGATATCTATAATTATATCTTTAATAGGTTTACAAGAAAGAAAAAGACTTGTAAAAGTGATTGGATCAACATCAAAAAAAGGAAAGGAGATTGACAAAACTCCTGAAGTTGTGACACCCGAAGCAAAGAACTATCGTCGATCATCAATCAAAAGAGAGGTAATCATTATTTTATTCACATGTATAATACACTCATCAGTGATTATTGAATACCATCAATTACATGAATTTAATGAATTTCATTAATATTGAAAATGAAAGGTTATAAACTACAATGAGAAGGTATCAAAAGTTGGAAAAGAAACAAAAAGGAAGCGTAATAGTGGAACACGAACAAAGGCTGAAGTTGATCCTGAAAATTATGAGTTTACTCGAAAAGGAGAAAACAGATTGGTATGATATTATAAATCATAAATTATACGAAATATAAATATTATATAGTGTACATATATTAACGCTATGTAAAATATTTTATGTAGCGACTTCCTGTTGAGGTTGCCAGGAGATCAGGCCTTACTCAAGAAGTTCATGAATTAAAGATTCAGACTATGGAAGGCAAAATGATGGTTAATGAAGTGGAGACAGAACAAAATGGTGACGCACCGTGTTACAAAATGGTCAAGTGGGGTAAATTTATGTCTACAAATAGTTTGAAGAAAGGTGACATTCTACACTTCAACTTTGTTACTTCAAAACAGGTGCTGGAGTTAAGAAGTGTGGATCGAAAATAAAAATGTTTGAAAGGATGATAGTAGTGTTCTATTTTGATGGTTTATGGATTGTTAATATTTAGGGTTTTTTTGGGATATGAATATGTTTGGTTATGAAGACGTTGGTGGTAGTTTTTTTGGTACATGAATAGGTAACATGTAGATCTATGGGTTATGTTAAGTTAGTGGAACAATATATAAGAATATGTATGTTAATCATCTTGTTTATGTGTTGCATTAAAATAACGGAAAATTTGTAGTTAAATAAAAAAATGTAATAAAACAATGTCTATAAGATGAGCAGGTAACATAATAAAAGTGGTAAACATACCTGAGTTCAAATATTAAGCAGAAGGATTGATATGATAAGTGAATCAAGAGTCAAACAATAGGTAAATGCATGTAAACTTCTTGTTATAAGAATTCACAAGAAAAAACACACAATTAAAGTGAACAAACGAAACCCACAATCAAAGTGAAATAACAAAATGATTGAAAACACATACTTATACATGTTTAAATCGAATATTTATAGAAAGTCGACTAATTAGGCAAATTTATTATAAATTATACCAAATAATTTGAGTACATACTTAATTGATACTAATTATGATTACGTAAGTTTTTAATAACTGATATTTGTTACTATAAACTGTATTTTATAATTCTATAATTACGCAATATATTTGATAATAGATTTTCCAAAATATGCATAAGTTGTTAGTGTTACATTGTGTTATTTAAGTTGTCGAAAAAAAACCCAAGTCTCTAATAGTAAGAACCATAATAAGATTATTCATTATCCGAAAACATAATTATTTCATGAGAACAAAGATGCTAATTGTCATCATAATATACTTGATAAACAGTACGTTCGCCATTTTCAGTCACAACCATTTCCTCTGTAACGTTTAAGTTTTCCTGACTTGATTCTTGATCATGAAGGCCATAAAGTTCAATGAGTTCACGCGGCCACAATTGCATCAAAACAGACGAAGTAATGAACAAACCTTGGTCTTGAAGCATTTCCTACAAAAATAGATTAAAAACATATGAATTTAATGAGAAAGCAATTTGTTAACAAAACTAATTGTATTGTACTGTAAATAATATAACACACTAAATATTACCAGATAATCTTCAACATAACAACCACGTTTAACAGCAAATTCAGGAGATGATAAGCCATCACGCCATTGTTTAGATACCAACTTGAATCGATGTATTGATTTCGTATCGATTTTGATTAAAATCTGGAAAAGTATCAAGTGAAAAGGAAGCTCAACCATTGTAGTTTTAATACCCAATACAAAAAGAAGGATTCATGATGTTATATATAAGAGAAAAAGATTTTAAATATGGAATTGAAAATGTCAAAAATGTAGTCCATAATTAAGATTTTAAAAAAATAACTTTAAATAAAATATATACTAAATACATGATTTTTTTAATATTATGTATATGAAAAAGACTATAAATTGATGATATATGGTTCAACCAAAGTTATCAAATAAATTTAGAAATAAATATATTCGGATAAAATATGTTTTTATAAAATTAATTATTTATTGTTATTTTTATAAAATGGTCGGTATCTATATATAAATCTAATCATGAAGATTTGAAACACACACTTTAATAAGTTTATAGTATGTCGGTTATAATTATGACATTTAATATATAAAATTAATAAACGATATATTGAGATATTTTTAAAATATTTTTGGAAGTTATAAATCATTTACAAACTTATAAACTTGACAATAATTATTTTAGGTTACAGCATTCATTTCCTAATATAGTGATATATTTTTTAAATATTACGCAAAAGGTAAAACTTTAAATTGATGACAAATTACACAAAAACTCCTTGTAAAGTAAGTTAGATGTCGATTGAGATATTTTATTTTTACATTTAATAATCATGTATATTATTTAATATATAGCGGGTTATTTATAATAGATATGTGATGACATTCTTAATTCTTAATGTGAATGTTAAAATATGTAATTTATTGCAGACATTTATTGGACATAAGAAAAAATGAAACATAATACGAAATTCTTTTATTATTAAAATAACGAAAGGATAAAATTTCAGAAACTTGAAACAAATTAGATAGTTCGAGAAACAAAACATGACAGAGTATCAAATTAAATCATAATTTCTAATCGAAAGGCGAAACGATTGTCTCAAAAAATAAGGCGCCTTTCGGTCCGTTGTAGCTGTCAACATGTTGGATGTAGTTAAAAGAATTATTGCACAGGACAACTTCAACAGTATCTCCCCAAATACTTGTTATCAACCACTTGTTGTCTTGAATTATATTCGTCCTTTGCTGCGTCTCAGATAATGAACTATGCGAGCCTTATCGAAAGAAAAGACCTTGATCCAGTCATCATGTTCAATTTTGAACAAATCTGCAATTAGTTCACCAGCATATCGAACGACAATCACATGCAGCTTGTTCGAAATTGTTAGAAAATGTCCTTGGCAAGGATTGACTTCCATACGCTCCGGAAAACGAAGTATACTGAAAGATTCAGAGATAACATCAAAAGCAACTATGTTCCTTTCACCTGGTGGAATCCAGTAATTGGAAACCATGAAATATATTGTTTTGCCGGAATAAATTCCAGGAGACCATGAATAAAAGTTTGAAGCAAATTGAGATCCGTTCAAGAAATTTAATTTTGTTCATGAGTCACGACGTCGTGAATATACACGAGCAGTAACGATGTTTTCATAACAATTAATGTGAAGCACTTTTAGATCGTTGGACTCGTCAAAGTACATTCCACCTGTATCGTTGTGTCGACCAAAATGATGATGTAAGTAGTCGTCGGATATCAAGTTAAAACGCCTAGTTGTTGGATTCCAAAGGACGAGCTCACTGTAACTCCTTTTAATGCAAACTAAAATCAGACCGTTAAACGAAGATATAATGCGTAAAAAGGAAGGATGGACATCGTATGGGAAAGTTATGGTTTTGCTTGTATCGACTTCTAAGTTGCCAGCTACTATGTCGTCAACGACAATGGACTTTTCTTTCAAGGAGAGCAGCTTCTTTTGTAGTGAATTTCCAACTCGCCGAGCATGGATGAAAGCAAACTTTGGTGTAGATAATTCATAAGCCCATAGTTTAGAAACACATTTGAAACGACAAACTACCTTTGCAGGTAGTCTCCATAAGATCTCTTCAAATATCATGTCATCCCCAACACGTTCCATGATTCGTAATACTCTGAAAATAAATAAAAAAAACGATTGTATAAGCTTTTTCAAGTTTATTAATTTTGATATAGTAACAACAGAAAACGTTGTAATATAAAATACAATAAAAATAAAGTATCATATTGTGATTTACAATAAAATAGTTAAGCTTGATCTTTTTGTAAGTAATACAAATTGAATCATAAAGGCTCGTATAAATAAAAGTGCTTATTGGTATAAAAACTTCAAAATTATCAATGGAACATTGAACATTTATAATACAGTATACTGTAACTAACCGTGTAAGTGGAGGTGTTATGTATAAGACTTGAAGAATGAGAAAGAATTACATGAAATATGGGTATTTATATGACTTTCATCATATAGTGGAAATCTATTATTATTAAAAAAGATATGTCAATTTTTAAATTAAATAAGGTTTTCCATTCTTTCCATACATACAGTGTATCAATTACATATTATATAACTCATAGGGTAGTTTGACCAAGTACCGAAAATATCTACATATTTATATTTCATATTATAAAATTATAAAATACGTAATATATAAATCATCCATACTTAGAGGCTTTCCATACACATAAAGTCAAACGTATATTCAGTTAATTTGTTAATGATAATACGGAATAATGCAAAAATATTTAACAAATATTTGAGGAAAATTAAAGGCGATTGAAAATCTATTTATATAGTGATGTTATATATTTTTAATCAAATAATGCAAAAATTATGTAAGATTTATCGATTTGTTTTTGAAAATTTTGTATTAAGAATTTTATTGAAAATTTGATTGCAAATCGATTGGAAGATTGACTAAAATTGGTTTGGTGATATATTACTATAGATTTAAATGTAAATAAAATGTTGCTATTAAATGGCCAAAGATTGATCAATCTTTTGGAATGATTATACGGAATAATGGCTTGCTATAATAAATTTAAAAATTTGTTAGATTTGTTATTATTTTGAAAAGCCTTTAGTGCGGAAAGTTTACAAAATTAAGATTACATAATGGGTAAATTAAATTGGTTAGTCAATGTGTTTATTTTTGTTTCTATTGGATCAAATGGGTCAATTTACATACCTTGGGCTACAATTGATTATTTTTAAACGTTCTAAAGGCAAAAATAGTGTTTTCATAATGGCCCAACTTCCTTTTGACCCACACAAAAATTGTTATGCATTATTTCTTACTTTCTGATAATTATTTATTAGTGAAATAACTTTACACAACAAATACAAACATAAAAAAAATCGTTTAAACAAACACTATACTTTTATGAATATGTGAAATAATTGTATCTTTGAGTAAATATCAAGTACTTCTTTTGAGGTTTTCTTCAGAAGCTTAAGTATAATAGCTTAATAGCTATATAAGAACATTAAAAATTGTTACCTATTCAAGTATTGATTCTTAAAAAGTTTGAGTGTCATCAACAAAATTTTAACTGATTGAGGTTATTTAATGTTAATCAACACCAACATATGAATATAAGGTAACATTCAAAACACCTATGATCCTACATTTTTTAATAAACTGATGTAAATGATGAACCATATAATATTACCTTCAAATAAAAAGAAAGTTATGGTATACGAAATAATACACAAATCAATACTAATAAGACAGTTAACAGGTTTGACTGATACATAAGAATTATAACCAAAGATTCACCAAATATAAGAGAAATCACATTATGAAAACCGTTTCGAAACATAAATTTTCATTCTAATAGAAAACCAAGGCTCAAAAGCATACTTATGTCTTATTAGGTATATTGTTTAGTTTTAAAGTTATTTTAGGAACTGATACAATATGAATGAATATATTTTGGTGCGATGATAAATAATAGTTTAAAATGTTTGACTAATAAAAACATTTTTTTAATACAAAATTCAGCACAAAGAAAACCAAATGCCAATATAAAAAACCTCAGTTCATTCCAAAAATATCCATTCAAATACCAAACAATGTTTCAATAGCATATAATGCCTTATTCCAAAACATAAATCTTAAAAATATCTAAAATGGAAATTCATTTCGAGACCATGGGCAGATTCCTTCATTTCTCTATCTTTGGAGTGATGAGGTCCAACTTGATAGAATTGTTTACTTCAACATTCCCAGGACTGTTACGACGTTTAGTAGAAGAGCTACCAACAGCATCAATAGCATCAACATCATAAACTTCTTGAAGGTTACGTTTAATGTTTTCAAACTTTGATGGATCTTGATCATTAACATCAACCGGGTCTGGAGTAACACTGTCACCCATAACAGATTGAGATTCCTGTAACTTATTGAAAGAAAACTATCAGTTTACTAATAAAAGTTATTTTTTAGGGTAAAAAAATGTAAATCACAACAAAAACCAAATTACCTTTGATAAACATTTCTCATTTCCAACTGAATCAGACAAACATTGAACATTTGACTCAGACACATCACACTACAAGAATTCAAAAAAAGCTGTAATATATGAAAACAGAGATGTAAATAGAATAATTGAATTATTACTATGTTTGGAAGAAAATAATAACCTCATTAATTTTCCATTTTTTCTCCAGAGCAGAAAGTAGATCCTCATCCGAAGATAACATTGAAATTTCATAGTTTTCAATCTGGTTGGAAATGTTAAAACTGGAAATTTTGATTTGAAAGGCAAACTTTTTGTTCATCAACACATCAAACTCAGATGGAAGTGACTGAAACGATCCTTCGGTGGAAGTATCAACCTGTATAATGGGATGAAATTTAGTAAAAATACATATATATTGTTTATTAAAAAACTAATAACATTTTTCAGAATCAAAACTAATTGTACCTTTGAGTAAATATCAAGTAGTTCTTTTGAGGTTTTCTTCAGAAGCTTAATAGCTTCATAATCAAACAACGTACAGGAAACGGTTCCCGTCGAATCCTGAACCCTTAGAGGTATCTTGTAACTATCATATGATAAAAATTTTATAAGTTGAAACAAAAAAAATATATATGAAATTATATTTAACATTTAAAAGTAACTTAAAAAAATGTATATAATACCGATGAACAGGAACAATGTCAACAGCGTCACAATCCGGGTTTATACACTCAAAAGACTTGTCATCCAATACGTCAAAGCTGCCGTCATCTTTCTCAACCAACTCAGATTTCTCTTCAATTTGCTTCTTACAATGATTGCATGATAAATAATACCAAGGCTTATCATTTGAAATTGCTATAACAGTACCAACAATGATAACCTTCTTCTCCTAATAAGTTGATTGAGTAATAGTGAGGGAATAATTTGATAAAAAATAAAAAGAACATACAACAAAGATTGGGTATAATTAATTTTTTTAAAATTATACCACATCAATTGAAGCAATAAAACCGGTCAACACAAAGTCTTCAGCATTTAGAAACTCATCTTCTGCATTCGATATAACTTGAGAGCATGACTGTTTACTGGAAGATGATTTAGATAACTCCTTCTCAAGGTACCTATAACAGTATAATATATTAAAAATAATAATTATATTTAAAACGAATACGCAAAATAATAAAGATGTACCTGTCTTTGAATTCTTTTATCTCATCAATATCAGAATTTATGAAGACACGACTTGCTTCAAACATGTTAGTAAGGCCAACTTTACCTGAATATAACGGACATGTTTATTAAATGATACATATAAAAGGTTATAATAATGTACACATATTATCAAAAGATATAGATACATACATATTTTTAAATGACGTTGTTCAAATACTTTTCTAAAATATAATTAATACCTTGATAAATATTCACTGTTCCAAAATGCACAAGTATAACAACATGAGCAGGGCGGTTTTTATCATTCATGTAGTTTGACAAAGTGATCGCATAATTTTCCCATAATGTTACACCAATCTTCTGATCTCTGTATAAAGAATATTTCTAAATTTAATATCAAAATAATAGATTAATACAGATATAAATATAAATATATAATAGTGCTGTATATAAAATCATTACTCGAGATCCTTTAGGGTTATGTTCATTCGTTTGGTTTTAGATCCATCCTTCCTATTCGCATCTTCAATAGGATATGAGACAACCACATAACCGATAAAATCTGTATAATAAAACAACATGATAACATATAAACAATTGAACTTATTCAATAATTAAAAGAAATTTACTTTAAAAGTAGTTACCTATTGGTGTATTCACTTCAACTTTTTTACTCAACACAGATTTAAAATCAGTGAATTTAAAAAAGTACCGAGGACCAGACCAGTTATCAGTTTTTAGAACAGACGTGAAAGCATACAAAGATAGCTTCTGATCTTTTCCGGTAACCTTAATCTTGGTTGTATCTTTGGCTAGAGATGGTTTGTGAAACAATAAATAGTCATCAACAACCAAAAATTTAAGGAACCGTTTGAAAAGCTTATGTAAACAGCTACATTGAATAAAGGAACCCTGAAATAGTAATTATATATAATGGCTTTTAGATCATGAACATGTAAAACTATAGTTAAAATACGATATTAATAAATATATAAGAACATTAAAATTTGTTACCTCTTCATCCATCAACAACATGTCAACTCGATAGATCTGGTTATCATAACCATTCATTTTTTTATTCCACATGGATATGATCTTAGCTTTGATGGTATAGTTGGTGGAATGAGCATTAAGTGACCGGAACATAGTAATCTGATTGTTCTCCATTTCACTGGTAAACAAAGAAAATGTTACTACATGATTTTCATTCTGTTTTCCATTATAATGAAGAAAAAAATAGAAAACAGAGCAAATGTTGTACCTAATATGTGATAAACCAAAGCACAAGAAAGACAAAGAAATTGAATGTGAATACAACAAAATAAGTTTACGTCTTATTTATAGAATTCAAAATGAGTAACTTATGGAATAATTGAAACATATTTTTGGAAGTTTTAAATCATTTACAAAAATTGAAACATATTTTTGAAAGTTATAAATCATTTACACAAATTTAAAATTTGACACAAGGTATTTTCGTTTACAGTATTGCTTTCCTAATATATTAGTATTTATTTACTAAAAATTTGTATCAGTACAAACATACAAAATATCGACAAAAGAAATATACATAGCACTACAATCATTCTATGATTTAAAGAAATATATGCATTCATATTTATTAACAAAATCAATACGAAAGCCATTTTGGACATTGACAAACTGAATTATCAAATAAACCACAAAACATATATTTTAATCAATAGTGCAGCATTTCAATGTTCAATGTAACTCCCCCAAATCCTGAATGTACCCATGTATACATTTCTTGGGATTTTGAACTCCCCCAAATCCTTAATGTACCGAGAAATAAATTTCAATATTACATTTTAGCGATATCAGAGTTAAAAGCAAATTTCTACCTACAAATAGATTTCAAAACTACATCTGTACTTATATGACATTTGATCATTTCATTGTAAAAAAATCCGGTGACAAGAGACCAAATCGGAGAATGAAATGTAAAGACAAACAATGTTAGTAATCTATGTAAAGACGGTAGAATCTTTGATTTACAAAGATACGTGCATCTTTTGAATATGATCTTTATCTATGAAGGAAACATAACTTAAAGCCTAATTTCATAAACAGATGAACAATATTCCAAACAAATATAAATTACAGAGGATTAAGCAAATAATCTCAGAAAATAAAGCGCACAAATTACTTATTTTTTTATTTGATTAACATAATAACAGTCAAAACAGATGGAATATAAAAAATAACATTGGTAAAACCTAATAAACATCAAATCAATGAAGAATTTTTAAAAAGATTGAAAGTTAAAGAATGATAATTCCGTATGTTTAACTTCTGCGACGATCTTTTAAGTTCAGACGGTGGATCTGAACAGCACTCTTCGGCTGAGAAGAGGAGCGATAGAAAGAAGATTGAAGGAATTAGGGTTTGTAACTGTGGAATGAGGAGAGTCGATGATTTACGTTTATTAGGTACCTTATATACCCGGGTCAAAAAAACCGGGTATGGATAACACAATCCGGACCCCGTGCCAAAACATAAGCTTTCTCATAGTTTTCCCGCCAAAAATCCAATTTGGTTGCACAATAACAGGACACGTGTCCCACACTTTGTTCATATATTATATATATAGATATTATGGTTATCAACACCAAAAATAGATTAGCTTCTTCTCCAAGTTTTTTTTCTCCTATATATACTTCCCATTGTATCTCTTGTATGATAGATCTATCAATGAAATATCTCTTTCTCTCTACATCTCTTTCTCTTATTGTTTGCTATTAGGCTAGTTTCACAACAAAAGGTATTTATTTTAAGAATAAAAATAAAGTGTATTTAAATCATTTATATTTATAAAGTGTATATATTAAATAAATATTTTTTTAAACGAACTATGTTTTCAATAAAATTTATACCAGCATGTTCACAAAAAAAATTAAGAAATACAGTGCATTTAGTTTTATTTTTAAGTTTAAATAAGACAAGTTATTTGAGTAATTTATTTATTAGGGGAAGAATTAGTTTAGATGATAAATGAAAAAGAAATAAAAAATTAGTGGACCAACCAAAGTTGGACAAGTGGCAAAAGAATTGAAGAAAATTTGGGAAAGTTGGGTCATGACCTAGGTCGTTCGCTCGACCAGGTTGCAACTTTTATTTTCTTTTTTCTTTTATTTATTTTAATGAAACCAATATTAACTTGACAAGTGACAACCTAATTTATTGTGGGTCACCAATGGGAGTGGTTTTAGGGCTCCAAGGTTGGTTGATTAGAAGTTACGAGCAATGTCTTAAAAATCGGTTTTTTATTTATACTGGGTTAGGCTCTGGGTTGTACCGGGTTGTATCGGTCGGTTCAATTAGGTTACTAGTTAATCCTATAATTCTATAAAATAAAAACTCATCTAAAAGATAATCCAATATCAATTAAGATTTATGTAATTGATCATGGTTTTATCTAAAAACAACTATTTTCTCGTAAAATATTACGCATTTTAAGAGCATTTTTATTACTTAGAATTATAAACAATATTACATTGGACGATGTGGGTAACAGTTTCAAAAACGATGAAATATTATAATAGAAGACACTAGGTTCTCCAATTACGGAAAATATGGAAGATCAGTATTACCTTAATATCGTATTTTATTATAATTAAAAAATAAATTCTAAGATAATGCAAATCGGAACCGGTAGAACCGGATTTACCGTCAGTACATAACACATACTGTATTCGGGTTTTACCGGCCTTTATCGTACTGGACCCGTGTCTGGTATCCTGTTTAAACGGTATAACCGGCCGGTTCATACCGGTATTTAAAACATTGGTTGCGAGTGCTCGACCTAGGTGAAGAGTACCCGAACATGTTAAATTATTAAAAAAATAGTTTTCGAGAATTATATATATATATATATATATATATATATGTCAAATATCATAATTTTACTAATATTTATAACAAATGCACAAAATTCGTGAATATCAACATAAATAAATAAAATACATGTTCAAATAGTTAAACATTTCAAAAACTGATATTCATTGCTTAGGAAAATGATATTCATCTTCTCTACAACAATATTTCACTTTAACAGAAAAATAAATTGAGTTAATAATTTAGATTGAAATGACAATAAAACGCAAATACATAAAAATATTATTTAGATGGAACAAACAGATATAACCAAAGATTGACATTTTACTCTATAGAATTTGTAAGCTTTACAATGTACACAAATCCATTCAACGGGGATCATATTGCTATTTCCAATAACTCAAGGGGTTATAATGCAACATTTATCTTTTAGAGAATCCAAAGAGGGTTCTTCACCAAAACTTAATCGACCGGAGATTCGACGGGGTTGTGACGTCACGTCGACGGCGGCTGCCATTAACAGATCTCCGGCGTTCTCTTTATATATCACAATTATGTTCAATAACAGTATATCAATTCCGGTAACGGACAACCATCTGGATGATTTTTACGCCAAAATTGGGTCCCGAACACGACGGAAACGCAGGAAATCGGAGTTGAGAGGGGGAGGCGATCGAACATGCAAACAGATAACGAGATGGTGGCCTATATTGCTCTTTAATGCTGCGGTGGTATTATTCATTCTTCATGCTTCAAAAATTCGATGGAGATCAAGTTCCACCAAATTAGGGTTTCATCTTCATGAAACCAACTTGAATCGTCTAGATGCTCCACGTAAGATGTTCTAAGGAACTTATGGAACGAGCTTTTATGTTCGTGTTCGGTTGTTAAGGAAATAAACGTGTTCGCGTTCGTTTTAAGGAATATATGTGTTCACGAACAGTTCATAAGCACTTATCGAACAAGATTTTATGTTCGTGTTTGTTTGATAAGGAAATGAACATGTTTGTGTTCATGTTCGTTTGTTAACTTTAAGCAACGCAACACGTTGATGAACACAAATGGAAACAAACGAGCCCAAATAAGCGTTCATGAAAAGAACATGTAATATACTAATACTTATTAAATATTTTATTTGTCGGCATTTGAAGTATTTAAGTAAATTATATAAATAAAAACACTCATGAACTATCAAACATAATCGAACATAAACGAACACGTTACCGAATGTTCACGAACATAAATGAACAAACGTGGCCTCTGTTTATGTTAGTTCTTTTAACTAAACGAACGAAATTTCTTGTTTGTGTTCGTTTGTTTAATAAACGAATGAACACAAACAAACTTCCCGCCGAACGGATCACGAATTGTTCGCTGAATGTTTGGTTCGTTTGCAGCCGTATTCATGTGAATATGAATTTAAAATACAAAAAAAGCAACGGTATTGACAAGCTAGACAACTCATTATGATGTGAGTGTGTGCTATATATATCTGGTTAATTGGAAGTTAAGGAATAGAGCTTGGATTTAAGGAAAGAAATTGTAGTGAAGCTTTCGACTTTCTTCGATTTTTTCGTTTTATTTAGTATTGGAAGAACATTACTTTCATATATCATATCAGGTTGTTTGAAGCTTCTACCTCCTGAAGAACTTCAACGTCTCGATCTCCAGCTGAATGAATATTCATCTGTTCCTATTAAGAAAGTAATATATATGTCAGATAAGGATATGCCTTACGATACAAATTCTCAACAGGAGTCGGGGAGCACAAGGTTTAATCTATTTACCGGTTACCAAACTCTTAAGCAGAGAGAGCAAAGTTTTGAGGTGAATGAAACTTTGTCTGTACACTGTGGTTTCTACAGCGATAGTGGAGGTTTTACGATATCGAATGAAGATAAAAGCTACTTGCAAACGTGCAAAAGCGTAGTTTCTACTTGTGCATTTGGTGGTGGAGACAATCTTTATCAGCCTATTGGGATGTCAAATACATCACTTCAGAAGGTCTGCCTGCTAATTCAAATTAATATAGATGTTCTTGTTTTTAATGATCTTACATAACAGGTTCATGCAGGTATGCAATGTAGCATTTTGGGATGAAATTACTCTTGCAACACAGGAACAACATGGGCATATAATTAACAAAGATCGTTTTATTGGAAAGTGGCGTGTTGTTATTGTTAAAAATCTTCCCTTTAAAGATCAAAGGCTGAATGGAAAAATTCCAAAGGTATTGGTCTGAGTTTTATTCTTTTTAGCAGATTATTGAAGTAGTAAATTTGGTACTGACTGAGGATGATGTCATCAGATGCTGGCGCATCGTCTTTTCCCTAATGCAAGATATTCAATATGGGTAGACTCAAAGTCCCAATTCAGGAGAGACCCATTGGGAGTATTTGAGGCACTTTTATGGCGTTCAAAATCCGTGCTTGCGATTTCTGAACACGGGGCTCGTAGTAGCGTGTATGATGAGGCAAAGGCTGTTGTCGAGAAAAACAAAGCCACCCCAGAAGAAGTAGAAGTACAAATTACTCAATACCACCGTGATGGCCTCCCCGCAGACAAAAGAATTGATGGCAAGAAAGGTATAATCAAGGATACATTATGTGATACCCTGATGCTTTTTTCGGGATAATATTTACATAGGTCACCCGAGTTTTCAAAAGGTTACAATAAAGCCACCAAAGTACCTATTTGGTTTTGTATATCAGAGTTAATTACGTTTTTCGTCCCTGTGATTTGTTGAAAAATAACCATTACAGTCTATTAGTTTAAAAATTGTCAAAACAGTACCGGTACTTTCACTTTTGTAACCATTACAATCCACCTCCGTTAACCCCATCCAATTTACCATTTTAAGTTTTTGGTGAAAAGACTAAAATACCAAAAACTTGTTTTCACTAAAAACTTAACAGTAATTTGGATGGGGTTAACGGAGGTGAACCGTAATTGTTACAAAAGTGAAATTACTGGTATTGTTTTGGCAATTTTTAAACTAATGGACTGTAATGGTTATTTTCAACAAATCATAGGGACGAAAAACGTAATTAACTTTGTATATTATTTGTATAATTTTAATTTTTATAAGTTGGTGGCATTTTCATTTACCATTTTTTTGGCGTGTTTGTGGTCAGAATTGACAAAAAAAACTAAACCAAATTGGTACATGAGCAGCCTAAAATGTTGTTTTGAGATTTAGGCTGCATAATGGTAGTATTATAACTGTATAACTCTAGGTTCATTGTTGTGCAGCTTTAAATGAGGCTTCAGTGATTGTGAGAGAGCATACGCCAGTGACTAATTTATTTATGTGTCTTTGGTTCAATGAGGTTGTTAGGTTTACCTCTCGCGATCAGCTTAGTTTTCCATACGTTCTGTGGCGGTTGAAGGTGTTAAGAAACATAAATATGTTTCCAGTTTGCACGCGGAGAGATTTGGTCAATAGCATGGATCATATACGCAAGGCCAAGCCTTTACGTTGATGCAAATTTCAGTAGCTGACTTGTTATTTCATTGATCTTGTTACTGTGTGTTTCAGTATTTTTTTTTGTGGAACACACCTGTGAAAAAGCTACTTTTAGTATTTATTATTTATGTAATTGTAATGTATACTGTATAGTTGGTACAGGCTTGAAGGCTTGTACACATGTGTATTAGTATATTCTTTTTGTTTATATTAAAAGTGTACCGTGTTTATCTAACAACATACGATAAATGTCATGTAACCTGCTTCTACGTTTACATATAGCTGGTATTTGCATCTCTAATATTGCCGACATCAAAAGAAAAATTCCTTTCTTTTAAATGCTCAAATGTCCAAAGTTTAGGCTCCACTGGTTTCTGCCTTAACCCAACGAAGGCCATATGTCTGGCGTAAGCTATGTTTTACCTGGTCCTACTAGTAAGCAGGGTAATGGTGGGGCCCATGAGTTTTCCCTAATGGGTTCCATGGTCACCAAAAGATAAATGTCTAAAAGTTATATCAAGCCTTTCATTATAAGGTTATCATACATGTTTTTTTATGATTGTGGTGATGGCATTGTGACCAGATATGTTTTTTTTTACTGATATTGTGTCAATTGCATCATCTTTTTCCGCTCTGTGCTGTCGTCAGAAGCCAAAGAGCCCCTGCTGGATCCAATCTGGTCAGAACGATCATCTTTTACTTTACGCTTAAGAAACAGTGGTTTGCTTGCAATGAAAAATCAAACACTCGATAAAGAAATGCGGGTCTGGATCAAAGAGGTAACGCATTCAGTTACTGGCCGACTAGCGATTAATCGCCGACTAGTCGCGATTTTTACAACACTGGTGTAAATAATAATGGTAACACTAATCATTAAGTCTCTTAAATGATAAAAGAAAACAAAATAGAGAAAAGGAAAGGAACAATGTATTTTATTGGGATCAATCTTTTAAAACTAAAACTTACAGTAATTTTATAAATCAAATACAAAGTCAACACCTTTAATGAAAGTATGGTTTTTAAAATTAAGGGTGATATTGTTGTGATAACATGATTTTTAAATGTTATTATAACCACTATCAAGTACTATGTAATGTTTTAGATTATTTACAAGGACCAAAAGTGAAGATTGAAACTATTTCATGGATTCGTTTTGAAATTCACTTAACTACTTAACCGTTACGTGCATGGAGTCACAAACAGCTGATGAAGATCAACTTGCATCCGTACATCTGTCATAACTATTCTCGATCAGAAATACACTTTTGAATTGAATAGATCTGCATCTATGTCTATCTGAGTGAAATTTCTCACAAAATTTATGGTTAGTTTTCAGAGAGGAAGCTAGAACAACATATATCTAGGAATCAAGGAATGGCGAAATCGAGCGTGGACGATAAGGAGCTACGGCGAGCCTGCGAAGCCGCGATGGAGGACACGAAACAAAAGATTGTAATGTCGATTCGCGTTGCGAAAAGTAAAGGTGCATGGGGTAAAGGAAAATTTGGCAAAGGGGCTCAAATGGCTAAACCTAGGGTTCTTGCAGTCTCCAGTAAGTTATATTATTATTTAATATTAAACTGTCTATGTTCTAATGATTATACTACTCTATATATTGAGTGTGTAGCAAGTGGTACCATTACTCACTTCTAGTAATATTCAGAACTTGGTTGTGTTATACTAATCTTGTGTAAGTTCAGGTAAAAAGTGACCGAATTACAAACCTAGTTTTTTTTTTTTAAGTTAAAAAGAGGATTTATTTGTAAACCTAATTGCACCGATTAATCAATAAGAAGCAAGTTTTTGAATTTATTGTTTGTTTAAGTGCGGTAACGATTCTAACAAATTGTAGAGGAATTGATGAAGATACATGTTAACACTGATGTAGAAACTATGAAACCTTTTTATTCTTTGTAACCTTGTTTTTGGATATCTATGCCTTATGCAGCAAAAGATAAAGGTACAAAAACTAAAGCGTTTCTCCGTGTCTTTAAGTATACGAATGGTAATGTTCTTGAGGTATGTACACAACTTTCTTTGAGGTTTTTTTCTTTTAAATACATCTGTTTAATCATCTCTTGTATGTGTATTGCTTAGCTGATTAAGAGTCATGATCTTTTAATTATTTCTTCAATCCATACACGTGTAGCAAGCAAAAATATACAAGCTGAAGCGTCTCGGGAAGGTGGAGGTGTTAACTAATGACCCCAGTGGATGCACATTCATGTTGGTAATGGTTCTTTTTCAAGTTATCATACTTTAAGAAGCTAATTTTTCGATTCCGTTAGAGAGGTTAATTGCTCTATAACTTGCTATATGAACTAATCTGCCAATAGGGTTTTGATAATCTTAGAAACCAGAGAGTTGTTCCTATTCAGTGGACCATGCGCAATCTTGATGACCGGTAATTTATCCCAATAACATTTACTTTAACCGTTAATATTATCAACATGTTAGTCTATAGCTTTCTTGCATTTTCTTATGTTTAGGAATCATCTATTGGTCTGTATTCTTCATATCTGCAAAGATGCAATGGGTCATCTACCGAAAGTTGTTGGTATCGATATTGTGGAGTTAGCTCTTTGGGCTAAGGTGCGTATGCGGTTTACTAGTAGAAACATTTATGTCACTAGAAGAAAAGTTTAGCATATTACTGTATCTTTTGTTTATTACATTTGTTTTGCAACATTGTGCTTTTACTAATTTTGTAGGAACATACATCGACAGTTTCTAAGCAACAGAATTTTGTAGATGGACCTTCAGGAGACGTGTTTTCAGAAGGTGATGCTGCACTTGAAGTTGAAAATGAACTTGTTTCACAAGCAGAAGAAGAGGACTTGGAAGCTCTTCTAGGCACGTACGTATATATTTTTTGGTTTATATTAAAAAGTTTACTTGTTTATCTAACAAAGCATGACAATCGTCGTGCGAACTGCCTCAGCATTTCAACATAGTTGGCATGTATATATATATATATATATAAAAACATAACATGTGTACCCAGATACTTATATATATGTATATTGATATGATGATTGTGGTAATGGCAATGTGCACAGATATGTGATGGGCATTGGGGAAGCAGAAGTCTTTTCTGAAAGGCTAAAACGGGAACTTCATGCTTTGGAAGCGGCAAATGTGCATGCAATCTTGGAAAGTGAGCATATGGTACATGAGGTAAATTACTCATACTATAGGGCAAGATAAATTAAATTAAATTTTGGAACTTGTTATGATTCATGTAGCACAGTCACCATATAACATAGATTCTATTTAGTAAAGAACCGTATAATAAGCTGTCTTCCGATTCAAAGCCACATGGTTACATTTGGTGAAGCATTCTCAATGTCTTAAAATATTATGCTTCTGCAGGTGTTGCAGGGGATTGAGTCAGCCGCAATTTGTGTCGAAGATATGGATGAATGGTTGGCACTTTTTAATGTAAAGCTCAGACATATGCGAGAGGACATTGAGGCGGTATGAATAGGCATTATGCTACAACATTTAAATAGTACTGATGTATTAATTTCTAATTTTGATTTTTTCAATATAGAAAAGAAAAAGTTTAGCCATTGTTTCAGGCTCATGCATTGCCCCTTTTCCTTTATTAGTTGTTTGCTAACAATAAACTTTCAAAAAATATAACTTTGGACACAGATAGAAACACGCAACAACAAGCTGGAACTGCAGTCTATAAATTATAAAGGTTTAGGTGTGGAACTAGATAAGCTTCTTGAAAAACTGCATATCCCTTTGGAGGTACATTATTTTTAGCCACTATTAACTTATTCGATCATATGTTTGATCATGACGCACAACTGTATTCGTTACAGGTTTCAGATTGTCTAGCTGGAGGCTCCTTTGAGGAGTCATCCCTGCGTAAATATATTGAAGCATGTGAATGGCTCAGAAGTGCGTTGCAAGGTTTTGATGCATTGGATCCCAGATATGCAAAAGTTAGAGCTGTATGTTCATTTCTATTCTATAAAATTTCTGTTAGTAATGTTTATTTTACTATCATCATCATCATACTCAGTAAATCCCACCAATAGCAAAGCAAATGTAGGGTTTGAGGAGGGTAAGATGTAGACAACCTTACCTCTACCCTGTAGGAATAGAGAGGCTGCTTCCAGTGAGACCCCCGGCTCGATAGTAGTTTTGCATCAAGCCTTGGACATAAGGCACATAACACTCAGCAATCCGGATAAAGACCGATTAGTGCATGTACCCTTTTGTCTTTCAGCTATCAACGCCACCACATGATGCATGATTAACCGTCCTCAGCTTTTAACGTTATTTTCACTAAATTAGTAAAATAACGTTAAAATTAGTGCACTTTCACTTTTGCCCCCCGATGGCCCACACATATATACATTATATGCGCATACCGCAAGCGGGGCTATAATGTTTATTTTAATATGGAAAATGGTAATGTAATGCTCTATTCATTTTTGTCACAGGTTAAGGAAAAGAGGGCAGAACTTGAAATTATAAAGTTGACTTTCGTACGAAAAGCCTGTGAGTTTTTGAGAGACTTTTTCGTTAATGTGGTGGATTCTCTGATGAGTGATAAAAGAAACTTCTCTCAGGTTTGTTTCTTAACTTCTGCACTTAAAGACTTTATGAATGCACCTAGAAATCTAACAAGTATCCCACATTGGGCAGCGTGGGCAACTAAAGGCGCCAAATCATGTTGATCTTCACAACAAATGCAGGACTTACGCTCGTCTGTTGCATCACCTAAAGGTTAATTACATATAAGCTTCAATAATCGATAATATTTTGGTTTATAAATTATATTTATAACTATGAATAACATATGATATACTTTCAGATTCTTGATAAAAGTTGCTTGACTCCTTTGAGGAAAACTTACTGTAACTCCCTTAATCAGCTTCTAAGGCGTGAGGTAAGCGTCGAAAACCTGTGAAAGTTTTTTTGCATTCAAGTTTGATGAATTAGTAGAAATCTAAGTGCATTCAGAATCCAAATAGATTTCCTCTTTTGGGGTTTAATTTTTTTTATTACGATCTTATTTTAGACTCGTGAATTTGCTAACGAGCTTCGGGCTGGTACTAAAGCACCAAAAGTTCAAAGTGTATGGTTTGAAGGTCCCGCCCCTAACCAAAATGTAAACACTTCCATGGTCTCCGAAGCATATTCCAAATTGCTAGCGGTTTTTATCCCGCTCCTTGTGGATGAGGTGAAGTTGTGAACTCTCCAACTCTCTCTCTCTCTCTATATATATATACACACACGCGCCCGCGCGCGCACGTCGTTATTAATTATTACTTTTTGGATAATGATTCAAGGTTTTTTTCTTCTTTAGTCAGTTTTTTACATTTCTGTTTCTTGAACTGCAGAGTTCATTTTTATCATCTTTTATGCGCTTCGAAGCTTCTACACCTGACCCACCAAGTATTCATGAGGATGATGATGATGACGACGATGACGATGATGATGACGACGATGACGATGATGATGACGAGGTGGATGAAAATGGCATCAACAAGGGTAATATCAGTAATAGTAACAACAATAATATTAGTACTAGAATAAAATGCCAAAATTGTTCCTGAGGTTTGGGCTGATTTGCCTTTTACATCCAAAATAATTTTTTTTTTTTTTTGTATCTGGACACTTGACGTTTTGATTTTGTTGTCATTTCCATCCAAATCACAAACCCAGTTAAAATGTATCGTTAACTCAGGGACGATTTTGGCAATTTACCCATTTATGATTTGGATGGAAATGGCAACAAAATCTAAACGTCAGATGTCTAGCTACAAAAAAAGTTATTTTGGGTGTAACTGGCAAAGCAGCCCAAAACCTCAAGGACGATTTTGGCATTTTACTATTAATAATATTATAATAATAAGATATGTTACATATACGTGCAGTTCTTTTTTGCTCATGTAATGTATACGAGTTTGAGCTTTGTATCTGGAATCATGCAGGTGCAGTGGACTTGGGGGCATTAAACGAGTCACTCTGCGATTTACTAGATGGGATACAAGTAACTACAAGATGTCTATGGTTGATACTGTAATTGTACAAGAGACAAGACTTTCTCTTTTGAATTTTGTAATTATAAGTGTTCCTTGTTGACTTTTAGGATGACTTCCATGAAACAGTGGAGTGGGCCCACAAGATTGATCCTTTGCTATGCATATCGATGCATGCTATAACCGAGCGATATATTTCTGATCAGAAAGCAGAAACATCCGCATATGTGCGCCTCTTACTTGATGCCGTGCAAGATAGAATCCGTCAATTGTTTGTCCATGTAGGTTGCACCTATTATGATAATCAGTTTATAATTTAAAATCATACAATTATTCGTCAATCAGTTTGTAATATATATTGCAGTTCGTAGACGAAGCTCGTCACCAAATAGAAAAGAATGACAAAGGTGCTAAACAAACAGGGATCATGTCATTTATACATAGGTAATGTGCACTTGTTCTTTATTCTTGATGCTGCAATATGATGTTAATCATTAGTATTTTTAGCCGTAAGCCAATCATTTTTTACTCTATTTCCAATTGTGTTGTATTGCTTTTTAGATTTGCATTGCTTGCCGCCCGCATGGAGCAGTATATCCAGGGGCAATCTAGGGATTTGGTTGATCAGGCATATATTAAAATTGTGAGTTCTTTAGTTAATTGATTATCTGAAAACAAGGACATACTAATATGTTCAGTTAAATACAAATGTCGAACAAAATGCCATTTTCGTCCCTGAGGTTTGGCCAGTTTTGCGACTTTCATCCAAAGGTTTGACATTTTGCCATTTTCATCTGGCTCGTTAACTCCATCCATTTTTCTCCAGGGGTATTTCCGTCTTTCTTGTTAACTTAAAGGGCAATTCGATCTTTTCATTTTATGTAAAAAGACCGAATGGCCCTTTAAGTTAACAAAAAAAACCACAAATACCCCTGACTTAACGGAGAAAAATGGATGGAGTTAATGAGCCGGATGAAAATGGCAAGATTTCAAACCTTTGGATGAAAGTCGCAAAACTGGCCAAACCTCAGGGACGAAAATGCCATTTTACTCTAAAATGTAATAAATTGGATTGCTATGTTGTATGCTCACCATTGAAGCTCAGTTGGGTGATTATTATTTGACAGATTGGGATTATGTTTGTGACTCTGGACAATATCGCCCAGGCAGACCTAAAACACTCAGATATTTTTCTTTTAGAAAACTATGCTGCATTTCAGAACGGGTATTGATATAGTATACCGATGTTATTTACGTTAGTGCAATATACCAGTTTTTTAACTGTGATTACGTTAGATGCTGATGAGAAGCAGTTCTATGCAGTCTGTATGACTTGGCCAATTACGTGCCGACTTTAGCTAAGTTTTATCATCAAGCAAGTGATGCGTATGAACAGTCTTGTACACGCCATATGAGTGTTATCATATACTATGTACGTTAATCACGCGTCATGTTTCTTGTTGACAGTTTTGTTACTTTGTGTCCTGTTAGTCAATGATGTATGCTAATGAGAATTTCTCTTGCTTTCTTTCAATATTTGCAGCAATTTGAGCGTCTTTTCCAGTTTGCTCGTAAACTTGAAGATTCGATGTTAACTAATTCACCAGAAGAGGTTCAATTCCAAGTTGGAATGTCGAAATCAGATCTTAGAAAGGTGGTTAAATCCAGTTTAACAGGGGTGAGATAGAAAACTAAAAGCTCAAATAAACCGCATCCTGTTAGTTATGGAGACGCTTTAATGAGACTTTTTTTTGTACGCAGATTGACAAACACATCACTGCAATACATAAGAAACTGATGAAGAACTTGAACTCTGAAGAACTGTTTCCAATACTATGGGACAAATGCAAGGTATTTTGGGTTCAAAAATAAAATAAAAAAACTAATAAATCTATATTTTGTGATATAACAAATATATATAGTTACAAAAGATATGTTATAATGAAGCATGGTGATTTACTTACAACAATAATTTCTTTTTTCTTGATCTTAAGCATGTTAAAATCACCTTGTTTATTTTCACTTCTCATCCATCTTTAAGATGATTAGTCACTACGTGCATAATACTGTTGCATAACCGCCTTATGTATTAAAGTTAAAGCAAAAAAGTACAAGTTTCTCGAACTACTCTACGTATTCTTGGTTCTGTAGTGAACGTCATACGCGTTATATAGTTTTGTGTGGAATTCGCTCGATCGATTTGGATGAAAGATGTATAAATTTGGTGATACTAAGCAGATAAAGTTACCATGCAGAAAGAATTTTTGGACAAGTATGAAAGCTTTGCTCAGCTTGCTGCAAAGGTCTACCCAAATGAAAACATTCCATCCGTTATAGAAATTCGCGACATTTTAGCATCAATCTAGAGTTATTCACATAATCCACATACCGAATCCGCTTCTCATAGCCAGTTTAATTGTATGTTCGTGTTTTCAGTGATAACAATATTCTCTCGTTTTCTTGATCATAACTAAATTTGATAACGGTTGTTTAGAAGTTCATTTATCTTAACATTTTAATGGTTCGCAGATTGAACGGTTCAAGATCTCATAGATGATGTTTGATATTCCAAATCTGCATTGCTATGATTCTTATATATTGATGGGGTCCAAACTTGTATATCATTTTAAATTTTTTCTCTTCATTTTCATAATGTCTTAACTTTAGTATTACTGCCTTTCATTTTTTTCCTTTTTTTTTATTTTTTTGGCAAGAATAGTATTCTTATAGTTAGGAGTGGATAATTTTTCATCTTTAGTGTAGAATGGAAGCATAAAAGATAAAAGAGAATACTCTTTAATTTTTTTCTTTTTTGATATTTTTTTCATGTACTTGTCATGTATAATCAATTTATAGATCGCACAATTAAAAAAAATATCTGCTCAAAATATATATAAAAAAAACCCTTCATCTCTTATAAACTATATACTGATAATCATCTGTGATTATATACAATACACATTAAAAAAATTATCAACTCTAAAACCAACAGATTAACCTTAATAGTAATACACTATAAGACGATCAAAGAATCATCGGGTTACCTAAACAGTTTACGCTTTCATACCAGCAGAAATTTGTGAAAGAATGAATAAACCAGCTGAAGACACAAATATGGCAGCAGCAAAACAAGCAAGATCTAGCCCAGTAACCAAAGGAATACTCTTGAACTTCTCCAACACTCCAACTTGAAGCAACAACATTAGCGCATGCCCTATTTTCGACTTTGCTTGAGCGATAGATTTCATTCCAGCCCATGATGGCATCTCCTGTAATGCCCAAGAACAACTATTGATATAAAACTCAGAAAGTTCATGAATATATGTAATGTTGTTTGATGATCTACCTTGAGATAGAAAAGCCCGAAAAAGTTTGATGGTGGAATAAGTGACCCATTGCCTTTCGCAGCTCTCGATCCAATGAACATAACATGTAATGCCATCCCAAATGTAAGCATTGCGGTTCCTACTAAGAACATATCTATATATACACAAAAAAACATATATACTTTGATAAGTTTTACGTTTTTGATATGATCTTGTTGCGGATAATGGGGGCAAGAGATGTACCTAAGGCTTCGATGAGTAGATGCATGATGTTTGCATGATCCGAGTGGTGGTAGATGGCTTGAAAATAGTGGAGGTATGATTCCACAACCAGAAAAACACCCTAAAAATAGGTTAAAGTTAGCGATAAGATCGATAGATCCATGTTGTGGATTCTAAATGACTATAAAGTGTTGCAACAAAAATCATATTGAATGATCATACCTCCAGGAAGCATAATACTGAACCAAGCAACGTTCCTACTACGCCCAACATTGTAAAGAATCGTGAGTCCATTATAACCTGAAAGTCTCATCTCATCGTAATTTTATACAAAAAATGAAATGTAGAAAGCTTAACTACAAGAATATGTTATATCTTGAATGAATCATGTAAACTTTAATCACTACCTGCACACAATAGATGTCCTTCCAAATATGACCAGGTTTCGAAAGAAACCAGGTTATAATTAGGGGCAAGCAGAAAACCAAAAAAATTGAACATAAACCAATTAAACGACAAAACCGAACTGAAATAACTAAACGATACAACAAACTGACCATTAAGTTTCAAATTTTCTGAAAACCAAAATCTGTGGTTCGGTTTTGGTTTTAAATTTTCTAAAAACTGAACTCAACGACCGAATAACTGAAAAATATGTTTATGTTTCAATGTTTATTATTGATAATGGATTACAACTTGTATTTTGGAATGTTAACTAGTTAAAGAAATTAACAATAGTGTAGCAGAAAATATTAAAGCCAAATATATTATAATTAAGTTAATCATTAACTAATAAGAACTTTTAGGCCCAAGTTCATTATTGTGGGCCTTTCTTTCAGCCCAAAATTTTCAAGCCCAAGAAGCAAAACTGAAAAAATTAGTTTTCAGAAATTCAAAAACCGAATTTTTGGTATGTGGTTTGGTTAGAACCAAAACCGAACCATGCACATCCTAGTTATAATTTAGTAGTTACTGAAAGTGCAAAATTAGATACCTTTTCGACCAGCGATTGGATGATTAAACTCCATGGTCTAGGCCTTGTAACGATCTTACGTAGAGTGGCCAAGCCTAGTACTCTTTCACTTGTTTGTGTTTGCAAAGGGCCCACACCATTAACTAATGCGGCGACCATCAACGGTTTCTTCTCCACTTCTCCATTCACTTGACCACTTTCCGAACTAAAACCAGCCGCTATGCATGTAACGCTTAACCTCACCGTTGCAGGTACAATTCGCAAGGTAGGCGAGCCAAGAACCGATAATGGTCTTAGTCTTGACACGCGTATCAATCTAACGGCTGCCATATTGGTTAGATTGGTCAATATAGTTGTTCAAAAATAATCAAGTTACTTGAAGGTTTATATACGAGAATAAACATGAGTATCGAAATATGTTAAATGGGAATATGTCTTGTGTAGTTGTGTACATGCATTGGGTGGTGGGGTCATTTTGGTCATTTTCACTACCTTTTGACGGTTGAAATTTGGGGAGAGTTTCATGTTTGCTTTTTGGACAAGAATTTTGAAAAGGTCAAAAGAGAACAGGACTGTAGATTTGGTGACCAAGAGGGAATCAGAGCCGTACACGTGGCAGTGTGGAACATTGGTAAGCAAAAGGAACTTTGGTTTGGGGATGAATAATGAGGCAGTCTAGAAAACGTGATATTATAAATAAATACTTTTCATTTTAAGGTTTTCAAGACTAGTATTTGAGTAAATTATAAATTGTGATTAAAACATAGAAGTTTTGGATGTTGAAGTTGGTAACTTGTAATTAAAAACATAAAAGTTTTGGAAGATTAATTAGGTATTTTATATTTGAAGATGGTTTTGAGGTTAGTTTAAGCTCGGGTTTGGGTTATGGACATCCCAACGGATACTTTTTAATCACATAAGAAAATGAATACATATGCCCACTACCCATAAACCTCATGGATAATAAGCAATGCGCACATGAATGAGAACGAGCAGAGGCGGATCTATGGGCATCACAAGGATTGCTTGGGATACCCTCTCAAATTTTCTTGACGAAGTGCAAAATTTTTCTTTCTTATCCATTTTATGTATCGGATACATCTGAATTAAGTTGTATTACGTGAAGTTGATGAAATAATATAAGATTGAAGGATTTTTTTGCCGGTAACTGTTATATAGAAAACAAAAAGAGTAAATTACAAGTTTTGTCCTTTATGTTTGTCCCAAATTTCAGGCACTGTCCTTTACCTTTAAAATTGATGAGTTTTGTCCTTAATGTTTCAAAATCATGCACGTTATGTCATTTAGGGCAAACCCAGTTAATTTTTTTTGTTAAAACTGGTCATGTGCAAGGCATGTGAGGGTATTTTTGTAATTTCACCATTATAGGGACAAAACTCTGCCTTCTCTCTCTAAATTCCCACTTTCTCTCTCTTCTCTCCATCTCTCTCTCTCTCTCAACGCCACCTCCCACCACCAGTGTTGTAGAGATCGCTAGGCGCTAGTCGGGCGGTGGAGTACTGACTAGGGATTAATCGGGATTAATCGGATCAGAATTTTTATATGTATTTTTTAAATTTATATATATACACACACATTAATATCAATATAATACTTAAAAATAATTCAAAATTCAAACAAGTAAGTTTAAAACATAGCAAATGTAACACCCTTACTATTTTTAAGCGGATTTAGTTTTAGATTACGAACATAATCATGTAATTATATTTACAATTACATTGGAAAATACGGATTTATTTAAAACTTTTCTAAATAAAAAGAATACAACATAATGTATAAGTTCATCGTTTAGAAATAACGACGAAGTAACGTGCGGAAGCTTCATTTAACTATGTGTTCGGTTCTTGTATCACGCTTGATCTTCATCCGGTGCCCGTAACAATCACCTATGATCAAAACCAACGTAAAAGTTAGTTTTGATAGATTAATATCAAGTTATAACAAGGTAAATGGGACCTACGGTCTGAACCGTAGGTCACGCTACAGCCCAAAACAAACAAACAGCTCCTCCAGACCGTAGCCCACGGTCTGAACCGTGGGTCACGCTGCAGCACAAACAAACAAACAACCCTTCCAGACCGTGGCCTACGGTCTGAACCGTGGGTCACGCTGCAGCCCAGCTATTCCTATTTTTTCAGTTTTGGTCCTTTTTACGAAAACGGACGTAACTTTCGAACCGTTTATCCGTTTAACCTCACGTTTCTTCCTACGTGATCGTAATTTAATTCTCCATCATATGAAGTTAAAATCCTACATCTAAATTCACAAAATTTTAGATTTCAAGCTCTCAGCTTGAAGTTCAATTATAACTCTTTTTGACCCGTTCATGATTATATCAAACAAACTTTTTTGTCGCCTTCGATTTTTCGTGAACATATTATTACAATTATTTCCTATTGTACAAGGTTCAAATCACGGGTTTTTACGCATCATTGACCCGTTTTTTATTATAATCTTATCTTGACCCGTTAAGGGTATTTATGCACTTTTAAGTATAAGGGGCTGTTTGTTTGCATCTTAACAGCCTCTTAATACCCCCATGTCTGACCGGGTCAGATTTCAGAGTGTTTGTTTCATACCTCTTAAAACTTACGCAGCCTCTTATTATCCTCTGACCCAGTCATACATTACCATGAGTCTGACTGAGATCTGAATGGAATTTTGACAAGCTTGCCCTCATCCACACTGCCCCTTCATCTCCACACCTACCGAATCAACATAACCGCCACCACTGTCGGCCGGCCTGAACCCGTCGCCGCCGGAGTCTTCACCGTCATCAACGTCAACGGCCACCGTCTCCGTCAAATCCGGTTCACCGGCGACCAGATCCATAAACATGGTGAGTTTGGGAGCTCCGATTCCGGCATGATGAGTTTGGGAGCTCCGATTTCGGCGTCTACTAAGAGCGAGGTTGGCGACGGTGGCTGGGGCGAAGGATTTGACGGAGATAGTGGATGTTGGAAGTGGAGGCGCAGATGAGTTAGGGTTGTAAGAATGTTGATGTTGATGAGGTTCTTGTTGTTGTTGAAGATCAGTGGTGGGTGTTGTGGTGGTGCAACGGTGGTGGTGACAGTGTAGTGGTGGTGGTGACGGTGGAGGTGCAGTGGGACGGTGGTGTTGATGGTGGAGGGATGGAGATGGTTTGGAGGTGATGAATGACTGGAAGGGGTAAAAATGTGTATATATATAATAATAATAATAAAATGGTTTTTTTAATTAAAAGGGGTAAAAATGTCATTTTACACGGTCATTCAGATGTGCAACCAAACAGCACTTTACTGGTTCAGCACTTACTGGTTCAGAGCCTCTTACCCATTCAGACCTCTTATTCATTCAGCACTTATTGATTCAGATGTTGCCAAACAGCCCCTAAATCTATATATAGGCGTACCTGGCTCGAGTCAACATATAGACCCGTTTCAAAACCTTTCGCTATTAATCACTAGTTAGTAGTGACGCGAACCTTATGATAATTCCTATGAACACAAAACTCAACAAGCGATTATCAAATGTTATTGTCAAATGGTGTTAACAACACCGTTTGACCCATTTAGTCTAATTGACCATTCGTCCATATAGGATGGTATTTAATTACCATTTCACCCCTTTTAAACTTATCCTGGTTTTCTCTTTGAACTCTTTTTACTTAAAAACCGTTTTTTTTTTGTTCGTCATTACATGACTAATTTGCCATTTTACCTCTTTACCATATTTCATGATTTCTTACCATTTTCCCTTGTTCCGACTCGCATTAAATCGTGTCGGAACATCATATTCCAATCACTTAATAGAATTCATATACAATACTTGCAATTAAGTAAATTGTAAATAATGTAAGGGGCGTAAGCTTTACTTACCTCTCATCCGATTTCGTTCTTTCTTCGCGTTTTCAAGCCGTTTGACCCGCTTCTTTTCCCAAGCCGCCACCTAGCTCGCTTAGCGTCAAACTATCGTCATCATTTACAAGGTGGTTAGTTTAGTCTTTAACAATCACGACTATTTTCTATGTCGAAACTACTATTCGACTTCTTCATTAGTTAACTTAACTTATCAAAAGTTAACTACTTTCGATCACATGGTTTACATAATTAAGTCTAAATCAACATGATATTTAGAACTCTTATCTTTTCATATTTCGCATAATTTGCCATAATATTCAAATGTGCGTTTCACTCGAAATTTCAACATTTTAGCTTTCATTTAGTCATTTTATCAAACACCTAATGGGCATAATTTTACACCTTTACTAACTAGTTCATAACTAGTCATTTTTACCAAGACTAACATTAACATCCATATCGATCATGTATGAACAAGTACCCAAATCATGTAATTTGCTCGAGTGCCTAGTTTCTACCATCAAATATGATGATCTTATATATGTGTATATCATCATCTTCACTACATAATCAAAACCCACTTGTCTAAGTGTGGTAAATCATCAAATAATTCAAATCATAGCAATTTTACTTCAAATTTCTACTTAGGGTTTGTTCCTAAGCAATCACACTTCATTAATTCGGCCATAGCCTCTACGATTCATGCATAGATCGCATCATGCAAAGTTAACTAATTTTCACAACTTCATGAATGTTAGAAATTCGACATACCTTACGATCCCCTTGACTTGGTGATCGTTTATATACATTCAAATCCGAATTTGGCCTTCGATTGATCCTTCAATTTGAAGATTTGGTGGAGCTAGGGTTTTCACCCATTTTTGTCTCCTGGAGGTCGATCTAGAACACACACCTTTGTGTGTGTTTTAATTTTTTTTTATAAATGTTTTTAATTAAAACATTTTCCTATTTACCCACCTTTAGCCCCTCATGTTTTGGTTTGTTATTAAGTAGGCCACAACCTACTTATTTCTAGTAACATTCCCTCTTATTAACTAGGTTAATTATTCCTAGTTAACTTAATGGGTTCGGGAAGTCATAATCTGTTTTATTTTAAGTCCCATTGACTCGGGCCTTTTATCCATTTTATTTCCTTAAAATCTTTTATTCACTTTTTATTTAATATTAGGATTATTTATTTAAATCCTAATATTTACCGGGTTACTTTTACCGCTAACGGTATTTTACCCGTCTTTTAGTATTAACGGGGTTTGATTACCAAACCCGTTTTCGGGGTGTTACAGCAAATCAAGTAGTTAAACATTCAATACACACACATTAATATCAATATAATACTTAAATTAGTTCAAAATTCAAACAACGATGTTTAAAACATAGCAAATCAATTATTTAAACATTCAAACATTAACATATTAGTTCAAACATTTTTAAAGATCAAATAGTTCCAAGATCCTCATCGTCTTCTCCGTAGTGCTCAATGATTTAATATTAGGATTATTTATTTAAATCCTAATATTTACCGGGTTACTTTTACCTCTAACGGTATTTTACCCGTCTTTTAGTATTGACGGGGTTTGATTACCAAACCCGTTTTCGGGGTGTTACAAGTCTACCCCCCTGAAAGAGGTTTCGTCCCCGAAACCTTTCTCACGTACTTTATTGGTTTAGATCATCTGATTCTTAGTTTCGGTGATCACTTGAGCATCGCTCGCATATAATAATCTTACCAAAAAGTAGGATAATGCGTTTTTGGTTTTAGAGCGTATGTGCCTTTCACGTGCATGGCCTCATAGGCCGATACTTTCATCTTGTATTTCTTATTCTGATCACTTATTTGATCGAGTTGTCATCTGATCACTCGGTTGTATTTATTTTCAACATGTTTACTTCAAGCTAATCTTATATCGACAAGCGCTTTGTATAAGTCGTAACACTATTCTGAATTCGAAAGGTTTTACCGGCTAGACTGATTAGTCGCCGTCACTTTATTCCCCATCATTCGGGTATATCTTATTGCCAACCCAGCCTTTTGCGTGTTTTCTGATTTCATATCTCGTAACTCACGTTACGACATGGCTGTATTCTATATCACTTTTTGTGACCGTGATCACATCACGTTTTGTTTAAGTTTATGTCGACTTTTTATTATCGAAAATCTTTCTTTCGAATGTATCGCCTTGCACCTATCGGTGTTAAGATCTATATTCCTTGTTATTAATCATTTTCCGAATTCGTTTCATAATATTCATATTTGTTAAAACGGTGTTTCTTACTAATACTGAATTTTAGTTTAACGCTTTTCTCTTTAACTAAGTCAATTACTCATGTCAAGGAAATTGACAACCCACCATTTATTCTTTTTCCGTTCTCGTTTTAGACGGGGAATCATAATCAGTTCCCTTGCTTTACGCTATTGACCCGTAGGTTCTTTCACTTAGCCTCATAGGTTGTTTCTTTAGATTTTTCACCTTTTTAAGGTGAGACCCAACAGTTCGTTTCCTTTTATTTATGACTCGTGAGTCATTTTGGTCCGTAGACTTTAACACTACTTATAATCCCGTAGTTTATGATGATCCCGTAGATCATCTTTTATTCGTGTCTTTATGCAAACGTACCTAAGACATCCCTTGTTTTGTTTGGAATCGTTTATTTTTGCTTTTGAACTTTAGTTGACCTTGACCGTAGTCTAAGGCTTCATTCATAACCCATTTCGGACTAATCTTCCGACTTTATGACTCCTCACGTCATATACACGTCGGTTTGTTCTACGCTTACCGTTTCCCGGTTCATACTTATAGTTCTTTACAGCCTATTACTCGGGTTCTTTTATCTTAATGTTTTTAACGCCAATGACCCTTTACATAGGTTTATTAATATTTCACGCTCTTATTTATTCGGTTCGCGCTTAATTGCATTAGCAAGCGGCATCCTTTATTTAACTCGTTTGACTTATTCGTATGAACTTCGTCACTTATGAATGTCAAGCCTCATTCTTTGTTCGACCCGTTCAACTTTAAAATAGTTGAACGTAATTTATCAAAATTTCTATTTACAACATCTTATCGTCTTTTAGTCATGACTCGAAACCCGAGTCTTTTGACTTTCCACCCGCGTTCCCGTTTCTCGGTCTACGCATGTGTTTAAATCCTTACCCATCAACCGGGTGTTTTGCCGAAGTCACTATTATTGCAACCCTTCCGGTATGCATTAAAATTTCGTTTTGATTTATTTGGTCGTCTTAGCGAATTTCATTTCTTTTATTCGACCAAGTCTTTTATTCCTTATTCTACCCCTTTGACTTGTCTGTGTGAATTTCATCACTTTTGACAGTCAAACTTTATCCCCTATGCCTTAGCATTCACATTAGTTGGTTTGTATTTTTATTTACTTCAATCTTTGTCCCTTCTCTCGGGCTCGTTATTCTAACGTAATACGCTTCCGTCATCCGACTTGCGTTTATGTTTACCATTAAACATCTTACTTATTTGATTCATTTGGGTACCTTTTTAATTCGTCCCATTCACCCCGTCCTTACTACATCGGACGTAAATGTGTCCATCATAAGTTCATGACATCATGTGTTCACTACTTACTTGGCCGGAGTAAGCGATGGACACATGACACACATGACCCTTTATAATTTTCACATTGCGCCCCATGTAAGTAACGCCTCAATTTAGTTTTCTTGGAAATAATATCCTGAATAGGTATTCTATTCGGGTTTTCCAAGACTTTAATTAACATATGCAACGATTATTCTCTACATATTTGTTGCATATTGCTATTTGTGCGATTAAATTTAAAATGTGCACCTGGTAATGCTTGCCCTAACGGGCTTTCCTTGCCATTAACCTTGTTCGCGGTCGTTGCGCGATTTAGGTCCTTAGTGAGCATGCACAGCTTGTCATACATTGGACCATTCTTTTTTCAAATCCGCAATTTGTTACATTTCCGCTATCTTCAGATGCGAGTGTCCTTTCAACTAAAACATTCACAAAGATTAGTTACGTCAATATCAATAAATGCTCAAATTATAATACAAGGCTTTCTACTATACGTGTCAACACACGTAATTTCGTTAACTATATCAATCATTTTAATTGGGGTAACGTCTATTACACGATAACTCTATGTGTTGTTTATAACACTTTAATATGCTAAATCGTTTATATACGTATAACATACCGGATTTGCGATCAAGCCTCGAACCGAACACACTTTACTCTTTAACCATGAGCTCTGATACCAACTTGTAACACCCTTACTATTTTTAAGCGGATTTAGTTTTAGATCACGAACATAATCATGTAATTATATTTACAATTACATTGGAAAATACGGATTTATTTAAAACTTTTCTAAATAAAAAGAATACAACATAATGTATAAGTTCATCGTTTAGAAATAACGACGAAGTAACGCGCGGAAGCTTCATTTAACTATGTGTTCGGTTCTTGTATCACGCCTGATCTTCATCTGGAGCCCGTAACAATCACCTATGATCAAAACCAACGTAAAAGTTAGTTTTGATAGATTAATATCAAGTTATAACAAGGTAAATGGGACCTACGGTCTGAACCGTAGGTCACGCTACAGCCCAAAACAAACAAACAGCCCCTCCAGACCGTAGCCCACGGTCTGAACCGTGGGTCACGCTGCAGCACAAACAAACAAACAGCCCTTCCAGACCGTGGCCTACGGTCTGAACCGTGGGTCACGCTGCAGCCCAAACAAACAAACAGCCCTTCCAGTCCGTGGCCTACGGTCTGAACCGTGGGTCACGCTGCAGCCCAGCTATTCCTATTTTTTCAGTTTTGGTCCTTTTTACGAAAACGAGCGTAACTTTCAAACCGTTTATCCGTTTAACCTCACGTTTCTTCCTACGTGATCGTAATTTAATTCTCCATCATATGAAGTTAAAATCCTACATCTAAATTCACAAAATTTTAGATTTCAAGCTCTCGGCTTAAAGTTCAATTATAACTCTTTTTGACCCGTTCATGATTATATCAAACAAACTTGTTTGTCGCCTTCGATTTTTCGTGCACATATTATTACAATTATTTCCTATTGTACAAGGTTCAAATCACGGGTTTTTACGCATCATTGACTCGTTTTTTATTATAATCTTATCTTGACCCGTTAAGGGTATTTATGCACTTTTAAGTATAAATCTATATATAGGCGTACCTGGCTCGAGTCAACATATAGACCCGTTTCAAAACCTTTCGCTATTATTCACTAGTTAGTAGTGACGTGAACCTTATGATAATTCCAATGAACACAAAACTCAACAAGCGATTATCAAATGTTATTGTCAAATGGTGTTAACAACACCATTTGACCCATTTAGTCTAATTGACCATTCGTCCATAGAGGATGGTATTTAATTACCATTTCACCCCTTTTAAACCTATCCCGGTTTTCTCTTTGAACTATTTTTACTTAAAAACCGTTTTTTTTTTGTTCGTCATTACATGACTAATTTGCCATTTTACCTCTTTACCATATTTCATGATTTCTTACCATTTTCCCTTGTTCCGACTCGCATTAAATCGTGTCGGAACATCATATTCCAATCACTTAATAGAATTCATATACAATACTTGCAATTAAGTAAATTGTAAATAATGTAAGGGGCGTAAGCTTTACTTACCTCTCATCCGATTTCGTTCTTTCTTCGCGTTTTCAAGCCGTTTGACCCGCTTCTTTTCCCAAGCCGCCACCTAGCTCGCTTAGCGTCAAACTATCGTCATCATTTACAAGGTGGTTAGTTTAGTCTTTAACAATCACGACTATTTTCTATGTCGAAACTACTATTCGACTTCTTCATTAGTTAACTTAACTTATCAAAAGTTAACTACTTTCGATCACATGGTTTACATAATTAAGTCTAAATCAACATGATATTTAGAACTCTTATCTTTTCATATTTCGCATAATTTGCCATAATATTCAAATGTGCGTTTCACTCGAAATTTCAACATTTTAGCTTTCATTTAGTCATTTTATCAAACACCTAATGGGCATAATTTTACACCTTTACTAACTAGTTCATAACTAGTCATTTTTACCAAGACTAACATTAACATCCATATCGATCATGTATGAACAAGTACCCAAATCATGTAATTTGCTCGAGTGCCTAGTTTCTACCATCAAATATGATGATCTTATATATGTGTATATCATCATCTTCACTACATAATCAAAACCCACTTGTCTAAGTGTGGTAAATCATCAAATAATTCAAATCATAGCAATTTTACTTCAAATTTCTACTTAGGGTTTGTTCCTAAGCAATCACACTTCATTAATTCGGCCATAGCCTCTACGATTCATGCATAGATCGCATCATGCAAAGTTAACTAATTTTCACAACTTCATGAATGTTAGAAATTCGACATACCTTACGATCCCCTTGACTTGGTGATCGTTTATATACATTCAAATCCGAATTTGGCCTTCGATTGATCCTTCAATTTGAAGATTTGGTGGAGCTAGGGTTTTCACCCATTTTTGTCTCCTGGAGGTCGATCTAGAACACACACCTTTGTGTGTGTTTTAATTTTTTTTTATAAATGTTTTTAATTAAAACATTTTCCTATTTACCCACCTTTAGCCCCTCATGTTTTGGTTTGTTATTAAGTAGGCCACAACCTACTTATTTCTAGTAACATTCCCTCTTATTAACTAGGTTAATTATTCCTAGTTAACTTAATGGGTTCGGGAAGTCATAATCTGTTTTATTTTAAGTCCCATTGACTCGGGCCTTTTATCCATTTTATTTCCTTAAAATCTTTTATTCACTTTTTATTTAATATTAGGATTATTTATTTAAATCCTAATATTTACCGGGTTACTTTTACCGCTAACGGTATTTTACCCGTCTTTTAGTATTAACGGAGTTTGATTACCAAACCCGTTTTCGGGGTGTTACAGCAAATCAAGTAGTTAAACATTCAATACACACACATTAATATCAATATAATACTTAAATTAGTTCAAAATTCAAACAACGATGTTTAAAACATAGCAAATCAATTATTTAAACATTCAAACATTAACATATTAGTTCAAACATTTTTAAAGATCAAATAGTTCCAAGATCCTCATCGTCTTCTCCGTAGTGCTCAATGATTTCAACACCATCTGACTCATATTCAACCTCCTCATCTACTTCCTCATCCGATATAAAATCTCTGTCATAAAGTTGTCTCGATCCACTTTTCTTAGCACTTATCCTAGCACTTTTTCGATTACCTGATATTTCATCAACACCACCACCACCACCACCATCCCCCATAACCAGCAACAAACACCATTCCCCATAACCTGCAAACCACCCAAAATCATGATTCAATTTAATTTTAGAATATTACAACAAACCCTGAACCATTCTCAACAAACCTATATACCAGGTTAAAAACCCCCCAAAATCCCCAAAACTAAAAATATCAAAAACCCCCCAAAAAACAAATCCGACATCACCACTAAACCACAATAAACAATAACAGAAAAGGTGGAAAAACATACCCGAAAGAATCAAGGACCATCCTGGAGATCTTCATGTTCTTCTTAGCACCCTTATAAAGCTCAAGCAAGCTACAACCCAACACATTCTCCACAGCCGGAGCCTTCTTCACCGACGAACTCTCCCCATTCCTAAATCCAGCATCAGATCCTCCAAACGAACTCTCCCCATTCGGAGATCTGTTTGAATTTGGACTTCGCGTCGGATTTGTTGGTGTTGGGGTTTTTGTCGGGGTGCCAGATCATGGCGAGACGACGGTAGGCGGTGTACCAGAAACCGTCGCCGCAGCCAATTCTTTATCCTTAGCTTGTTGCTGCTGGACCTTCATACATCGCAACCGCTTCCAATTCCCCCACTGCAATACGAAGTCCGACGACGAAGATCATGGCGTCGGATTCGGTGGCATTGCGGTTGACTTTCATTTAACAGGTCGTCGTCAGATCATGGCGTCGGATTTGTTGGTGTTGGGGTTTTTGTTGGTGTTGTGAACCATGTGTGATCTGTGAGAACTAGAAGAGAGAGTGAGAGAAGAACGGGAGAGAGGAGAGAGATGAGAGAGAGGATTCTAAATATTTGTTTTGTTTTTTCACAGTCAGTCCCTATATATTAAATATTTTGCACAATAGTCCCCTATAATGGTGAAAAGACAAATGTACCCTCACATGCCTTGCACATGACCAGTTTTAACAAAAAAAATTAACCGGGTTTGCACTAAAGGACATAATGTGCAGGATTTTGAAACATTAAGGACAAAACTCATCAATTTTAAAGGTAAAGGACAGCGCCTGAAATTTGGGACAAACATAAAGGACAAAACTTGTAATTTACTCAAACAAAAATTAGAGAACGCATGATAAGAAGATCAAGATAACAACGTCATAACTCATAAAAACTTTAAAGACCTAATATCTAGTTTGACATGAGTTTTTTTAATACTAAGCCCGTTGAAAATTCCTAATGTTTTCTTGTCTTATATTATTATTATTTTTTTACTTATTTTAATACTTGTATTACTTGTTAGTTTATTACTAAAAAGATAATGTGAGTTTAGTATTTCATTTCATTAATGGTTTTAAATCATTTTATTGATAATTGCTATAATTTAATTATTATGTTATTTGATTTATAATTCATGGGTATAATTATTATCATAATTTTTTTTTTCTAAAATCATACTAACGTATATTTAAAAAAAAAATTATAAAACCATACTAGGAAAACTTAAATTCATTCTTTAATCTTTAGGGTGAAGGGAGTGAAGCAGCAAACTCATCGGCAAAGGTGTTTGCCGAGCGGCAACACCGCCGCCGGCCACCTTTGCCACGCGGTAAACCATGGAAGTCGGTAACCTCATGCCGATCGAGAAACTTGGGGGGACAAGACTGTTGGCAGGTGATGTGTGTGTATGTTTGACTTTAATAACACATATATATGTTTTTTTTAAATGAAAAAAAAAAGGTTTACCACTTTCAAGTGTTTAACCAATGCCAACACTTTTCACCAAAGTTTAAACTCTTTAGGCGTGTTGACATGGCACCCTCTCATTGGTTGATTTTGAAGTTTGCCACTTTCACCTGTTTAACCACTCCCTTCACCCTTATAAACCTGTAAAGCACATCTGGGTTAAGATATAATAGAAAGTTTATTTGGCTAGGAAGTAATCTTGACCATCAATTGATTTAATCAAGGGCTAAGATTAAATGGGTGAAATTGAAGAGAAGAAAGAGGCGCTTGGGTTTGTGTAAGGGCATTCTAGTCGATCCAGTACAATAGTTTATCTCTCCTCCAATTCCCCACATTTTTTAAACGTTAATAACTTTTTCATACGACATTATTTTTTTATAAAAATTGCACCAAAAAAACGAGCGTTTTTTATCTTTAAAACGAGTATACTATTGTTATATTTTCGAATTTTTTTTTTAAACCCAGTTGCGTAAAATGGTAGGTTTTGAAGCTACTGGGGAGAAGGAAGAAGAAATGATATGATAGACTAAAACACCCTTCCTCTTTATTTTAAATTTTGTCACATGTCATAATCTTATTGCTTCCTATCCTTTCTAGCCAAAATAAACTTTCTATTTAATCGTCACCCAAGCACATCTTCCATTGCTTGTAAAATTGTAATATTGTCAAAATTTGTCATGCTGTGTCTCAGCCAATCCATCCTTTTGGTAGTCAATATGAACCGAGGCACATATAAATTCTACTTTAAATTTAAATTTTCAACTAATTTGTTTAACCTGTTTAATAATAATAAACATCTAATATTCATTGATTATGTTTTCTATGTGTATACCTAAATGAGTTTTTACTGTAGAAGATTAATCTTTAAGATGTTAATATGCACAGTTTCAACTGTGATGTTTAAAAATTTAATAGTGAAATCACATTAACATATGAAAATACCAAATAATACAAACAAATACTATATATTAATTTAAAATATTCAAAAACTAATAAGAGTTCCAAGTTGAGTCTCATGAAATATGCACCTAGAGTTTCAATAACCTCTACAAAAATCACTCAATAATTCTCAGCAACCGGTCTAGAAGGAAAAAGCCTTTGTATAAACGTCAAAAACGACCATATGCAAACCAAAGCAAGAACTTCAAACGTAACAATCATCGCCGCCAGTGCACCGCTCTTCTCCATAAGTTCCGGCGACTTTGGCAGACCCCTCATTTGAAACATCAACTTCTCCATAAAATGCATAGCTTTACTCAACTGATACAACCTATAAACCTGCAAAGTAACATTCATGATTACCAAAATCCACCATCACGAAATGACTCAAAATCCATATACTGCACAACCGAACCTACAAACCTCGAAAAGAATAGGAACAAGAGGCCAACATGATGACTGACGTTTTTCAAGAACTTTTTCGAATATAAACTGAACCAAACAGCCCGTTAAGTAAGGCCCGACGGAAACCACGCCTGCTACACCTAGCAGTGGCCACATAACAAATGCAGCTAAGAGTGGTGCTAAAACTTTGAACCCCATTACGAAAAAGGCAGATGATAAGTATCCCCGAAGGCCGGTTATTAAGCTCCATCGTTTTGCACTGTATTGCAGATAAGGTCTTTGCACGTGGTCGGTTACGAGAAGAAACGTTGCTAAGCCTATGTAAAACATGACTTCAGAGGAAACTGTGTATACGATCTCTGCACAAAATCATTGGCATTGAGATGAATCTTGCACATAAATATGAGTTGTTCATTGTTAGAAAACACCTTTCTTGTACAAATCCAAAAAAGAAACTGCAACTTTTAAGCATAGCATGTTCTTAGAAACTAATATTTACAGTTCACTCAACAAAGATTGTAACTTTATCAAAGTAAGACAAACATGGTGCATAGTTGTCAATAGGGATCGCTACACTCGCTATAGCGAATAGCGTAGCGTATAGGTCTAGTCCTGCTATAGCCTCTGTAGCGATAGATGCGATGGTAGCGACCTTTAATTTGTTTTTTTTTTTTTTTTTTTTTTAATATAAATAGCAATTATATATAGCTATAAATAACTGGATTTAAGGTTTTTGTTAAATATACACGTAAAATAGCGTATATATTAGGAAATCTTGATATAATATACATATAATTTTTTTTCTAGTGTATCGCTATTTATACAATAGCACTCGCTGTTTATTGCTAATCGCTATGTAGCATATAGGTACCTTATCGCTATTTGTCGCTATTCGCCATTAAGGTGATACTAAAACTCTTTTCATCAGTCTGTTTGTTGTAAAACCGCTAATCTAGAAGCAAAAATGAGAAGCACTAGAAAAGCATGATCCATACCTGTGAGAACAACATCCTGAATAAGGTCAGTACTTAAAATCCCAAAAAACTGTGGAATCAAAACCGATGAGATCAACGCTATTGGAGCAACAACCCAAAGCAAAGACCGACTTTCTTGAAAAGGAGCAGACACCAATTTCCCTTCTTCAACCATCTGGTGAGTCAATCCAACGAATGAAACCGAGCCCGATTTACCTCCGAATGGTTCAACCCCATCAACATTAGTAACCTTTTGATCCTTGACACTCAAGTCACCCTTAGAGTTGGCATCAAATATAGCACACACGACACGCCCTCTGCTCGACCACGAAAACATAGACTCGTCGGTCTTCGTCTTCCTCCTCTTTAACCCGTCATTAGGAAAGACTAAATAGAATTCAGATTAGATAATTTAATATTTCAATTGTTCAAGAATGCAGATATATAAAAAAATCATAATCTTTTGCTCTGTGACAGCAAAAATTACTTACTTTTGGTTCCAAATCAGTGTTTGTAAAAATCGGGATTAATCAGTAATTGGTAGTATGATAGGAACCCGGTTCGAGTGTATATCCGTAAGGGTAAACAGGTCAAGTCACATATTCAAGTTTCCGCTTAAATTATTTAATAATTCAAGAGAAATTAATGAAGGGAAAGCAGTGGGGAAGTTTTTAATCAGTTTTAGCTAGTAACTGCCTTAGGATTAGTATTAATTTCTTTGTTCTTTCATTGTAATTTTAGTTCAGTTATTATTAATCAAAATACCGTATTTTGTTTATGGAGACTAGCCTATCTGGAATCAGGCCAATTATCCTCTAATTTTGCCAATTTGATTTCTGGGTTTTATCATAGTAGTTCACAGATTAAATTTCACCTAGTCAGACCAAAAATCGGTAACCAGTCATAGGCGGTCAAAATCGGTCAAAATCTTTGAACTATGTGAAAAATTATACCTATTATTCCAATCCAATTGATTATACATAAAATTTTGAAAAGGTTTGCATATGCATACATATAAGTCTAAAAAATTACATACAAAATTCCAATCCGATTAACCACACCCACCCCTTAGCGCCTAGTGATTTTTACAACCATGAGCCAAATGTAACATTTTTCCAAAACCAAATCTTGATATATGTTCCGTGTGACATTAACATCAACATTATTTTATTTATACAAGTTCATACATTTACCAAAGCTGTTCCAATATAAACAAATTCAAAAAAATAAAAACAGAGAATGGATACCGTTTGACGGTCTCTGAAATCGAACGGAAGCTCTGTTCCATATTGCAGATGAAGGGGATGTCTACGGAAACAGCTTACATAAGTCAAAAATGAAAGATTATATGAATAAAGAATTGCAAAATTTAAATTTTGGAAAAAAGATGATTACAGTTTGAAGGGAGAAGAGGCGTCGATTATGAGGCGGAGGTAGGGTGGAAGGAAGATTTGTGGAAAGGGCGGCCATAGCTATGGTGGAATGAAGGGTTTTAGCATCAAATTGGGTGAATTTGATTGACCCCCAAACCCCTAAAACTAGGGGTGAGCATATAACCGAATTAACCGAACCGTAACCGAAATAACCGAAAAAACCGAACCGAAATAACCGATAACCGAAATAACCTAAGGGTTGGTTATTTATATTTTGAATAACCGATTTTTGCGGTTCGGTTATGGCTATTCTTATTTTCATAACCGCAAATAACCGAACCGAACCGAATATTTTAAACATAGCCAAATCCGTAGCACCATAAGTCTTTAAGTTTGTATTTAAATGCTTAACCATGGCCTAATCTATATGTATCTTTGGTGAAGTATTTGAATGGTTTAACTTTTAACCATGACCCAACTTTATTGGCCCATTACATTTTACACTAACCATGACCCAACCTTATTGGCCCATTATAGTTTACACTAATAATAACCGACCTATAACCGAACCGAAACCGCATTAACCGCAATAACCGATTAACCGAAACCGCATTAACCGAAACCGAACGGTTATGATTTTTTGATAACCGCAGTGTGCGGTTATGGTTTCGGTTATGGTTAATAACCGAACCGAACCGCACCATGCTCACCCCTACCTAAAACCCTTGTTTGTTCTACCTGTGTCGATAGGGTTAAAGGATAAACAATTTTTATGACTAGAAAATAACAAAATAAATGGATATAGGCCTCTAATCATTCTTATTAGTCGTGTTATTGATTATTGGCAGTCTCACTTTTTTTTATTCCCCTGCACGTTTGGCTAAGCTTATTTGAGTTGAAAAGAACTTTTTGTGAAAAGAAATTATTAACTTATGACTTTTCGAAAAAGAGTTTTTAAAAAAGTGTTTAGATTAGCTTATGAGATGGGAAAAACCAATAAGTCAATAAGTTGTTTTATAAAAAGTGTTTAGCTTAGCTTATTGATGTAAAATGACTAAAATGAACATTCTTTCATAAGTCAATAAGTTGTTTTTTTTTAAAAAGTGTTTGGCTTAGCTTTTTTGTTTCTCTTCCCTTCCTAATAAAAAGTTTATTTTAATAAAAAAAACATTCAATTTTGTAACACTCAGTTAAAAAGCTTAACGGAGTAAAGTTTTTTTCCGAATTACAAACTGATGTTTTAGAGCTTTTGATCAGAACGAATATACGAGTTATTGATGTAAAACTTACCTCGAAACGGTGCTCCAAACAACTTGATTTTTGTTAATTAAAAGTTTAAACATCCGAATTGAAGCACCGTTTTCGTCGTTTGGAGCACAATTTCAAGGTAAGTTTTACATCATTCGACTCGTATCTTCGTTCTGATCAAAAGCCTTAAAATATCAGTTTGTAATTTGAAAAAAAAAACTGAGGACCGGTGGAGAAAAAATAGTTGAAAGGTGGAACTGTCAGAGGGAATAAAAAAAGGTGCGACTGCTAATGGTCAATGACGTCTAGTAGGGATTATTAGAAGCCAATATCCCTAAAATAAATATTGTACATTTGTCATATTTATTTTAACCTAATTACACGAAGGGTCATTCTAAATACACCGTACTCTATTTTTCATTTACACCCTGCCCTATAGAATTAATCACATATTAATTAGTTTTGACCATTGATAAGTTGGTAGTGTTTGTCATGGGTAGTGGCGGTGGTAGTGGGTGATGGTGGCTGAAGTTTTAGGGTAAGGAAGTTATTAGGGCAACACTAAATTTGTCTCTTAATCATTCAACATCATCTTATCAATTAATCCTTAATAGGTTAACATAACCATTAAGAGGTGTTATTTTAGTGAACCAAACACCCTTATCTATTACTGATACAAAGATAGCCTCTTAATGGAATCATTAAAAGGCTATCAAACACCCCTTATTCTCCTTTAATTTAAAAAGTTTAATAACTTGGTCTTACTTCATCCTCTTTTAATTTATTAGTTTTAATTTATTAGGATGTACGGGGCGACCATCCATAATTTATTAGGGTGTAAAGTGCACCCTTAGATGGTATGCGGGTTCATCTGGATAGGATAGCACATTGTCGTAAATGATTTTAGATGGGATTTGAGATGGAATTTTAGGATAGGAAGGTTATGCAGCCGTTTTTTTAAGTTTATTTTTTTACATTAAAAACGTTAAATAGTTTTATCTACCCCTCTACTCATATATCTTCTACTATATTTTTCTTCTACTCAAATGGATGCAAGAAAAAAAATAAAAGGCCAAGCGCAGGTCTTGTAAATCGAAGGTTGGTTTGAATTCGAGTAAAAGTGAACCAACTCTGCCACCTTCTTTTCAACATCCACAATTCTACCTACAATATCTGCATATAGCAAACATGCCAATTCAAATTGCATCGGGTCAATTCACATTTCCCACACAAAATGAACCACTGTCTTGCATATTGTGACCCAAACGCACGCTACCAAAACCTACCATGTCGTAACCCAACCCCTTATAGAGGAACAAAATGAAGATGAAGAACAAGAATGACAAGACGAAGAAAATGAATAAGAAGAATAACAAGATTCGGATAGTAACAAGGACCCCGTTCAAAATAAAGGAAAGTTCTTAAACGAGCGCTTCATGAAGCGTGAAATATCGAAGAAGTAGCCTTGGCCAGGGCTTTTCTTCGTATTTCGAAGACTTATTTATCACAAATCAACAAAAGGCCAACAGGTTTTAAGGTCGTGTTCTTGAACATTTCAAAGTGCTACTTTGTGGAAGCACCCAAAACATGAGATAAATATATTCAAAATAGAAGGATTTAAATTTCAAGATGAGTTAAAGGATGTTTCACACAAGCAGCATAATTTTTACTAATTCAGTTTTATGCTATTAATATTTAGAAAATTAAAAATGGAATTTTGATTCATTTTTGGAGTACCTCTTTATCATTTTGGTTCATTTGGGAAAAACTGAGGCAAGGAACCCTCATTAGTAGCTTCATTTGGTTCAATTTGGAGTGCCACCTTCACCCTTACCTCGTTAGGTTTGGATAATGGACTTACAATAAGATATTCATTTTTCTAGTAGAGGATACTGGGCAGTGGCAGACCTAGTGTAACAACTCACAAAAGACCTTATGAAGAACCCTGATCGAAACCCCGGACATGCACAACGAGACCCAGCACGAAAACCGAAGAAAAAAGCAGGACGCTCAGGAGCGTCGCAGGGGATACCCCTGATTCTCTTACGATGCGCGGGGGAATATTAATACACGTGGCACCGTATGGCGACAAGTGGCAAGCCTATACATGTGACAAGGCTGACCTAGCCCTAGCTGGTAGCCATCGCGCAACGCAAGGGAGACCCCAATTCCTCCCACGACGCGCCTGGGAAGCCCAGGTGGGCTATATAAAGGCCGTCGTGGGACAAGTTCAGTTACACCTGTTCGGTCGTAAATCAACAACTCTCACTCTCTCGTTCTATCGCTTTAAATCCCGAACCCCTAAAACCTCGAAACTCTGCTCCATAGAAAGTGTGATAACCTTGATCACTGATACAATACCCTGTCCGATCGATCTGAAACCAAACAACGGATGTCAAAGTGTTGCCTGATTAGGGCTATACTTTGTTAACTACGTTGAGGTTTTGATCTCGTGATTATCGTAAAAGTTTGATTTGGATCAATACACTTATACGTATTGCATTGTATGTTTAACAAGGAATCCAAGCTTAAACCAGGAGGTGATAACTAAAAACCCGAATTCTGCAAAGTGAGTCATTCTCTTTTACTCAAATGATTTGCAAAACCCTAAATGTTTTTCAAGTTGTGTTTACAGTGATTAAGTCTTTGTAATCTAAAATTACTACCGGTATGTGGGTTTTGTATACACTACTTGACACTCGTGTTATTAGACAAAGAGTTAGTCAATAGTAATATGTCCACAGTCACCGAAATGGGATGCATGACAAATACTGATTTGAGTAATTGAAAGATATAAACAAATGTAAAAACTCTTAATGTTGTAATTACAATTTTGTGTCTTTTTATACAAATGAATGATCTCATCAGTATTTTTCACTGATAAAATCTTTTTAAACACGTTTCAAGTGACTTACTGTGAAAGTAAAGGAATATGCTACGAAGCACCGAAGGCTTAAATAAAGTGCCTATATTACTAGAATAAAGAAAAGAAAATGTGTTTTGTAAAAAGTGGGTTTATCCCTATAAAAACCTTTTTGTTGTAACAAGGGTTTTATCCAAGCTATTTAATATTAAATCTTTGGTGTTTTACAACTCTGAAATTTTCCTAAATACGGTCCTGAGGAAACTTTCTGCTGCAAATTTAATAAACACCGGTACCACTGCTGTATCTGTTCATGGCTTCTGCCTAGGGTGGGATCGGGGGTTGTGACAGAAGGTGGTATCAGAGCCAATGGTTTAAGCCATTTAGGTGTTATTTTAATACCTAAACTTAAACAATAATGTTAGGAATTTAAAATAACCTATGTGTTATTTCTGTGAATACAAATTTGTAAGGTTGACCGAAAATTTTAAAACCCACACACAAACACACACACATATACATATAAATATATATATATATGGAATTCATTGTTTTTAACAGTTTTTGAGTCAACAGTATGAATGATAAAAAAGTATCTGAAGCTTTCCAAAATACTCCCGATCTGGGAATTGATGAAGGACAACCTGGAAGTCATTCTGGATCTGAGGGAGATAAGGATGAACCCATAGTTTTTCAAAACCAACCTACTGAACAACTACCCCCTAAGGAGAGATGATGGTTTAATAAAGAGAAAAGGGAAAAGAGAAACAAAAAGAAAAACACAGTAGCCAAATCCCAGTAACCAAACCACTGTGGGAGGAACTCGATCGTAGATTAGCAAATTGTGATATATATCAACCTACAGCCGAAGAAATAAACCTAAACCTAGTTGCTAACCCATAACCGATGTTACCATTCAACCCAGACCAAATAGTATAACCAATCCCGTTTAATCCAGAACCAATACCGTTTTTATCTTGAATCAATCCAGAACAAATGCCATTTAACCCAGAAGAAATTCCTAGAACCCTTCACCTATACCATAACAACCAATTCAAAATCCAATGGAGCAATGGTGGACAAATGATTGGGCATTTCAAAACTTAATGCAGAAACCCTATCCCCACATAAAACTTTAGTTATGATAAATTCTTGAATTTGTATGAAGTGGTAAGTTGTAATTTTTGATTTCGTGATGATGTATGAAGTGGTTTTATGATAAATTCTTGAATTTGTATAAAATTAAGTATGAAGGGTGTTAGAATCACTGAATAAAACTTTAGTTATTAACAATTTCAAATAATTTGATGTTTTGACATAAAACCCACTTGGTGATGATGAAGATGGTGACATTGTTGTATCACCATGACCAATCCTTGTGCAATTCGGGTGTATGATACTGTATGTGATGAATTCTTATTAGATAAATTGAGCATGACATGAATTTACTTGATATTTAGTTGTTTTCGATGAATGAAAGTGAGAAGAAGGAAGAATAGCATGAAATACTTGTACATTAGGCTTAGAAAGTTGTACGCACACCAAGTAATCAAATACCACCATTTACTATGGCGTTTTCCCACGTTTTCAAAACGCGTTTAAAACCATTTTTCAATTTACCATCATCATCCAACTAATCTCATCAAACTACAACTTTCAAGTAATAAAATACCACCATTTACTTCCTTATTTCATGAGCTTTTACCTTTTAAATTTCCTAAAAATTTCAAGACTTTTATGTCTTGAAATTTAAGACTTTTCAAGTGTAGTTTTTGTAACCATTTATTTACTCACTTGTTTTATTTAAAAAATTACACTTATTAGTTCTTAATCATCAAGTTTACTTTCAAGTATGGAAACTTATATGTAAAGCTCATGAATATAAGGGTGATTATCTTTCTTGATTTAAACCTCTAGTTGTTTAAATCACATTTTTAAGACTAATCTAACAAGATCATCACTAATCTAGACTACTACACTAAACATAAAACATGATCATCTTAAATCCTAAGTTAAACAAACTACTTTAACCAAAATCAACAAGATCATACAACTTATTCAACCCTAGAACACATAATAATCACATAATACTTCATGATTAGTAAGTTGTTAAGTTATGTTTAGGGTTTTAAGTTAGATTTTTCTTGATTTTCAAGATGATCAACAAGTACTTTCATAATCTAGGCTTAATAACAAGCTTAAATATGGTAAGAAAGTGGCTTACAACTTTGCACAATCTTAGATTGAAGATTAGGAAGTGATTAAGCTCCAAACCAAGCTCTAATGATTCTCCATGACTTAATGATGCTTAGATGGTTATGAGAAGGTGTGATTATGGTGAAAATGTAGTGAAATTAAAGTGTAAATGGTGGTGTTTCCTTAGGTTGTTTTAGCCGAAATCGGAGAAGAAGGAAGAGGGGATATTGGTTGCAAATGTTTGAGTGAAAAGTTAAGTTATGGTGATGTGAGGTGTTATGTATGGTAAGTGTTATAATCAAATCTTGCATATCTTTCCAAGCTCCATACTTCCATTAGATTTTTCAACATGTAGGTTGATTGGTGGGGTCCACCATGACTGAAATGGGGGGGGGGGGGTTATAGTTTCTTTTTTATAGGAATATTGGATTTTAATAATCCCAACTATTCGTCATTGGCCGCCAACAGTCCCAACTTCAAAAATAACCACTGACAGTCCCAACTATTGACATATTGGTCACCAATGGACCCTGACTAACAGGATCTTAACGTAGTCAGTATCTGGTCACCGGAAAACCGTTTTTCTCCTGAAAAAGGTTTCTAAAAGTCCGATCTAAGGTTACAAAGAGGTTTGACACGAAAATGTTGAGTTTTCCGGCCAAAAAGTTAGGTTTTCCGACCAAAAAAAAGTTTTCCGGCGAAAAAAGAATTTTCCGACGACTTCACTAATTGGGGCTTTTACTAGAAAAAGGTTACTAAATGTCCGTAATAGGGTTAGAAAGAGGTTTGGGACAAAAATGTTGAGTTTTCCGGCCAAAAATGAGTTTTTAGGCGAAAAACGTTTTTCCGGCGACGAGAGACTAATGGCGTTAGGGTTCTGTTAGTCAGGGTCCATTGGAGGCCAATATGTTAATAGTTGGGACTGCCAGTGTTTATTTTTGAAGTTGAGACTGTTGACGGCCAACGGCGAATAGTTGGGATTATTAAAATCAAATATTCATCTTTATATAAGTCATATAAATAGGTAAGTTGTAAAGTTAATAAAAAGTTTAGAGGTTTAGGGGGTTTGATAGGTTCTTGCACCGTTAGTGTTTCGGCAATATTTTTGACGCCAAAATGAGGCTTACTAGTTCACTAGGATGTTAGTTTAGTTGTTTGGGTGGCGAAAATGTCGTTAACTAGTTCGTCGGTGCAAAAACGGCGAAGTTGTGATCATTGCGACGTAGTACCGGAAACTTGTGATTCGGATATTCCATTGGTATCCACTGTTAGGACCAGTTTTCGACTCCGTAACGATTGTGAACCGAACGTGTGACGTGCGGAATCCGTACACGAACGTGACCGAACACAAGATCGTACAATAAACGTGATTCTTATTGATCAATATGACGATTACAAAGCACCGTGAATCACCTTCGAGGACTTTCTCTCTCGAGACTTTCTCTCTCTAAGCACCAAAATGGCAAAAGTCTCAAAAGTTCTAAATCCTAACCCTAAGACTTCTATTTATAGGCACAAGATATAAGGATTTCTCCTTATTTACAAGATTGCCACCTTGCCCATTTTATCTAAATATTACAATAAAAGCTCTAGATTTCTTCAGTGCTTTTCTACGATTCTGATTGACGGAGACGATAGACATAGTGCACTAACAGACTCCCCCTTGGATATTGTCGCAGTCAATCTCGTAGCGTCTTGTCTCTCTCTCTCTCTCTCTCTGAGTCTTCTTGAAGGTTTGAAATCCCTTGAATCTGTCTTCAGCTTTAGTTGCTCCCCATCTCGTTAGACTCCCCTTGTGTCGAGCTTCTGTGCTTTTGGGATCGACACCTGCCTTTCTGGATACAAGCTCCCCTTGTGTCGAGCTCGTCTTCAGACTCCCCCTTAGACTCGGCTATCGGGATCGTAGTCTGGAATAGCATCTGCAACTCTCAAACATTTATAAGTAAGAATGTTTTGAATGTCCAGGATTGATGACCTGTCTCTTCTCAACATATGCTAAAATATTTTTATAGTGAAAGCATTTTAAGTTGTCCAGGAATCGTAACCTGGCTCTTTTAAAACTTTTTAAATTAAGATCCTGGCTCTAAATATAATAATATGAATATATCTAGGATTACTTGATTCTCTCCCCTTATCAACAAACTTCATAGTTTTGGCAATTTCAGCGACAAGGATAGAAAACTGGCTCTATTCAACAGATTTTAACATCCAACTCCCTCACAGTTAATCATCCAAGTCTAACTTAATGACCTTGGAGATATCACAAACTGTTTTTGATTTTTGATTATAAAACTACAAGTTTCAAATTAATGAACTTGTTTATTTTTCAGAAACACGATCAGTGAACTTAGATTTTAAAATTCAGCATTCCATCATCGGTTTTCGAAACATAACGTGAAACAAAATCTTTTTGTATTTTACAAAGTTTATGCTAAAACACTCCGAAAAACTTTTTGTTAATTTTCTTTAATGAAAAGCAGTAAAGAAATATTTACAGACAATATTTTTGTTTGAGTTTGTGTCAGAGGATCATATCAGTTTATGACAAATCACTAGCACCGTTGAGCTTTAAACACTTTTGGTTCTAAACGATTCACTTAGATTATCAGTATACTGATCCACTTAAATTTTCACACAAAGTTCAATTGATTTGAGATATGGATTTAGTGTTTTAAGGACTTAACTTGTTTGCGTGTCCCACCTCAGAATATACCCTTGTATCAAAATTCCCTAGATTCAGTCTCACAGGTGAGTATACCAATTTGATATCTGTATCTGGGTTAGTGCGAGACCTTGAGAGCTCAGGTATGAACTTCCGTTCAGTCAAAGAGATGAAGGCTCGACTTTAGGTGTGTTCCCCTTGGGAATCTTCTTTACAACTGCACTTGATTCGTATCTTTCGATATTTTATCAATTTTTATGCAGAGGGTGAGCTTTAAAAGCGCGGAAAGTATTATACGAGGTCTAGGCCATTGCTTCCGCAATATCAGAAGCCCATGTATAATACCCCAGATATCAAACAGTATAAAGACCTAGTATCTCAGAATCAGGCAATCTCTCAAACAAGATTTCGGGGGTTACCCATATATCCGAGAGATGTTCCCCACGAGATAAGCAAGTATTAATATTTAGATTTATATCTCGAAAACAATCTACTAAGCGTGTAAAAACCTACTGGCATATCATCAGTGAGACTGTTTATCACATTTTAACTTTCCATTTCTTTAGCGTACTGTGATTGTCTACTAATGTACTGTCATTTCCTCTTTTTGCACAAAAACTCATTTTGAATTTTATCGTGTTTTTGGCATTTTCAAAATTTCTAATGTTTTTGGATTTTCTGAAATTTCTTACTCCCCCTCAAATTCAAAACATTTAAAGAGAATTTGACAACTTGATACTGATAGCTTTGTCTCGCCATCCATTTTCTGTATCCCATGCTCTGTTTTGCAGAAAATATACCCCCATGATTTACAACCCATTGATTTTCGACAGTTTGAAAACCGTTTGTCAATCTTGTGAAAGTAATCATGTTTGTTCAGCCGTGAGGGTTTCGGAGTATTCCTTTTAAATTTTCATAAAATTTTAACAATTTAAACCAAACACTTCCTGTTTTTAATCACCGGTTTTCTCCTTGTGTGCCAGGCTGTTCTGTTATTCATGCTGACCTTGAATTGGCCCCTGAACACCTGCACAAGCAAATGAATTTGATTAGTTTTGAACTGGAACCCAATCCATACTGGATTTAGGTTTACCAAATTCATCAACATATGACATGAACGACCTTTCACAATTTCTTTTATATTCAAACACTTTTATAAAAATTTTACCTGAAAATTTAACTTCCTTTGATTTTTTAACCGTTTGAGTAACCAATTTTTCTTTCTTTATTCTCTCTTTTGTCCTTAGATTTGAATCTGATGAATTCGTTTTACTTGACTGATCATTCTTTGGAGAGCAAAGCGATTCTTCGGAATTGTTATCTGGCTCATCGGTTGTATCCAAGGACAAAATCTTTTCTAAATACTCTCTCGCTTTCTTTCTTTTCTTTCTCAGTCTATCTTTCTGCCCTTGTGATAATTTCACTTTCTGTTCTTTAGGCTTTTCTTCAATTTTGACTGTTTTCTTCACCATTCTATGAGATTTAGCCCTCGGTCTTCTCTTTGATCTCATTGGGCAATCTCTGGCAATATGACCTCTGATTTGACATTCATAGCATCTTCTCGTCTCAAATCTCTGACTCTGGCAGTTAACAGCAATGTGTCCTTCAAAACCACATTTGTAACACACCCTGTTATCGTACCATTCTCCACTTTCAAACCAAACACTTAGATCGTAACATTGATTTGCCTTATGGTAATCATGACTGCTCCTTTTTCTATCATCATAATGATTTGTCTCTGAAGGATCTTCATTCCATCTTCTCTTGTAAGCTTGATTTGACTTTTAAGTACCATGGTCAAACCTGCACCACCTATTATCAACTTTTTGTGAGTTTTGATTTTCAAATTTTTGTGAATTTTTTTTATAGTGATTTGATGATTGAACTGATGATCTTTTCTTTTGAGCATTTTTTGAATTTTTAAAATTTTTAACATTTTGTTTTTGTTCCCCATTTTGCTTAGAAGTTGAACATTCCCCCTTTTCAACAAATTGTGGAACAGTTTCTTTAAATTTTTCTTTTAGTTTCAAAAATATATTCTTTTTATCATTTTCATCATCAGATTCATCATCACAACCTTCAATTATGACTTCATCATAATTTGTGACATCGTCACTTATTGGAGTTTTCACTAAGGGAGTTTTGTTTTTCGTGTTATCTGGTACAACCGTCTTTGTTTTGCCCTTTCCTGACGGTTTACACCCAATACCACGGTTACAAAATTCATATTCATCCTCCCCAGTTTCTTCATTTTTATTGATCGGTTTTGGAACTATATTATCAAGCATTAAGGACGAAGCAACAAAACCTTTCAATTTCTTTTCTAAATCTTCTATTTTCTTTCTTGCAATCTCAGCATCTTGTTCAAGTGGCGTGATTTTTCCAAGATGCGAGTTTATTGTATTTTGTTTTTCAAAATCATTTTTATTTAAAATTGATTTTTCATTTTCTAAAGTTTTTATTTGATTTTTCAAATCATTTTCTGATTTTATAGAATTTTTGTTTTCTAATGTCAAACTTTCCACATCTCTCAACAGTTTGACATTTTCAGATGTTGATTTTTCACAATCTGAGCACACAGGTTCAGAACTTGAAGTTTCATTTGTTGATGCACTTGATTCTTTGACTTCACCATTCTGTGACAACTTAGTTGACTCATCTTGTTTAGATTTTTCTTGGTGAGCATTGTCAACATGTTTTTTCTCAGATTGTTCATTCTTTGGAATTGACTCTGTCTTGAATGTATCTGCAGAAAAAGTTTTAATAAAATCAAGAGGATTCATATTTTCATCTATATAACAACCCCTTTTAATATCATATTTCATAACATATTTTGCTTTAAAACATATATTGATTCTTCTACTTATTTCAAGAACCACATCCAAACTTATTTTATCTAGGTTCTTTTCTATTTCTTTTATCAAATCTTTCTTTTTCATTTTAATTTCCATTTCGTGTTTTTCAAGCTTATTGACAAACTCACTTAGATAAAACTTTGAGAATCTAGAATCTCTTTTTAGTTCAATCAAAAATTCATCCCACTCTAAAGGTAAAGCTTCTGCAAATTTTGATATCTGTTCAGCACTTGACATTCTTATTTTGAACTCTTTTAAAGTATCAAGCATTATACTATACCGACTGTTTAACTCGTACAACGATTCATTTTCTTTACACAGAAAATGTTCAAATCTTTTAACCCAAGCATTCTTTTTGTCATCTTCTCTTATATCCCAACCCATACCAAACCAATCATTTATTCTTTTAAGCTTATTATTTTCCATTTCGTCAAACATTTTAACCACAATTTCTTTGTTAAATGACTTGGTTCAAAAATTGTTTTTAGCTCAAAGTCCACAAAATTTCAACTTCTTGGTATTCGTACCTTGTAAATCACCTGCAAACAGACAAAATGAAATGATTAGGATCGGGTGGTAATCCGTTCGGATTGCCACTCGATTCGTTGCACCTTAAACCTTTGAACAAATAAAATTCTTTGAATCGGATTGTGACCCGATCGGGTGGGTCAACAAAGTCAAATATGTAATGAATCGGATTGTGACTCGATCGAGTGGGTCAAAAAAGTCAACTTTCAATGAATAGAGTGGTAATCCGATCGGGTGACTATGTGGCCCGATCGAGTGACATATTCAAACAATTCAATGTAATAAGAATTTCTAATAAAGCACATGCAATCTGTCAGAAATTTAATGACTTCAAATGTGATCACATGGAGTATTAAATGAACCGCTTCAAATGTCAGAACTTCACATGATGTTGACAGTTAATAACAGAAATGATATTGAGACAAATAAAGCTTTGAACTTTGAATCGGATTGTCACCCGATCGGGTGGTGATCCGATCGGGTAGGTCAATAAAAGTCAAACTTTAAAATTCAATGTAATGAATCGGGTGGTATTCCGAACGAGTTATCACTCAATTGATGGCACTACATTACAAACAACGTGCAAGGGATCGGACGGTGATCCGATCGGGTAGCTAGTTGACTTTTTGACCTAAACAATGAACTTTGATTTTTAATATAATCTCACATGCAAACTGTTATTATGTGGCCGACAACAACAATTGAAAATATCATTCTATTGGGCCGCAAACTGCGATTAACTATCTTGGGCAAAACAACTATAAATGATCTGACACTGTATTGAAAATCAAACTAATATCACATGCCAAATGACTAACAAATCAGTATATGGCCGAAAATCCAACTTTTATCACATGCAATATATGGATATATTTAATCAAAGGCCGTCAAAATTGATATTAAACAATTTCTGATTAGACCTTTAATATGAATCTATTTTTTCTTGTGCAACACGTGACTACTGTTGTTTGTTATTAATGAGGCTGAGAAATGTTGACTACATAATTGACTTTAATGAAATGAGTGAGGTAGGATGACTCGGATTACCGCCCGATCGGGTGGTAATCCGATCGGGTGACAGTCAACAAAGTCAACATCTACTAATTAGCAATGGAACGAGTGGTGAGATATGTTGAATCGGATTACCGCCCGATCAGGTGGTAATCCGATCGGGTGACATCAGATAGAACAACATCAACAGTTAACATTTTTCAACCAACTTCGAACCAAATATCTTAGATTTCCCCCAAACTACTTCGAATTAAAATCTGAAATTTGTAGGCTTATAGATAAATGATTTTCGCATATAACATCCAAAAATCAGCCGATTTTAACCGTAAAAGCCATGTTAATTTTGCATTTTTCGGACAGAAAGTGTAGAAGATAGAAAAATGATGAAATTTGACAAATCTGGATGAAATTTGGATCTGAATCTGATGAAATCCTGTACGAATCTGTGTGATAGATCTATGCAATCGAGCTCCTGCTCTGATACCACTTGTTAGGACCGGTTTTCGACTCCGTAACGATTGCGAACCGAACGTGTGACGTGCGGAATCCGTACACGAACGTGACCGAACACAAGATCGTACAATAAACGTGATTCTTATTGATCAATATGACGATTACAAAGCGCCGTGAATCACCTTCGAGGACTTTCTCTCTCTAGACTTTCTCTCTCTAAGCACCAAAATGGCAAAAGTCTCAAAAGTTCTAAATCCTAACCATAAGACTTTTATTTATAGGCACAAGGTATAAGGATTTCTCCTTATTTACAAGATTGCCACCTTGCCCATTTTATCTAAATATTACAATAAAAGCTCTAGATTTCTTCAGTGCCTTGCTACGATTCTGATTGACGAAGACGATAGACATACTGCACTAACATCCACAAGCCTATTTAGGGTGTATTATATTAGTTACAAGTCCTACGGACACTAATATGCTAGATTCTAGTGTCGCGGACATTTTATTTTGGTTATAGATCGGCGCGGAACGGACAAAGTGTAGTTATGGGCGTTTACCGGAAAGTTAATGTGTTTTAGTGTTTAGTGTCCCTAATTAGGGATTTTTATTTGTATTTCATCTATAAAGTGCGTTCATGCCCTTCATCGCTCGTTCAGACAGTTTTCGGAACTTGCTGGCATGAATAGTGTGTTCAGGTGAATAGTGTTTTCAGCATTTTGCCAACATATTAGGGCATGGTTTGCAATTTTATCGCGACATGGCGATTGTATTAATATTGTTCGATATATATAACCATGTCATATGATTGCTAGACTTTATACGACCTAATCATGCAATAATTTAAATCATAATGAACATAATTAAACGTTAAATCAAGTGTTTAAGTTGTATGGAATTGCCATTATTTTTGCCGGTTGTCACATAATTGGCGGCATTGTATTACGTAATGATATATTAGTAAGGATGATGTTAAGACCATGTTAAACTAATAAATCTTGAATGATGTTGTCGGTTGTAGAACCATAAGAATACTAGTATATGTGGAGTTGCATATAAATGACTAGGTGTGTATGAGTGTATGTAACTAGTTGATTACATGGTTGCATGTATTTTACTACATGGGTATGAAATGTTTATAGTGCCATTAGTATGATCGACTACATCGATTTAAACATATGTTCCTAAGTTGGAAGTTTGTATACTTAACCATTGACTTTATGAAAAGTCAACGAGTATGAGAATAACATTATTAGAATTCCTAATACGATTGTAAGACTAAGAGGATCGAGCGATGCATGATGGGTCATTATATGTTATACTTGATGGTATGATAAATTGCATAAATTTGGAATGTTGCATTGTTAAGTCTACGCCTTGTGCTTGTTAGGATTGATTATTGAAAGTCAAATGAAAGGTATGAATTAGTTATGATTTGGTAATATGTAATATCATGTATGTTAACAAGAATGTAAATATGGTGACATGTAAGGATAAGCATCATGTCAAGGACGCAAGCACGAAAGGCTAACGGGTCAAGAGGAGGCGAGGAAGCGATCACGAATACGGATGCTTAAGGTAAGTGATTTCCGAACTAAATATATTATTATGTAATGAGTTTTGATTGCAAAAGGGATGAGAATCATGAAAGGATGGGTAAGTAATGGTAGAAAGAAAGTAAGTAGGGTCGTATTAGGTAATATGTGGAATAGTTATGAATAAAAACTCTCGTTAAGTTCAAACGGGTCAAAACGTAGAAAGTATGTGTCGAATGTGGAATTTGGATGTTATGGTATGATAACCATGTAAGAATGTTTAGGTAATCATAGTACTAAGGTGAATATTATTGTAGCGGGCCATAAGTAGTTAACTATGTCGGAAATAACTTGGTAAAATCAAATGGGTCAAAATCAAGAATGTATGATAAAAGTATAGATTTGATTATGGAGACATGGGGTTACGTGTTAGAATGATTTGAGGGCTTGGAATAATGTTTTTTTACGATTTGGGAAGTTCGGGTTGCGCGAACGAGGGTCGAAATGTCGAAAAGAATGAAATCCGACGTCGGTGCTGCAGGGGGCAGCGTCGCCGACGCTGGGCAGCAGTTGGTCGACGCCCTAAGTTTTTGTCTACGCGCCAGCCGACGCCAGCTGTAACACCTCGAAATTTCACGTCCTATAATGTATTGACACGTGTAATAAACCCTAATGAAGTCAGACATTGAATTCAAGGGACTAATTTTTTGAAAAATCGAAAAACTTAATTATAAAAGAACTGGAGGTATTAACATACCTAAAATAAGCTTCTAAATAACCTTCTATGGTTTTATATTCACAAATGAGCCACTTGTTGATCAAGTGTAACCGTTTGTGTAATTAATTGAAAGTTTGCGCAATAAAGGGGTTACATGCGTCAACATGTTAATTCTTACCTCTGAGTGACCTTTTAACACACCGAGAGCCTCATGATAGTTGATTATACTCTCGGGAATGCCAATCATTGTCCATCCAAGGTTTCTATACCTGCAGGTAAAGCTACGCGCTACTTTGCAAGTTAGAGGGACTAAAAGTGTCAATATGTTTAAGTTATACCTCTGAATGACCTTTTATCGAACCCGAAGCATTATGATGTTTAAACATACCCCATTTATCCTTAATATAGCTTAGATATAGGCTTAGAGGTGTTTGGTGCGCGAAAATAAGCTTTTAAGTCACGCAGGGACTAAAAGTGTCAAAAAGCGCACAAGTTTGCGTTTACGCGCATATCTTACATTCTGAATATCCCCGGACACCCAAAAATTTATGTAAGCACTAAAATATTTTATTTTAGTGTTTGGCATAAGAAAAATCCATTCGTCGCGCAATTTGGATCGTTTTTCGCGCTTATGCGCATTCAGTCGTAATTAACCGAACATCGCGATCGTACGACCAAACGAACGTTGGTGACCGACCGGATAATATTTAACTCCCACAAATATTCTGTTCTGATTAAAATCTTATTTTAATCAGGTCTGTGTTGAAAAATAAATTAAAACGCCTAAAAACGTTATTTTTCAAAGTTTAAGCGCGTACCGTGTGTTTCTGCGCAACACAGTGCTTCTACTGCAAAACGCAGACAACGCAGCCAGTCCTGGCAACTGAAATTTATTTCAGTAATATCTTGGCGAGTTTATTTTTATAGAGTAATAAAAATAATTTAGAACGCCATAAACCGGTATTTAAACGCTAGATAAAATACCCGGTACCCAGTTAAATACCCGTTTTAGCCATATGCCAGGAATATGCTAAGGTATATGCTAAGGAATATGCCAAGAATATGCTTGGAATATGCTAGGAATATGCTAGGAATATGCTTGGAATATGCAAGGAATATGCTAGGAATATGCTTGAAATATGCTAGGAACATGCTTGGAATATGCTAGGAATATGCTTAGAATATGCTAGGAATATTCTATATGGAAGATTCTATAAATACCCATCAAGTTCACTTGCAAAACCCACAAATCTGATCTAAGAATGCTCTAAGTTGAAGCCTTTGCTTCATACCTGAGTTACTTGGATCAAGATTAGCTTTCGGGGACCCTTTGTAAGTGTTCCTTCGTTCTTTTATTCGTTTTAGCGTTAAAGTCAAACTTTGTTTGACTTTTTGCATTGACCAGTTTATGGTCAATGCGAAGTTCGTTTGAACTTCATAACGTGAGCGTGATCACGATGGTTATAGTCCCTAGTGACTATACCTACTGATTACCACGTTATCTAGGCTCAGTGATGAGTCGTAGTTTCGGCCAAAATGCGTATTCTTGCGTATTTTGTAACCAAACTACTCTTAGGTATCAAAACCGTTTGTTTTGATACCAAACCTATTTTCTAAACTTAGTTAAGCATGTTTTAACATGCTTAGCTCGTCACTTTTAGTTTAGTGCTTATATAGGGTCATAAGGTAAGCGATCTAAACAATCGCTTATACTTTCGAACCCGACCCGTTTAGTCGATCATTAGGATCCGACCAAACACATTAGGTGACCATAGTATATAGGGAATAACCTTCCGAGGTTATACCTTATGGTCACGACGTTTAGTTAGTTGTATGATAGGTAGTATATATGCCTTAGGTAAATGACCAAAATACCCCTTTGGGGCTTATATTGAGATTAAACTCGTTTTGGCCATAATGGAAGGTATCCTACTGATATGACAACATATTTAAGGCATATTAACTTAGGAAACCTGTATATGACTCTTATGGTTACTCGTTACGCGCTTGTCGCGTTCGGATCGGCTTATGTGACTAGTTTGCATAAATTAGCCGAAACGGGTCAAACCATAGCTTTTTGGTCCCAAAATCCAGAATGCGTTTAAGTTACCCATATTAAACAAGCATACAAGCTTTTCGGGTCAAAAACCACACTCTAAACCGGTCTTCGCCTTATCATGCGTTTGAACCGTATCTTCCTCTTTAAAACTAACCGGTCTAAGCAAAGGCTTAATTAAAGACCCGTTAGAAATCTAATAGGTTATTAAAAACCTTCATTCCAGATTAAGAGCCCCAGTAAAAGTACTTGTGCTTGCTGAATTGATATACGGCTGGGATTGAATTTATATTTAGCTCAGGTAAATACTCTTAACTTATTTTCCCTATACGGGCTTGGGATACGGTATTATAATAATACCGCTTGGTCGGGTATTGAATGTTTAGTCGTATTTTGATTAAATTATTGAGGTAACCCGCTTTAATCTGTATTGTTTGAAATAAAAGCCTTTAGGGGTTAATGACCATGTCCCGGATATCCTTGAAAATCATTGTATTATAAAATGGCCACGCCTTAAGCACGGGCTGTAGGCATACACTGAAAGTTGCTTAAAGGGAAACGGTATCTCACTCTCTTGTGGGCTTATACTTGTGGCGTGTCTGTTAATCTTGACTCGGTTTCTACATCGGGCCCTGAACGTACAACGAACATGTAAATCTGTATACAAGATTATAAATATAATTGTCCCAAGTTATAAAAGATTAATTTTGCCTTGTGCATTTTAATCAAAGTGTCAAAAATTTTTGTGCCTGGTGCATCTAAACCAATTTTCTTAAACTCTTTTTAAATGAGTCGGTTGAGTGTATTACCAGTGAAAACTGACGTATTTTCCAAAAAGGTTAAGTGACAGGTACTGAACGTAATTGGTTGGAAGCTCAGGGCGCTAATAAGGAATCTTGCAAGTTCTAGGCATCTAAAGTCTGTTGAACAATGTTTATGTTTTAAGATCCGCCTGTGGATCCTTTACTTTCTGTTGTAATACTTTGATGTTACGTTATATTCGGATTGTAATATATTTATCTTTTGCTTCCGCTGTGCATTTATATATTGTGTTGTTTGACTATGATGATATCAACTACGTCACGATACTCCCCTACCGGGCCCACCGGTCAAACGTGGAAATATCGGGGTGTGACAGGTTGGTATCAGAGCCAACACTGAGTGAATTAAACGCTAGCCTCTTGTGTTTAATCTCAGTTACACAGTTGCACATTCTTGAGTCTAGACAAGAACATAGGACAAATCCTAATTCGTTTTATTTTGTCCTTATTTGGTTCCTTTGTTATTTTCTGATTAGCCCTTGCATGGGCAAGTCGTTTTCTGCTAGAAGTCCCGTTTAGGGCAACCATATACTTGTTTAAATTTAATGGAACGATTACATTTAAGATATCATTCCTATATTATAAGATCTACCATTATAATAAAATGGCAAAAATTTAAAGAGGACAAGACCTAGCCATATGTCACCTTAAGACAGGGCAAAGATGGTAGTTCCACAATTAGATTCAGATCCTTGTTAACATTTCAATTTAGGATTGTTCTGCGTTAAATATTAAAGGAGTCTTAAAGGTAAAACCTAGCCTAAATGTCATTGTAGACATGGCAAGACGGTAAAACTTATCTAAAGGATTCCAATCCCTATTAACATCTGTCAGTATGTTAACATTTTTGGCAAACTGTGAATCGTTAAAGTCACACATGCCATCTTTAAAAAGGGGGTTAATCTAAATTCCCTTATTTGAAATAATCATCCCTTAAGGATGAAGTGCCTACGGGCTATAATTAAACGTCCTCTGAGACTAAAGACAGTAGTAGTCTTTGACTCTCTGTCCAGAAAAGGTAATGAAATATGTTCGAACCGTAATGCCTCGATTCTCTGAAATCATGGCTTGTAAATTTAAAACTGTCCTTGTGACTAGGCATTTACGCCACCTTAATATCCTTAATGTTTTATAACTAGGATAAATTTTAATGAAAATGCTGATTAAATATAACAAACAAATTAACCAATATGGTTTATATTACCATGGTTGATGAATCGTCAAAAATGATGATTCCATAATAACCTCTGAATGAATTATCGTCAATATTTATGTAGCCATCAAACTACATTGCTGGATCGGATGAGGTCAACAGCCACCTGAGGGAAAATAATGATGCTACCAGAGTTAATATAACTGGTGCGGAACTGCAGGCATTAATAGATGATGCCGTTACACGAGCTCTCGACAGACAGTATGATGAATCTAGTGGTACACACTCTAAGACTCTATCTGTGGCTCGTAGTAAGCCCCCTCCTAAATCACATGATTCAAAGGAGGACGATGTTCATAACTCGTCAAATCAGAGGAGTGTTCCGTCTGGACAGGTTGTGCTTAATCAAGAGCCACATGTTAAACCCTGTTCGTATAAATATTTCGTCTCCTACAAGCCCAGAGACTTCACAGGAGAAAAGGGAGCCATCGACTGCATGACGTGGCTCGAAGAGATGGATACTGTTGTGGATATTAGCGGATGTGCAGAGCAAGACATTGTGAAGTTTGTTTCACAATCTTTTAAAGGAGAAGCTCTAGCTTGGTGGAGGTCACTGATCCAAGCTACAGGGAAGATCCCTTTATACAACATGACTTGGGAGCAGTTCGTTGCTCTTATCAAAGAAAATTACTGTCCTCAACATGAAGTTGAGAAAATAGAGACTGAATTCTTGACATTAGTCATGGAGAACTTAGATTGCCAAGCATACCTTACGAATTTCAATACCATGTCTCGATTGGTTCCATACTTGATCACACCGGAACCAAAGCGAATTGCTCGCTTTATTGGGGGTCTAGCCCCAGAAATAAAGGCCAGTGTGAAAGCATCGAGACCTACTACATTCAGGTCGGCGGCAGATCTGTCGCTATCTCTCACACTCGATGTGATCAGGAACAAGGCTGCCAAAGCCTCTGAAGATGGAAAGCGTAAAAGGGAGGATGATAAATCTCATCGCTCCGATAGGAAGGCAAAGAGGGACTCTGAGGATAAGAAGAGTTCCGGGTTTAAGGAAGACAGCCAGCAGTATGGTGAGAAGACCAGTTGCAAAACCTGTCGGAAATACCACCTGGGGAAATGCATATTTGAATCTTAGCCTCTACCTTGTGGGATTTGCAAGTCTAAGGAACATAAAACCTTGGATTGCAAGAAGTTGAAAGACACAACCTGTTATGGTTGCAACGAGAAGGGGCATATCAGGACCAACTGCCCTAGGAATCAGAAAAAGCCCGAAGAGGCCAAGAAAACAAACGCATGAGTCTTCCAGATGAACGCCCAGGAGATGGTGCCGAATGATAACTATATAGCAGGTACCTTTCCTTGTCAAGCAGTTTATGCAGAAATTATTTGATGCTGGCACATATGATTCTATAATGAGCGATAAATGTTGAGAACTGTTGTCTCCACCTGATTAGGACTCCGGTCATTTAATGCGAGGTAGAAATTGGCCGATGATATTATAGAAAATGCTCCAACAAATCCTAGATTGATATTTTATATCTATTAGGAATCACTCTTTTCTGATATCCCAATGTCAAGCTTTCAAGCTATCCAAAATCATCAATATGATCAAGACAGATGTGACAATTGATCCCCTGTCAACAAGGTGATGGACTAGGTCCAAACCTTAAATGCCATTAATGGTCTTCTATGGCCTAAGCTAAGTAAAATTGATATATATATACATATCTACAGGACATTCATAGAGAATGTTCATACTATATTAGCCCGTATGGTATAACGATACCATGGTTAGGGTATTAGGTCATCAGGATGATGAATAGCGGTTGTTGAATTGCAACTAAGAAATTGTTTTATTGGTGTTAGGAACCAATATCGAGTATGGCAAACTCAGATAAGACAGTCGTTGATCGTATTATGGATGATGCGGCCGATGTCAATGATGATACAATTGTGAACCTTAGAATTTCCAAAGATATCCTTCAAACTATGATAGACGCAGCTGTTGGAAAAGCTGTGAAGAAGGCTGTGAAAAAGATCAAGGAACCCCATGCTACTCGCTCCAAATTTTATCTAGGACCACATTTCCTTACTCATAAGGGGGATCTTGTTCATGCCTCAAATGCAAAAGGGGAGCTAAAAAGAAAAAGGGAGGAAGATAACTCCCAGAGCTCTAAGAAGAAGAACAAACAAAAGTCCAACGAAAAACCTGTATACAAGACATGCAAGAAGCGCCATTATGGGAAGTGCAGGTTCGAATCAAAATCCCAGTCGCAACCTAGGGCTTGTGGGATCTGCAAATCTAGCGAGCATAAAACATTGGAATGCCAGGAAATAGGAGATGCGACTTGTTACAACTGTAACGAGAAAGGGCATATCAAATCAAATTGCCTAAAATATGCTAAAAAGCTTAAAGGAGGTAAGAAGACCAACGCTAAGGTCTCGCAGATGGATGCAAAAGAGGTCACACAAGATGACAATATTATAACTGGTACGTCCTCATCCATGATGTATATGCAAGGGTATTGTTTGTGTCAGGTGCAGATAATTCATTAAATTTTGTTAGTACTTAAATCTGCCTGTTAGAACCCTAAGCACAAAAATATGAAGTAGATTGGAACGCAAAGAGTTCTGCTTTGATTCGGGTACCAATCAATCCTTCATAAATTGAAAGTATTGTAGACTCTTAAAAATCTACCATAAGAACCCTAGATATTAAGTGTAAGGTAAAGCTTACAAGTAGAAAATCATAGGAACCGTTCTTCTATTCCTGTCAGAAATCGTCAGTCATATAATTCGAGTACCCCTCTCCAGATGAAGTACGTCAGAATATGAAATTGATATCTCTTGATCTCCAACGATTACGAATACCAGATGGTATGACAAAAGCGCCATATGAGGATTGGTGTATCTTAATATGTTCCATAGATTGCTTCCATGCCTGATCAGTATGGGGGTTTAATGCATGAAACCACAAAGATATTCCAATGGTTATACGGTATTAAAGTCAACTAATGGTATTCAAAGATGATATCCAGAATGGAATTTTTCGAAGTAAGCGTCTTTGGTTAAATCTGGGGACTCGTAACGTAAATATGCCACTTATCTAGGCAAATATGAATGAACTGGAGCCCGAGATCTGGAAAATCTCTGAAATCTCCGTGCGTCTTGTTTATCTTCTGCAAAGATTACCCTGTTTACCTCCTAGAGGCAAGTAGAGTTAGGAATTTATATTCCATTTAAGGCTGTAATAATATGAAATCTCCAAAACGGCTAGTACCATCATTGGAGGAATCGAAACCCTGATTTAAGTAAGTTTTAAAATAGAAGATTCATATAGCCTAACTCAATATCCTGAGAATTGCATGTAACTGATTAGGAAAGACGGTTCATTTGCTTATGCATTAATTACCGCAACCCTATTTAGGCAACGATTAAGAATTTGCCATCAGCTGCCCAGGTTCGTCGATTTATTCGACTAACGACAAGGATTAGCTATTCCTTAAAAAAAGTAACTAGACAGTGGTTGGAATAACCATCTCACCTTAAGATAAGCTTTTCTATAATAATTGATATATAAACATCAAGACTGCTCCTTTGGAGACCTTGTATAGATGGCATGCTAAACATCTATTGTTAGGACAATAGATTGGTAAGTTAAAATATCAAGATCTGAAAGTTGCATTGGAAAACAACAAATAAGATCATTCGAATTCGTAATCATCTATAAGTTGCCAGCATTCGGCAGAAAAATCAAGAATTAATGAAAGTAGCAACCCTCCTAAATTCTTGTTAAGGGATAAGGGTCAACAAAAGATATCACCAAGAAGGGTGTGCCAATTTGTTAAATTATCGGGCTAGTTAAGCTCTGAGTATATAGAATCATTCGAAGGAAATCGAATGTATCAAGATCAAGTAGCTCATAAGCTAAAACTTATTTAAGGAGCTTAGCGGAGCTCGCAATACATTGCACACTAGTGGCTGAAGGATGTGTTTCGCCAATAAGTCAAGAAGCACTATCACATAATGATATGCAGATTTATGACGTGATGAGAATCCTGTATCGATTGAGAATCGACAGGATTAGAAGCTCCAGAAGGATACATGTACCTAATATAGGAGTCACTTTGGGAGCTTGGAAAGACTCCAGATATGTTATAGAAGTTAAGTCCATTATGCGACAAAAAGTACTTCCAGCATTTTAGCAAATCTCGAGGTCGAGATTTCTTTTAAGGGGGTGAGGATGTAACACCTCGAAATTTCACGTCCTATAATGTATTGACACGTGTAATAAACCCTAATGAAGTCAGACATTGAATTCAAGGGACTAATTTTTTGAAAAATCGAAAAACTTAATTATAAAAGAACTGGAGGTATTAACATACCTAAAATAAGTTTCTAAATAACCTTCTATGGTTTTATATTCACAAATGAGCCACTTGTTGATCAAGTGTAACCGTTTGTGTAATTAGTTGAAAGTTTGCGCAATAAAGGGGTTACAGGCGTCAACATGTTAATTCTTGCCTCTGAGTGACCTTTTAACACACCGAGAGCCTCATGATAGTTGATTATACTCTCGGGAATGCCAATCATTGGCCATCCAAGGTTTCTATACCTGCAGGTAAAGCTACGCGCAACTTTGCAAGTTAGAGGGACTAAAAGTGTCAATATGTTTAAGTTATACCTCTGAATGACCTTTTATCAAACCCGAAGCATTATGATGTTTAATAATACTTTCAAAAATGCCTAATACGGATTAGATGAGGCTTCAATGCTATTAAATGATGATTTACGCAAGTTTGCGCATTAGAGGGACCTAAAGCGTCAAACTGCTAAAGTACACCGATTCGTATGTTATCAGACCTTCCGGAATATGACCATGAGATAAACATACCCCATTTATCCTTAATATAGCTTAGATATAGGCTTAGAGGTGTTTGGTGCGCGAAAATAAGCTTTTAAGTCACGTAGGGACTAAAAGTGTCAAAAAGCGCACAAGTTTGCGTTTACGCGCATATCTTACATTCTGAATATCCCCGGACACCCAAAAATTTATGTAAGCACTAAAATATTTTATTTTAGTGTTTGGCATAAGAAAAATCCATTCGTCGCGCAATTTGGATCGTTTTTCGCGCTTATGCGCATTCAGTCGTAATTAACCGAACATCGCGATCGTACGACCAAACGAACGTTGGTGACCGACCGGATAATATTTAAATCCCACAAATATTTTGTTCTGATTAAAATCTTATTTTAATCAGGTCCGTGTTGAAAAATAAATTAAAACGCCTAAAAACGTTATTTTTCAAAGTTTAAGCGCGTACCGTGTGTATCTGCGCAACACGGTGCTTCTACTGCAAAACGCAGACAACGCAGCCAGTCCTGGAAACTGAAATTTATTTCAGTAATATCTTGGCGAGTTTATTTTTATAGAGTAATAAAAATAATTTAGAACGCCATAAACCGGGATTTAAACGCTAGATAAAATACCCGGTACCCAGTTAAATACCCGTTTTAGCCATATGCCAGGAATATGCTAAGGTATATGCTAAGGAATATGCCAAGAATATGCTTGGAATATGCTAGGAATATGCTAGGAATATGCTTGGAATATGCTAGGAATATGCTAGGAATATGCTTGGAATATGCTAGGAATATGCTTGGAATATGCTAGGAATATTCTATATGGAAGATTCTATAAATACCCATCAAGTTCACTTGCAAAACCCACAAATCTGATCTATGAATGCTCTAAGTTGAAGCCTTTGCTTCATACCTGAGTTACTTGGATCAAGATTAGCTTTCGGGGACCCTTTTTGTAAGTGTTCCTTCTTTCTTTTATTCGTTTTAGCGTTAAAGTCAAACTTTGTTTGACTTTCTGCATTGACCAGTTTATGGTCAATGCGAAGCTCATTTGAACTTCATAACGTGAGCATGATCACGATGGTTATAGTCCCTAGTGACTATACCTACTGATTACCACATTATCTAGGCTCAGTGACGAGTCGTAGTTTCGGCCAAAATGCGTATTCTTGCGTATTTTGTAACCAAACTACTCTTAGGTATCAAAACCGTTTGTTTTGATACCAAACCTATTTTCTAAAATTAGTTAAGCATGTTTTAACATGCTTAGCTCGTCACTTTTAGTTTAGTGCTTATATAGGGTCGTAAGGTAAGCGATCTAAACAATCGCTTATACTTTCGAACCCGACCCGTTTAGTCGATCATTAGGATCCGACCAAACACATTAGGTGACCATAGTATATAGGGAATAACCTTCCGAGGTTATACCTTATGGTCACGACGTTTAGTTAGTTGTATGACAGGTAGTATATTTGCCTTAGGTAAATGACCAAAATACCCCTCCGGGGCTTATATTGAGTTTAAACTCGTTTTGGCCATAATGGAAGGTATCCTACTGATATCACAACATATTTAAGGCATATTAACTTAGGAAACCTGTATATGACTCTTATGGTTACTCGTTACGCGCTTGTCGCGTTCGGATCGGCTTATGTGACTAGTTTGCATAAATTAGCCGAAACGGGTCAAATCATATCTTTTTGGTCCCAAAATCCAGAATGTGTTTAAGTTACCCATATTAAACAAGCATACAAGCTTTTCGGGTCAAAAACCACACTCTAAACCGGTCTTCGCCTTATCATGCGTTTGAACCGTATCTTCCTCTTTAAAACTAACCGGTCTAAGCAAAGGCTTAATTAAAGACCCGTTAGAAATCTAATAGGTTATTAAAAACCTTCATTCCAGATTAAGAGCCCTAGTAGAAGTACTTGTGCTTGCTGAATTGATACACGGCTGGGATTGAATTTATATTTAGCTCAGGTAAATACTCTTAACTTATTTTCCCTATACGGGCGTGGGATACGGTATTATAATAATACCGCTTGGTCGGGTATTGAATGTTTAGTCGTATTTTGATTAAATTATTGAGGTAACCCGCTTTAATCTGTATTGTTTGAAATAAAAGCCTTTAGGGGTTAATGACCATGTCCCGGATATCCTTGACATCATTGTATTATAAAATGGCCACGCCTTAAGCACGGGGTGTAGGCATACACTGAAAGTTGCTTAAAGGGAAACGGTATCTCACTCTCTTGTGGGCTTATACTTGTGGCGTGTCTGTTAATCTTGACTCGGTTTCTACATCGGGCCCTGAACGTACAACGAACATGTAAATCTGTATACAAGATTATAAATATAATTGTCCCAAGTTATAAAAGATTAATTTTGCCTTGTGCATTTTAATCAAAGTGTCAAAATGTTTTGTGCCTGGTGCATCTAAACCAATTTTCTTAAACTCTTTTCAAATGAGTCGGTTGAGTGTATTTACCAGTGAAAAACTGACGTATTTTCCAAAAAGGTTAAGTGACAGGTACTGAACATAATTGGCTGGAAGCTCAGGGCGCTAATAAGGAATCTTGCAAGTTCTAGGCGTCTAAAGTCTGTTGAACAATGTTTATGTTTTAAGATCCGCCTGTGGATCCTTTACTTTCCGTTGTAATACTTTGATGTTACGTTATATTCGGATTGTAATATATTTATCTTTTGCTTCCGCTGTGCATTTATATATTGTGTTGTTTGACTATGATGATATCAACTACGTCACGATACTCCCCTACCGGGCCCACCGGTCAAACGTGGAAATATCGGGGTGTGACACCAGCAGCCCCGTTTCTTCGTTTTATCTTCAATTTTGGACTCCGTAGACCCATTCCCAAGCCCCGTTAAACTTCCATAATTTACCCCAACCTTACCATAAAGTTTTGTGAGGTACGGGTGACTATAGAACTCATCTTTAAGTTCCCGAAATGTACCCCAAACTCATTAAAGAGTGTTTATAAGGTATGTGTAAGAATAGGGCGTGTATGCAAGTATGTGTGGGAACGAAATAAATATGTAGGAATGTATGAATAGATTGATTGTATGTTAGTAGATGGAACCCATTAGTAAACACGAATAGAAATGAGTATACGTGTAGGTTGGTATGTACGAGACTTATATGTATAGTAGTTTGTGACTAAGAATTGTTAGTATGAATATGTGAGAATATAAGTTGTGTGTAAGAACTTGGATAAAGGGGTAGGTGTATGAAGTAGAATTTATCGTACTTGAAAGAGTTGGTTTAGATAATAGTATGCATGTTATTGAACAATATGTATTCGAATGAGTGAGACTTGTATGTATGTATGTATGTATGTATGTATTTATGTATGTATGTATGTATGTATGTATGTATGTATGTATGTATGTATGTATGTATGTATGTATGTATGTATGTATGGTGTAGATATATATGAGTATTAACGATGCTAACTGGGTTGCCTTTGAGAATGAAATGAAATGCAGGTACATTATTGTTGACTCATTGAAGGTTAAACATCGAGATGAAATGCTTGAATTCAGAAAGATAACCAAATGGAATGTATATGAGGATAAAATGTGACTTGATCCTATAATTATGAATCTTAGATTATATATAATGTCACCAAGTACTAATGATGTGAATGTATGTGGTGAAGGCAGGTTGTACAGAATCACGGATCATCATCACGAGGTGTAAGCGATCAAAGATCGAGTCATAAGATAGATTGTACGGGAATGTGTGATTATGTAATTTAGTAAACATAACTTATGTTTTATTTCATAAATGAGAAGGAAGAATGCATTTATTGTAAAAAAGTTATTTTAAAATGGAATTTCAAGTATGTCAAGACGTTTTTAAAGAAAGAAATTTTAAGGCTTGTATTTTCGTTGCGTCTTTATGGTTAAAACATTTTTGGGTCTTACAGCAAAACACATGGACATAGAGAAGAAGAATGTATAAGAAAAACTAAAACTAATGTTTGTTTCCACTACGGAGAGACCTGCCACATCCGTCCATACTGTCTGAAGCAAGCAACAGTAACAGACAACAAGGCAAAGGCAACCGAAGGAGCTATGAAGAACGCACAAGCTTTTGTACTAACCGCACAAGAAGCATCAATGATTCTCGATGTGATCACCGGTACATTTCTCGTTCAAGACATCTATGCTAAAGTATTATTTGACTTTGGTGTAAACCAAAGTTCTATAAATACTGCATTATGCCACTTACTCAATCGACCATTAACTAAGCTTAGCCAAGCCAGTACGGTAGAGACGGCGGAAGGAAACTCTATCAATATACTCGAAGTACTTCAGAAAGGAAAGATAGAATTATTAGGACATCAGTTCACAGCCAACCTACTACCAATGAATCTAGCCGGATTCGATATAGTATTAGGAATGGATTGGCTAGTGGCCAACCATGCGCGAATCTTATGTGATCAAAATTCTATTGAAATTCATACGCCAACAGGAAAAAGGATCACAATCCAGGGAGACAAGCCGACGAAACCAACAATTCATCTATGTGATGAAAACCGCAAGTTACGCACGAAAATGAGGAATGGTGTATATGGTCTCTATGATCATTAGTACTAAAGGAAGAGAATTGAAAGAAATTCCAGTAGTATCAGATTATCCTGATGTTTTCCCAGAAGATTTATCTGGACTGCCACCTGATCGTGAGGTTGAATTCATAATTCACCTAATCCCATGGACTACAGCAATTGCTAAAGCACCCTCTCGTCTAGCACCAACGGAAATGTGGGAACTGAAAAACAACTAGACGAATTGTTAGAGAAAGGTTTCATACAACCTAGCTCATCGTCTTGGAAGCGCCCGTGTTATTCGTCAAGATGGATGGATTTAGAAAAAAAAAAAGATCCCTTCTGACTTTCCTTTCCTTCAAACTTTGAAACACACCATTAGATTATTTTTCTTTCCCTCTCTTTTCTCCCCTTAAATCCTTTCCCTTCATTTTTCCCTTCTTTTCTCCTCTTAATTCATATTTCTCTTCTCTTCTTTTGTTTATTAATTTCAGAAACACATCGTAAGAAAAACATAAGAAATCAACATGTTCTCCCAAGTTCAGCTCTTTAAGTTGGATAAATTTGGACCAATGGCGGATCTACCCATAGTCATGGGTGGGCAGGAGCACCCCTTGAAAAAAAAAATTAGTGTATATTTTAGGCAAAAACACCCAACCACACCCCTTGAAAATATGGTTGAACGCTTCATCCGTACCCCTTAGCAAATAATTCATGGGTCCGTCACTGTTTTGGACCTAACCAAAAGCTCACTCCAAAACTTAAACCTTTTGAATCTGGGTCCCTATGGTTTCAATTTTGTTGTCATTTTCCTACAAAAACAAAAACTGGTTAGATTTTTCAGTTAACATCCAGCTTTTTTGTCTTTTTCCTTTATTTTAATGAAAGGCAAAATGGTCATATTTTTTTTAATTTGTTATAATAAAACATTAAAAGACCATTTTGCCCTTTATTAAAAGGGAGGAAAAAGAAAAAAAAAAGTTGGATGTTAACACAAAAATCTAACGAGATTTTTATTTTGGATGAAAATGGCAACAAAATTGAAACTACAAAGACCTAGATTCAAAAGGTTTGAGTTTTGGACTAAAGTGGCAAAAGTGACCAAACCTCAGGGACTATTTTGGCAATTTACTCTTTTTTAAGATGATGTTTTTTTTAAGGTTCGAACCCTTGACTTTCAAGTTGAGCTCCTATTATTTTCGAAAGGAGTAAACTTCCGTTTTGCTTTCTGTGGTTTGGTCGTTTTAACGGTTTTGCCCAAATCCTTTAAAAATAGCCATTTTACTCCCTGATCTATGAAGCTTATCTCTATTTCACTCCCCGCCCCTAACGCCATCCAAAATGTTTGTTAAAAATAAGGGCACTTTGGTAATTTTACATATAATGATAAGGGTGTTCTAGTAACTTTACAAAAAGAATTTAATTATTTATAACTATAATCATTAAAAAAACATTCCTCACTTCATCACCCTCCTCTCACTCTATATCTCTCTCTTTCTCCCTTTTGTAACAATCACCAGTACCATCGGATACCACTACCACCACCTCACCATAATCAAACTGACCCTTATCCGAGGTCGAGTCCGTGCAACTGGAAACTAAATCATAATCAAACTGACCACTATTAATTTATTTCATCTTCAAACTTTAACAAGGTGCCAACAATATCAGTCTATGAGAAAATTAAAACATTCCTAAAGCATTTTTTTGCTTTCTTATTAACATGTAACACGTACAGTTGTTGCGTCATTCAACATTAGTTTCAGATCTCCCTGCAAACCTGCCCCTTATTCGAGGTCGAGTCCTTGCAAATTCGACTGCTGTTGTTGCGTCATCACCTACCTCCTTCGCAGCCCCAAATCCGACTGCTCCCACCATCATCACTTACCTCCTCGTCTGCTTTGTATCCTAACCCACCATTTTCAGATTTAATTGCTACAAAACCCTAACAAATCTAATAGTTTCCTTTTTCAAGTTTAACTTCAAAGGGAACCCTTCTAAAACCCACCATCGCCGCAATCCTAGCCCTTGTCGCCAAAACAGATCTGAGCAACACTCAACCAACACACTCGACTCAAAACAAGGTGCCAACAATATCAGTCTATGAGAAAATTAAAACATTCCTAAAGCATTTTTTTTGCTTTCTTATTAACATGTAACACGTACAGTTGTTGCGTCATACAACATTAGTTTCAGATCTCCCTGCAAACCTGCCCCTTATCCAAGGTCGAGTCCTTGCAAATTCGACTGCTGTTGTTGCGTCATCACCTACCTCATTCGCAGCCCCAAATCCAACTGCTCCCACCATCATCACCTACCTCCTCGCCTGCTTTGTATCCTAACCCACCAATTTTAGATTTAATTGCTACAAAACCCTAACAAATCTAAGAATTTCCCTTTTCAAGTTTAACTTCAAAGGGAACCCTTCTAAAACCCACCATCGCCGCAATCCTAACCCTTGTCGCCAAAACAGATCTGAACAACACTCAACCAACACACTCGACTCAGATTTGGGCAGAGAAGGTCGACATAGAGAGAAGACAATCGACTTAGAGAGAGGAACGATGGGAAATGGTACAAATCTGATGGTGTTGATGGCGGTGGTCTAACGGCTAAGGCGGTGGTGACGACCAGCTGGTGGTGGCGACAGCCGACAGTGGCGATGGTGGTGACTGGTTGCAGAGAATGTATAGGGAGAGAGGGGGATGTGGTGAGTTAGAGATGAGTTATATATATATATATATATATATATATATATATATAGGGAGCCGCTAGAATGAGAACCACCACGAGTTGTAAGAACCACGAGAACCGCGCCCCGCGGGTGGCCGTTGACCACGAAATTTTTTTTACACCTAGATCCGTATATTTTAACACCGGGGGTAAATTTTGGGTTCAAACGGCGCGCCCGGGGGGGTAGTTTTTTACGCCCAAAGTTTGGGTTTTTTTAATTTTTTTAATTTTTCTTTTTTTTTTAACCAAACTTTGGGCGTAAAAAACTACGCCCTCGGGCGCGCCGTTTGAACCCAAAATTTACCCCCGGTGTTAAAATATACGGATCTAGGTGTAAAAAAAATTTCGTGGTCAACGGCCACCCGCGGGGCGCGGTTCTCGTGGTTCTTACAACTCGTGGTGGTTCTCATTCTAGCGGCCCCCTATATATATATATCTTTATTTTAATATCAATAAAAAACTTAAAAATGGATTTTAGAAATTAACAATACATTATTAAAATACTTATTTGTAAAATTACCAACATACCCTTACTTGTAACATACATTTTAGACGGGGTTAAAGGTGGAGAGCAAAATGGTGATAAGTTAGAAAGATTAGGAAGTAAAATGACTATTTTTAAAGAATTAGGACAAAACCATTAAAATGACCAAACCATTGAGAAAAAAAAAAACGGAAATTTACTATTTCTAAACGCTTTCCCCAATTCAAGGGAAGCTCAAAATATCTAATCTCATATGACCGAGAAACCGTAAGTTGTATGATTAGACCTGTCCTCAGGCCTTCGGTCTAGACCTTTTTGTTTGTATATGGGAGGAGTTTTATAAATCACATCATAAGTCGAAAGAGGAGATACGTGGCCAAAAAAGAGTAGTTGAGAGTACTAAAAGTATCGATGGTGGTGGGGGGACACTGATAATTAGGGCTGGCAAATCGTGTCTTAGCAGGTTTAACAGGTATCTGATAACGCGAACAACAAAAATTTTAAACATGAATACGACTCATTTAACTACTTTATATCCAATGTCTATAAGACAGATGTATATTTTATGCACCTAGAAGGAGAAATAATGGATCCTAACTTTCAAATTTTGATTATTTTTAAAATCCTAAAAAATCACATGGTGTAATTTTCTGTTATCGTGTCTTAGCAGGTTACCTACAGGTTACCTATTGCCAGCCCTACTGATAATGGTAAAGCAAAGCAGGTGCACCGGCCACGTGGAGAAAGATGAGGTTGTCGTAATCATCGGACGGTTTTTTACGTGTCGGATTTTAACGGGTCAAAGTGGAATGTGCGGTTAGGGGGTTTGCTTCACAAAATCTATGCTTGTGATTTTCATTTCTCTATCAAAAATAAAAATACATTAACCTTTTGGTGCACAAAAGCACTAGTTTAACAAAAATAAAAAAGGGTTTGGGAATAGAATCACCCTAAAAAACATGACACAAATCGTTGCTTTATAGTCGTGAACATGCTATATATCTATCGTAGAAACAAATGACTTTTTTAATGGTTTAAGACATGTGTCATGCTCATGCATCATGGTCGTAAGAGGAGAGAATGTCATGTTGGCTCATATTCACGTGAATAACAATTGTCTCTATGTGAGTGTTACGTGAAATGTGACTCCGTGAGCACAAATAAGTTTTAGTTTCTTAAACAGTATTCGCAGTTCTGACTTGTACTTGGGTTGACACTTCAACTAATATTATCTTTATGTTTTTTTGTCAACTAGTATTTTGACCCGTCGTGTGTTGCGGCGTCATCGAAACTTAAAGTAACTCGAATTTATACCGTCAAATATTTGACCTGACTCGTTTCCGAGCAAAATTTACGCCAAAATATAGACTAACTAAAAACGCACATAAAACTAAGCATGTCAACGTATTATATTTACCTTTTAGAAAATTTACTATTTGATTTTGTTTTTATGTATAGATACTTAGTATACATAAACAATTACATAAAGTTGGCATAAATTCGCTTTTGTATATATTATTTAAAGGCTTATTGGATTTAATCATCCCCAACTATTGGCTATTGGCTGCTGGCACCCTCAACTATCACTTTGACGCCCGTCACCCCCAACTTAACACTTAGTGTGTTCTGTCACCACGTCGTTAACTGATTACTAACTTTTGATGTTGTTTTTATACTTTTGGGGGTGTCATAGGGATCTTTGGGCACCCCCAAAAGTATAGTAACTTAGGGATGAGCAAATACCGATCCCGTCCCGATCCCGTCCCGATACCGATAATCCCGATCCCGAAATTTCATGAATACTTGATACCGATACCGAAACATGTCGGTTCGGTACGGTATCGGTATGTTGAGGGTAAACGTCGGTATTTTACCGATACCGTACCGTATCGATACCGAAAAAACCAAAATGTGGATACCGTTTCCGATACCGAAACATGTCGGGATCGGGATTATCGGTATCGGGATCGGTATTTTATACCATTTGCTCATGCCTATAGTAACAGGCTCAAAAGTTAGTGATCAGTTAACGACGTGGTGACAGAATAAAGTAAGTGTTAAGTTAGTGGTGGCGGATGTCAAAGTGATAGTTGGGAGTGGCAGCGGCTAATAGCCAATAATTAGAGATGATAAAATCCAATAACCCTTGTTTAAACTTAAAGTTTGTTATTTATTATTAGTAACGGTTGGAATTTAAGTAACTATATTAGTTGGAATTTTATCACCACTTAATCATAATATATGTCTTCCATATCAAAACTGTGAACAACCAAAATGAAAGAGAATAATGTTAGAAAACCAAAAAATTCAAAGTGGAAACCGCCGTCACCGTTAATTGCACTGTTGCTCGTTATGTTACAAATTAATAGAGTATATATAAATTAGAGTTAATTACTGTTTTCGTCCCTGTTGTTTGTCAAAAATCACTATTTCAGTCCATTAGTTTAAAAATTACGATTTTAGTGCATGTGGTTTCACTTTCGTAACCATTTCAGTCCATGTGGGTTTACTTCCGTAACCATTTCAATCCATTTATTCGGTAAGTACATGGAATGAAATGGTTACGAGATGGACATAAATTGTTACGAAAGTGAAACCACGGGGACTGAAATCGTAATTTTTAAACTAATGGACTGAAATAGTAAATTTTGACAAATCACAGGGACGATAACAGTAATTAACTCTATCAATCATCTTTTTTAAGTTTTAAACGTTGATCTTTATAAAAATAACTGTTTAAAAAATTAATATTAATTGTTAAAAAAATCCCTCACCACTCACTAGTTATAAATTATAATACATGTTGAGTGAGTGTTTGTTGTGCTTACATGGCGTCTATTGGCACTCCTCCGATAAATATAATACATGCTTTTAGTCTTCTGTCAATAATGATATAAAATACAAAAAATATAGGTGTTAAATACGTGTCTACTCTATATAATATTAGATACAAGATATAGTCCCTGATATGATGAAGTGTATTCTTTTAAGTTTTATCTAAGAAGTGAATTGTTCAAATGCTACAAGATACAAGTGGGTTAGTGTGCTATTAAAGAAAATACAAGTTTATCTATCAAGAGTCGTTGATGAGCTTGTACAGCCAATTACTTGTTATTAGAATGACTATTAATAACTTATTTCCATAATTTTATAGTGATGGGACAGGGTATATTATATACAGCAAATATTTTAAGGGGTTTTCTAATGACACACCCCCTGTCTATCCGCACACTTTTTCAATTCAATACGCATCGTATAGGCCTATACGATGCGTATTGAAATAAAGTAAAAGACATGGCAGACTGACAGGTGCATGTTATGTCTGGCGGCGGGCTTTATACGCATCGTATAAGCCTATACGATGCGTATCAGCCCACAGTTTTTTTGAATTTATTTTTTGTTGTGTTGTGTCGAATGCGAACCCGAGAAACGAAAGAGATTTCGAGCAGTTGGTCGATGATATGATAGATAAAGATCTTGACACGATTATTTCCATTTTCAAGTATTATTAAAATCATTCAAGCCCACCAGTCTACAATGTGGTTCCCAATTTACGGAACATAATCCCAGATTGTCTAAAGAAATGCTTTTATCATGTGTCATGTGGTAAACAAATAACAAGGGTGTATATACAGATCTCTATTCGTTCATCTTTCCAAGCTTTTACACGCGAATATGTGGTTCCCAATTTGCGGAACATAATCCCAGATTGTCTAAAGAAGCGTTTTTATCATGTGTCATATTAGATGTGTTATGGTGAGATTTTTCAGTTATTTCTGTTTATTCAGTACTTCAAGGCATGCCTGTTTGATGACCGAATAGAGATCCAAATTGTGAGGAAAGATGACCGAATAGAGATCTGAACCAACCGAAATCCACAAATTCCAACAAATTGTGTCTAATGCAAGGATCTTCGAATGCGGTGTGTACGTTAAATACCGTTCACCGCTTTTTTAGTTGCTTCTCTTGTTAAGTGAGACATTTCATAGAGAACAAGTTCATAGCAGAATGAAATTTTATTGAAAACTTGTAATTTCTCCACTCACCGTGAAATCGAACAGTTTCTGTGTCGAACAGTTTCTCCGTCGCTACTTTATCCACTCACCGTGAAATCGAACAGTTTCTTTATAGATTCCGTCCGGTTTCAAAGCCGGTTGAGGATTATGAGTGTTCTAGACTTGTTCAAGGCAGGCTTGTTTGTGCGATTTACAAAAATAAGGATGCATTCGACGGTAAACGATGCAGCTGATGAAACCAAAGCTGTTATTTTTTTTGTTCAGTACTTCCGAGATGATTCAAGTGAGTCCTATAAAGCAAGTGTCTGTCTATTCAATTGAGATGAATCATTGCATTACATCCCTGTTGAAAACAAGTGGTTGTAATGATGGAACCCTTGATTTGAAAAACATTTTTGAGAAATTTGTAGTTCAATACGCATCGTATAGGCCTATACGATGCGTATTGAGCGATGAATTTACTGAAATACCCCTGTTTTTCTGATAAATTCAGGGGTATTTTTGAGAAAATTCAAAGTTTAATACGCATCGTATAGGCCTATACGATGCGTATTAAGCTGATATACGATACGACATAGGCCTATACGATCATATTGGGCATTATTTCAAATTTAGTTTTATCGTGTTTCCCTCGGTTCGACGCGTATATGTATCGTTTTTTGCCGAAATTTCGCATATTTTGTCGTTTTATAACGTATACCTTCAACATTGTCACACCCTGACTTTTGCGGAAGCGTATGATGTGTGACTGGTTTAATATCATTGCATTCAATCGTAATAAACAACTACATGATCAAAACGATGTTCTTCCATTCATAAAATTTAAAGTGTTACAAACATTGATTTCTTAAGTTTTAAAACACAACCTTCGACTAGGTTACAAACCAACAAAAGTAGATGACATCTAAACTTGAAGTCTACTTCTAGTTACAACACCCGCGCCCAAGATCCAACCTGTCACCTGAAATACATGTAATTTTGGAAAAACATCAACAAAAGTTGAGCGAGTTAATGCGTTTTGTGTGAGTACTTGTAATCTTGTAAACCTTTGAGAGACTCCTTTGAAAACAGGTATGAAAAACGTGTATGAACATTCTAAACAAATGTTTTACAAGGACATTAAGGCATGTGAGGACATAGGGAGCACTCGAAATGAGTAGGCTTATACCTTTGTCGATTTTCCCTCGACTATGTCGATTTCCCTCGACTATGTCGAATTTCCCTTCGACTATGTCAATTTACCTTAACTATGTCAATTTCCCTTGACTATGTCAATTTCCCTCGACTAGGACACCGAAGCACTCAAGAGATCACATGAGGACCATGAGTGGGGCTCGGCCGTACCCGTTAGATCTAACCTTCGTCCCTAATTAAGAATTAATGGCATTTCAGTATTTAGTCTATGCTCACATGATCTAATATTTCATAGGCAATTCATACCGTTTAAGCATCCGTAACATGTATTCCACCCCCGAGAGTTATAAAACCAAAAACAGTTAAGAGAAAAAGGGGGAGCATGAACTCACTGTTTTGCGTCTTCGATACTCGTAACTCAAATCTCCTCAGCAAACACGACTCCCTAAAATGTACTAGGGTCTATTAGACGAACGGGCCGTGCCTTGCCTTAGTATTTACGTCTTTGAGTTACGTTTCTTTTATGTCTTCAATATTATTCCAAGTTATAATTCCTTGTTAAAATAATAATTATTTTAACTTTAAATTATATTTAATTTTGGAATAATAGTTAAACAATATTTTTGTAACAATACTTCTCAAGTATTTATTTTCGTATTTTCTTCCCAAGGATGGGGGTATCTCATACATGTGTATTCGTATTCTCATATTTGTAGTTTCCAAAATAATATATTTTCAAGTCTTACTTTAGAAAATATATTTAAACTTGTTTTGTCCCGAAAATAATGTATTTCAAGAAAATATAATTTAACTTCCGAAAAAAATATATTTTCTCCTTTCCGAAAATATGATATACTTTGTATATAGGGTAAGGATAGTGTAAAAAGGGCCTAAAGTGTGAGAAGTGTATTATAACACTATATATAATACTATATAACACCATATAAACACCGTGTAACAATATGTAACACCATATAATACCATATAACACTATGTAACACTATATAACATTATATAATAAATATAACACTATACATCTATCATAGACATGCTATCAGACAACCTATAGTGTTATATTTGTTATATAATGATATATAGTGTTACATATTGTTATATGGTATTATATGGTGTAACATATTGTTATACGGTGTTTATATGGTGTTATATAGTATTATATATAGTGTTATAATACACTTCTCACACTTTGAGCACTTTTTACAAGATCCTCTACCTTGTAATAATAATCATACTCTCATTTCTTTTGTATCCAAAATAATATTTACCAAAAACATATTTATAACGGTATTTTCTGGAATATTTTGTAAGTTACGTTCTTGCGTTTGATTTCACAATATTAAATGTGTAATTTATATATTTATTCCTTGTGATTTTTGGTATTATTTCGGATTGTAAATTCTTGGTATTTTGTTAAGTTATATTACTTTAATTCCTAAAATAACATAACTATTACACCAAGTATACAAATAATCACACACAATGTGTTATAAATGTAAATATATATTCTAAATACATATTTATCCATTTTTATTTATAAAAACCAACCTCCGATACTTGTATTTTTGTAACAAAATCTATGGCAAAGTTTGTATTGAAAATCATAGTTAAAACTCACTTGTAAATATTTGTTTAGAAAATATTTTTCTAAGTGTATGTATTTTTAGAAAATTTTGCCATAGTTTCCCCTAAAAATGGAGGTGTCCATGCTATTAAAGCATATCATTTTCTTTTCAAAAATCATCATAAACAATCAACAATCAATCTACACTTACCAAGTGCTAAAACAAAGCTATCTACAATATGATCATGAACTTGAGTTTTCATAAAAACTTGTAGTAACTTGGTAGTATGTTTAGTAGACTTAGTTACCCTTTAAAGTGTGTTTATTTCTTTAAAAATCTCATTCTTGAAAGATTTGAGTGTTTACAACTTTTTAGATGATTTTAAAAAAAAAAATCATTCTTTTGAATTTTTCTTGTAAACAAAGTGTTCTTATACTTGTTTCAACACTAGAAACATGATTAGTTCTTTTTAAGACAATGTTCATGTAAATCTTTGTAATTTAGCTTGGTTTCCTTGGAAAACTATTTTAGAAATCATCCAAGTTTATGTCACACTACATCATTCACAAAATCATTATCATACTTCAAGTTCATGAACACATAAAGCATGATGATCTTGGTCTTTCACAAGATCACCACCTTAACTTACTAGATCATGTGTTTAATCACAATCTAGTAGGTTTCTTATGGTGTCTAACATTACTAACACAAATCATCAATCATCAAGAAGCAAATAAACATAAATCAACATGATTTCATATGTTATTAAGCTTATGTTCATGTTTCAAGATTATGTTCTTTAGTGTTCAACAAGATTAATGATGTATATCATCTTTTAACCATCAAAATAAGAAGTAAGAATAGGATCAAAGAAGCTTACTACTAGCACTAAGGCTTGGGAAGAAATCAAGTTGATGAGGAGGATAAACTAGGTGGATAAAAGCACTTGAGAGAGGTCCTTCCAATTCCGTTGCTTACAACCTTCTTAGATAGGCCCGAGACACCTTAGAATCACCTTAGAATGGATGGAGATGGATTGAAAATGGTGGTGGGATATGGGACTATGGTGGCCGTGAGCTAGGGGAAAGGAAAGGAAGAAAGAAAAGTGTTGTGAATATGAAAGTGATCTTGTGGTTATAAGGGGGATTACTTCCAATATTAAGAAAAGCATATGGCACATTTGTTAAGCATATTCCCTACATATCTTATAAAATATTGGAATAAAATCAATGTGCTAATCTTTTAAGATTTTATAAGATCTTCATAATCTTTATATGATCTTCATAATCTTCCATCCAATACTTATAACCATACTAATCTTTTACCCAAAGTGTAACATGTCTTGAAAGTACTAAACAAGATCTTCCCATAAATCTTAGAAGATTAAGGAAAGATTATGGTGGGGCCACTTATGTGACCGTCCACTTAGGGGGGGGGGGTACTTGGTTGGGTTTCAAATGATGGTTAAGTTAATCTAGTTAGAACTTAAATGTATTAGTTAGGTGTTATGCATAAGATGTGTTATATAGTGTGTTAGGGTGTTCGGGGATCATAACTAGATCTGAAACATTAAAACAATGCTTCTAGTATAATTTTGATGTTTCAGGTATTGTCCGGTTATTCGGTTAGATACCGGTTCATTAAAGTGTCAAATTATTCCGTTTGGTGTTCTTTAAGTACCCTTTTGTGACACTTTTGATTGCCGACACTTAGGAAAGCATTCAGGACCATTTAGTCATATTTTTGCATGTAATAAACTTGTTAAAATGCTAAATTTTGCTGATTTATGCAGAATTCTGCACTTTTTGTGGGTTTTAGGCACTTCCCGGCACTTTATCTATCACCTAGAAAAGCAGTTTTGTGGTTCTTACTTCCCTACACACTATACTAGTGTAGAACTTAGTCTCTGGCTCATACTGGGCCTCAAAACACTGTCTGTTTATGTACTGAACCTCGTCAGCATTTTAGTTTGTCTGATAATGGTGCCAATTCTGTTCTGTGCATTATTAGAACTATATCGTGTTGCATGTAGTAACGATAAAAGTCTTGCAACATGAAATGCCATTGTATGTATATAACAGTAATTCATTTGTCTTGTAAACTAGATCATGCACAGTTATTAAAGCACAAATTACTCTTCAATTAGTGTACGAAATGTACGGAAAAGTGACAGTTGTCACAGACTCCCCCCGTTAAAAGAATTTCATCCCGAAATTCAAGCGATGCCATCGGTCGCAGGGGAGTTGTGAATCAAATTTGGTCACTTAGGTTTAAAATTTGTCTTCATGTTCCCATGTAACTCTGGGTCATGATATGAATTCTAACGTACTCAAGTAAATCAACTATGTCTTCTCCACGTTTTGTGGATTCTTAGTCCGCATCCTTAACAGGTTCTATAGTAAATTAGAGTTTGTCGTTGACGTGAATCTTGTTTGTGGGAACAACGACTGTTCCTTGAGTCAGACTACTCTAAAGACTAGGCAGAATGTGTCGCGATCACTACTGATCTTTTCTGGAAGTTTCATGTGAGCAATGGTCTCGATCCCTACCAGGATCTCGAAAGATCTAATATACCGAGGGTTCAACCTTCCACGTTTTCCAAATCGCATCACGCCTTCTCAAGGCGAGGCTCCCATTAAAGCCATACTTCTTATCTCAAATTCCTACGATTTCTTCCGCTTTTCGGTGCAATCTTTCTGTATTCCGCGGGTTGTCTTGATATGATCACATATCTGAACGATCTTGCCTCTAATTTTTCCTGAACCAACTTGGGCCAGTAGATTGTTTATCTCCGGTCTCCGTTTAACACAACGGGGATCGACTTATTATGTTCCATCTAAAGCTTCACACGAAGCGGCTTAAACAGCGGTGTGATAAATACTGTTGTAGGAAAAATCCACTAAGGGCAAGTGAGTGTTCCAACTATTCATCAAAGTTCATCACACAAGCACGTAACATGTCCATACAGTCTGCATTGTTCAGTAGTTCAGTCCATCTTCGTTAATATTCAAGTTCTTACGATCAACGGTGTGCTGCAACCCTTGCGATTAGTAAAGGTCGTGCAGCGCTTTCTTACAGGTAATGACGGCAAGTTTGCGGCGCATAATTACTGCATCTAGATCAAGGTTTCTTCTCATGATCCCTTAATCAACGTGTCGCGTATGCAATGTCGTGGTCTCGTTGCATTGACGCGCAATCGAGTCTTTGTAGAGAAGCGTCACATAATTGCAACTCTAACTCCTTAGCTCTTGATTGCAGGGTTGGCCTGAATCTCATTCTTATCCACCATGTATCCTTAAGTTCTTACCTCACGAATTCGAAATCCGCTTTCTGACATCTTAGTACATAACTGTTCTTTTTCTAGGAGTCGCAAGGTAAATTGCAGATGTTGCTCACGACCTTCCTTGGTCGTGGGGCATATAAGAATGTAGTCAATAAATATAATCATGATCTACGTATGGCTTACACGTTCGATTCATGAGGTCCATGAATACTATCGATGCATGTGTTAAGCCAATTGGTACGACAAAGAACTCGTAACGCTCGAAGCGAGTCCGAAAGGGCGTTTTAGGGATATTTCCTTCTTGTATTCGCAGTTGAGGACTTCCTGGCCTCAAGTCACTCCTTAAGTAGTAACTGGAATCTTACGGTTGGTCCAATCATGTTGCCAATCCTTGGCAAAAAGGATACCGGTCCTTGATATCTAATTTTCTGAAGCTGATGAAAAATGGAAACTGCCGACTTTCTTCTCATGTCCTTAACTAAGGATGTCATGTCCTTAATTCCCTCTGTCTATTAGCTCTTGCAGTTATATCGAAGGCTCATGCTTCGCGGACGAAGCTAGTCAGTAAGGCGTCATTCGACACTGGTGCCGCTCCTAGCACTAGGTTTATCCTAAGCTCCTTTTGTCGTTGAGAGGGAATTCCTGGCAAGTCCCTAGGAAAGGCTTCTGGAAATTCCTCTACCACGGGGTTGTCTTCTAGCTCCAGTTCCTAGGCCTCCTTATCGGCAACATGAGCTAGGAAGGCTATGCAGTCTACTCGGAGGCGCTTCTGTGTCTCTTCGACCAATGAGAGATGTCGCAGATCCGCTGCCTTATGGGGTCTAGCACCCTTGCACCTATTGCAGGAAGGTTGTGTGGTATAAATGTGTCGTCATTCGCAAGAGGGATGCGACTGATTTTCCTTATATCGAACGACTTCAGCTCTATACTTGGATATCCAATCCATGCTGACTACCATATCATGACTTCCCAAGTCAATGGTAACAGAAGGTTCTGGCCTTCTGAGTCCCCAAAATATAATCCTTAATTGCTTCATCTGATTAAACTAGCCTTCTATATGCCCATTTCTAATGAATACGGGACGTCTATTCTACTTGAAACTAGGCCAAGCAGTCTCTTAAGTTCTAAGCATACAAGGTTAAAGTTGGTGCCAGTATTAATAAAAAAAATAGATGCATAAAGTTGGTTAATAGGGAACGTACCCGTAACCGCATTTGGATCCTGGCGTGCTTCACGAGCTCCGATCGTGAAGACCCTTCCTTGCTTGGTTCTTCCTAGGGAAATCTTTCCTAAAGTGCCCTATTTCACCACACCTGTAGCAGCCTGGAGTTTTCCCATTATCTCCTCCGTCTGGATCCTTCGCCCAACAGGCATCCTTGCTGTGCCCTTCCTTTCCACACTTTCCACACTTAGGCCTCAGACATTGACCCTCATGGTAAAAATTGCATTCCTCGCACCTCGGCTTAGTCCCCAAGTAAACCTTACCACCAGCCTTATTAGTGGCTCCATCAGCTTTCCTGCCACGTGGCGAGTTCACTTCCTTTCTTTTATTTGCTTTAGAGCTTCCATGGCTGACTTGGGTGCCTACCTTTAGGTTCGAAGACTTCCTCTTCTTGTTACCTGATGACTCCACATGAGTCTCTTTCTTGTTATCCTCATATTCCGAAAATTTTCCCATGCGTAGAGCTTCTTCAGTAAGAGTGACACTTAAATCGATAGCCTCTGTGATGGTTGGGGGCTTTGAGGTAGTAACCATGCTCCTAATTTGAGGTGCAAGTCCCCAAATGAATCGCTCAATCCTCTTGAATTCCGGCTTAACTAAGTAGGGAACGACCCTAGACAAGTCGTGAAATCGCTGGACATACTCAGAAATCTTCGGCCCGTCCATTTTCAAATTCCATAACTCCACCACAAGCTTCTGGATTTCAGCCCTAGAACAGTATTTCTTCTCCATCATTTCCTTGAGCTCGTCCCAGCTCAGTGCATGAGCAGCTTCGTCACCGAGGGTCTAAACCTGAAGGTTCCACCAAGAGAGTGCGCCGTCGAAAAACAACCCTGAGATAAAGGTAACACTCTGCTGGGGTGAACAGTTACTCATTCTTAGAACGGAGTCAGTCTTTTCTGTCCAACGAACAAATGCAACGGCGCCTCCTGTGCCGTCAAAGTTTAATGGCTTGCAGTCCAGGAACTGTTTATAGGTGCAGCCAGTTGGAGGGTTATTTCCGGAAGTGCCACCGCTGTGTTCGGAGCGGAGGGCTTCGTGTCGTGCAATTGCCTGTGAGATGCGTTCTTGAAGCTCGGCTTCTGTCCTTGGTAACGTACTAGTGTTTGTGTCACGTCTGGGCGGCATTCTCTTCTATCAAAAGGTATGGGGTGGGTTTGTAACACCTCGGAAATTCACGTCCTATAATATGTTGACACGTGTCATAAAGTTTAAACGTGTGAAAGAAATATTATGGAAGGACTAAAGATGACAAACATGGAAAGTATGTAAATATACGTATTCTAAGTGTCAACTGTGAATAAATATAATATACATTAACCCTACACGATGCTCATACCTTCAAACGAATAAATCATGGATCATACGAAGCTAAAAGTGAGTGATTTCAAACTACAGGGACCAAATGTGTCAACATGTTAAATCTATACCTCTGAGTGACCTTTTGACAAACCCGAAGCCTTGTAAATATTAATTATGCTCACGAGAATACACCATAAAAAAAATTTCATAAAGTTTCGTTAACGTATGAGAAAGTTATGATCAAATTCGTGTGCGAAGTGTTAAAGCGTAAACGTCGAAAGTTAGGACTTTTCGGGTGACAATGAAGTTACCCGAGGACTTGGCAAAGTGGGTATATGTTTTAAAGCCTTACTAGAACAGTTATAAGGGTTTACCATGCAAGAAATCAGTGCCTATTCGAGTTTTGAAGAGCCAAGGACTGAATCGCAAATAAAAATCAAAGTTGCTGATCTGCCTGTCGTCGCGCCACGCGAGGGATGCCCAGAACCGCAAAAACGGGGCTGTTGTCTGCCAGGGCTGTAATGCGCGACCTTTACCCATTTTTCCACTTCTCCTGGCCCCTAAAACACCCCCTAAGCCTCTAGGACACCTGTTGATCGATTGTGGGCACTGGTAGACTTATTTGTCAAGCACTTATGGTGAGTGAAACCACTATATAAGGCCCTTCAATGTCACATTCATTCTCACACCTTCTCCTGCATTTGTGGATCATTTCTGGAGCTATCAAGCAGCCTCAAGTGATCAATCTCGTGCATAGGACTCTTGTAAGTCTGCTAGTTCTTGTTTGTTTGAGTTTAGCTTAGTTAATTAGCTAAAAGTCAAACCGTCGTAATTACGGTTTGACTTCGAGATTAGTCAATAATGGCTCAGTCATATCTCGAATTAAAAGTAGTTATGAGTTGGTATTTATGTGGGTAATAAAACCTCAAAAGGGTTTCCCCTGATCACCACTCTAACCAGGTCTAATGTCGGGTCAAACTTTTAATTAAAAAGTCAACATAATGCTTAAAATGTCATTTATGCATAATTAGCTGTCTAGAACATATATAACCTGTTTGATCATTGTTATAACTTAGTAATTAGTGTAAGAACATGTCCAAACATGTTCAACCCGACTATTTCCTGTTTAGACCCGGTTCGGAACCGAAAGTCACATAGTTTGACTTTCACTTTGACTTTCAGTTCTGACCCGTTTAGGCATGTTTTAGAAATGCCTCAGAGCTTTAATTGGATTAGGATACATGTTAGAACAACCCTCTGTGATTATACACCTTGGTTCACTAGTTATCCAATTAATATGCATGTTTCCGTTAATTGCTCATATGTTGACCGTTATGCCCTTATTACCTTAAAACGTGATTTATGAAAATGTAAAAGTGTAGAAACCTTTGTTACTGATATATAGACTTGTATGCAAAGTTTGACATCAGTTTGACTTGTAGATTAAGAGTTATGCTCATTATCGCAAAATTAGTGCTTTATGTTAATAAAATGGCGTAATTAGCATATAGCCTAGTTAAACATACTTTTTGGTATCAAATCTTTTACCCACTGATGTAATATATTATTTTGGGATTTTTAAAGATTTTTAATTAATTCTAGGCCGAGCATAACTCATAGTCGTAGGCTTAGTTCGGTAATTGTCGATTTTGCCCTTACGGGCCATAAAATGAGTTTTACACATCTAAACGACTCCAAACCTTTTGCCACTGATTAGTTATGATAAATAAATTATTTTAAGCCTTCTGGAAATATAAAAATATCAGATTTAAGTATCGAACCCGGTAATGGCCTTTAATCGCCTTAATTAGCGTTTTTCACGCATAGTATGTTTTAAAATCATATTGGACATACCCGGGTTGATACCTACTGATATAAGAGGCAAATTATAATATTTTAACAGTAAGCAAAGGTTGATAAACTCAGACTTCAGTTTTGAGCTTTTCGGCTTATGTGAAATTACCAAAATACCCCTACGGGGCCTAGTTTGGTTAAAAATGATAAGTTTCACATATATGCTTTAGCCTACTGATATAACATATCAAATTGAGTATGTTTACTGTTTACATCAGACCTATAACTCAGTTAAACATCTAAACTCTTTTACAACCTTTAAAATGACCAAACTACCCCTACGGGGCATAGTTTGTGTTTAAATTAGTTCGGGGCATAATGATAGACATCTTACTGATGTCACAACATATTTGAAGCATATTAACTTAGGAAACCTGTATATGGCTCTTGCGAATACCCGTTACGCTTATTTCGCGTTCGGCTCGGTTTATGTAACAAGTTTACATAAATTAGCCGAAACGGGTCAAACCTTAACGGTTTTATCTCAAAATCCAGAATGTGAATAATAAACCCATATTAAACAAGTCTTCAAACTTGTTGGGTCTAAATCACATTCTATCCGGTCTTCGCTTAATCATGCGTACGAACCGTATCTTTGAAACTAGCCGGTCTAAGCTTGAGCTTAATTAAAGACCCGTTAGTATTCTAATAGGTTATATTAAACCTTCGTTCCAGATTAGGAGAACCAGTAAAAGCTACGTGCTATTTGCTTATTGTGAAATATACTTTGCATCAGGTAAATACTTTTAACTTATTTTCCCTATACGGGCTTGGGTTACGGTATATAGCATACCGCTTGATCGGGCATCAAATCTCCACGCTTAGTGGGTAGTTGAATAATTTGATCGGCTCGTTTAAACAGTCTTGTTTACTTTACAGCCTTGGGGGGTTAATGACCATGTCCCGGATATCCTCGGCATCATTTTACGAAATGGCCACGACCTTAGCACACATGTGTAGGCGTACACCTGTCAGTGTCTCATATAATTAATGTGGTGTGTCTATTGATCTTTAACCCGGCACGATCCGGGCTACTGAACGCATAAGTAACATGTAATTCGTTCACAAGATTATAATATTAAATAATTCTCCCAAGTTAAACAAAAATGTTTATGCCACGTGCATCCAAACCAATTTTCAATCATTTTCCAAAATGAGTCAGTTGATTGTATTTACCAGTGTAAACTGACGTATTTTCCCAAAAAGACTGAATGCAGGTACTAAACGAAATTGGCTGGATTGTCTCCTAAGCATCAATAAAAAGTCTCGCAAGCTTAGGATGCCTGAAGTCTGTTGAACCATAAATATTATTTTGTTTCGATCCTACTGTGGATAAACACCGGATATTGTGACTTTGATTACAATAAACATATTCGGTTGTATTATATTTTAAATTTGCTTCCGCTGTGCATTATTATATTGTGTTGTTTGACTATTACGTTGCCAACCACGTCACGATACTCCCCCACCGGGCCCACCGGTGACACGTGGAAATCGGGGTGTGACAGGTTGGTATCAGAGCCAACACTGAGTGAATTAAACACTAGCCTTTTGTGTTTAATCTCAGTTACACAATTGCACATATCTAAACCTTCGAGTCTAGACTTATAACATAGGACAAATTCCATCTTATTCGGGTTTTTGTTTTGTCCTTTGAATTTTATATTTTTGTTATTGTTATCTCATGCTTTATTGACAGGAATATCAAAATGCCTCCGAGATTTTTCCGGACACGAGGACGAGGCAAGGGGCCAGTCACCGCCCCCAATGACCATGAAGCTGGACCGTCCAATTTACGAGCTCCAACTGCTACGGAGAGCGAAAATCCACGTCGGAACAGGAGAAACCTGTTCGAGCCAGCGAGACGATTTGTTTCGCACAGCTCTACACCTCCGGTCCACAATTCATACGGACCACATTTGGAAGACGAGCCCAACAACCCTCTGCCCTCCTACATACCGCTACAAAGATCTTTGTCCCATCATTCCTATAGGGACCCTACTCCAGTTTTCCGAGGCCAGTTTAACCCGGCCAACTACTTACAAGAACCCGTGGGTTTTAACCCACTGGGTCCAGAGGACCACTTTTCAGGAGATCACGCAGATGATATGGATGAGGATACGGACCCCGTCATGCCGGCAAGTGGTACTCCAAACCATCCGATCGAGATCTCTGACGGATCGTCTTTTCACGGATCACCTTATGGTGGTCCAGACAGTTTCCAAGCCCTGTTCAACCAGCACGAGTGGTACTATACACCTTCTCACCACTCGTCGTCTCATGGGCAGCAACAGCAGCAGCAGTCTCAGCAGCCGCAGCCGCATCATCAAGATTCATCAGAGGATCACCGGTTTGTGGCAGTTACGCCACCACCTCCACCGCCACCAGTTCAGCCGGCACCTCCTCAACCGCCAAGGCGCAGGAGAACCGGTGCCCGCATATCGGCACGACCAGGGAATTTCCGTCTCAGTTCCCCACGACAGTCAAGTGCTAGTCACTACCCGCCATATCAGGAGGACCCACAAATGGGTGGACCTTCCAACCCCGCGATACCACAGCCGCCGCCAATGGGTTTTGACAACCCAATCCCAGCTTATACCGGTTCCATGGCTTATAACCCGTTCGAGCCGCCAGTCCACCACAACTATGGATATGCAGAGGCCGACCCCTACTTGATGGCAGCTAACTACAACGCCCTGCAACCAGAAGAACCATACGGAGCTCCATGGGGAGTCGAGTATCCAACACAAGGGTACCAGATACCACCTAGGCCTATCATACGGACTCATTCACAGCCGCCTAGGTTCTCCCCACCCGAGCATGAGGAACTTCTGCAGAGGCTGGATCAGGTAGAACGGGTAGTTCACGAGAACCGCAGGGAGAGGCAGACATTCTTCCAGGGATTAGTGGGATTGATCAAGGGGAAGAACAAGAAGGATCATTGAATCCTCCCATTTTCTGTGTAAGCCCCTGCGTGGGTGTATTTGGATGTTAAGCCCCTATGTGGGTATGTGTGATGTATGTTTGTTTTAAGCCCCTGCGTGGGCCTATCTTCTATTTTCCGTTAACCCCTGCGTGGGTATGATGTTTAGTTGTTAAGGTCCCTGCGTGGACTAGTTTGTTTGCTTAAAGCCCCTGCGTGGGCAAGTACTTGTTTAAAACCCCTACGTGGGTAATGGTTTGTATGAAAAAAAACCCGTTTAGGGCAACTTGTAACCTATGTATAATTAATGGAATGTTGTTTTTATAAATTTCATGTTTGCCATTTTGTGCATAAATAATTTAAAAATGAAATAAATAAATTAAAATCATTCCTTTTAAATTAAATCTGCCTATGTAATTATTTAATTAAGAATCTTAAAGTGTGAAACCTAGTCTCGTGTCAAAAATAAGACCGGGCCAAGATGGTAAGACCTGTTTAAAAGATTCAAATCCCTGTTAACATCGTAAAACATGTTAACACTCCTGGCAGACGTGATTTATTAAAAATCACATACGTCATTTTTATAAGGGAATTCTTTAGAAGATTCCTAACCCAGTTTAATGATCTCTGAATCCTGGGTTTACATCATCAATTTAGATGATCATATGTTTACCATACGTGGTAATATAGCGCCTACTGGCCCTGCTCATTTCTAAATGAGCCAAAAGACAGTGGTAGCCACAACTCCCTGTCAAATAAAGGTAATGAACTAGGTTCAAACCTTAAAAGTCTTGATTCTCTAAAATCATAACTGATAATTTAAGTTGTCCATGTGACTAAGCCTTATGTGCTAATATATATTGTTATTGTTTATAATTAGGATAAATTTTAATTGAAATCCTAAATTAATATGATTAATAAGTTAACCAAATGTGGTCTCTGTTACCATGGTTAACGAGTTACCCTAAGGGGTAATTCCATAATAAACTTCCAAATAAAATATTGTCCTTGTTTTCTGCAACAGTTCAATTCAAATGGCTGACTCAAATGAAATAAATAGCCATCCTGTGGAGCAAAATGAGAACGCCCAGATTACGTTAACGGGTGCTGAATTAAAAGCGATCATAGACGGCGCTGTTACACAGGCTTTGGAACGGCAGTACGAGGAATATAGTGGGACTAATAGCAGGACCCTATCCAAGCCGCTCTCAAAGCCCAGGACACATTCTGAGGCTCATAGCAAGCCTCCTCCCAAAAAGGATGGACCCAAGAAAGATGGTGATGACCGTCAGTCCACCAACCACAACAGTGTCCCATCTCAGCCGCTTGTAGTACATCAAGAACCCCGTAACAAGGGTTGCTCCTATAAGTACTTCGTGTCTTGTAAGCCCCGGGATTTTAATGGGGAGAAGGGAGCCGTCGATTGTATGACATGGCTTGACAAGATGGAGACGGTGGTAGATATCAGCGGGTGCGCTGAAAAGGATGTGGTTAAGTTTGTGTCACAGTCCTTTAAGGGCGAAGCATTAGCATGGTGGAGATCTTTAGTTCAAGCCACCGGGAAAATCCCATTATACAATATGTCATGGGATCAATTTGTCGCCCTGATCAAGGAAAATTTCTGCCCTCAACATGAGGTGGAAAAGATAGAATCTGACTTTCTATCGTTGGTGATGACGAACCTCGACTGCCAAGCTTATCTGACAAGCTTCAATACGCTTTCCCGGTTGGTACCTTATCTGGTAACCCCGGAGCCAAAAAGGACCGCTCGCTTTATTGGTGGTTTAGCACCAGAAATTAAGGCAAGCGTAAAAGCTTCTCGGCCAGCTACCTTCAGGTCTGTAGCTGACATTTCCTTATCCCTCACTCTGGATGCGGTCAGGCAGAGATCGCTGAGGAATAAGGAGGGCGAGAAGAGGAAGCGTGAAGATGATGGTTCACGAAAGTCGAACAAGAAGCACCGTGGGAGCGGTGACAACAAGAAAGGGTCGGAGTCGAGGAAGGATGGGCATAATTCTGGTAAGAAGCCCATGTGCAAGATTTGCAAGAAACCGCACTTTGGAAAGTGCAGGTATGAATCAAACTCCCAGGCCCAGTCAAAAACCTATGCTTGTGGTATTTGCAAGTCCACGGATCACAAAACCTTGGATTGCAAGAAGATTAAAGATGCAACGTGTTACCGTTGCAATGAAAAGGGCCACATCAAATCCAACTGCCCTAAGTACAACAAGAAGCCTGAAGAGGCCAAGAAGACTAATGCCAGAGTCTTCAGAATGGACGCGAAAGAAGCTGTGCAAGACGATAATGTCATAACAGGTACATTCCTTGTAAATGATGTCTTTGCAAGAGTACTTTTTGATTCAGGCGCAGATAAGTCTTTCGTAGATCATAAGTTTTGTAAATTGTTGAATTTACCTGTCAAAACCTTAAACGCAAACTATGAGGTAGAGTTAGCAGATGGTACCATAGAAACCGTCTCTACTGTGTTAGATGGATGTGTTATGTCCATTAAGAACCATTCTTTTCCTCTGTCTCTACTTCCCTTTAAGTTGGCTGGTTTTGACATAGTTCTGGGTATGGACTGGTTATCTCATAACCAGGCCCAAATTGTCTGTAACTAGAAACAAGTGGTAATAAAGACTCCGTCTGGTGAATCACTTACCATTCGGGGAGATACCCAATATGGGCTGCCTGAGCAGGTGACTATGCTCAAGGCTTCCAAGTGTTTGAAGAAGGGGTGTGTCATTTACATGGCGCAAGTGATTATTGATGAGCCTAAATCGAAGATAGAAGACATCCCTGTCATTTCTGAATTCTCAGAAGTGTTTCCTGAAGATCTACCTGGGCTACCACCAGATAGACAAGTCGAATTCAGGATCGATATCATTCCCGGAGCGGCACCAGTTGCCAGGGCACCATACAGATTGGCACCCACAGAAATGAAGGAGTTGCGGACGCAGCTAGATGAATTGCTGGCTAAAGGTTTCATAAGACCTAGTTCATCTCCTTGGGGAGCGCCAATCCTGTTTGTCAAGAAGAAGGATGGGTCGATGCGTCTGTGCATCGACTATCGCGAGCTTAATAAAGTCACGATCAAGAATAGGTATCCTTTGCCAAGAATCGACGATCTGTTCGATCAGCTTCAAGGGGCAAGTTATTTTTCAAAGATTGATTTGAGGTCAGGCTACCATCAGCTGAAGGTCAAAGATGAAGACGTACACAAAACTGCATTTAGGACTCGTTACGGTCACTACAAGTTCCTAGTGATGCCTTTTGGGCTCACCAATGCACCGACCGCGTTCATGGATCTCATGAATCGCGTTTGCAAGCCGCACTTAGATAAATTCGTCATCGTTTTCATCGACGACATTCTCATTTATTCTAAGAACAAAGCTGACCATGAGAAACACCTTCGCTGTATTCTCAAACTCTTACATCAGGAGAAGCTCTACGCCAAATTTTCAAAATGTGAATTTTGGCTTCGTGAAGTCCAATTTCTTGGGCATGTGGTTAGCGAGCGTGGTATCCAGGTGGATCCCGCTAAGGTTGAAGCCGTAATGAACTGGCAAGAGCCGAAGACGCCTACAGAGATTCGTAGCTTCCTGGGATTGGCAGGATATTACAGGCGTTTTATTGAAAATTTTTCAAGGATTGCTGCACCCCTAACCTCCTTAACTAAGAAGAAGGTTAAGTTTGTTTGGGGCCCTAAGCAGCAAGAATCCTTTGATATCCTGAAGCAAAAGTTGAGCAACGCCCCAGTGCTGACCTTGCCAGATGGAATTGAAGACTTTGTGGTTTATTGTGATGCTTCGCACACTGGCATGGGGTGTGTGCTTATGCAGAAAGGCAAGGTTATTGCCTATGCTTCACGACAATTGAAAGTGCATGAAAAGAATTACACCAGCCATGACTTGGAGCTGGGTGCCGTTGTATTCGCACTGAAGCTTTGGAGGCACTATCTCTATGGTGTCAAATGTGTGATCTATTCTGATCACAAGAGCCTCCAACATCTGTTTAACCAGAAGGAATTGAATATGAGGCAACGCCGTTGGATGGAAACCTTGAATGATTATGATTGTGAAATCAAATACCATCCCGGCAAGGCGAATGTAGTCGCCGATGCCTTGAGTCGGAAGGAAAGGGTTAACCATCCGAATTAACGCCAAGCGTATGGAGATAAAGAATAATTTGATGGAAAGGTTGTTAGCTGCACAGAAGGAAGCTGTGTTGGAAGCTAACTATCCTAATGAAAAGTTAGGAGTAACTGAGGAGCAGTTAACTCTTAGCAAGGACGGAATTTTACGGTTAAACGGACGAATATGGGTTCCAATTTATGGAGGACTTCGAGATGTCATCCTCCAGGAAGCCCATAGTTCCAAATACTCCGTTCATCCTGGAGCTGATAAGATGTACCAGGATTTAAAGGCAAATTATTGGTGGATAGGCTTGAAAAAGTCTGTAGCCGCCCATGTAGCAAAATGCTTGACATGTGCACAAGTCAAAGCCGAGCATCAGAAACCGTCAGGTTTGCTACAACAGCCTGAACTCCCTACGTGGAAGTGGGAAATGGTAACTATGGATTTTATTACCAAGTTACCCAAGACAAGGAAAGGAAATGATACAATATGGGTTATAGTTGACCGACTGACTAAGTCAGCTCATTTCTTACCCATCAAGGAGACTTATAGCTCCGATATGCTAGCCCAGTTATACGTTGATAAGATTGTAGCCTTACATGGCATACCTGTAGCCATTATCTCTGATAGAGATACTAGGTACACGTCACATTTTTGGAAGAGTTTCCAGCAATCTTTGGGCACACGTTTGCTTTTTAGTACGGCTTATCATCCTCAGACTGACGGTCAGAGTGAGCGTACTATTCAAACGTTGGAAGACATGCTGCATGCATGTGCGAACGATTTGGGAGGTAGTTGGGATAAGAACCTACCATTAATCGAATTCTCCTACAACAATAGCTACCATACCAGCATTAAGGCTGCTCCTTTTGAGGCATTATACGGTAGAAAGTGTAGATCGCCAGTTTGTTGGGCGGAAGTTGGAGAAGTCCAGTTATCAGGACCAGAGATCGTGTTCGAAACGACGGACAAGATTGTCTAGATTCGTGAAAATCTCAAAGCTGCCCGAGATAGGCAGAAGAGTTACGCTGATCCAAATCGCAAGGATTTTCACTTCGAAGTAGGTGACAAAGTCCTACTTAAAGTCTCGCCCTGGAAGGGAGTAATGCGATTTGGTAAGAAAGGCAAGCTAAGCCCGAGATACATAGGACCTTTCGAGGTTATCGAACGTGTCGGGTCAGTTGCCTATAAGTTGAACTTACCGGAAGAGCTCAGTGGAATTCACAATGTGTTCCACATCTGCAATCTGAAGAAGTGTTTCGCTGACGAATCACTGGTTATACCACATACAGATGTGCATATAGACGCGAGCTTAAAATTTGTTGAAAAACCTTTGTCGATTGAAGATCGACAAGTAATGAAGCTTCGAAGGAAGCATATACCTTTTGTAAAGGTCAAATGGGATGCCCGTAGAGGTCCCGAATACACGTGGGAGGTTGAATCCACGATGAAAGAAAAGTACCCTTACTTATTTCAGTAAATCTCGGGTCGAGATTTATTTTAAGGGGGTGAGGATGTAACACCTCGGAAATTCACGTCCTATAATATGTTGACACGTGTCATAAAGTTTAAACGTGTGAAAGAAATATTATGGAAGGACTAAAGATGACAAACATGGAAAGTATGTAAATATACGTATTCTAAGTGTCAACTGTGAATAAATATAATATACATTAACCCTACACGATGCTCATACCTTCAAACGAATAAATCATGGATCATACGAAGCTAAAAGTGAGTGATTTCAAACTACAGGGACCAAATGTGTCAACATGTTAAATCTATACCTCTGAGTGACCTTTTGACAAACCCGAAGCCTTGTAAATATTAATTATGCTCACGAGAATACACCATAAAAAAAAATTTCAAAAAGTTTCGTTAACGTATGAGAAAGTTATGATCAAATTCGTGTGCGAAGTGTTAAAGCGTAAACGTCGAAAGTTAGGACTTTTCGGGTGACAATGAAGTTACCCGGGGACTTGGCAAAGTAGGTATATGTTTTAAAGCCTTACTAGAACAGTTATAAGGGTTTACCATGCAAGAAATCAGTGCCTATTCGAGTTTTGAAGAGCCAAGGACTGAATCGCAAATAAAAATCAAAGTTGCTGATCTGCCTGTCGTCGCGCCACGCGAGGGGTCCCTCACGCCACGCGAGGGATGCCCAGAACCGCAAAAACGGGGCTGTTGTCTGCCAGGGCTGTAATGCGCGACCTTTACCCATTTTTCCACTTCTCCTGGCCCCTAAAACACCCCCTAAGCCTCTAGGACACCTGTTGATCGATTGTGGGCACTGGTAGACTTATTTGTCAAGCACTTATGGTGAGTGAAACCACTATATAAGGCCCTTCAATGTCACATTCATTCTCACACCTTCTCCTGCATTTGTGGATCATTTCTGGAGCTATCAAGCAGCCTCAAGTGATCAATCTCGTGCATAGGACTCTTGTAAGTCTGCTAGTTCTTGTTTGTTTGAGTTTAGCTTAGTTAATTAACTAAAAGTCAAACCGTCGTAATTACGGTTTGACTTCGAGATTAGTCAATAATGGCTCAGTCATATCTCGAATTAAAAGTAGTTATGAGTTGGTATTTATGTGGGTAATAAAACCTCAAAAGGGTTTCCCCTGATCACCACTCTAACCAGGTCTAATGTCGGGTCAAACTTTTAATTAAAAAGTCAACATAATGCTTAAAATGTCATTTATGCATAATTAGCTGTCTAGAACATATATAACCTGTTTGATCATTGTTATAACTAAGTAATTAGTGTAAGAACATGTCCAAACATGTTCAACCCGACTATTTCCTGTTTAGACCCGGTTCGGAACCGAAAGTCACATAGTTTGACTTTCACTTTGACTTTCAGTTCTGACCCGTTTAGGCATGTTTTAGAAATGCCTCAGAGCTTTAATTGGATTAGGATACATGTTAGAACAACCCTCTGTGATTATACACCTTGGTTCACTAGTTATCCAATTAATATGCATGTTTCCGTTAATTGCTCATATGTTGACCGTTATGCCCTTATTACCTTAAAACGTGATTTATGAAAATGTAAAAGTGTAGAAACCTTTGTTACTGATATATAGACTTGTATGCAAAGTTTGACATCAGTTTGACTTGTAGATTAAGAGTTATGCTCATTATCGCAAAATTAGTGCTTTATGTTAATAAAATGGCGTAATTAGCATATAGCCTAGTTAAACATACTTTTTGGTATCAAATCTTTTACCCACTGATGTAATATATTATTTTGGGATTTTTAAAGATTTTTAATTAATTCTAGGCTGAGCATAACTCATAGTCGTAGGCTTAGTTCGGTAATTGTCGATTTTGCCCTTACGGGCCATAAAATGAGTTTTACACATCTAAACGACTCCAAACCTTTTGCCACTGATTAGTTATGATAAATAAATTATTTTAAGCCTTCTGGAAATATAAAAATATCAGATTTAAGTATCGAACCCGGTAATGGCCTTTAATCGCCTTAATTAGCGTTTTTCACGCATAGTATGTTTTAAAATCATATTGGACATACCCGGGTTGATACCTACTGATATAAGAGGCAAATTATAATATTTTAACAGTAAGCAAAGGTTGATAAACTCAGACTTCAGTTTTGAGCTTTTCGGCTTATGTGAAATTACCAAAATACCCCTACGGGGCCTAGTTTGGTTAAAAATGATAAGTTTCACATATATGCTTTAGCCTACTGATATAACATATCAAATTGAGTATGTTTACTGTTTACATCAGACCTATAACTCAGTTAAACATCTAAACTCTTTTACAACCTTTAAAATGACCAAACTACCCCTACGGGGCATAGTTTGTGTTTAAATTAGTTCGGGGCATAATGATAGACATCCTACTGATGTCACAACATATTTGAAGCATATTATCTTAGGAAACCTGTATATGGCTCTTGCGAATACCCGTTACGCTTATTTCGCGTTCGGCTCGGTTTATGTAACAAGTTTACATAAATTAGCCGAAACGGGTCAAACCTTAACGGTTTTATCTCAAAATCCAGAATGTGAATAATAAACCCATATTAAAAAAGTCTTCAAACTTGTTGGGTCTAAATCACATTCTATCCGGTCTTCGCTTAATCGTGCGTACGAACCGTATCTTTGAAACTAGCCGGTCTAAGCTTGAGCTTAATTAAAGACCCGTTAGTATTCTAATAGGTTATATTAAACCTTCGTTTCAGATTAGGAGAACCAGTAAAAGCTACGTGCTATTTGCTTATTGTGAAATATACTTTGCATCAGGTAAATACTTTTAACTTATTTTCCCTATACGGGCTTGGGTTACGGTATATAGCATACCGCTTGATCGGGCATCAAATCTCCACGCTTAGTGGGTAGTTGAATAATTTGATCGGCTCATTTAAACAGTCTTGTTTACTTTACAGCCTTGGGGGGTTAATGACCATGTCCCGGATATCCTCGGCATCATTTTACGAAATGGCCACGACCTTAGCACACAGGTGTAGGCGTACACCTGTCAGTGTCTCATATAATTAATGTGGTGTGTCTATTGATCTTTAACCCGGCACGATCCGGGCTACTGAACGTATAAGTAACATGTAATTCGTTCACAAGATTATAATATTAAATAATTCTCCCAAGTTAAACAAAAATGTTTATGCCACGTGCATCCAAACCAATTTTCAATCATTTTCCAAAATGAGTCAGTTGATTGTATTTACCAGTGTAAACTGACGTATTTTCCCAAAAAGACTGAATGCAGGTACTAAACGAAATTGGCTGGATTGTCTCCTAAGCATCAATAAAAAGTCTCGCAAGCTTAGGATGCCTGAAGTCTGTTGAACCATAAATATTATTTTGTTTCGATCCTACTGTGGATAAACACCGGATATTGTGACTTTGATTACAATAAACAAATTCGGTTGTATTATATTTTAAATTTGCTTCCGCTGTGCATTATTATATTGTGTTGTTTGACTATTACGTTGCCAACCACGTCACGATACTCCCCCACCGGGCCCACCGGTGACACGTGGAAATCGGGGTGTGACAGGGTTAGACGACATTCCATAATTGTCTATGAGGTACATAGTACCATAAGTAAACAGGTGATCACCCAATATCACATGCATATATAATCAACAAGGTACGAGTGAGGAAACAATTACTGAGCTTTCATATAAGCTTGGCAACTTGACTTATTGCTTGTAACAAAATGAACTCGAGGTTACATCATCTTGGTCACACAAGTTTCATGATATGAGAGTAGCAGTTATTTTCCTGCTACATTGGTTTTCTTAGGTCTTTAGCTTTACTGATGGGTATATTTTCCTAGAGATGGGGGTTGTTCATGTAAGGGTGATAGAGGGTGTAACGTCACTGAATCTTTCCCACGTGTTAGCCATCTCCACTAGCTTAGATATCGGTTCCCAAACGCCTCGTATACGGGTAGAAATGTCAGACACGAGGTAGACAAAGACAGGTTTCCTACTTTGTAAAGTGCTAAAGCAATGGCCTAGGTGTTGTTCTACCAGATGAAGGTTCGGACACCTATAGATTATTTTTGGAGGGATGGTGATCATTAACCTGACCCGCAGAGTCCACTAGGATTTTCATGCACTACAAGTCGTTATTACGTGGGCCCCCATAATAATAAATTGTCTTTTACAGTTACCCCAATTTTCCCTCGTCCAAGCAGATGATCAACCAAGGAGGGGACACTACTGTCCTTATAACTCTGTGTAACACCTCGAAAATTTACGTCCAATAATGTATTGACACGTGTCATAGGCTTTGAATACGTGAAAGAGCACTTTAGAGGGACTAAAGTGGCAAACAGTGAAACTATGTGAATATAAGGGTCCAAAGTGTCAACAATGGATAAATAGGCCCTACAATAACCCTACATGGTGTTTATAATCTTAAACGGATAAATCATGGATCATACGAAGCGAAAAATGAAAGAAAGTGAGGAATTACAAACTACAGGGGCTAAATATGTCAACATGTTGAAAGTATACCTCTGAGTGACCTTTTGGCAAACCCGAAGCTTTGTAATGGTAAAATATACTCACTAGAATATGTGGTAAAAATTTCATAAAGTTTCGTTGTCGTGTGAGAAAGTTATGATCAAAACCGTGCACGAAGGGTTAAATGCGTTAACGTTGAAATTCGTGACTTTTCGGGCAAGCACAAAGTTAATCAAGGACCTACCCAAGTTTGTAAATGTCCCAAGGCCCTTAAAAGTCAGGTTTAAGGGTCAAGAGTGCAAAATAAATAGCCAAAACCACGTTACAAAGGACAAGGACTGAATTGTAAATGTTGAAAACTTGTTAGGCTGGTCACCAGCTTGTACGCGGCCCGCGTAAGGGGCCTCGCGGCCCGCCTACCGGCTGCCAGCGACAACACAGCGAACAGATGTCAGTTTTAAGTCTGTTTTCGATTGTTTACAGGTGTGAATCGATACAAGGGGCTCTCCAATGGATTTTCATGCATGTAGGGGCACTTGGACACATCTGATAACACTTATAGACTCATGTGGCAGCATCAAATGAGATCAAAGTTGGCATAAAAGGGTCTTGAAGCTTGCAACATTCAACACTTGCATGTTCAAAAATTCACAAGACCATTTCTGGAACTCATCTGATCAACCTCAGGCTTTCTAGTGCTCTCTAAGCTTAATTAGGACTCTTGTAAGTATTCCTAACCCCTTCTAATTCATTGTAGCTTAGTTAATTAGCTATTAGTCAAACCATCGTAATTTAAGTTTGACTTTAAGATTAAACGAAATTTGCTCAGTCATTTCTCGAATTGAAAGTACCTACAAGTAGGTATTTATGTGGGTAACAAACCCTTAAAAGGGTATTTTCAGATTTCCACTCTAACTATGCTAATTGTCGAGTCAAAGCATACTTTAAAAAGTCAACAGAATGATTATTTGCAAGTTTAAGCATAATTAGCAATGTAGGGTACATGCAACCTGTTTGATCATTAAAATAACTTGGTAACTAATGTAAGAACATGTCTCAACATGTTCAACTCGACAATTTTCAGTTTAAACCCGGATCGGACCCGAAAGTCGCATAATTTGACTTTTGCTTTGACTATCAGTTCTGATCCGTTTATGCATGTTTGAGATCTGCCTTAGAGCTTATTTTGGACCAAGTTTCATATAAGTATAACTCTCTGAGATTATACAACTTGGTTCAACACTTATCCGATTCATATGCATGTTTCCGATTTATGCTTAAAAGTTGACTAATATGCCCTTTTGACTATAAAACATGATTTTTGAAAAAAGTAAAAGAGTAGAAACATTTGTTACTGATTTATAAACTTGCACCTAAAATTTGACATCAGTTTGAGGTCTAGATTAAGAGTTATGCTCATTAGCGTAATTTGAAAGCTTTATGTTACTTAAACGGCGTAATTAGCATATAACCCATTTAAACCCACTTTTTGATATCAAACTTTTTACCCACTGATGTTATATAATATTTTGGGATTTTTAAAGATTTTTATTTAATTTTTGGCTGAGCATAACATAGGTCTCTAAGTTTAATCCGGTAAATACCGATTTTGCCCTTTTAAGCCATAAAATGAGTTTTATAAATCCTTTTGACCCCAAACCTTTTTCTACTGATTTTATTTGATAAATAAAATATTTTGAGCCTTCTAGAATTATAAAAATATCAGCTTTCTTTTAAAAACCCGGAAATGGCTCCAAATCGCCTTTTTAAGCGTCTTTAACGCATAGTATGTACTATAACCATATTAAACATATAAGGTTGATACCTACTGATGTTTTTAGTATATTTTTACATAATAACAGTAAGTACAAGTTTTTGAACTCAGGTTTCCAGTTTTGACCTTTTAAGCCCTTGTGAAATTACCAAAATACCCCTAAGGAGCATAGTTTGGTTTTAAATGATAAGTTTCACATACGGGTCATACCCTACTGTTATAACATGTTAAATTAAGTGTATTTACTGTATAAATAAGACCTGTAACTCAGATTGCAAATTAAACTCTTTTATAATCTTTTAAATGACCAAAATGCCCTTATGAGGCATATGTTGAGTTTAAATTCAATTGGGGCATAATAGATGATATCTTACTGATATTATAACATATTTAAGCCATATTATCTCAGGGAACTTGCATATGACTCTTTTGGTTACCCGTGACGCCCTTTTCGCGCTCGGTTCGGTTTATGTAACTAGTTTCCATAAATTGACCGAAACGGGTCAAACCTTATCATCTTTGTCTCAAAATCCAGAATGTATTTAGTATACCCATATTATACAAGTATTCAAACTTGTCGGGTCTAAATCACATTCTATCCGGTCTTCGCTTAATCGTGCGTTTGAACCGTATCGTCCTTAAAACTAGCCGGTCTAAGCTTAAGCTTAAATAAAGACCCGTTAGAAATCTAATAGGTTATTATAAACCTTTGTTCCAGAATAAGAAGAACCAGTAAAAGCTACCTTCACTTGCTAGTTGTGATTTATACTTTACTCAGGTAAATACTTTTAACTTATTTTCCCTATACGGGCTTGGGTTACGGTATATAGAATACCGCTTGATCGAGCATCAAATCTTACATCTTTGGGTGGTTAATTGAATAATTTGATCAGCTCGTTTAAACAGTCTTGTTCACTTAAAGCCTTTGGGGGGGTTAATGACCATGTCCCGGATATCCTTGGCATCATCTTACGAGATGGCCACGACCTGAGCACGGGGTGTAGGCGTACACCTGTCAGTGTATAACTCAATAATGTGGTGGGTCTATTGATCTTTAACCCGGACAAGATCCGGGCTACTGAACGCACAAGTAACATGTAATTCGTTCACAAGATTATAATAATACATAATTATCCCAAGTTATAAAATGTTTTGTGCCTTGAGCATTCAAATAAATTTTCAACCATTTTCAAAATGAGTCAGTTAAATTGTATTTACCAGTGTAAACTGACGTATATTTCCCAAAAGGTTAAGTGCAGGTACTATTCGTACTAGGCTGGCTGTCTTCTAAGCGTCCACAATAAGTCTCGCAAGCTTGGATGTCAATAAAGCTGTTGAACAATATCTTATTTTATTTTGATCCGCCTGTGGATCCGTTTCAACTATTCGTGATATTTAATATTACACTTTATTAAAGTTGAAATGAATCTATCTTTGCTTCCGCTGTGCATTTATATATTGTGTTGTTTGTCTATGATGATACGAACTACGTCACGATACTCCCCACCGGGCCCACCGGTGACACGTGGAAAATAGGGGTGTGACAGGTTGGTATCAGAGCCAACTCTGAGTGAATTAAACACTAGCCTTTTGTGTTTAATCTCAGTTACACAATTGCACATTCCTTGATTCTCGAGTCTAGACAAAGAACTTAGGAATATCCCAAATTGGTTTTATTTCTAATTTTGTCTTATTTCTAACTTTGTCTTATATATCTTTGTTGTTGTATCACTTGTTTGATTTTGACAGGTTGTCAACATGCCGCCACGTATGAGAGGAAGAGGAAGGGGACAAGGAGCACATGTAGCCCCAAACGACCATGAAGCCGGACCTTCACACCGGCGAACACCTTCAGATCCTCATAACTCGGATGCTCAAGATCTTTGGAGATCTTTTACTGAACCAGCTAGGCGCTCAGTTTCACTGAGTACCTCACCTTCCATCCCACACTCCTTTGGGCCTCATTCTGAAAATGAGCCCCACAACTCTCACCAGTCCTACATTCCTCTAGGACACAATTCACCCTTTGACCATCCATCACCTGTCTTCCAGGGCTTATTCAACCCTACTGATTACATTGGAGAACCAGTGGGTTTTAACCCACTTGGACCCGAAGACCACTTTTCTGGTGGCAACCCGATGGATATCGACGAGGACACCGATCCTGCAATGCCACCATCCGGGACTCCTAACCATCCCATTGAGATTTCAGATGGGTCACCGTTTGTGGGATCACCTTACAATGGTCCCGACAGCTTTGAGGAGAACTTCAAGCAGTATGACTGGGTATTTACTCCTAGTTATCATAACTCTCCCCTGCACCAGCCACATCACTCTCCCCTGCACCAGCCACACCACTCTCCCCTGCACCAGCTTCAGCCCAACTCTCGCCTGCATCAGCAGCAGCAGCAGAATCCTTCCGAGGATTCTCGACTTGTCGCGGTCACTCCGCCGCCACCACCGCCTCAGCTTCAACCTCCCTCGCCCCCGAGGCGAAGGAGAACGACCTTGCGAATATCCGCACGAGGGGGAATACGCATCAGCACCCCTCCACATTCTAGTGGCAGCCGGTACTCGCCTGTCCACGAAGAACCAGTGAGGGGAGAATTTTCACATCCCGTCTCTGAAGTAGTCTCTGCACCTGTCACGCCACAACCACCAATGGGTTTTGGAGACCCAATTCCCACTTACACTGGTGCGGCAGCATACAATCCCTTCGAGCAGCAGATCCACACAGGCTACAACTTTGCAGAGGATCCCTACTGGTTAGCTGCGAACTCTCTCCATCAGGAAGGTCCCTACGGAGGTCCCTGGGCTACAGGGCACTCGACCTATGGATACCCACCATACGGGTATCAGCAACCGCAGCCTCCTCAAGCTCCGCATTATCAGCAACCGCCGCCTCCTCAACCTCAGCATCTTCAGCAACCACCGCGGACACCGGTGATGTCACCGCCACAATTTCAAGAAATCCTTCATGAGATACATGAGGTGCGACAAGAGGTTCGGCATGAGATGCGGCAAGAACGAAGGCATAACCGGGGGATGTTCAAGAAGATGGTGGATTTGATCAAGGGTAAAAGCAAGAAGGATCGCTGAATCCTTTGTTTGTTACTTATTTTAGTTGTAATCATGTCCCTGCGTGGACATTTATTTATTTCTGTACTCTGCCCCTGCGTGGGCATATTATCCTTTCTGTTCTGCCCCTGCGTGGGCATGTTTTTCTATTCTGACCCCTGCGTGGGCATGTTGTTTATGTAAAAGTCCCGTTTAGGGCAAACTCGTACTAGTTTAATTTTTGTTTGGAATGGTTAATTTAAGTTTTTCATTTTTAAATTATATGCATGAATATAATATATGAATAAATGAAAAATAACATTTATTATTTTAATTTACCATTTTAATAATAAGAATCTTAAAAAAGGTAAAACCTAGCTTGAATATCATATTAAAGACCTGGCCAATATGGTAGAACCTGTTTAAAAAGATTCAATCTCTGTTAACATCTGCAAATATGTTAACATTCTTGGCTAGTGTGATCCGCGAAATCACACATGTCACCCTTTTTATTAATTACCCAAATTTATATTTTATATATAATTGATTGTGACAAAATGCCTACGGGTTATAATTAATGTCATATAAAACAAAAGGCAGCCGTAGTTTATAAACTCCCTGCCAAGAAAAGGATTGATTTGTCTTAATTATTCAAATCTTAATCCTATAAGATCTAAATTTGTAATTTAGAAATTTGTCTGCAAGACTAGGCCTATTATGCCAATATTATATTTCATTCTAAAAAGATTACTGGTAAAAAATCCCGAATGAAATTATTTAGCAAATTAACTAATATGGCTTTTATTTACCACGGTTAATAAATCGTCAAGAACGATAATACTGTTTAGGCTTCTAAATAGACCTTGTCCTTATTTTTATGTAGCACTTAAAACTACATGGCTAAGTCTGAAGAAATAAACAGTCATCCAGTGGAAAACCCTGATAACACTAAAATACTTGTAACTGGTGCGGAGCTACAAGCATTAGTAGAAAATGCTGTCACCAGAGCCATTGAAAGGCAATATAGTGAATCAAGCTGGACCCGAAGTAGGACCCGATCCGCGCCACATTCCAAACCCAAAGTCCACTCGGAGGCTCATAGCAAACCGCCCTCTAAGAAAGATGTACCTAAGATGGATAAGCCAAAGAAGGATGATGATGATCATCACTCCTCAAACCAACACAGTGTCCCGTCAAGGAAGGTCGAGCATAAACAGGAACCGCGTGATAAGTCCTGTACATACAAATACTTCGTCTCATGTAAACCCCGGGACTTTACTGGGGAGAAGGGAGCGGTTGACTGCATGACCTGGTTGGACGAAATGGATACGGTTGTGGACATCAGCGGTTGTGCTGAAAGGGACGTAGTGAAATATGTATCCCAATCATTCAAAAGAGAAGCACTGGCGTGGTGGAAGTCTCTCATACAAGCTGCTGGAAAGATCCCACTCTACAACTTGTCATGGGATCAATTCGTTGCCCTTATCAAAGAGAATTATTGCCCGTAGCACGAAGTCGAGAGAATCGAATCAGACTTCTTATCGTTAGTAATGAAGAATTTAGACTGCCAGGCATACCTCACCACTTTCAATACCCTATCTAGGTTGGTTCCATACTTGGTAACCCCAGAACCTAAGAGGATTGCTCGCTTTATCGGGGGTTTAGCCCTTGAAATTAAAGCAAGTGTTAAGGCATCAAGGCCTGCAACCTTCAGATCAGCAGCTGATCTATCTCTCTCTCTTACCTTGGACGTAGTCCGGTTGAGAGCACTCAGGAATTCAGAAGAGAACAAAAGAAAGCGTGAGGACGATACCTCACGAAGATCAGGTAAGAAACACCGAGGAAATGACGACCACAAGAAAGGGTCGGGATCTAAGAAGGATGGGCAACAATCAGGGGATAAGCCCAAATGTAAAACTTGTAAGAAGAACCACTTTGGGAAGTGTCGATTTGAGTCGAAATCCCAGTCTCACACGAGATCCTGTGGAATTTGCAAATCCACGGATCATAAGACTTTGGAGTGTAAGAAGCTGAAGGATGCAACATGTTACGGTTGCAATGAGAAAGGGCACCTTAAGTCCAATTGCCCAAAGAACACCAAGAAATCCGAGGATGGGAAGAAGACCAATGCGAGGGTCTTCAAAATGGATGCTAAGGAAGCTGTTCAGGATGACAACGTGATCACAGGTACTTTTCTCGTAAATGATGTTTTTGCTAGAGTATTGTTTGATTCTGGAGCAGATAAGTCTTTTGTGGATAATAAGTTTTGTGAGTTGTTAAAATTGCCTGTAAAACCCTTAAGTGTAAAATATGAGGTGGAATTAGCTGATGGAACCATAGAAACCGCCTCAACTGTTTTAGATGGATGTATTATATCCATTAGGAATCACTCTTTTCCTTTGTCCTTACTTCCCTTTAAGCTAGCCGGTTTTGATATAGTTATAGGTATGGATTGGTTATCGCAAAACCAAGCCCAGATTGTGTGCAACAGAAAGCAAGTGGTAGTCAAAACTCCGTCTGGTGAGTCACTTACCATCCAAGGGGATACCCAACATGGATTGCCTGAGCAAGTGTCCATGCTCAAGGCATCCAGATGTCTGCAGAAGGGTTGTGTCATTTATATGGCACAAGTCACTATTGATGAGCCAAAGCCAAAGATTGAAGACATCCCTGTCATTTCAGAATATCCTGAAGTTTTTCCCGAAGAACTACCTGGTTTACCACCAGATAGGCAAGTGGAATTCCGAATTGACATCATCCCGGGTGCAGCACCAGTAGCGAGAGCGCCATATAGGTTAGCACCAACGGAGATGAAGGCGTTAAGGACGCAATTAGATGATCTGCTAGCCAAAGGTTTTATTAGACCTAGTTCGTCTCCTTGTGGAGCGCCGATCTTGTTTGTCAAGAAGAAGGATGGTTCGATGCGTCTGTGCATCGATTACCGTGAGCTTAATAAAGTCACTATCAAGAATAGGTATCCTTTGCCCAGGATCGACGATCTGTTCGATCAATTGCAAGGGGCAAGCTACTTCTCTAAGATTGATTTGAGATCAGGCTATCATCAGTTGAAGGTCAAGGATGAAGATGTGCACAAGACTGCATTTAGGACTCGTTATGGACATTACGAGTTCCTAGTGATGCCTTTTGGGCTCACTAATGCACCGGCCGCATTCATGGATCTCATGAATCGCATCTGCAAGCCTTACTTAGACAAGTTCGTCATCGTCTTTATTGACGACATCCTTATTTACTCAAAGAACCAAGCTGACCACGAGTAACACCTTCGTTGTATTCTCAAACTTCTACATCATGAGAAACTCTACGCCAAATTCTCGAAGTGCGAATTTTGGCTTCGAGAAGTCCAATTCCTTGGACATGTGGTAAGTGAGCGTGGTATCCAAGTGGATCCCGCTAAGGTAGAAGCAGTTATGAATTGGCAAGAGCCAAAGACGCCTACCGAGATTCGCAGCTTTCTAGGTTTAGCTGGATATTATAGGCGTTTCATCGAAAACTTTTCAAGGATTGCTGCGCCCCTAACTTCGTTGACACGTAAGAAGGTTAAGTTTGATTGGGGCCCTAAGCAGCAGGAATCCTTTGACATTTTGAAGAAAAAGTTGAGCAATGCACCAGTGTTAACATTGCCCGATGGTATAGAAGAATTCGTGGTGTATTGTGATGCATCCCACACTGGTATGGGCTGTGTACTCATGCAGAAAGGCAAGGTTATTGCCTACGCTTCACGACAGTTAAAGGTACACGAGAAGAACTACACCACCCACAACTTGGAGCTGGGTGCCGTCGTATTTGCATTAAAACTTCGGAGACATTATTTGTATGGAACCAAGTGTGTGATCTATTCAGATCACAAGAGCCTTCAACATTTGTTCAATCAGAAGGACTTGAACATGCGACAAAGACGATGGATGGAAACTCTAAATGATTATGATTGTGAGATAAAATACCATCCAGGCAAGGCAAATGTAGTTGCTGACGCCCTAAGCAGAAAGGAAAGAGTAAAGCCGATAAGAATCAATGCCAAGCGCATTGAAATAAGGAATAGTTTGAACGAAAGGGTGCTAGCAGCACAGAAGGAAGCTGTGCTGGAAGCTAACTATCCTGAAGAAAAACTAGGAGTAACTGAGGAGCAGTTATCCCATGACAAGGACGGAATGCTAAGATTGAATGGACGAATATGGGTTCCAGTTTATGGAGGACTTCGAGATGTTATCCTCCAGGAAGCCCATAGCTCCAAATATTCCGTTCATCCTGGAGCCGACAAGATGTACCAGGATCTAAAGGCAAACTACTGGTGGATTGGTTTGAAAAAGTCTGTAGCTGCCTATGTAGCTAAATGTTTGACTTGTGCGCAAATCAAAGCGGAACACCAGAAGCCGTCAGGTTTGTTACAACAACCTGAAATTCCCACATGGAAGTGGGAGATGGTGACGATGGATTTCATCACCAAGTTGCCAAAGACGAGGAAGGGAAATGATACTATATGGGTCATAGTAGATAGACTGACCAAGTCAGCACATTTCCTACCCATTAAGGAAACTTACAGCTCAGACATGTTAGCTCAATTGTACGTAGATAAAATTGTAGCGTTGCATGGCGTGCCATTGTCAATTATCTCGGATAGAGATACGAGATACACCTCTCATTTTTGGAAAAGTTTCCAACAGTCTCTGGGCACGCGTTTGAATTTTAGTACGGCTTACCACCCACAGACAGACGGACAGAGTGAGCGTACCATCCAAACATTGGAAGACATGCTTCATGCATGTGTGATTGATTTAGGTGGCAGTTGGGATAAGCATCTGCCGTTAGTCGAGTTCTCCTATAACAATAGCTACCATACTAGTATTAAGGCTGCGCCCTTTGAGGCATTATATGGTAGAAAATGCAGAACACCTATATGTTGGGCGGAAGTAGGAGACGTTCAATTGTCAGGACCAGATTTGGTCTTTGAAACGACGGACAAGATTGTCCAGATTCGCGATCGTTTGAAAGCTGCCAGAGATAGGCAGAAAAGTTATGCGGATCCAAAACGTAAGTCTTTTCACTTCGAAGTAGGTGACAAAGTATTGCTTAAAGTATCACCCTGGAAAGGGGTGATGCGATTTGGTAAGAAAGGCAAGCTAAGCCCGAGATACATAGGACCTTTCGAGGTTATCGAACGTGTCGGGTCAGCTGCTTACAAGTTAAACTTGCCTGAAGAGCTCAGTGCTATACATAATGTTTTTCATATCTGTAATCTGAAGAAGTGTTTCGCTGATGAATCACTGGTCATACCACATACGGATGTGCATATAGATGAAAGCTTGAAATTTGTGGAAAAACCATTGTCGATTGAGGATCGACAGGTGAAGAAGCTTCGAAGGAAGCATGTGCCTATTGTGAAGGTCAAATGTGTAACACCTGTGCCTTCACGGCCATCAAACAAATACCAAACCAATGAAATATTATATTTCATACATAGGATTTGTAAAAATATGTGTATCATTTGCACATATCAATTTTTGTTCAATTCCAAACTCTAAATCGCTTTCTGGAAGGTTATACGCGCACAGATGCGTAAATATAACCAGTTTAATGCAACAAACACTCCGGAATAGTGACATAGGCTTAACATACCTTAAATAACCTTTACATAACTTAGAAATAAGTTTTGAAGGCTTTGGTATGACAAAAACAAGTTAAATCGCTTACAGGGACTAAAGTTGACAAACTGCGAAAGTATGCCAATTTGAACTGTAACAGACATTCCGGAACATGACCATAAGTTAAACATACCATATATATCCTTTACATAGCTTAGAAATAGGCTTTGAGGTGTTCGGTATGCTAAAATAAACTTTTGGGTCATTCAGGGACTAAAAGTGTCAAAAAGTGCACAAGTTTGCATTTTCGCGCATAACTTACGTTCTGAATACATCCGGACATCCAAAAATTTATGTAAGCATGACTACATTATATTTTAGTGTTCGCCTTAAGAAAAATCCATTCGTTTCGTCATTTGGATCGTTTTTCGCGCTTATGCGCATTCCGTCGTAATTAAGCGAACATCGCGTTTGTACGACTAAACGAACCATCATCTGAGATATTTTTGAACATGTTTTGAGTTCCCTATACTTTAACTTCATTTTAGAGCCTTAAAATGAGGTTAACGGGGTTCAAACGCATCGAAAAAGGGCTTAAACACGTGCAGGGACCATTTCTGCCAAGTTTGAAACAATTCTGGAACTGGGAGGCAGTCGCGTAGCGCGAGCCCTAAGGCTCTACCCGTCGCGCTACGCGAGTGAGTGATCTGGACCAGATTCAATGTCTTTTTAACAAGTTGCAGCTGATTGATTCGTGTCCACACATTCTAAACGGGTCTAGTCAGCGGATAAGAACAAGTTTCTAGCCACCACAACTTTGTGACAAGTGTACGGCTCGGATCGTGGCACGATATTCAAGAAACGATCCTAGCGGCTCTACTTTTTCTATAAATACCCACCCCCCTTTGGCTTAAAAACCCACAAATCTGATCATTTGGGCTCTAAGTTGGAACCTTCGTTTCATACCTGAGCTATTTTGATCTGGGTTAGCATTCGGGGACCCTTCGTAAGTATTCTTTCGTTCTTTTCCTTATTTTTATTGCTTTTCGAGTCAGAAAGTCAAACTTTGTTTGACTTTCAGCATTGACCAGTAATGGTCAATGCGAAGTTCGTTTGAACTTCGCAACGTGATTGTAATCACGATGGTCATAGTCCCTTAGGACTATGCCTACTGATTACCACGTTGTCTAGGGTCGTAGGGTAAGCGATCTAATAAATCGCTTATACCTCGAACCCGACCCAGTTTGGTCGATCATTAGGATCCGACCAAATACATTAGGTGACCATAGTAGGTAGGGAATAACCTTCCGAGGTTATACCCTATGGTCACATCGTTTAAGTAGTTGTATGATAGGTAGTTTATATGCCTTAGGTAAATTACCAGAATACCCTTTTCATGTATAATTGGTAATTAAGCATATGTAACCTAAACCTTTGTCACATAACTGATTATGTAATATGTTTAGGCATATAACACTTGTCATAGGGCTAGTTAGGCGGTCCGAACGCGTTTCACGCGAACGACGCATTAAAGTAGCATAAGCTACCTAAACGGGTCGTAATGGGTCGTAAGCTATTAGGTTAAGTTTCATTTAGTATGTAGGCTTTGTTAAACCAAATGACACGAGTCTCTACACTCGTTTGGTTTACAAACCCTAATGCTACCCGATCTTCCGATCTAGGTCCGGTTAATTAACATAGTTACCTATATTAGGTGCCGTTTGATATCCGTGATCTCTAGCATTGTTTGGTTGTTATTCAAGGACTACTGAGCAATCTCAAGTGAGTACATAGACCCCTCTTTTACTGTTTTCCAAACTGTTTTGGGGTGGAACACATGTGCCTACTTGTTACTTTCATGCTTTCCTGTTTTCACATCATATACATGCTATGTTCGTTAGTACATTATAGTACACGATTTCATATCATCTTATGCTAGGTGTGCCCATTGTGTGCATTACTTAGTACATTGTTTTACATGACATTTCACGCTATGTATGTTCATTTGATTACATACTTAGTGCATTGTTTTCACATGTTTACATTTTGGTATGACATTTGGTTTGTTTACATGGGACAATACATTCATTAACATTAGCTACGCCGTTCGTTAGTAGGTAGTGGTACCATAGGAATTGACAACTCCCGTTCCGGACATCCCAGGGAAAGGGGACAGAAAGGAATGACCGAATTCGTTGACATAAGACAGATAGACCTTTAATTTGTTTAAAGGGTTTTATCACCACAGTCGCCAGGCTTGGATGTATGCATTTTTACAATACCGCATAGATGTTCATATTAAATAGTTGCATGCATTTACACAAAACATAGCTTTGATTTAAACCAAGTTTTACTTCAATACTTTGTTTTTGTGCATATGGTTTAGTTGAGACATTTCACTTGCCATACATGACATTTTTGACATAGACATTTGACATGGATATTTGACATAGACATTTTGACATAATTTACATCTTGACATGAACACTTTGACATATTATTCAATACATTTGACAATTCGTTTAAACATAGACTTATTACATTGGTTTGGTTTGATTAAGTGATTAAGTAACGATGCGTGTGTGATATGATACAAGCATGGTGGATACGCCGCTGGTACTTCCTATATATAAGTGTTTGTATGATATCACATATTGTAGCGTTATTTGAATCATTTCAGTTTGAGATATATAACATTTATTACAAATATCATACTTTTCACAAGACATTGATTTACAAACAACTTATCTTATACAAACTCATTTCTACATGGTTATTCCTTTAACCATACATTATTCTTATTTATACATATCATCTGAACTTATTATTTTTCAAATGATTTATAAAGACAAAGCAAACTAAAAGGTTCATGACTAAACATTTTCTTAAACATAAGTCATGAATCTCATTTTCACAAAACCTATGTATCTCACAGGCATTTTTATGCTGACGTACCTATTTTCACATGTGTTTTTCAGGAGCTGTTGCATAAGATGATCAAGATACATATAGACAGACTTGGGCTTTAGTGACAATAAAAGATGCAAGACTAGTTAATTATGTTGTATATCCTTGTTTGATTAAGACATTGTAACACTTTTTATCAATAAAACGAAACTTAAATTTCCATGGTTGTGAAACATTAATTCTGTTACAACACTCCCCGATGTTTCCGCCACGTTTTGTAGGTTCTACGTGGTCGGGGTGTGACAAAATGGGATGCCCGTAGAGGTCCCGAATACACATGGGAGGTAGAATCCACGATGAAAGAAAAATACCCTCATCTGTTTCAGTAAATCTCGAGGTCGAGATTTCTTTTAAGGGGGTGAGGATGTAACACCTCAAAAATTTACGTCCAATAATGTATTGACACGTGTCATAGGCTTTGAATACGTGAAAGAGCACTTTAGAGGGACTAAAGTTGGCAAACAGTGAAACTATGTGAATATAAGGGTCCAAAGTGTCAACAATGGATAAATAGGCCCTACAATAACCCTACATGGTGTTTATAATCTTAAACGGATAAATCATGGATCATACGAAGCGGAAAATGAAAGAAAGTGAGGAATTACAAACTACAGGGGCTAAATATGTCAACATGTTGAAAGTATACCTCTGAGTGACCTTTTGGCAAACCCGAAGCTTTGTAATGGTAAAATATACTCACTAGAATATGTGGTAAAAATTTCATAAAGTTTCGTTGTCGTGTGAGAAAGTTATGATCAAAACCGTGCACGAAGGGTTAAATGCGTTAACGTTGAAATTCGTGACTTTTCGGGCAAGCACAAAGTTAATCAAGGACCTACCCAAGTTTGTAAATGTCCCAAGGCCCGTAAAAGTCAGGTTTAAGGGTCAAGAGTGCAAAATAAATAGCCAAAACCACGTTACAAAGGACAAGGACTGAATTGTAAATGTTGAAAACTTGTTAGGCTGGTCACCAGCTTGTACGCGGCCCGCGTAAGGGGCCTCGCGGCCCGCCTACCAGCTGCCAGCGACAACACAGCGAACAGATGTCAGTTTTAAGTCTGTTTTCGATTGTTTACAGGTGTGAATCGATACAAGGGGCTCTCCAATGGATTTTCATGCATGTAGGGGCACTTGGACACATCTGATAACACTTATAGACTCATGTGGCAGCATCAAATGAGATCAAAGTTGGCATAAAAGGGTCTTGAAGCTTGCAACATTCAACACTTGCATGTTCAAAAATTCACAAGACCATTTCTGGAACTCATCTGATCAACCTCAGGCTTTCTAGTGCTCTCTAAGCTTAATTAGGACTCTTGTAAGTATTCCTAACCCCTTCTAATTCATTGTAGCTTAGTTAATTAGCTATTAGTCAAACCATCGTAATTTAAGTTTGACTTTAAGATTAAACGAAATTTGCTCAGTCATTTCTCGAATTGAAAGTACCTACAAGTAGGTATTTATGTGGGTAACAAACCCTTAAAAGGGTATTTTCAGATTTCCACTCTAACTATGCTAATTGTCGAGTCAAAGCATACTTTAAAAAGTCAACAGAATGATTATTTGCAAGTTTAAGCATAATTAGCAATGTAGGGTACATGCAACCTGTTTGATCATTAAAATAACTTGGTAACTAATGTAAGAACATGTCTCAACATGTTCAACTCGACAATTTTCAGTTTAAACCCGGATCGGACCCGAAAGTCGCATAATTTGACTTTTGCTTTGACTATCAGTTCTGATCCGTTTATGCATGTTTGAGATCTGCCTTAGAGCTTATTTTGGACCAAGTTTCATATAAGTATAACTCTCTGAGATTATACAACTTGGTTCAACACTTATCCGATTCATATGCATGTTTCCGATTTATGCTTAAAAGTTGACTAATATGCCCTTTTGACTATAAAACATGATTTTTGAAAAAAGTAAAAGAGTAGAAACATTTGTTACTGATTTATAAACTTGCACCTAAAATTTGACATCAGTTTGAGGTCTAGATTAAGAGTTATGCTCATTAGCGTAATTTGAAAGCTTTATGTTACTTAAACGGCGTAATTAGCATATAACCCATTTAAACCCACTTTTTGATATCAAACTTTTTACCCACTGATGTTATATAATATTTTGGGATTTTTAAAGATTTTTATTTAATTTTTGGCTGAGCATAACATAGGTCTCTAAGTTTAATCCGGTAAATACCGATTTTGCCCTTTTAAGCCATAAAATGAGTTTTATAAATCCTTTTGACCCCAAACCTTTTTCTACTGATTTTATTTGATAAATAAAATATTTTGAGCCTTCTGGAATTATAAAAATATCAGCTTTCTTTTAAAAACCCGGAAATGGCTCCAAATCGCCTTTTTAAGCGTCTTTAACGCATAGTATGTACTATAACCATATTAAACATATAAGGTTGATACCTACTGATGTTTTTAGTATATTTTTACATAATAACAGTAAGTACAAGTTTTTGAACTCAGGTTTCCAGTTTTGACCTTTTAAGCCCTTGTGAAATTACCAAAATACCCCTAAGGAGCATAGTTTGGTTTTAAATGATAAGTTTCACATACGGGTCATACCCTACTGTTATAACATGTTAAATTAAGTGTATTTACTGTATAAATAAGACCTGTAACTCAGATTGCAAATTAAACTCTTTTATAATCTTTTAAATGACCAAAATGCCCTTATGAGGCATATGTTGAGTTTAAATTCAATTGGGGCATAATAGATGATATCTTACTGATATTATAACATATTTAAGCCATATTATCTCAGGGAACTTGCATATGACTCTTTTGGTTACCCGTGACGCCCTTTTCGCGCTCGGTTCGGTTTATGTAACTAGTTTCCATAAATTGACCGAAACGGGTCAAACCTTATCATCTTTGTCTCAAAATCCAGAATGTATTTAGTATACCCATATTATACAAGTATTCAAACTTGTCGGGTCTAAATCACATTCTATCCGGTCTTCGCTTAATCGTGCGTTTGAACCGTATCGTCCTTAAAACTAGCCGGTCTAAGCTTAAGCTTAAATAAAGACCCGTTAGAAATCTAATAGGTTATTATAAACCTTTGTTCCAGAATAAGAAGAACCAGTAAAAGCTACCTTCACTTGCTAGTTGTGATTTATACTTTACTCAGGTAAATACTTTTAACTTATTTTCCCTATACGGGCTTGGGTTACGGTATATAGAATACCGCTTGATCGAGCATCAATCTTACATCTTTGGGTGGTTAATTGAATAATTTGATCGGCTCGTTTAAACAGTCTTGTTCACTTAAATCCTTGGGGGGGGGGTTAATGACCATGTCCCGGATATCCTTGGCATCATCTTACGAGATGGCCACGACCTGAGCACGGGGTGTAGGCGTACACCTGTCAGTGTATAACTCAATAATGTGATGGGTCTATTGATCTTTAACCCGGACAAGATCCGGGCTACTGAACGCACAAGTAACATGTAATTCGTTCACAGGATTATAATAATACATAATTATCCCAAGTTATAAAATGTTTTGTGCCTTGAGCATTCAAATAAATTTTCAACCATTTTCAAAATGAGACAGTTAAATTGTATTTACTAGTGTAAACTGACGTATTTTTCCCAAAAGGTTAAGTGCAGGTACTATTCGTACTAGGCTGGCTGTCTTCTAAGCGTCCACAATAAGTCTCGCAAGCTTGGATGTCAATAAAGCTGTTGAACAATATCTTATTTTATTTTGATCCGCCTGTGGATCCGTTTCAACTATTCGTGATATTTAATATTACACTTTATTAATGTTGAAATGAATCTATCTTTGCTTCTGCTGTGCATTTATATATTGTGTTGTTTGTCTATGATGATACCAACTACGTCACGATACTCCCCACCGGGCCCACCGGTGACACGTGGAAAATAGGGGTGTGACACTCTGACATGGAAAGGACCATTGCGGTGGTCCACGCGCTAACACTCGTTATCGTTACGCGCGAATAGGCACGATGATTAAACGAAATAGGAATAAGGAGAATTCCTAGTAGTTGGAGGGGCACCTTTAAGATGAATACTTCATCTTCCTTGTCTGGTCAAGTGTGTCGTCAATCTTGCTTCACAAAAGTCACAGGGACCTTGTCCCGCTGATTAAGAAGTTGTCCAAGGTTGCCGCCTCTGCCTTGCCGTCACTACCGTAGTCAGGCACCTTCACGATCGAGAGGGAAGAGCAGCCATCTCCTACGGAAGCCAGCTCAGAATCTCGTTTGGTAATTACTCCAGCCATGAGCTTTGCAATGAACGCGAGGCCGATAGTTTCATTGTGCGAGTAAGTACAATATTAGGATTCAGAGTCGAAGGTGTCTTATTCACGTCAATAATCATTCCGTACACTAATTCGTATGTATATATCGATAAACAAATATGTTACTTAGCATAAACAGGCAATTCGGTGCATCATATCACACATAACTCTTGTTTATCCTTTGGGGGGGGTCATTTTGTCTTTGGCAAGTCTAACTCATGTAGACTATGCCTTAGTTGGCACCTTATTTTGGGGTATTCTCCTCCCTACTAATGTCCTTGCCTTGTCTCTTCTTTGAAAAGAAATGTTTGACTCATGGATCTTGACACTTACGTGAATGCAATGAAAAACCCTTTTTTTGTTGTAAAAATATTTTTGTGAGAGAGTTCTAGTGATTGTAGTCTAGACTCGAGAAGGAATCCTAGTTCACTACAATCGAAGCTTTGATACCAAACTGTCACACCCTAACTTTTGCGGAAGCGTATGATGTGTGACTGGTTTAATATCATTGCATTTAATCGTAATAAACAACTACATGATCAAAATGATGTTCATCCATTCATAAAATTTAAAGTGTTACAAACATCGATTTCTTAAGTTTTAAAACACAACCTTCGATTAGGTTACGAACCAACAAAAGTGGATGACATCTAAACTTGAAGTCTACTTCTAGTTACAACACCCGCGCCCAAGATCCAACCTGTCACCTGAAATACATGTAATTTTGGAAAAACATCAACAAAAGTTGAGCAAGTTCATGTGTTTTGTGTGAGTACTTGTAATCTTGTAAACCTTTGAGAGACTCCTTTGAAAACAGGTATGAAAAGCGTGTATGAACATACTAAATAAATGTTTTACAAGGACATTAAGGCATGTGAGGACATAGGGAGCACTTGAAATGAGTAGGCTTATACCCTTGTCGATTTTCCCTCGACTATGTCGATTTCCCTCGACTATGTCGAATTTCCCTTCGACTATGTCAATTTACCTTGACTATGTCAATTTCCCTTGAATATGTCGATTTCCCTCGACTGGGACACCGAAGCACTCAAGAGATCACATGAGGACCATGAGTGGGGCTCGGTCGTACCCGTTAGATCTAACCTTCGTCCATAATTAAGAATTAATGGCATTTCAATATTTAGTCTATGCTCACATGATCTAATATTTCATAGGCAATTCATACCGTTTAAGCATTCGTAACATGTATTCCACCCCCGAGAGTTATAAAACCAAAAACAGTTAAGAGAAAAAGGGGGAGCATGAACTCACTGTTTTGCGTCTTCGATACTCGTAACTCAAATCTCCTCAGCAAACACGACTCCCTACAATGTACTAGGGTCTATTAGACGAACGAGCCGTGCCTTGCCTTAGTATTTACGTCTTTGAGTTACGTTTCTTTTATGTCTTCAATATTATTCCAAGTTATAATTCCTTGTTAAAATAATAATTATTTTAACTTTAAATTATATTTAATTTTGGAATAATAGTTAAACAATATTTTTGTAACAATACTTCTCAAGTATTTATTTTCGTATTTTCTTCCCAAGGATAGGGGTATCTCATACATGTGTATTCGTATTCTCGTATTTGTAGTTTCCAAAATAATATATTTTCAAGTCTTACTTTAGAAAATATAAACTTGTTTTGTCCCGAAAATAATGTATTTCAAGAAAATATAATTTAACTTCCGAAAATAATATATTTTCTCCTTGCCGAAAATATGATATACTTTGTAATAATAATAATAATCATACTCTCATTTCTTTTGTATCCCAAATAATATTTACCAAAAACATATTTATAACGGTATTCTTCGGAATATTTTGTAAGTTACGTTCTTGCGTTTGATTTCACAATATTAAGTGTGTAACTTATATATTTATTCCTTGTGATTTTTGGTATTATTTCGGATTGTAAATTCTTGGTATTTTGTTAAGTTATATTACTTTAATTCCTAAAATAACATAACTATTACACCAAGTATACAAATAATCACACACAATGTGTTATAAATGTAAATACATATTCTAAATACATATTTATCCATTTTTATTTATAAAAACCAACCTCCGATACTTGTATTTTTGTAACAAAATCTATGGCAAAGTTTGTATTGAAAATCATAGTTAAAACTCACTTGTAAGCATATCATGGAGGTGTCCATGCTATTAAAGCAAATCATTTTCTTTTCAAAAATAACCATAAACAATCAACAATCAATCTACACTTACCAAGTGCTAAAACAAAGCTATCTAAAATATGATCATGAACTTGAGTTTTCATAAAAACTTGTAGTAACTTGGTAGTATGTTTAGTAGACTTAGTTACCCTTTAAAGTGTGTTTATTTCTTTAAAAATCTCATTCTTGAAAGATTTGAGTGTTTACAACTTGTTAGATGATTTTTCCAAAAAAAAATCATTCTTTTGAATTTTTCTTGTAAACAAAGTGTTCTTATACTTGTTTCAACACTAGAAACGTGATTAGTTCTTTTTAAGACAATGTTCATGTAAATCTTTGTGATTTAGCTTGGTTTCATTGGAAAACTATTTTAGAAATCATCCAAGTTTATGTCACACTACATCATTCACAAAATCATTATCATACTTCAAGTTCATGAACACATAAAGCATGATGATCTTGGTCTTTCACAAGATCACCACCTTAACTTACTTGATCATGTGTTTAATCACAATCTAGTAGGTTTCTTATGATGTCTAACATTACTAACACAAATCATCAACCATCAAGAAACAAATAAACATAAATCAACATGATTTCATATGTTATTAAGCTTATGTTCATGTTTCAAGATTATGTTCTTTAGTGTTCAACAAGATTAATGATGTATATCATCTTTTAACCATCAAAATAAGAAGTAAGAATAGGATCAAAGAAGCTTACTACTAGCACTAAGGCTAGGGAAGAAATCAAGTTGATGAAGAGGATAAACTAGGTGGATAAAAACACTAGAGAGAGGTCCTTGCAATTCCGTTGCTTACAACCTTCTTAGATAGGCCCGAGACACCTTAGAATCACCTTAGAATGGATGGAGATGGATTGAAAATAGTGGTGGCATATGGGACTATGGTGGCCGTGAGCTAGGGGAAAGGAAAGGAAGAAAGAATAGTGTTGTGAATATGAAAGTGATCTTGTGGTTATAAGGGGGATTACTTCCAATATTAAGAAAAGCATATGGCACATTTGTTAACCATATTCCCTAGATATCTTATAAAATATTGGAATAAAATCAATGTGCTAATCTTTTAAGATTTTATAGGATCTTCATAATCTTTATAGGATCTTCATAATCTTTATAGGATCTTCATAATCTTCCATCCAATACTTATAACCATACTAATCTTTTACCCAAAGTGTAACATCTCTTGAAAGTACTAAACAAGATCTTCCCACAAATCTTAGAAGATTAAGGAAAGATTATGGTGGGGCCACTTATGTGACCGTCCACTTGGGGGGGGGGGGGTACTTGGTTGGGTTTCAAATGATGGTTAAGTTAATCTAGTTAGAACTTAAATGTATTAGTTAGGTGTTATGCATAAGATGTGTTATATAGTGTGTTAGGGTGTTCGGGGATCATAACTAGCTCTGAAACATTAAAACAATGCTTCTAGTATAATTTTGATGTTTCGGGAATTGTCCGGTTGTTCAGTTAGATACCGGTTCGTTAAAGTGTCAAATTATTCCGTTTGTTGTTCTTTAAGTACCCTTTTGTGACACTTTTGATTCCCGACACTTATGAAAGCATTCAGGACCATTTAGTTATATTTTTGCATGTAATAAACTTGTTAAAATGCTGAATTTTGCTTATTTATGCAGAATTCTGCACTTTTTGTGGGTTTTAGGCACTTCCCGGCACTTTATCTATCACCTAGAAAAGCAGTTTTGTGGTTCTTACTTCCCTACACACTATACTAGTGTAGAACTTAGTCTCTGGCTCATACTGGGCCTCAAAACACTGTCTGTTTATGTACTGAACCTCGTCAGCATTTTAGTTTGTCTGATAATGGTGCCAATTCTGTTCTGTGCATTATTTGAACTATATCGTGTTGCATGTAGTAACGATAAAAGTCTTGCAACATGAAATGCCATTGTATATATATAACATTAATCAGAAATTCATTTGTCTTGTAAACTAGATCATGCACAGTTATTAAAGCACAATTACTGTTCAATTAGTGTACGGAATCTACGGAAAAGTGACAGTTGTCACAAACATAAGTCGTTTCGGTGCCGTTCGGTTGCGTGCGAATATCGTATTCAATGATTACGTACAGTTTTGTTTGAAATCCACTTGGACTCCAAAGTGCCGTGTTATATGTATACGTGTGTGTAAATATCGTTAGTCGCGTACTTTGACGTATTTTGACGTATTCTAACATATTGTTGCGTATTTAATAGTATTTTTGACGTATTTGAGCGTATTCTAACGTATTTTAGCTTATTTTAACCTATTTTAGGGTATTTTTACGTATTTTAGCGTATTTTAATGTATTGTAACGTAAGTTAACGTATTTTAACGTATTTTAGGGTATTTTAACGTATTGTAACGTAAGTTAGCATATTTTAACGTATTTTAGGGTATTTTAGCGTATTTTAACGTATTTTAGTTGGTTTCGAATATACCCAAAGTAGTTGATCACGCTCCACAGTTGTCAAATTCTTTGCGTGCATTCATATTGTTTTAGACAACAACAGATAATGAACGGATTGTTGGACTTCTTGTTACTAATGTACGCCTCAATTCATCTTTTTTACTCTTTTCTTTGATTTCAACAAATCTTTTCAATAATCAGTACGCAACAAAGAGACCGCCATTTTAATTTTAGAGTATTTTAGCTTATGTTGATGGATAACGCAAACAAGTTCTCCACAGTTTGTTATTCAAATCTCTATTCGGTCATCTTTCCAAACTGCAACACACGATAAGTTTAAACTTTATAGTGTGTGATTTGACCAGGAAATGATTGGAGGTGATTTATACTTTTAATAAGCTGTTACAATTGTCAAATTCGTTGTGTGCATTCATAGCAATCTGAAACAATCAGATATTTATCTATCTGTGTGTGTCACATCCATCCTATTATAGAAAAGAATGCATACACAAATAGTTCTAGTGGACGAAGCAAAGATACCATTCTAAACCCTAGCTGGAAACAAACCAACAAAATCCGAATACTGAAAAACATCAGCAACCATTTTTCCTTTCCCTAACATGATAAAAGCGCTTATTTTGCTAGTGGATTTTATAAGTCAAAGTTAACTTTCAGATTCAGATTCAGGAAGACATGTCGGGTTCTGTACCCATCCCCGCGTTGATAGCTTTCATTTTATTAACTACCAAAAGAATGCATACACAAATAGTACCGGGACCACTGGAATAGACACATGTCACATAGTTTGTCATGACAAAAGATATAGATGTAGGAATATAACTAGATGTTACATGTGTCAGGATCTTTATCTATCATGTCATCGACGAACTACTCGAAATCTCTTTCGTTTCTCATGTTAGGGAGAATGTTATCGAAATTGAAGGAAAAGGAAAAATGGCTGCTAAAAAGAGTAACTAGCAGAAGACGTGTCGGGTTCTTCTGCTAGTTATTCGGAATGTTTCGAATCATCACAGAAGACGGATGTGGTTTGCATATTCAATCTTCATTGCTTCATTAAAATTAACAACCTGATTCAGATCATCTTTAGTAGTGTTTGTTTGAGAACCTGATTCAGATTTAAACAATGCACGCTGATTCAGATCTCTATTCGGGCAAATCGCAACCGTTTTTTACTACGGAAACGGTGGCTATGCGAAATAAAAACCGCAATCGTTTGTGACTATGGGAAACACAAGTTTTCTTTTTGAGCTTGATGGATGTCCATTATCTCAGTTGAGGCGTGCATTGTTTAAATCTGAATATAACTAGATGTTACGTGTAACTTCATTAAACCAAGAACAAAGCCTATTTCAAAACACATGTGTTCGTATCAGCGTTGTTTATCATCCTGTGCGAGCATTGGAAACCCGACAAACAGTCTTGCAATTATATCGTGTCAAGATGTTTCAGTTTGCACATTCAATATTCACAGTTGCATTTGGAACAAGAAGTCTAACAATCTGTTTATTATCCGTTTGTTGTCTAAACAATATGAATGCACGCAACGAATTTGACAACTGTGATAGCTTATCTATCTGTGTGTGTCACATCCATCCTGTTATAGCAATCGATATGATTACTTTTACATATTTTTTTCTAATTAGCGTTGTTAACTACCAAAAGAATGCATACACAAATAGTTCTAGTGGACGAAGCAAAGACACCGTTCGGTTTCATCAGCTGCATCGTTTACCATGGAATGCATCCGTATTTTTGTAAATCGCCCAAACAAGCATGCCTTGAACGAGTCTAGAACACTCGTAATCCTTAACCGGCTTTGAAACCGGACGGAATCTACGAAGAAACTATTTGATTTCACGGTGAGTGGAGAAATTAGCGACGGAGAAACTGTTGGAATTTGTGGATTTCGGTTGGTTCAGAAACTTAACAAGAGAAGCAACTAAAAAAGCGGTGAATGGTATTTAACGTACACACCACATTCGAAGATCCTTGCATTAGACATAATTTGTTGGAATTTGTGGATCAACAGAAATAACTGAAATAACAGCTTCGGAATCTATTAACCCACAATTGGTTGGAACGAGGGTTTATTCTCTTTAATCTATTAGAACGATCCTTGTTTTGAGAACCTGATTCTGTTGTTCAGTACCAACAGGATGCATACACAAATAGTTCTAGTGGACGAAGCAAAGAGACCGCCTTGTTAATTTTAATGAAGCAATGAAGATTGAATTTGCAAACCGCAACCTTTTTGACTACCGAAACGGTGTCTATGCGAAATACAAACCGCAATCGTTTGTGACTATGGGAAACTTGGACATCAGACGTAAATCTTGAAGCAAATATGTGATCCCCAATTTGCGAAAACATAATCCCAGGTTGTCTAGAGAAGCGCTTTTATCATGTGTCATATGGTAACAAGAATGTGTTGTTCCAAAGATCAATTCCAATTGTAGTTTTTTCAACTCTCCTGTTCCAAATGCAGCTGATGAAACCGGAGCTGTTATCCTTTGCTTTCTGCAATTCAAGCAGGCACGGATGCTAACGTACTGTTATTACATCCGAGACGATTCAAGTGAGTCCTATGAAGCAAGTGTCGGTCTCCTCAATTGAGAGGAATAACTGCGTTACATCCCTGTTGAAAAACATAATCGATCAATTTAGGGAAAATGAGGTCGAAAGATGATAACCCAACAGTGGAGGATCTCATTCCACGGCTTCGATAAATTCAGGGGTATTCTCAAATAATGTTTCCTAGATGTTTGAAGACTAACAAATGTCCAAAGTGCTGCTTTTTCGTTCGCGTGACGGAAAGCTACCGCGTGACAGGAAGCTACCTTGCAAAAATTAAAAAATTAAATCGACACCCTCAATACGCATCGTATAGGCCTATACGATGCGTATTACTTTTTGATAGGGGACAATGGAAGCCTTTGGCAGACATAGAAGTTTGAACCCACCTCAATACACATCGTATAGGCCTATACGATGCGTAATGAGGGTGTCGATTTAATCCCCCAAGGTAGGGATGAGCAAATACCGATACCGTCCCAATACCGTCCCGATCCCGACCAATACCGATCCCGAATTTTGTGTAAACTTGGTACCGATACCGGTACCGAAATACGTCGGTTCGGGACGGTATCGGTGCGGTATCGGTATTTTAAGGGTAAAAGTCGGTATTTTACCGATACCGTACCGATACCGAAAAATCACAAAAGTGGATACCGTTTCCGGTACCGAAAACGGATCGGGATTTAGAGATCGGGATCGGGATGGGATCGGGACGGTATTTTATACCCTTTGCTCATCCCTACCCCCAAGGGGTGCCAATAATACGACCCTATTTTAATTAGCATTTATAATCAAGTCTATTAGTCATAAACTTCTTTATGAGGCATTATGTGACAAATGATGAAAAGTGCAAGAGAGAGGTTTTATGGAGCTTTATATCAAAAGAGGATGTAGTAGTAAGGGGGTTAGAGCATTCACATTGATCCCACCATATTTTCACTCTAAATGACACTAAAAAAATGCTACATTTTCTCTCTTATTTTCAATTAAATAATATTTTTTCATACTTTTATCATTATATTTTCTCTCTCCTTCACTCACAACCACTTTCAAAATATATTAAAAAATTATAGGGGGTGAACAGTGTCCCTCCAAATATACAGAGGAACAGTAACATTTTCTCTTTCCTCCACTCACAACCACTTTTTATACTCTTTATATTTTAAAAACACCACACATAGATTTGATGTCATGGATGTGAATGCTCTTATATAACCCCTTTAATTATACATGCATATGTATAATTATTTATAGGGTGTGAGTTGACTACAAAGTCCATTTTTCCTACAAAGTATAAAAAGTCATAAAACACCATATTGTTAACCATAAAACACACTCAAAACCCACAAATAACAAAGAAATGGTTACTAAAACGACGTATTTGTAGGTTTTGTGTTGTGTTTTGGATGATAAGCCTTTGATTAACGAATGACTAACATTAGTGTGTTTTATGTTGATTATCATGTTGTGTTTTACATTCATAGTTCTATGATGTTGTGTTTGAAGTTTTTATGGACTGTTAGAGTTTGGATATTGTGTTTTAGTGATCTTCACTTTATTATTTGTGGGTTTTGAGTGTGTTTTATGGCTGAAATTGTGGTGTTTTATGACTTTGTACACTTTGTAGGAAAAATAGACTTTATAGCCGAACCCCACCCTTTATATAATTATATAGGGTGTGAGTTGGCTACAAAGTCATATTTTTCTAGAAAGTGTAGGAAGTGATATGGTTATGACATATGTCATCTAGAGTATTTTAATAAAAGGTACACTGATAATTCACTAAATAAGTTATTTTTGAAAAAGATAAATCTAAAACAACAAAATGAGACTTTTAATGAAACCCTATATCTTATTTATGGAATTGTATCAGTTACGCAGAATCAAACATGCATCATTATCTTATCCTTCAGATGATTTTTTTTCTTTTTGTATATTGCGGATCAAAAATGTTGATGTCTAATGCAATGATTGATTGTGATAATGGTAAATGCATCCTGATTTAGTTGTTCGACATGCCAGTATTTGATTAAGTTGTTTTTTTTTTTTGCATGTGCATGTATTCTTGACATTGTGTTTTATTTGTTTTATGGTTTCTTCACACGTAACACACCAGCTTATCGTTCTTGAACAATTTCTTGACGTTGTGTTTTACCAGTTATAAGTTTACTCATTATGTGTTATAGCAGTTTATGTTTCATGAAGGACGCATTTTTGTATTTATTGACGTTGTGTTTTACTGGTTATTGGTTTTCTTCACAATGTGTTTTATCAGTATGTTTTTATTGAGTGTTTCTTCACAGTGTGTTTTTCTTCACAATGTGTTTTATTAATGTGTTTTTCTTCACAGATTCGTCGCAGTGTGTTTATCAGTGTGTTTTACTTCATACTTTCTTCGCAATGTGTGTTTCTTCATACTTTCTTCGCAATGTGTTTTTCTTCACATGTTTCTTCTTAGTGCGTTTTATCAGTTTCTGGTCCTATTAGATTTTTTTCGCAGTTTCTTCACAATGTGTTTTATCACTAATATAAAAACACAATACTTGATAAAAAAACAAAATTGAACTCAGTCCTTAGATAAAAACTAATCAAACTCCAATTTAGTAAATTTCAGATTTTAAACACAATCAAATCTTTTATATTCAATTTCATCCATGATTCTAGGAGATTTTGTTTAATGATGAGAGAGAATGTGGAGAGAGTTTTGCAAGAAAGAAGGAATGATGGTTGTTTCTTTTTTTAAAACATGCTCAATTACCAAAATGTCCTCAATCAATTAAATCAATCATTAAATAAAATGCATATATTACAAAAATGTCACTCATCTAATCTCAACCATTAAAACCACTCATCCAATGACCCAAAACACTTCCTACACTTGGTAGGAAAAACACACTTTGTAGAAGAATCTCACCCTATATGTATGTATATATATATATATATATATATATATATACATATAGGATTAGGTTCAAGAGTGAACACTAGTGTAGTTTGCGAACTAAGCGTACTAATCCTGGCCATACATCTGTGTAGATCAATGGCCAGGATTTGATGATGAAATACACTAGTGTCATTTACGATTTGATGATGAAATCCTAGCCATCCACGTGTGTAAATCAATGGTCAAGATTTGTCATTCAGTTCGCAAATACACTAATGTTCACTCTAGAACCCCACCATATATATATATGTGTGTGCGCGCGCGCGCACGAGTGGAGAAGGAAGATGCATGGCGTGATATTTTTCACCGGGAGTTGAATTTTTCTCACTCATAGCGCAAGCCGTAGTTACACTAAAAAACACTATTTTTTTTGTCAACCACGGACTAATTACACTAAAAAACACTACTTTTTCTTTCTTCCTTTCAATTAATTAATATTTTTTATTCTTTTACAAATACATTTTCTTTCTCCTCTACTTACAATCATTTTCAAAAAATATTTAAAAAATTATAGAGATGTCTTTTCTCTCTCTCCTTTACTCACAACAATTTAAAAACACTCACACAAATATACATACACACTACACTCATATACATATGTTTGTTAATGCTCTAAGACTAGAAGGTATGGGGGCCGGCTAGGCCCGGCTAGGACCGGCGCCGGTCCCCCACACCGCCCCCCTCCCTCCCGTCCCGGCGTCCCCAGCAACCCACAGCCGATGTTGCCGCCCCACTTTCAAAATTATATCCGTTATATAACGGATAGATTAATAAAAAAAAAAAAAATTCCTTTTCCACTTTAAATATTTATCAACCTCTTCCATTTTTTTATACCATTTCACATCCATTTCTCCTAATCTTCTCCTACTCTCATCCATTTTTATAAAAAAACACTCTCATTTTTTTTACCATCATGAATCCATTCAACCCAAACGACCCCATCCCGAACAATCCTAACTTTTTTTCTAGTCCCGCTTACACTCCGACTATGGATTCTTCGTGGGGGTCTCCACCATTTACGTTTTCGGGTTTCCAACAATCACCTAACGCCTTCAATCAAATGTCCCAACTTCAACAAATGCAACAATACCGAGCATTCCAACAATTCATGCAACGCGGCTCGGTTCAACTTGATCAATTCCAATCGCAACCGCCAACTTCCCAACCGCAACCCTCGGTTCAACTTGACGATGATGATGAAGTCGTCCCCGAATCGCCACCTAAAGAACTCAAGCGCAAAAAAAACAGGGGGAAGGGGAAGGCGGTTGAAACCGAACCCGACACCGAAAAAAAAAGCGGTTCGAGAGCAAAGGCGAGAACGTGGACAAAAGTAGAGGAGGAGGCGCTAGCTATTGCGTATCTTAAGGCCTCAACTTGCCCGATTGTCGGTATGAACCAAAGTTAATTTTTTTATATAAATTTAAAAAGAATTATTTTTTAGTTTTACTAATCCATTTTTTTTATTTATTTTAGGGAACAATCAAACGGGTTCTGGTTTTTGGAAGGCATGTACGGAAAGATTTAATAACCTTATGGGGGAAGGCCCCTACCGTGATCTCGAATCCGTATCGGGCAAGTGGCGGAAAATGAACAAGTGCGTGAATGATTTTATCGGGATTTATAACCCACTTTACATCAATCGTCCTAGTGGGAGTAGCGACGAGGACGTTCTTAACCTTGCGATGGCTAAATGGGAAACAAAAAATCCGCCTTTCCCGCACCTCCGAGCATGGAACGTTTTAAAGAAAGACCCTAAATGGGCGCCGATTCCAAATGAGGTCGCAACCGCCAAACGGACTAAAACTTCCGAGTCCGGAAGTTATAGTGCGGGAGGCTCCACCGCTCGTTGTCAAATCGACATAAACGACGAACCGGAATATGGACGACTTAATTTCCGAATTCCGTTCGTTTAAAGACTTTGCGGCCGAAAAATATAGTCACAAGAAAAACGTGTCGGCCGACTATGCTCGAGCGGAGGATTTTAGGATAATGAGGTTGGATCTCGACTCGGTTTCGGAGGAGGAACGAGAGGTGTATCGGAGGATGAAGGAAGAGGTGAAGAAAATGTAATTTTTTTTAATGTTATGAAATGACTTTATTTAGAGTAAATTACAAAACTCGTCCTTTATGTATGTATGTTATTGCAAATCATGTCATTTGTCTTCAATAATTACATTAATCATACTTAATGTTTACAAATCCTAACATGTTATATCCTTTACCCCAAACCCAGTTAATTTTCTCAGTTAATTGTAGTCACGTGGGGCCCACATGAGGGCATAAATGTCTTTTAACCTACCATGTTTCTCCCCATTTAAAACCCCAATTTGTTTTGTTAAGCCTTGTTTCACCCTCATCTGCAGAAACAGATGGGCTTAACAATCGAAACAAGTATTTACTCTGCATACCCATATGTTTCCCCTCTTGTTGACTTATATTGGTAGGACCAACATGAACCCTAATTTGTTGACTTATATTGGTTGCCCTGCTAATAAAGAAAAAAAAACTGTAACAAAATACACAAATTGATGATGAAGGGTTCATGCTTTGCAAACAGAGAAGAATCATCAAGGTAATGAGGGTGTAGAAAGCATTTTTTGAAACATAAGTTGTTGACAGTTTGTTGATGTTGTTGGTAAACTCAAACATATTGGCGTTTTTCCTAGTCATCCAAGCAGAAAATTGCATATATAGATCAAAGGATGCACCAATAGCTTGAATTACATGTTTGGAAATTCAACTACATATATTCTAACGATTTAGACAGTAAAGCGATTTTTATTTTCCAACCTTGTAACTGCAAAAAACAGCCAATTGCCACTCGAGGTTCATCAACAACAATTCTTCTTCCATCTTCAAGGCTTTTAGAGGTTTGGTGTACAGGCTATTGTCAGTGTCGAGTTTTATGTCATTATTATTGCTTATAATTTGAACAAACAAAGCATCCGATTGGTACTATCAACACTTCAAACCAATCAATCACAAACACGAAGGAATTCGAATCCTTCAGGCTTCAGCAAAAACATAACGAAGGATTTGATCCGATTCAAGTATTTACAAAGCAAGGAATCTGAGAAACTAACTAGCACAAACTGAATCGAAACAAGTATTTACTCTGCATAGGCAACTTCTGCAGATGAGGGTGAAACAGGGCTTAACAAAACAAATTAGGGTTATTGGGGTTTTAAATGGGGAGAAACAGGGTATTTTAAAAGACATTTATGCCCTCTTGTGGGCCCCACGTGACTATAATTAACTAATAAAATTAACTGGATTTTGGGTAAAGGATATAACTTGTTAGGATTTGTAAACATTAAGTATGATTAATGTAATTATTGAAGACAAAGGACTTGATTTGCAATAACATACATACATAAAGGACGAGTTTTGTAATTTACTCCTTTATTTATGTTGTTTTATGTTGTATTTTTTAACTTTTATAAATTTTTTATTAAGTTAATAAAAAAACACTTAGAAAATTATAAAATAATGAGGTGGGGTAGCCCCATCCTCCATCCCCCTCAAATGTGAAGGAGACCTATCCCCCACGAGCCGGTGATGTGACGCCTACGTGGCGGCCCATCCTCGTGGGGATGGGCCTCACCATACCCTTTAGTCTAACACCGTTTTGTAGAGACATGAAAAGCCTAACCTTATATACATCAATCTTGTCAGACAAAAAGGTTGAAATAGATCACCATCATGTGATTTTTTATTATCGTCTAAACAATAAGAATTAAGAAATCAAAACCAAAACTATAAATAGAAATGTGCTTCTACTAAAGTAAAATGTGATTGAAGGAAATCACGACTTCAATAACACAATTGATATTATATTATACGGGTTAAGTTATTCTATAAAGGCTTCTAAAACTAAGAAGCGTAAGAAAGCATTATAAATTGACAAATGTCCAAGAAGCTAAAACTTAAACCCACTAAACCACCACTCAAAACCTAAACACCCACCCTCACCCAAAAACCTAAACCAACCCCCCCCCCCCCCCCCCTCACCCAAAAAAAAAAAAAAAAAAAACTATACCTCACCAAAAAACCGCCCCAAAAACCTAACCTTACATCTACCCTGTAGAAATAGAGAGACTACTTACAGTGAGACCTCCGGCTCCATAGTAGTTTTGCATCAAGCCTTGGACATAAGACACATAACACTCAACAATTGGGACAAAGGCTGATTAGTACATATACCCCCTTGTCTTTCGGCTATGGACGCCACTACATGATGCATGATTAACCGCCCCCCGCTTTTAATGTTATTTTCACGAAATTAGTTAAACAACGTTAAAATTAGTGCAATTTCACTTTTGCCCCCCGAGAGCCCACACATATATACATTATAAGTGCACACTGCAAGCAGGACGTTATTATCCATCAATTAGTAATAATATACCTTTTGAAATTATATAAAATTACATTTTAAAACCTTTCATATATTTAGAAAACTTTTATAAAAAGCCTCAGTTTCAAAATTTTCTTTAATTCGGCCTTATGATGAATAGTCTTTGTACGCATGGTGTCGCGACGTTGCATGACTCGCGTCTACTACCGAATAACAAATAACGGGTGATTAATGTGTGCACTTATAGATGTAAACACACAAACAAAAAGAATCACATTCCTCTTACTGTCGATAGATTTCCTAAGTATCATTAAAGATCATGTTTGCCTAAAATCTTTAGGTGGCCACAAGTTAATGTGTAGATGGTGGTTAATTAATAAAGGTAAAGCCGTTAAACACTTTAAGAGGGGAAGACGTTGGGTTCAAGTCCCACAGACAAACAGAGAATAAAAGAAATTTGCACTTAAAAAAAATGTAAACGAGTCTGTTTTTGTTTAAGAAACTATTTCAATTCAAGTTGAACAAAATATTTTATGGGTTTCGTTAAAAGGTGACAATATATGTGGGCCATATGGGTTTGGTAACATGTCAAATCAAAGTGTATTTGATAAGCTCTAAGGGTGAGAGGGGCACTCCCCTAAGAGGGGAGTCCCCTCTCTTACACACCACCAATCAGATAGTGCCATGTCAACTTCCCTAACACCACATTTTGATGGCGGCACTCCCCTAATAGGGGACTTGGGTTTTTTTTTTTTTTTTTTATTTATGCATGTTTATAAATTAAAAAAATATTAATAAAAATAAAAATTAAATAAAAGACATTTCATTAAATTAAAAAAAAACAACCTAGAAAAATAAAAATTACATTCAAACTAGAAAAATAAAAATTACATTCAAACTAGAAAAATATAAAAACAAACTACTCGTCGTCGGAACTCATTTCAAGGTGAGGTAGATCTAAACGTCCGAGATGCTCAACGAGATCATGTTTTAGTCTCCAATGCGTGTCTTCATCAATGAGCTCGCTATAAGCTGTTTCAGCGAAGACGGGTTCGACTGGAGGATCTTGAATGTGTACCGGTGCTATCGCCCTTCCGTCGTCTTTTATAATCATGTTATGTAAAATAATGCACGTATACACGAGTAACCTTATCTTTTTCACCGTTTTGGAACGCATTGGACGCTTTAGTATTCCCCAGTTCGCCTTTAACACACCAAACGCCCGTTCCACATCTTTTCTTGCGGCCTCGTGTTGCCTCTTGAACTTTTTTTCATTCGGGATGTGAGGATATGGAAAAGACTTCACAAACACGGACCAGCTAGGGTAGATCCCATCAGTAAGATAATACCCGCGTTTGTATAAGTGGTCGTTCACCTGAAATGGACAATATGGCGCCGTTCCGTTTCGTTGAATAAGAAATAACGGAGATTGTTGGAGCACGTTGATGTCGTTTTGTGAACCCGCCGGGCCACAAAAAGCATGTCAAATCCACAAATCTTGAGACGCCACCGCCTCTAACATAACCGTCGGGTATTGATGATCGCCTCTCATATATTGTCCACGCAATTCTGTGGGGCACATTCTCCAAACGAAGTGTGTACAATCCAGACTACCCAACATACCAGGTAGGTGATGTCTCTCCTCATGAGCCTGATACAATAGCGCAACGTCGTGGCTCGTTGGTCTACGTAAGAATTCAGCGGCATACATTGCACAGACCGTCTGGCAGAAATATTCAAGGCACTCACGAGAGGTCCTTTCAGACATCTTTAAATACTCGTCGTTTTCGTCTGGTGGGTTACCGGTTGCAAGTTGTTTAATCGCAGAAGTAACCTTTTGCAACGGCGTGAAACTTTTCTTCATTCTCCCGTCCAAGCCCTCTTGAAACCACTCGTCGTACGCTTCGACGTCACTAGCAATTTTTAGGAACAAAGTCTTGGACATACGAAACCTCTGACGAAAAATATCGGCATTAAATTTTGGATTTTCTACAAAATAATCGGCCATTAGTGTTTCGTGGCCACCCTGACGATCTCGAGGGACAACTTTTTTTTTACTAGACGATGCCGTGTCTAGTAGCTCCGCTTGTTGGATGAGATTTTGGAAGAAAATTAAGCTACTATCGTTTGACGGTTCACCTTCATCGTCGGGAAAGTCGGGTAGGGGAGGAAAAATCGGGAACCTGGGATCCATTTAGTGAAGTTGGTGTTGTTTGAGAGTATAAAAAATAAGAAGTGGGTGTGGTTTGAGAGTATAAAAAATAAGAAGTGGGTGTGGTTTGAGAGTATAAAAAATAGTGAAGTGGGTGTGGTTATTTATATTTGTTTAAAAAGTGAATTTTTTTTTTTTTTTTAAATCGACCGTTAAATGACCGTTCATCAATATGCGTGCCATTTTCAAACCGGTGAACAAGTACCGCAACCACACCCCGATTCGGGTCCCCGCACCGATGGCGGCGGTGTTCCCGATCGGGGATAGTGGTCACCGATGGGGTCCCCGCTTGGTGCCCCGGATACCCTAATAAATGGCTTATCTATTTTTTGATTTTAAAGAAGTTTAACGTAAGTTCATTTGAAGAAAAACTTTGATGGTGCAAGTATTATTTCATTTATAATAATTACATATTAAAATTTGTAAACATCTTTATCAACCTTAGAATAGAGAAAACTGACCACGAGGTGAGCATGGATTTCTTGTAATTTATACAAATATACTCATAGTTTATACGTTACAATCGAACCGAATCACAAAACTTGGTTATAAAACGACTCAAGTATAAAACTTGATTTTTTAAGTTATTTACCGAATCATAAAACTCGATGATACTAACTGAAGTGACACATCCTATCAAAATATTTTTCAATTTAGGTAGTGGTTTTGTACATACACTAGTGATGCTATACTAAAATTAAGTGACGTTATTATACGAGTTCTAAGACAAGGCGAAAATGGTCATACCACAGCGTGACCTTGTCACTGGTTACATCTGTCACATTTCTGTATCAGTGTATCACATCATACATTCATACTAGCCGTACAAACCAACGACATCAACCCATACGGTTGCATACCACGTTATGGCTCATATGAAATACCATTTTCCTCATGTAACACAACACGTATAACAACACCACACACTTTATGACTTGTTATATAATGCAACATAGGCGTGACAAAAGTAACCCAATATTATTCATCACAATCACGAAACTCTCCCAACATACTTAGATAACATACATCACAATGCATTCTGATCACAACAACATCGATGACAACGGTTACGAATCTAACCGTATGAGCGATGAGGGTTCACCCATGTTGATGTCACCATGGAACCAATCATCTCCAGGGTCTACTACTAGTCCTGAGGATGGTCTCATCGGCTCCATGGTTCGGGAGGAAGGCCACGTTTACTCGCTTGCGGCCACCCGAGGCCTCCTCTACACCGGATCCGACAGCAAGAACATACATGTGTGGAAGAACATGAAGTTGTTCACCACATTCAAGTCAAACAGTGGTCTAGTGAAGGCGGTTATAATATCCGGTGACAAGATTTTCACCGGACATCAAGACGGGAAGGTTCGAGTTTGGAAATCGAACTCCAAGGATTCAAGAGTTTATAAACGAATCGGGACTTTTCCGACGTTGTTTGACATACTCAAGAGCTCGATGAAGTCGAAGAATTACGTTGAGGTATAGATTACAAACATTTACTTCCATTAAAACATTTTCCAAACCAATGTTATGTCGAGAACTGTTAGAAGTATACGTTTGTACGCATTGCTCTAAGTGTAATGTATACGATTTTGTAACTGACTACGCACCCACTAACTTTTTATTTATTTATTTATTTATGTACAAGCCTATTGTGTAGTTATCATAGTTCTCGACATAATATTGGTTCCGAAAAAAAAAAAGAACGTGTCACTTTAGATATCATTTATTAACGTTATCAATCTATTTCATAAAAAGGTGTTTATTTTAGAACACAAAATACGCTAAGAATTGCAATAGCTGCATAATGCACTTATAAAAAAAATACACTGTAAATGTAAACTGCGAAAGCCACATAATACCTTTTGTACTTGTACATCAATAATGCACTATGCACAATTGCATTACAATTATTAAGATACTATTAATTCTAAAAATAACGCGTCCCCTGTTTGATATAAATCATCAAGGTGAAGCGCCACCATACGACGCTATGGATCAAGCATTGTGACGCCGTTTCCTGCCTCACTCTCGACGAAGAAGAAGGTCTACTATATACAGGATCATGGGATAAGACATTTAAGGTATGGAAAATATCAAACTCAAAATGCCTAGAGTCAGTAAAGGCGCACAATGACGCTGTCAACTCTATTGTATCCTCTTCCGACGGTCTAATAATCACCGGATCCGCGGAGGGGTCCGTGAAGGTGTGGAAGCGAGAAGGGCGAGGCAAGAACATGAAGCATAGGTACATGCAAACACTACTAGATGAAGAATGCGCGGTGACCGCATTAGTGGTGTCGAAAAGTGGTTCGATTGTGTATTGTGGGTCCTCAGACGGGGTTGTGAACTTTTGGGAGGAGTTGTCGCATGGCGGCGTCATAAAGGGGCATAAGTTGGCGGTTTTGTGCGTTGCGGTTGGTGGGAACTTGGTTTTTAGTGGGTCCGCTGATAAAACAATATGTGTGTGGAGGAGGGTGGGGTCCATCCACACGTGCTTGTCAGTTCTGACCGGACATGTGGGGCCGGTGAAGTGTGTGGCGGTCGAGAAGGATGTGGAGTCTAGTGACAAATGGGTGGTTTATAGTGGTAGTGTGGATAAATCGGTGAAGGTGTGGAGAGTGTCGGAGTAGGTGGGGATATGTTGCAAACTGCGATGGTGCAATGCTTGAAAGTTTCATGGTTTTAGTGGACTGTCGAGATTGGTTTTTACGAGTGGGTTCTGAATTTTGATTGTAGATTTATATCTATGGGTAGTGTCAAAATTTTAAATGATTTTTGATCTCGTTTTCATGTTATATTGGTAACTAGTGTTAATTGGGCGTTGGGAGAATCGGTTCTAAATAAATTTTATATCCAAACAGATTATATATATAAATTGTGGTAGCCGAACACATGCTATTTTTGGTTTAATATCCGGATCACACACATTTTATATATAAAATGTGGTAGCCGAACACCACCATTAATGGGTATGTATAGTGAGTGTTTAGTCAGCATAGAATGCGTTTAAGCATGTCTCTTTGTACATACTATGCATCACATCCTATAATCTTCATGAAGATATCTTGATCTTGTTGGTCAGTAGCAGTGGCGGACTCAGGAATTATTTTCTAGGGGTGCGAACGAACGATTCAACCAAATTTTTAAGGAGTGCAGTCAGGATTTTTACCTCAAAAATACACTAATTTTTTTTTTCAAGAGGGCGCCCGCCCACCCAAGCCAAAGCTTGGGTCCGCCCTTGATCGGTAGCGAATATGGGATAGCCTACAAATATTGATATAAACAAGACCGACTGTTTTGAGTTATTCAATATTAGGTTGTTAAAACTTAAATGAGCCCAATCTTAGCAAGACCATAAAAATAAGTTCATTTACTAAAGAGTGAATTGCAAATTTTGTCCTTTATCTTTATATCAAATTACAAGCGGTGTCCTTTACCTTTAAAATTGATGTGTTTTGTACTTTATGTTTTAAAATCCTGCATGGTTTGTCCTTTGACCCTAACCCAGTTAATTTTTTCTGTTAAATAGAATCATGTGCATGTCACATGAGGGTAGATCCGTCTTTTTTCACTATCATCTTCATTTTCACCCAAATTAAATAACCAAACCCTAGATCATATGCCTCCCCAAATTTCCCCCTCTATCCCAGTTGCCACCACAACCCACAATCACCACCACTGGAAACCCACCGCCACCATTAGACTATTGACAACCATCTACCTTTTCTATCTCTAAAAACGCATACACACATTACAATTAATGACGATCCTAACAATCATCTAAACACGAATTAATCAGGACAGCAACTTTTGTGTATATATGAAGTATCTGATCAAATGTTCTTTAAATTTGACTTGCAGCAAATATATATTTTTTAATATTTGTTACATGAGACAAATAGGGAAGGTTCATTTGAGAAGAAATTTAATGTGAGAAGAAAAAGAAGAAAGGGCATATTAGTAAAATACTATTTCATTTATAACTCATATCATTAATTTTTTCTTTCTTTAATTAATTAGTCAACTAATCATTAATTATCCTACATATAATCTACAAAACCTACACATATCAAAATTTTCCTACATATACCCTACACATTATAGAATTTTATCCTACACAGTCGAAATTTATCTTACACACCTCGAAATATATCCTACACAACTCGTAATTTATCCTACACAACTACAAATTTATTATACACTATAAATTAAGTTGTTTTTTTTTAATTTGTAAAAAGTATATATTTTGAAAATGAGTTACAATTTTAATTTAGTTAGTTATTAAAGAAGAAGAATACAAATTAATGATTTATGTAAGTTTACCAATATACCCTTATATTAAAATTAAATGCAAATATTAAATGAAGTAAAATGAAGCATTCTTATTGGTTGAAACTTCTTCTTTTTTCTTCTTACAAAAAAATTCTTCTCATTTGAAACTTCCACTATATATATAGGGGAATGTTCATTTGAGAAGAAATTTAATTTGAGAAGAAAAAGAAGAAAGGACATAATAGTAAATATTAAATAATTTATAACTCCTCCCATTAATTATGTTATCTCTCATTCTCTCATTAATAAAGCAAAAAAACATTTTATCCTACACATTTCAAAATTTGTCCTACATATATCTTACACTTACAGAAATTTACCCTACGCATATCTAAATTTATCATACACATTTAAGAATTTATCCTACACATACTAAAATTTATCCTACACATGTCGAAAATTGTCCTTCACCCTAAATTATTTTATCTTGAAAGAGTATATTTAAAAGTGAGTTACAAATTTAATTAGTTAGCTAATTAATTACAATTAGAAATTTACCTATATGCCCTTATTAATAACATTTAATACACATATTAAATGAAGTAAAATTGAGCATTTCTATTGGTTTAAAACTTATTCTTTTTATTCTTACAAAAATTTTCTTCTCATTTGAACCTTCCACTAAGACAAATAATGTTTATCTACTAGCATTTTGTTAGATTTTGCCTTATGTTCAAGAACGCCTACTTCATCAAACATCGTTTGGTTCTCTCATGGTCATTATGCTAATTAGGATTTAGGGCAGTGAAGTACGACATGCCTAAGATGCGGGTAAGACAACAAGTAATCAAGATCCTAAAATCATCTCTAAACACACACACACACACACTCACCTTTCTCTCTCCAAAATCATCCAAACACGAACCTGATTCTGACTCAACAAACAAAACACCTTATCCATTACAATTAATCATGATCGTACCACTCTCATATCTATCTAATCGTCCAACCATCGGATAGAACGAGACGAGCACTTCTACAAATTAAAGGTCCATAGATGCTTTGGAGCATTTGCTATGGTCTCTGAAGGGGGAATGAACGATGATTTTTTTTATTGTGATGTTCAACTTGATGTTTGGATATGTTTTCATGGTCATATTGAAGGTTGATTGGGAATTGAACATGGTGGTGCAGGTGTAGGTGTTGGTGTTGGTGTTGGTGTTGGAGAGAAGGTAGGTGAGTGTGGTGGGTGGGATGGTTGATTTATTTATTTTTTAATTCTTATTAGGGGAAAAGACATTAATACCCTTAGATGGGGTCCACGTAATCTAATTTAACAGAAAAAATTAACTGGGTTAGGGTCAAAGGACAAACCATGCAGGATTTTAAAACATAAAGTACAAAACACATCAATTTTAAAGGTAAATGACACCGCTTGCAATTTGATATAAAGATAAAGGACAAAATTTGCAATTCACTCTTTACTAAAGGATATAGAGCTTCACTAATTGAGCTCAAATAGAGTTGTGAGACTAAACGTGTCTATTACATGAGTTTTTTTTTTATTTTACATCTGAAATATAAGTTTATATATCAACTATGATTATACATCTTTTAATAAATTAACCAAATAATATATGTTATGTTACATATTAAAATTATTGTTATAAATATATATAAGAATATTAGAGCTGGCAATCATAACCCGAACTGACATTTACGGGTTGTTTTGGGTAATTTTTTCCATCATCGGGTTCCTTTGGGTATAGCAAAAGTAGAGGATGGGTCAAAGTGGGCTTCTAACGAATTCTTGATCTGGAAGATCGGGTCACAATAGGTTGAGGCAGGTGACCAACGGGTCAGAACGGGTAAGACATGTAACGAACAGGTTCTTGTTGTTCATATTGAAGACGGAAGAATGAAGAGTAAAACATGCTATAACCCGTGTACAATAAGCCTCCTTCATCTACCGCCTTGGCCGTCGTCCGCACCTTCGTTTATTGCCTCTAATTCTGGAGAGACATGCATAAAAGTCACAAAATCGATTCTCACATTTCTTTGAATGAATCACCAACAAAACTTAATATCGTAGTTTAGTTTTTGGTTCTTCACAATTTCTATGTGTAATTTCTGTGTGTGAGAGTAGAGAGAGGGTTGAAGAGTGGTAATGGAAAAACACTATGGGTAATGAAGATATGATATATACGTGGGTGAGTGATAACCACATAATTTGCTTCTCTTTTAAATTTTTTTATTAATAGAACTAGTATTTTGCGTTCCGTGCGTTGCGGCGGCGTACGACGGGTGGAAACGTGTAATAAGATAACACACGATTTGTAAAATGCAATATGTAAAAGGCAATTAAAAAAAGTGTAAAGCCCAATGAGTAAAAGACAATTACAAAAAAAAAATGTAAAACATAAAGGTAGATACCAAGTGTAAAACACAATGCGTAACACATTTCGTAAAACATAATGCAAAGGCATTGCGAAAGTAGGAGTTAAAGTCTAGGGGTTAAAATTGCAAATTTTTTTAAAGTTGAGCGGGTATAAAAATGGAGCAATAGTGCAAAGGTAAAAATGCAAAGTCTAAAAAAGGCAAAGTGTAAAAGTAGAAGGAAAATGCGTAAAAATTGAGAGGGAGATGGTGGAAAAGCAAAGCATAGGGGTGGTGGTGGTAAAGTTTGTAAGATGAGGGTGTTGGTGTGAAAAAGTAAAGGGTTGGTTGTGACAAAGATTGAAAATTGGGGTGTCGGTGGTGAAAGCCACTGACTTTGTTCTTTAAGATAGTTTAAATTTAAATATATTCAATTCAATATACTTTTCAGCTTTTTAACTTTGGTAATTTATAACTGCTACCCTTTTTACATAAATGTTATTACAATTTTCTTACTTTAAATTAGACCTACACAAATACACTAACACACATATATAGTAACTAGGCTATCACTCAGGAACTTCCCAGGATAGAAAAAATTAATTTACAATAAACAAAAGTACATAAATAACACTTTCAACCTCTAAAGTATCATCTTTCCCTTCTTCGCCACAAATTTTTAGTTCAGTTTCATAAGTATCCCAACTTTGCCTCCATATGTATTCAAAGTTTCCATGTAAAGCTAATTCCCTTTTAATTCATAATGAGATCTCTATATAAGAATGTTTTGAAACCCATAAGCCTAAGAAGACCCGCCATGATGGATGAATAGCCAAAGGGGCCTATTGCCCATAAATGTTTTGGATCACACCAATTGTTTAATTCAACAACATATTTCCACTCATCATCTGAAGTAAAATAACTTTATATGAACTCAAACTTTATCATAATCACAAAATTATAAAACTAAGATGTTAAATGAGCATCACATGTAAAAGAATTTGTAGAATTTCCAGTTGTTAAACTAAATTATATTTTTAAGTTATGATAAGCCATACCTTTGAAATCATTTCAATATAAAAAGGAGCTGGTCGAATGTTTTCAAAATGCAAATTTCACTGACATTAGTATTTATTAAGATGTTGAAAGCAATTGCATTTATATTTTTTACATTCCCATTACCTATGAACATAGGTGGTTAACCACATCGTGTTTTGGATGTCTTTAAAAGAGTAACATATATACTTCATATGTATTCATTCTCAATCTGCATCAATGAAGCACAAATTACACTTCATATTCATCTAAGTTATTCGCGGGTTGGTAAAAGAAAATTTCTTCATTAATACCGCTGACATTAAATATTATGATTTTATACACGGCAAAAGACAACTGAATATATTAGATTGCGACGACAAATTGAAATACATGAATATGCAACGATCACAATTCGTTGAAAATCTCTTTATAAACCACATTAGTTGTTTTATCTGTAGGTTTCCCGTCGTTGTCAAATATTAGTAGTTTGGCCCCATCTCGTGTTTTCACCCTTGATAAAGCAACATACAATTGACCATGAGAGAAGACGAGTTGTTTCAAGTACAAACCAACTCTTGAAAGTGATTGGCCTTGACTTTTGTTGATTATCTTTGCAAAACATACGACCAGTGGAATTTGCCTCCTTTGAAAAGAAAAAGGAATATACATGCAAGTTAACATAAATATTATGATTTATACATGTTAGAACACAAACGAATATATTACAGTACAACGACAAATTGAAATACATGAATATGAAACGATCACAATTTGTTGAAAATCTCCTTATAAACAACATTAGTTGTTTTATCTGTAAGTTTGCCGTTGTCAAGTATTTGTAGTTTGACTCCATCTCATGTTTTTACCCTTGATTAAGCAACATACAATTGACCATGAGAGAAGACAGGTTGTTTTAAGTACCGTGTAACCTTTCAAGTACCTGTGTGTTTCAAGACGGGTTGTTTCAAGTGCCGGGTAACCTTTCAAGTACCTGTCTCAAAGTAAATTATATTAGTTAACAATGTCAACACATATCAATATCTTTTGGATAGGAATACACGTGATACCCATTCAGTACTGAACCAGTATCGAAAAATGGGGAGAATTGGTACCGGTACCGAATATACTGGTTCAGTACCAGTACCAAATGCTCATTCCTACTTTTGGACATATCACTACTTACTTTTTTTGTTTCCTCTTTCGATTTGATATCGCCGCTTGATACCCATTCAGTACCGAACCAGTATCGAAAAATGGGGAAAATTGGTACCGGTACTGAATATACCGGTTCAGTACCAGTACCAAATGCCCATTCCTACTTTTGGACATATCACTACTTACTTTTTTTGTTTCCTCTTTCGATTTGATATCGCAAGTGCCGGTACACTAACGAACAAAAATAATACGGAACAAATTCCCGTTAGAGAATCTCTTAATGCTATATAATTAACATATAACATTTCTTATCATATTGTACAAACTAACATGTCAGTTTAATATATATATATGTGTATATATATATATAGGGTTAGGTTCATTTGTGAACACTTCCCTATTTGTGAACAAAACGAACTAATCCTGGCCATTGATCTTGTTTACTAAATATAAGGGTAGGATTGTCATTATACATATAAACATTATTTTTTATATAAATTTAGTACAAGTTTCCTTTTGATTAATCCTAATCAGTTACAAGATATATCTAACCACCCCTACAATCTTGCTATTCAAACACCACTTCGTAAATTCAAATTCAATTCAACAAAAAAAACCACGTCCATCTTCATTGCGGCATCTTCTTCCATATCAACAAACTGCATAGCATCATCGTATCTTTTTTAAAATTATGACAGACACAAATGATCAAAATAGTGTTTCAGCAAAGGAAATTTTGCGATTCCTCATAGCCCTGAATGGGCAGGAGAAGATCATGTGTTTATAACGTTAATTGATCAGCAAGGTATATTTTTAAACATCATATTATATACGATATTGGATGTGTATTCAGTTACGTTGTTTCATGAATAAGTAGTTGTATGATTCTTTCGCAGTTTTTTTACTTTTTAATTCTACAAGATTTGCGTGGTTGACGATGTGTAGTTAACATGTTCATACACATCGGATTTAATATATTAAGCTCTCGTTTTCACAGTAGTTTAGTTTATATACATTGATAACAATTATTATTTTAAAATTTGTGGTTTTATGTTTTACTCTGGTTATACACATATGTGCAGCTCATGTATGTTTTCAAATAGAGATAGATGATACTGGAGTTCTTTTTTTGCATATTTTTTATACACAGGTATACAACGAATTTGGGTTTATATATCCATATCTGTTTTTAGTGTATATATCGGATATTTCACAAGCATACCTAGATTAAAAATACATGCCTATATTGGCTGTTATAATATTTATACTTGTGTTTATATAATAAATGTTGTTATTTACCTTTTTTCATCCAAACGTGCAGAGTCGGTTGCTAGTAGCGTATACGAAAGTCCCAACGGGACTAGGTATTAGACACCAATTCTGCCACCTGGTTTCAAATCAATTATCAAGGCGAGATTTAGTACAATACGAGCACCAATTGCAATTTATGAGGAATATGCACCACTAGTAGGGTTTTATACGCGTTTGGGAGCGATACATAGAATGCTGGCAAAAACATACATTATTATACGCCCAATTTCTTATTCTGTTTTAAAACTCCTACCTGGATTTTCTTTTATTTTAACGTACTAAATATAACGTCGGTTAATATATTTTATTGAGTTAGGGTAGTTGAATCTCAATTATTGTCATTGGAGATTAAGTAGGCTGCACGATGCACGCAATAGCGGCTTCAGCTGCACGGCGCACACAGTCGGCTGCACGGCACGCGCATCAGCGGCTTTGGCTGCACGACGTACGCAGCAGCGGCGTCGGCTTCACGACGCTCCAGCAGAGGCGTTGACTACACAAACTCATAAAGTTTCTATATATTTATAAATCATGTCTGAGATAAGCTTCTCGGCCGTCATCTTTTGTTTCAACTTTTGATATATGTTTGTACCATAACTAGTGTTTCAATTAAACAGCCTTTTGTGTGTATTCATTTGCGGATTGCTTATTAAAATGGTTTCTGTTTTGAGGGTGTTTGGATATAAATCAGATTGGAAGTTGGGGCAAATGATTTTAACAAAAACTTTTAGTTTTTCGCAGTAACCATTGTTCGGGTTAGTGAATCCTAAAATGGGCCTCAATTTTGAAATTCGTTTTGGGTCTCAAAATGCTTGTGTCGGCCCTGTGTTCGGGTTACGACGGGTCAAACTAAAAAAAATAAGAAATATAGTTCTAACTAGAGTCGGTGGTAAACCCGCACTTCGTTGCGGGTATTCTTCTTTAAAGAATTATTGCGGTTAAAGGATATCTAATATTAAAAGCAATATATTAAGTGGTTGAAGATGTCGTATACATAAAGTAGTTGATATATACGTGTACCTATTATCACATTTGAAAAGTAAACATGAAAAAAATATGAGCCTAAACATAAAGATGCCAAAAACCTGGGCAGTCTTTATATAGCTATTGTTGCTGTTTTACAAATTTACAAAGCTTTTTTTCTTCTGGAAAAAGAAGAGTTAAACACAAATGTAAGTCCCGTATAACCGGATCTTTCAATGATATCAAACCTAATCTTGTGAGAGTGCGGAATCCAATCACAAGATGATTCAAGATTAAACACGAGAAACAGAAAATACGAAGAACACAATACCGAATCACTTTCAACTTGCACACGTTCTATTACTATGAAAGCAAAACGTCTGGTACAAGTTGACACACCACCAATCGAATCCTCTGCCTCTCTCTCTAGAGAAATTGTAACTATCAAGATCCAACCCTAAAACAAGTTGTAAACTTGTTTAAATACCTAGGCAAGCCCACTTCCCTACATGGGCTCTCCTTGGGCTTGCTTGGCCCACATGGCCTAAAGCTTAGCCCAAGTGACCTGTAAAGGTCCAAAACCTAATACTAACTAACCCGGTAAAGCCCAGTTCGTAACCATAGCCTGTTGGATTAATTTGATGCGTCAGTCTCACACTTTAGGGCCTAACAATCTCCCCCTAGACTGATGCCATCAAATTGTCTTCATAGCATGAATTCAGCAACGTCTTCAACAAAGTCTATGGTTGTCTCTATGCTGCAGATGTTGTGGAAGTTCTTGACTTCTGAACTCTCAGCACTGGGTCTCTTTCTTCAGCTCTTGTGATTAGCTTCATATCAGGATCTCGATCAGCTTTGCTTGAAATATCTTTGTCAAAAAGAATGTGAGAGGAGGATTCTCAGCAGCTCTTTTCTTCTTCAGTCTTTGTCTTTCAAGCAGGTTCACAGTACTTCTTCAAATGCACTATCACTGTCAGACGGCAATTCGTATCCGATTCTTCTGACTCAGGTACATCTTGTTGTTGTGCTGCTTCAGGCTTCTTCAGCAACTAACAGCATCTCAGTCTTCAACAACCCCTGTTCTTGATTGAAATCAAGTTCTGCACATACTCACAAACTTATAAGCAAACATTTCTTATGCAACAGGGAGAGTACCATATGAACACTAGGTACATGAAATTTCACAATTTAAATTCTTTTAACTTTTGATGATCAGTCAAATCTTCAAGAACGGTTATATTTTTTAATTTTAAGAAAAACAAATAAACACACTATTTTTTTTTTTTGAATTTTTGGTTTTATAGAAAAACAAGACACTATTTTTGTATTTTTTGAATTTTTCTATTTAAATTTTAAATTTTAAAATTTAAAGAGCAAGAAACAAATAAGAACTCAAAATATAAACAACTACCATAATATACAATTACAATTGCAATGGGATCAAAATTCGTTCTCAGGCAGACTAAGGAACACTTTTCAGTACGAGCCTAATCAAACTGGTCTATGCGATTGCCAATATGTTTGTCCACTTAAACTTTAACGCTCAACTTTCAATTTTTTAACTTCGTGATATGCTTTAGGCAATATTATACTATTATACCCGTGTGTCCCATTCCAAGGCATACCCCCGCGATCAAGGTAAGCACAACGATTCATCGTAGCAGGTGAGTATACTGATGTCATCCTTTAAGATATCCTGACTGTGTCTAGGTCTGCATATAATCTATTTTATCATGTTTTGATTTCTTAACAATGAACACCCAAATAAATACTCATCAAATCCTGGAAATATAAACAGCACACTCTATCATGCAAGTATCTTCCCTACCACATATTTCACAAGTCCAATCCAGATTTCTGAAATCTTAACTGGGAATAGATTGAGAAGAGAACAGAATAGATCTTAAGCAGAGATGGTATAATATACAGATCAAATGAGTTTTCTCAATTTGATATAGGTTTCTTGGGTTTCTTTTGGGCACTAGAGGGCCTCTTTCGGGTGTTTAATTGATCTACAGAGCGACAACGTACAGCTAGGTCAGCATGTATCTGGATGCAGCAGAAGCTGTCGTTGCCTAGCACCTCCAGGTCAGCATATATCTGGATGCAGCAGAGGAGGTACACGACTTTTTCAGAGAAGATTTCAGAATCAGATCAAAATTGTGTGTATCGGGACAACATACAGACATTCAAATAGAAATGAGCTAATTCCAAGTGACTTTCTTTCCTGGGATCATGTACAATTTTAGTTCTGAGCAGAAGGACATCCAAGATATCCCCGGATGATTCAACAATATAAAGACCCAAAACCTCAGATGTTGACTATCTATCAACGCAAGATTTAAGACCATAAAATCATACGCCGTTGGTATGATACCCACATGGTACATAGTTCGTTATGTTTATATCACATAGTATCTTTTATCATGTTGAGCGTCAAGCCTATCGACATATCGCAGTAGATCCTAGTCTTTTCAGCTATGGCACCTTACATGTGTTAGTCAAACCCTTTAACACGAACATTTATTTCACTTCCCATATCATGCAATTTCTCTTTTTGGCTTTTTCATTTTTCAAATGTTTTTGTATTTTTCTCATTTTCTCCCCCTAAAACAATACATATTTACAACAAACTCTTTTTGTATTTTCTGAGTTTTCTCCCCCTAAACTCTATATCTATCTATATGTTCCTCTCCCCCCCTAAATTTGTGCATAAATCTTGTATTTTTGCGCAAATTTACCATTACTAGAGAAAGGACATAATATGTACAAAGTTATAAACTAAGAAAAGAGAAAAATATTTTTGCTTAACCGTTCCGTCATTAGATTGAAGACTAATCAAATTCAAATCAAAGTACTAAATTTAAACGGTACCTTTTGCTGATAATTTCTTACTTCTCTAATCTCCTCCAAAGGAAACATATCATCTGTAAAAAAAATTTGAACTTTTTGCAACAGTGAAATGTTACCCGTTTTTATCTCTGGAACAACCGCTATCAACATTCCAGAGATTGTCAACAGCTCCTCCTTGGTTGTTCCTGAAAGGTAAGGAGATTAGTAAGACATGGGTACCCAGGCCATCGTGGTCCTGGGATTTCCTGAAGCATCAAAATAAGACACTTCTTTTAAACATAGGTCCCCTTTCGTCTCAAGGATTGGAGATGTTGCTGCTTTGGATTTGGGTTTCCAAATCTGTTTCGGTCTAGCAAACGCGTTTGTTGCCTTCGGTTGAGCAACTTTAGTTGTTTCAGGTTTGTTAGTTTTAGAAGAACATTTTTGTTCCTGAACAGCCTTGCGTTTGTTTTTAGCAGCATTCCAATCCCCATCAGAAGGTTTAACCTTGGGATTCACATTCTTCATTGCCTTAGGTGATGATACCTTCATTGGCTTGGAATGATTGTTATCCTTTGATGTAACCCTCTGATTTTGCATATAATAGGGTATGTAGGGACGGTTTATGCAGTTCCGAGCAATGTGACCAGCAATGCCGCAATTGAAGCATGTTTGTCTCTTCATGTAGAAGGCATTCTGATCATCTTGTGTAGCTCTTGCAGGCCTTGAAGGATGAACTGGTCCTTTTTGTGCTTGTTTTTGTTGCACATTTCCTGCAGACGACGATGAATTTGGATGCCTATACTTGTCATTTGCAGGGGCCTTCTGTGGTGGAGATTTCCTTTGATTATTCTTGTTTTCCTTAGACTGCAAGTCTTGTTCAGAAATCTCACCAGTCTTTCTGAAACCCTTGTTAGCACAGTCAAATGCATATTTCTCACATTTGCCATTACAGACTGGCTTAACAAAGACATTTTTTACATCACGGGCCTTTTGAGGACTATTGCTGCCCGTTGAGGACTGTGGAGAGCCTGATCGTCTATGATGTTTAGGCTTCTTATTTCCGCGTCCTTTACCTGCTCGCTTCGGCTCTTGTTGCTTGATCTGAACCTTTTCATCACTAACAGAAGGTTCAGATTTTTTAGCTTGCGTACTAGGAGCCTTGTTCACGTTAGTCTTCACTTCTTCCTTCATGTCGTCAGCTTTGACAGAATCGGAGAATTTTGGTTTATCAGATAAAACACCAGAAACTTCAGTAGAAACTTCAGCTGAATCATCAGATGAATTATCAGCACAGGACGGTTCTGCACATGACACTCTTGAACTGAATTTACTAGACTCAACTGATTCCAATTTCTCAGAATCCGCTGCTTCAGGTGATTCACATTTGGAATCAGATGGTTTAACTGGCTCATTTGTTTCGTTTGCCGATTCAGACTCTGTTACGCAAGCATCAACGTTTTTGCCCAAATCATCAGACCTGAAATTAATCATAGAGTGAAAAAATGAGCCAAAAATGTCACACACATGAGAACTTGATGCTTGTTCATCTCCAACGACACCTTCAACTTTAACTTCATCTGCAAGGGAAGACGAAGCATTAGGATCAAAAGTACCCTTTGAAACAAGATTTACCGAAGGAGTCGCTTCTTTATCAACAGGTCTGCTGTTGATTGATGACTTATTAGTTTTAGGACCGTAAGCCATCTTGTCCTCATTCATCAATTCCTCCTCAGTCATGGGTAAATATGTGTAGTTGTCATTATATGGAGGAGGAACTTGATTGAAACCCAAACCACGCCCTTTATTTTCCTTGTATGCGAGCTGTTGATCACACAAGGTTTTGACCAATTTGCTGGAAGAATCATACTTTTTAATGTTAAGTTCGTTAATTTGATATCTTTCTCTGATATCTTCCAGTTCTTTGATCAAAATGCATACCTTCTCCTGTGCCTCCAAGAAATGGGCTGTTTTTACACTTACATCATCCTTAAGTTTGATGATGTCTTTTCGCTGAGCTTCAATTTTATCTTTATAAAGCTTTTCATTCTTTGATAAAGTAAAATTTTTATTTTTTATGTCGTTGTAGTCTTGAATCAACTCAGCGTTGTGTAACCGATATGCCTCATTTCTTTCTCTACACTTAGGAGTGCAAAAGACAGAAAGTATATCTTCACGAGTGGGTGAGCAAATTGCTTCACGAGTGGGTGAGCAAACTGCATCAGATGTGTTGCCTTGAGTAGACTGCTTGTCAGCATTGTCATACGATTTTATGAGTGAAATCAGCTCATCCAGCTTCATTTTGTAACAATCGGTTGTTACTATTATCTGATTAACATTGGTAAACCAACTACAGTTTGCCTGATCTGGAATCTCTTTTATAGCATTCAGAAGCTTTCTGTTGATTATGCGAGGAGACACCACCATTTCTGCCTTCTCCATTTCAGAAAGCAGTTCAACAAACCGGCCAATCACTGCATCTATAGATTCACCGTATGAGTAACTGAATCCTTCGAATTTCTGCTCAAGCATCTCTCTTTTAGAAGACATTGTAAGATTTGATCTCCCAAAATGTGCGCTTTTTACTATTTCCTCAACACAAGCTCAAAGCGAGAACCCGTGTACTCGCTAACTCAAACCCGTTGAACACGAAGGAACGAACCCGCTTTCGAAATCACACCTCAAAAACCTGTCAAAAACCGTTATCACAAACAAACAAACTTTTTTTTTATTATTATTTTTATGTTTATTATTATTATAACTAATATTATTATTATTATTATTATTATTATTATTATTATTATTATTAATAATGAGTAAGTAATGATTACCTTAATTATAATCCAATGATTAGGTAATGATTAAGAAATGATTGATATTATAATTATAATAACTATTATTATATTAAAATCAAAACCTAATGATTATTTACAGATTAATGTTATTATTATAATAACCACCGAACTGTCTTCTTCGTTCAAATCCGTCCAAAACCCTAATTCACTTGTAAAACAAATCCCGCCAAGATAAGATGAAACGGATTATATCCGACAAAGATCGGAGATACTTTGAAGAACGATGATAAATGGCAAATGAAGAACGATGATCGGAGGACGTTGAAGGTGGTTACCGGAGTGTAGAAAGATTCGAATCAGAGATCGGTGAGATCGGTGAAGGTGACCGGAGGTTGCGTCGGAGATCGGAACGAGGTTGCGAGTCGAGACCGGCTGACTCGAGACCTCTGATGATTGCGACTCGAAAACAAAACGTGATGAACCGAGATCTCTTGTTGCGACTCGTAACCGTGGTTGCGACTCGGAACCGAAACGTGATGAACCGCAACAATGATGGTTGCGAGTCGTAACCAGAACGTGATGAACCGCAACCGTGATCAAGAGATGAGTCGAAACCTTACTTCTGATTGCGACTGGTGAAGTTGATGTTGTATTTGTTGCGACTCGAAAACTCGGTTGCTACTCGGACCGTAGCGAAGTGGTTGCGACTGTGGATGAACTTGATGACACGAGACTGTTAAGAATGCAGGAGATTGCGACTTGAACAGCTTTTGCAGAGGTTGCGACTCAAACTGATTGCGACTCAGAACGTGATAACTCGAGATCGTGTAGGTGATTGCGAGTGGGACAAGTCGAAACGGTGGAAGATGAATATTGCAACTGGATTCCAATAATTTTGGAAGATATTTTCAAATTTGAAAATTTTTTAACACGTGAACTTTCCAAAGTCAAATATCAGTTTCGAAAATTTGGGATTTTGATAAAGCTTTGAAAGATAATACAGAATATTTAAAAGATTTAAAACAATAAATTATCTAGTAACAACTTTCAAAACAAATCAAAATCCAAAATATAGGAATTTTCACTAAAATTCGGATGAACACAATGAAGAACACCGAAGAACGCGAAGAACACCAAACCAAAAACAACGAATATCTTGAATATTTTGATATCACACCGAGCCTAGAAATAGGTTCTAAAGGCTCTGATACCACTTGTAAGTCCCGTATAACCGGATCTTTCAATGATATCAAACCTAATCTTGTGAGAGTGCGGAATCCAATCACAAGATGATTCAAGATTAAACACGAGAAACAGAAAATACGAAGAACACAATACCGAATCACTTTCAACTTGCACACGTTCTATTACTATGAAAGCAAAACGTCTGGTACAAGTTGACACACCACCAATCGAATCCTCTGCCTCTCTCTCTAGAGAAATTGTAACTATCAAGATCCAACCCTAAAACAAGTTGTAAACTTGTTTAAATACCTAGGCAAGCCCACTTCCCTACATGGGCTCTCCTTGGGCTTGCTTGGCCCACATGGCCTAAAGCTTAGCCCAAGTGACCTGTAAAGGTCCAAAACCTAATACTAACTAACCCGGTAAAGCCCAGTTCGTAACCATAGCCTGTTGGATTAATTTGATGCGTCAGTCTCACACTTTAGGGCCTAACAACAAAGCCACCCTTAAGTAAGTAGCTTAATGAGCATTACAACAGAGGAAAAAAAAAGAGTGCACATTTTTTGTCAGGATTTTTTTTACAAAAAAAAACGTTTTTACGAGCCGTTTTTTACGTCCGGTTTTACGCGCTGTTTTTTACGCCCCGTTTTTACGCGCCATTTACACACCCGTATTCACGCCCCGTATTTACGCGTCGTTTTATCACCCGATTTTTTTACGAGCCGTTTTTTACGCCCCGTTTTTACGCGCCGTTTTTTACACCCTGTTTTTTACGTACTATTTTTTTACGCGCCGTTTTTTCACCCCTTTTTTTCGCCCCGTATTTACGCGCCGTTTTTTTACAAACACGTTTTTAAACTTTTTTTTACGAAAACTTTTTATACGGTTTTAAACTTTTTTTTTACAAAAAATTTTTAACAACGAACAAAAATTTATACGGAATTTTTTTTACGGTTTTAAACCCTTTTTTTTACAAAAACTTTTTTTACACAAACGTTTTTTAAATTTTTTTACGTTTTTTTACGAAAACTTTTTTACGGTTTTAAACTTTTTTTTTACAAAAAGGTTTTTTTGTAAAAACCTTTTTTACAAAAGGCAAAATTTATACGAAATTTTTTTATGGTTTTAAACTTTTTTTTTACAAAAACCTTTTTTTTACACACAGTTTTTAAAACTTTTTTACATTTTTTACGAAAACTTTTTTTACGTTTTTAAACTTTTTTTTTTACAAAAACTTTTTTACAATTTTTTTACAAAATAACAAAAAGAGGAGAGAGAAATGTGAAGAGAGAGAAATTGAAAAGAATTTAAAAAGATAATTTAGAGGTGAGAGAGAGAGATGATTTGATGATTTTGATTAACTGACTATATTACCCTTTTGGTTGTTATTATCTGATTAGTGGAGAATGGTTCTCGTGGTTCTCTTAACTCGGGGTGGTTTTGATTTTAGCGGCCCCCTATATATATATATATAGAGGTTCCTGTAAAAATGAGGGTTTTTGTGAGAATTGTAAGAAAGAATTTACACCATTAGATCTTTGATCTAATGGTTGAGATCAATAGGGATCAAATTGTAAAATGTGTTTTATTATTTTGGACTGATTTGAAATATGTAGGGGTAATAAAGTCTTTATATCCATTTTGAAAAAGGAAACCGTATAAAAAACCCTACAAAATCGCGATTCACTCTGTATCATCTTCTTCTCCACCGTAAAGATTTGTCTCTGTCAACCACCATGGTAGACACCGTCGCACACAACCACCCTCCATCTCCAAACACGACCTCCACTTCACCGTCCACCGTCTGTCACACCCCGACCACGTAAAACAACAGACCGCGGCGGTAACGTCGGGGAGTGTCGTAACAGAATCATTAGTTCACAACCATGGATTAAGAGTTTCGTTTTATTGAATTATTGAACTCATTGTTTTAATACAAATCAAATAAATACAAATAATTGTCTCTCAAGTTTTAAAGTCGCTAAGGCACAGGTCCATCCTATGTGTAGCATGCATCAACAATCATCACATAGCAGCACCTGAAACATATGTGAAAATAGTTACGTTAGCATAAAAATTCCTGTGAGTAACATAGGATTTGTGAACTAGTTTCATGGATTTGGATAACCCAAGAAAATGTTTTATGTTTTCAAAAATAGCCATGAATCCTTGCAAAAGTTTTGTTTTTAAAATGTGTCGTTTTGGTAAAATGTTTATAGTATATACAAAAATATACTTTGGTTTTAAGATAAGCGGATGAGTAGTATATCTAAATATACTTTAGTTATGAAATAGTTAAATAGATAGTATAACAAAATATACTTTGGTTTCTGAAATAATAGACTTGGTAATATATCATAAGTATACTTTGGTTTAAGAATATAAGCATCGGTAGCATATCAAATCATACTTTGGTTTTAGAAGTAGCATATCAACTATGCTTTGGTAGTATATTAAAATATACCTTAGTTTGTGAAATAACAGAGTCGGTAGTATATCAACTATACTTTAGTAAATAATATCACGTTGGTAGTATGTCGGAACATACCTAAATCATGGTTTGGTAGTATATTAAACTATACTTTAGTAAACAATAGCATATCAAATTATGCTTTAGCAAAACAGTATCACGTTGGTAGTATATCGAAATATACCATATATCGCGATTTGGTAATACATTCAAACCTTAGTGCATCAAACTACACTTTAGAGACTATAGAAATACCACAAAGGTAAATTCTATTTGGTTAAAATTTGGTTTCTGACATTCCATACAACAGGAACGGGGTGTCTAGTCCTATAGCGCTATATTGTACTACCAATCGGCTTGATCATTGTTAATTAATGTATAAGTAAACATATGAACAAACCAATAGTCGTACAAACTTTGAAAATCAGTGTTTAAGTCATGGACAATAGTTCAATTCGTCAAAAGATAAGTATCATGCGTGTGTAATCATATAGTTGAAATCATGAAAATAGCGTATCGGCACATATGAATCACCCCAAAATGTTTGAAAGCGGTAAAAGAGGGGACTATGTACTTACTTAAGATTGTAGTATCCTAGATTTAGTGTCCTAAGAAAGCTCGGAAATCAAGGAATCAAGTGGTACCTAGTAATCAGATCGCTAGTTAAACAATCGGCACGTAATTCGAAAGATTGGGTAGAATGAGGTCTCGTAAACCAAATGAGTATTGGAACTCATGTGATATGGTTTAACAAAACCTACATTCTAAATCGGAACCTATCCTAAGTGCTTATAACCCGTTACGACCCATTAAGGTAGCTTACGCTACTTTAACGCGTCGTTCGCGCGAATGCGCGTTCGAGACGCCTAACTAGTCCTATGACAAGTATTATATGCCCTAACATGTTTAAATATGTTGCATAATCAGTTTAGGTGATAAAAGTTAGGTTACATATGCTTAAAATCCAATTATGCATAAAAAGGGCATTTTGTGTCACACCCCGGAATTATCAGAGCTGGCGTGACTGGACTGGTATCTTCATTGCACAGCGGAAGCAAATAAGCTAAGTCTTTCAAGAATTTGAACGCCCGCTAAGTACTCGAGTCTCCAATGGTTCTCCTATTCCAACCGTGCCTTGCCTTAGAACTGTAACCTGAGAAAGAAACATGTGAAAAATCAACATAAAGTTGAGCGAGTTCATAGTTTGTTCGTAAAAGATTTGAGATAAATCTTTTGAGTTGTGAAAGGTTTGAAATAAATCTTTGGTATTGTGAAAGATTTGAAATAAATCTTTGGAATAACCGGTTTTTGAAATAGTATTGAGAAAATGAGAAATGTGACGGGTCTCGCATACATTTCTGAGAAGTGTGACGGGTCTCGCATACACCTCTAAGTAATAAAATGAGAAATGTGACGGGTCTCGCATACATTTCTGAGAAGTGTGACGGGTCTCGCATACACCTCTAAGTAATAAAATGAGAAATGTGATGGGTCTCGCATACATTTATGAGAAGTGTGACGGGTCTCGCATACACCTCTATGTATAAAATAAATCCCTGGTCACCCTGACCAGATCCCTGGTCACCCTGACCAGATTCCTGGTCACCCTGGCCAGATATCATTCACATTTCGAAAATAAGCATTTGTTTTGTAAAAACCGGTATGTTTAGTATAACCTTTCGTAAATCATTTGCGTTCCTCGAAATCCCTTCGTAATATGATTTAGAATATACGTGTTTTGCGTTTGTTCAAAACTTTGTATGTTTTTGCAAAACGTGCATGTCTTTCCACCCCGAAAACATTTATAAAAATGTAAAGTCGTAAAAAGTGGGGTTATGAACTCACCTGAATTTCCATGTGCAAAGCTAGCTAATTACGACTCCGTGATGTCGTTTCCAAAGTGAGACTCGCTAGCGTGCATTCTACAATATTCCTAACACGGAATATCTAATAAGTTTCTAATATAAACGTAGCTAAACTACGTGTCTGAGCTCTACCGAATCGTTAACCGAACGATTTGACGGTAAGTTAATAACTTAATGGAAAAGATTAAGTTATATGTGTTAAGTCTCGTTTAATGTCAGTAGCAGTTTAATAAGTCTTGAAAAAGACTTAGTTTCCGAGAGACTTAAAATGAATAAATATTTATATAAAAATATATAAATATATCGTTGTAGGTGTGTTAGCCGTCTCGAGTAGTCGTACGTGTATAAAAGAATATTTCTACGAAAATATCATATAACAAACTCGGATCATATATCGCGTTTCGTATGAAAATAATATATAATAACCTGTATTATATATAACATGTCTTGTGTATATTTGCCAAAAATATACGTATATGCCGTCTAGGCGTATAATATAAATATGAAGAGTTATATTTATTTTATAAAGAAATCGTTGAGTCGTTATGTTTGAAAATAAATATAAACCATATTTATTTTTGTAAAAGATTTCGCGTTGTACGACATTTAGAATAAATATATAACTATATTTATTTTAGTAACACAATTGTCGTTTTTAGCGAGTTGTAAAGTATCGTCGATATTTGTATTTTTGTTAAAAGATCACTTGAATTCCGCTAGTTCGTTTTATAATAAAACGCGTTCCTTTTTACGGATTTTCTCGAAAAACGGGCAGAGTTTCCTTTATTTTTGGACGCCCCCGACAACCACGTGTCGATATATTTATCAAAATTCAACAATTTTTCAATCAATGTAATCAACCATATATAGTTTTCGTCAAATGTATCGAAACGTAACTAAATTATAAATGGATCGGTCCGAGCTCGTTTACGTTAACGTTAACTATAAACATAACAAAATAATCGTGACGTTAATTTTTACCAATTCTCTCGCGTCGAACCGTGGACTGAGTTGACCGAGTTGACCTGCTGTTGACCGAGTTGACTCAGCGAGTTGACTCGGGTTAACCGAGTTGACCAGAACGAGCCTGTAATCTAACTGTTTGACCTGTACCAAAACCGACTGAGTTGACCGAGTCAACTGAAACTTCATAATTTGGCTCGAACCGAACTGTCGACCCGGACCGAGTCCCGAACCCGTAACCAAACTGAACCAAAACAATCACCATCATCAACAACAGCAGCAACATCATCGTCATCATCATCAATCTTCACAGAAAAGAAAATGGGGAGAAAGTTTACCGGAAATTTTGTCGGAGCCAATGCTCCACCGCCGCTGTCACTGCCGGCTGTCGCCGTCCGTCTCCGCCGCCGTGAGCGGCGGCGCGGTTCCTTCACCGCCTCATCACTTTCTCTCTCTCAGCCTCTCTCTCTCTCACTCTCCGTCTCGTCTTTCTCTCTCCTCCCGAGTCTCTCTCTCTCTCCTTCCTGATTGTAGCCGCCGCACCACCACCGAACTGTGGTGGTGGTGGTCGTTTATGTTGTTCGAAAGAGGAGGGGGTGTGTCGGCTGACCCACAACCGAGTGGAGAGGGGGAAGGGGTAAGGTGTTTGTGTGTATTGTTTGTGTTAGGAGTTTGAGAAGATGAAGTTTTATAGAATGTGGGTTTGTCTCATATGAGTGTGGGTGTGCAGTATATAAATCGAGAGAGAGAGAGAGTGGTCTTATAGAAATATGGAGATCTACTCAAGATATCTGGTGTGATTTTGTAGGTTTAGTCAGGATTTTATAAAGATATAAAATCTTATGTGTAGATTTTGGCTGGATTGTGAAGGGATTTTGTTAATATTTGAAGAGATTTATAAAATCTAATATCTCATGTGTAGGTTTAGGCTTGGGCCCAGGGCCCACAAGCTCAATCCCCGTGTGTAAGTGGCCCGTAAATCCTACGAGACCCGTTGTCAAATCCAGAACTCCGTTTAACGTCAAAAATTAAAATACAAAATAAAATTATGGTCGGTAGTCGTTTGCACGCCCGTTCGTCGGTTACGGTACTAATCGCGAAAAATTTGTATCGTTGCCGTCTTTAATCCGTTTTTCGATCCGGTTTCGACTGTAGTCACTAACATTTAATTACGAAGCTAAAATATATCGTAAAAATTCAATATTTGTCGGCGTTGTCAGTATTCTGTTCGGTTTCGATCCTTTGCCGTTTAACGTTTCACAGGTTTCTCAGTAAACCACCGTTCGCGCATTGTAAAGTCGGATAAACGTTCCCAGGCACTCCAAAGGCCTAATTAAGTTAATTCGCGCTGAAATCACTATTCATTATCGCGTTAATCACTTGTTAATCACGTAATTAAGAGCCGTAAATCACGGGTTGTCACATTCTCCCCCTGTTACAGAAATTTCGTCCTCGAAATTTAGACCATGTTATCCCCTCAGAATTGTTTTATTCGCAGGTAAGTCCGAATAATAACAAAGTGAATGACCGCGTAATCGAAACAAGACTTATTCGAATCATGACATTCCTTAACAATAAGAATCCAATGGTTTAAAAGAAATGTGTCTCAGTAATTGATGTCAACAGAAACGAGACGTATAGGTACAGTCACTAATGTGACTAAGTTAACAGGGATTCAACAATGAACAGGAACTTCGACCAATCGAATTCCATACGAACGTTTATAACACGTAAACGAGTTCTAGAAGCAATAACATTCATTGGATGAACTTAGAATCAACAATCTCAAATGTAATAGTTTGCATGAAACGTTCGATCGTGATCAGCACAAGCTGCAAGTTATACCGACGCCACAAGGTGTCGCAATGAATGAAACAATTTAATAATAGAGGTGATCGAACAAGTATCACCTGTGTTTTGCGTAAAACGCTCAATCATAATTAGCCCAAGCTACAAGTTTGTACTGACACCACAAGGTGTCGTAGTGATTTAAATAGTTCAATAATAGCGGTGATCAAACAGATCCACCGTGTTTGAAGTCAATTGAAAGCGTAATGAAGTAAATATGAATGTTTGTTCCAAACAAACATCAAAGAATTTTCAATTGAAGATGGAACACCAAAGAATTACTGTTTCAATCGAAGAGGAAGGAGCAATGAATATTGCAAGACTTTCGATTGATAATGAAAGAAACGTTAGTAGGTACACCGGAATATAAGATGGATTTGTGTACCATTGTCTTAACACACTATTGTATTAAGACTGTTGTAATGTGATAAACCAAAGCGGATTTAAAGCAATTCAATAATTAAATCTGTGTATGAGATGTGTAAACGAGTTTAGCGCAAGCTTCAAACTAATGAAAATCACCATCACATGGTGTCGAAATCAACAGACAATTTTAATGGAGTCGAATGCCAAACAATTTTACTTCGACTCGGAACAAATGAAACACTTGTTAAAACGAATTTTGAATATGATGCTCCCAATACATCATATGATGTTCTGAAGTGAACATGTGTAATGGACAAGTTCAAACAGTCGAACTTGGTTTTAGCGCAATCCGACAATAAACATATGTATCGACAAGAAAACTTTCGGCATGGTCACAACGAAAAACCATGTATGTAACTTGTAAAGAAATGATCGTGATACAATGACCATTAAGAGGAGTAGAGATACGAAAATCTACTCAGTAAGTGTGAAATTCGAAATTTCAATAAAAGAAATTTGAGGACTTTACCCGGGGTTTCGTGTGACGACCAATTGTTAGGTGACATTACCATGGAATGTCGAACATAGTGTATTCGTCGTTAGTTAGGCAGAGGGGGGGGGGGGAATGCGGAGACAATCGTCTTCTCCCTGGCGTGATTCGTGTCGTTGCAGGATCGCGTGACAAGTTGTCGTTTCCTGATTGTTAGTTCTCCTGCTGACAGGAATCTAGCGTCGTCGTTAGATTGCGTCATCGTTCCTTCTCAAAGGCCTCGCCTCGATAGTCGTATGTGTCGTACTTCAACCTCCGTTGATGTACAGCTTAAGTTTCGCGTATACCTGTGCACTAGCGTTTCGTTCCGCGTAGAACGTGATGTACCCCGACATCCTTGGCGTAAAATTTGAGTTATATGTATTCTCATGCGCTAGCGTTTTGTTATGCGTAGGATGCCTGCTCGCGAAGTTAAAATATCATAGACAATATGGATAATAGTGTGTGCCCGAGTTAATATTCGCGGTTCCTACGTGATGACCTTTAATAAACACACACATGCACAAATAACCAATAAGCAATCAAATAGTCCTCCTAGTCCCACTAGCCTCCCAGCCTCCCAGACTGACTCCCTAGTCCCACTAGACAATTTTCCCAGCCTCCCAGACTGACTCCCTAGTCCCACTAGACTATCCTCCCAGCCTCTCAGACTGCTCTTCCTAGTCCCACTAGACTATCCTCCCAGCCTCTCAGACTGCTCTTCCTAGTCCCACTAGCCTCCCAGACTGCTCTTCCTAGTCCCACTAGACTATTTTCCCAGCCTCCTAGACTGACTCCCTAGTCCCACTAGACTATCCTCCCAGCCTCTCAGACTGCTCTTTTCCGAAGGTCTTAAATGCATGTTTCCTAAACTCTCAGAGTGTCGTGTATTGTATGTAATCGTTTTGTGTACCGTGTATAAAACATCACAATAGCGTATGTTTGAAAACAAAATTTTGACTGTTTGCTTTTCGGCAACGGTTGGAGACCATATTCGAGTACTAGGCGTTCTGTATGTATTCAACGTATTAATAGTCTAAGTTCCCAGAGGAAAGTGAGGTTAGAGCCTAGGTATCACAACAGAAACCTAATTCGCTGTAACCTATAGCTCTGATACCAATCTGTCACACCCCGAAATTATCAGAGCTGGCGTGACTGGACTGGTATCTTCATTGCACAGCGGAAGCAAATAAGCTAAGTCTTTCAAGAATTTGAACGCCCGCTAAGTACTCGAGTCTCCAATGGTTCTCCTATTCCAATCGTGCCTTGCCTTAGAACTGTAACCTGAGAAAGAAACATGCGAAAAATCAACATAAAGTTGAGCGAGTTCATAGTTTGTTCGTAAAAGATTTGAGATAAATCTTTTGAGTTGTGAAAGGTTTGAAATAAATCTTTGGTATTGTGAAAGATTTGAAATAAATCTTTGGAATAACCGGTTTTTGAAATAGTATTGAGAAAATGAGAAATGTGACGGGTCTCGCATACATTTCTGAGAAGTGTGACGGGTCTCGCATACACCTCTAAGTAATAAAATGAGAAATGTGACGGGTCTCGCATACATTTCTGAGAAGTGTGACGGGTCTCGCATACACCTCTAAGTAATAAAATGAGAAATGTGACGGGTCTCGCATACATTTATGAGAAGTGTGACGGGTCTCGCATACACCTCTATGTATAAAATAAATCCCTGGTCACCCTGACCAGATCCCTGGTCACCCTGACCAGATTCCTGGTCACCCTGGCCAGATATCATTCACATTTCGAAAATAAGCATTTGTTTTGTAAAAACCGGTATGTTTAGTATAACCTTTCGTAAATCATTTGCGTTCCTCGAAATCCCTTCGTAATATGATTTAGAATATACGTGTTTTGCGTTTGTTCAAAACTTTGTATGTTTTTGCAAAACGTGCATGTCTTTCCACCCCGAAAACATTTATAAAAATGTAAAGTCGTAAAAAGTGGGGTTATGAACTCACCTGAATTTCCATGTGCAAAGCTAGCTAATTACGACTCCGTGATGTCGTTTCCAAAGTGAGACTCGCTAGCGTGCATTCTACAATATTCCTAACACGGAATATCTAATAAGTTTCTAATATAAACGTAGCTAAACTACGTGTCTGAGCTCTACCGAATCGTTAACCGAACGATTTGACGGTAAGTTAATAACTTAATGGAAAAGATTAAGTTATATGTGTTAAGTCTCGTTTAATGTCAGTAGCAGTTTAATAAGTCTTGAAAAAGACTTAGTTTCCGAGAGACTTAAAATGAATAAATATTTATATAAAAATATATAAATATATCGTTGTAGGTGTGTTAGCCGTCTCGAGTAGTCGTACGTGTATAAAAGAATATTTCTACGAAAATATCATATAACAAACTCGGATCATATATCGCGTTTCGTATGAAAATAATATATAATAACCTGTATTATATATAACATGTCTTGTGTATATTTGCCAAAAATATACGTATATGCCGTCTAGGCGTATAATATAAATATGAAGAGTTATATTTATTTTATAAAGAAATCGTTGAGTCGTTATGTTTGAAAATAAATATAAACCATATTTATTTTTGTAAAAGATTTCGCGTTGTACGACATTTAGAATAAATATATAACTATATTTATTTTAGTAACACAATTGTCGTTTTTAGCGAGTTGTAAAGTATCGTCGATATTTGTATTTTTGTTAAAAGATCACTTGAATTCCGCTAGTTCGTTTTATAATAAAACGCGTTCCTTTTTACGGATTTTCTCGAAAAACGGGCAGAGTTTCCTTTATTTTTGGACGCCCCCGACAACCACGTGTCGATATATTTATCAAAATTCAACAATTTTTCAATCAATGTAATCAACCATATATAGTTTTCGTCAAATGTATCGAAACGTAACTAAATTATAAATGGATCGGTTCGAGCTCGTTTACGTTAACGTTAACTATAAACATAACAAAATAATCGTGACGTTAATTTTTACCAATTCTCTCGCGTCGAACCGTGGACTGAGTTGACCGAGTTGACCTGCTGTTGACCGAGTTGACTCAGCGAGTTGACTCGGGTTAACCGAGTTGACCAGAACGAGCCTGTAATCTAACTGTTTGACCTGTACCAAAACCGACTGAGTTGACCGAGTCAACTGAAACTTCATAATTTGGCTCGAACCGAACTGTCGACCCGGACCGAGTCCCGAACCCGTAACCAAACTGAACCAAAACAATCACCTTCATCAACAACAGTAGCAACATCATCGTCATCATCATCAATCTTCACAGAAAAGAAAATGGGGAGAAAGTTTACCGGAAATTTTGTCGGAGCCAATGCTCCACCGCCGCTGTCACTGCCGGCTGTCGCCGTCCGTCTCCGCCGCCGTGAGCGGCGGCGTGGTTCCTTCACCGCCTCATCACTTTCTCTCTCTTAGCCTCTCTCTCTCTCACTCTCCGTCTCGTCTTTCTCTCTCCTCCCGAGTCTCTCTCTCTCTCCTTCCTGACTGTAGCCGCCGCACCACCACCGAACTGTGGTGGTGGTGGTCGTTTATGTTGTTCGAAAGAGGAGGGGGTGTGTCGGCTGACCCACAACCGAGTGGAGAGGGGGAAGGGGTAAGGTGTTTGTGTGTATTGTTTGTGTTAGGAGTTTGAGAAGATGAAGTTTTATAGAATGTGGGTTTGTCTCATATGAGTGTGGGTGTGCAGTATATAAATCGAGAGAGAGAGAGTGGTCTTATAGAAATATGGAGATCTACTCAAGATATCTGGTGTGATTTTGTAGGTTTAGTCAGGATTTTATAAAGATATAAAATCTTATGTGTAGATTTTGGCTGGATTGTGAAGGGATTTTGTTAATATTTGAAGAGATTTATAAAATCTAATATCTCATGTGTAGGTTTAGGCTTGGGCCCAGGGCCCACAAGCTCAATCCCCGTGTGTAAGTGGCCCGTAAATCCTACGAGACCCGTTGTCAAATCCAGAACTCCGTTTAACGTCAAAAATTAAAATACAAAATAAAATTATGGTCGGTAGTCGTTTGCACGCCCGTTCGTCGGTTACGGTACTAATCGCGAAAAATTTGTATCGTTGCCGTCTTTAATCCGTTTTTCGATCCGGTTTCGACTGTAGTCACTAACATTTAATTACGAAGCTAAAATATATCGTAAAAATTCAATATTTGTCGGCGTTGTCAGTATTCTGTTCGGTTTCGATCCTTTGCCGTTTAACGTTTCACAGGTTTCTCAGTAAACCACCGTTCGCGCATTGTAAAGTCGGATAAACGTTCCCAGGCACTCCAAAGGCCTAATTAAGTTAATTCGCGCTGAAATCACTATTCATTATCGCGTTAATCACTTGTTAATCACTTGTTAATCACGTAATTAAGAGCCGTAAATCACGGGTTGTCACATTTTGGTCATTTACCTAAGGCATATAAACTACCTATCATACAACTAATTAAACTAAGTGACCATAAGGTATAACCTCGGAAGGTTATTCCCTATACAACTATGGTCACAAAACATGCTTGGTCGGATCCTAACGATCGACCAAACGGGTCGGGTTCGAAAGTCTAAGCGGTTGTCAAGACCGCTTGACTCACGACCCTATATAAGCACAAGACTAAAAGTGATGAGTTAAACATGTTAAGACATGTTTAACTAAGTTAGAAAACATTTTTGATATCAAAACAAAGTGTTTTGATACCCGAAAATAGCTTCGTTGCAAAATACACATAAATACGTATTTTGACCGAAACTTTGACTCGTCACTTCGACTAATCGACGTGGTAATCAGTAGGTATAGTCACACGGGACTATAACCATCGTGATTACGCTCACGTTGCAAAGTTCAATCGAACTTTGTGTTGACCAAAACGTGGTCAAAGTAGAAAGTCAAACACTGTTTGACTTTCATGCTTGAAAAGCAATAAAAGCATGAAAGAAGCTTACAAAAGGTCCAAGCAAGGAAGAATTTGATCTAAAACACTCAGGTATGAAGCTAAGGCTTCAACTTAGAGCAGATTTAGTGCAAATGTGTGTGAAATGAATGAGGAACAAGTGGATATTTATAGTAAGTCTTGAGTTTACAAGATCTTGACATGTGTTTTTGCAAGAATCAAGGCTTAAATCTAACCATACACTTGTGCCCATAGATTACAATACAAGGGGAATATCAAAACAAGTCCATTGTATTCAAAATCAGGGATCAAAACCATCAAAATCAGCTGAAAATGGCCAAGTTCAATGTTTATGTCTGGGCATCAGTCGCGGCCCGCGAAGAAATACACACTGGGCTTCGCGGCCCGTGAGGGCATCTTTGACAGATTGTCAAAAATGGTCCCTGCAAGTGTAAAACTCAGTTTTTGATGCATTTTCAACGCGTTTAAGCCCCGTTAACCTGTTTTCAAGGCTCCACAATGAAGTTAAAGTATAGGGAACATGAAATATGCTTGAAAACATCTCGGATGTCGGTCCGTTTGGTCGTACGGTTGCATTATTCGGTTAATTACGACGAAAACTCGAACGGACGCGAAAACGATCCAAATTTCACGACGAATGGTATTTTTGCATTCCAATCACTAAAATAAAATATTTTAATGATTACAAAAATTTTTGGATGTCCGGATATGTTCAGAACGTAAGATATGCGCGTAAATGCAAACTTATGCACTTTTTGACGCTTTTAGTCCCTGTTTGATCAAAAAGTTTATTTTCGCATACCGAACCCCTAAAAGCTTATTTCAAATCTATGTAAAGGATATTTAGGGTATGTTTAGAATATGATCAAGTTCCGGAATGTTCGTTACTGTACGAATCGACATACTTTCGCAGTTTGATGCAAATAGTCCCTTCGATCGAATAAACTTGTTTTCGACACACCAAACCCTCCAAAACTTATTTATAAGTTATGTAAAGGTTATTTAAGGTATGTTAAGCCTATGTTAATGTTCCGGAGTGTTTGTCGCGTTAAACTAATTACATTTACGCATCAGTTCGCGTATAACCATCCATAAAGCGATTTAATGCTCGAAATCGAACAAGAATTGATATGTACAAATGGTACACATATTTATACAAATTCCAAGTATGAAACACAATATTTCATTGGTTTTGTATTTTTTTGATGGTCGTATAGGCACAGGTGTCACACCGTCGGCCTTCCACCTCCATTTCTCGCTATCCATCGCCGGCCTACCACCTCCATCTCTCGCTAACCACCACTGAATCCCACCCCCATCGGACACCAACACCGCCGCACATCGTCATCCACCCTCATTGACTCCGGCAGTCTCCGGTCATCTTCCCTCTTCACACTCCACGACAACCACTCACACACACCTTCTCCGCCACTCGGCATCAAACACCCTCACCACTCCGAACCACCGCCGGACTCGTCTCCGACGTTCACCGTCACACACCACTCACCTCCGCCGTACGCTTCGGAATCAAAACTGCCACCCCAGTCACTAGTTCCGAACCACAACTTAAATGGTGTTTTGTAATGTCTTTAATAGTGTTTTATACTTTATTGAATGGTGTTATATACTTATTGAATGATGTTATATAATTATTGAATTGTGTTATACACTTATTGAATGGTATTATATACTTATTGAATGGTGTTATATAACTATTGAATGGTGTTATATATGTGCTAAATGGTGGTTGCAGTGTTATTCGTAGTGTTTTTATAGAGATCTTTAAAATGATGTTATATACTTATTGAATGGTGTTATAGAATTATTGAATGGTGTTATATACGTGCTGAATTGCGGTTGCAGTGCTATTCATAGTGTTTTTGTAGAGATCTTTTAAAAAAAATCGTGTTCCTATAGATAAGGTGGCGGTTTTGGAAGGTTTTGAACTAATTGAATCAATGATAAAATTACTTGTTTACCCTTTTGAATAAATTAAATTGAGGACACATGTCATCTTTACAATATTTCTCGCATTTCTCACACTTTTAACCTTTTTTTACAATAACCTTACCCTATATGTATATATAAATATATTTATATATATATATAGGATTAGGTTCATTTGTAAACCTTTTTATATTTGTGAACAAAACGAAACTCATCCTAGTCATTGATCTTCTTTTAAATTTATAAGGGTATGATGGTCATTAGACATACAAACAATATTTTTTATTTAAATTTATTATACATAATCAAATTCAGTTAAAAGATAAATCTATAACCACCCTATTTTCATGGGATCAAAACCAAATTCGAATTTTTTTTGAGTTAATCGTTCGTGACAAAAAAAAAAAATCCTTGCAATCGTCCATAATCAATACAATATACTAATTTGTCTTAATTACATGAAAAATATATTCGTTTGTTACTTTATTGTTAAAATGCAAATTTCAAATTAACACATTATAGACATACAAATTAACATTATATGTATTTTATATGCAAACAGTATGTACATAAGTGTAAATGCACATACATGATATTAATTTTTTAATGAACAACAACTGAAATTAACATAATCCAAATAAAACACTATCCCATAACTCGTTCAAAACGACGTCCACCAACATAATCAAAATAAACTATAACTACTAGTTTCACCAAAATAAGCAAAATAAACCATAACTACTATTAAAACACCAGACCAAAACACTACACAAAATAAAACATTAGTAACTTCACATCTATTTCTTTTTCTTGATACCGGCAAACTGATTAGTTTCATTCATAATTCGTTCATGAGGTATGCTCGCATGCGATATTATCAGTTTCACAACAAACTTCTTTCTAAGTTGTGCGATTTTGCTTTTCGCTTTTCGCTTTTCGCTTTTGAGATTTCAGTTGGAAACCCAGCGTCCCAACGCCCTTCAACGATTCCCATCCATGTTTCCATGTGGCGCATCACATATACACTGCAGTCTTCAAAGTTTAATATAGTTTCCCAACTAATCTCTAAACAAATAGGCAGGACATATTCAGTCTCATAGCAACGAGATGACCAACACACTTTTACAACATCTTTCTACACACAAAATAATATGATGTATTATTTGTAAAAGTACACTTATGTACATGACATCTATATAATGACTTTTATGAATTATATCACGATAAGCACTTACCACTTTCATTGGAGTTGACTTCAAGAAAAAAAATCGTTACCGTCAAAAACTTTTACCGGACTCTCACAAGGATGCATATTATTTATGACCGTGGAGTCCAATTTTTTTAAATCGAATCAAACTGAATAAAAGTGCGAGCATATTATCTACTCCCATCCGTTTCCATGTGGAGTATGGCGAACACACCACAACCAACACCGTTGTTAGTGGTCGCCCTATCAGTATCCAACATCTATGAATTTGCCCCTTCAAACTCCACTCTTTCGAATTGTTGAACTTCCCTAAAAATACAATAACAAAACACTAAGCATAAGATTTCAGACAGTTTCAACGATAACCCAGTTCTAAAACAGATGTGTATCCGACATAAAATTGTCTTTATACATATATGTATAATGACATCTTTTCCACTATAAAACAACACACCAAACTAGTAGCACATGAGCAATCTCTTACAATACATGGTGTTTATACACATAAGAACAACAAAACATAATGCATATGTGTATAATCAAATAAACATAAAAAAATAGAGTATACATTTGTGTATAATCGAGTAAACCCATAATACTGAGTATACATATGTGTATAATCGAATAAACCCAAAAAACAAAGTATACATATGTGTATAATCGAATAAACCCGAAAAACATAGTATAGTGTATAATCGAATAAACCCAAAAAACAGAGTATACATGTGTGTATAATGCCTAGCATAAACTCACCCTCTTCGCATAATCTGAACAAATCAACTACTAAACGAACAGTTTATTTATATATATTATTCTTGATTAATCGAGTGAACACTAACATATACACACCCCTTCACAAAATCATAACAAATTAACCACAAACCCACAAATTAAATGAAAATCCAGCAACTAAAATGAACTTTATTGACCCAAAAAAGCATCATTTGATGAAAAATCAACTAAAACCCTAGCTTTTACAAGAACAAATGAGTAAGAACACTATAATCTACATATGCAGATAGAAAACAAGAGGAAAAAAAGACCAACACTAAGCTTAATATCTTCAATTAGTCGCTGGAAGTTTAAATCGCCGTCTGATATGTATCTTGAAGATGTAATCACTGTGAAATAAGGTATCGTGAAGATGTACTCGTCTTCACTTGAAGGGGGCTGTGAAAGAAGTTGGTGTAGAGAGAGAATGAGATTGGAGATGTGATATCCTAATAACTGATATTTGCAATGAAAATTACTAATTGGCCCTCATATGATTTAATTAAAAACCAAGCAACATAAAAGAATTACAAAAATGCCATTAATATAAAATCTCATCATCTTGCATAATCAATTGACAAGATTTGTTCACAAATACATCATTGTTCACTCACGAACCCTACCCTATAATAATAATAATAATAATAATAATAATAATAATAATAATAATAATAATAATAATTACAATTCAACTTTCAGAAGAAAAAAGACAATGCAAAATATAAATAGTCAAATAAAAGATATGTGTTGAAGTAATGAAGCAATGACCGAAATGAGTTTTGTAAACTTACATCAAGTATTTTTTTTTCGTTGAATATTTATGTTATAACATCCTTAATTGTATCAAAATTATCACCAAAATGGTCATAAACATCATATGTCATCCATTAAAAAGTATTATATACAAACATGTTAAAAAAAGCTAACGAGGGTAAGTAAAGAATGTGAGTCAATCGAGTTAATAATCCTAAACTTAATCGTATGGAATGTGAGTCAATCGAATCAATAATCCTAATCTTAATCGTTTGGGGTGTTGGTTTGTCGTTTCGGTTGATAAGGTTCAGGACACCAGAGCCATAAACGTGACCCATCTTAGCCCGTTTGGTCTTAAGATATCGTTTATTATGTTTCGTAATGGGAGTTAGAAGGGGAGCTCTGCTTTCAACTTCTAAGCCATAGCCCTTGAGCCAACTGTACTTAGCAGGGTTGTTTGTCATCAACTTCATTATCCCAACCCCTAAATCTCTCAAAAACTGCATATGGTTGATTGACATAAATTTCAGAATAATAAGCATAATCAAATGATATAAGAAATCGGAAATTTGGGATATCGACATTCGACTCTTTATCCTTATCAGGTCAATTGTAAAAGTCAAAATAGTTTAATTGAAAACAAAACGAGTCATAACATAATAAAGTGTAATTTTATAGAATACAAACTTAATCACTTAATCAAAACTGTCTATCTATTAAAGATTCTTGAAGGACAACGTTTTGAGTTAACTCACTAAATTGGTACCAACGATTACTTTTTGGACCCAAATATATGTTGACCCGTTACCCATCCCGCCTAACATGGCCATCTTGCCAACGCCACCTATATGTACCTATACTATGTCGGGTTATGAACATTTGCTCATAGTGGTGGCAACTTCAACCATCCACTAAACGCATGCATTGAAACAAAGAGATGTACCTACTTTCATGTACTTGTATATTTTGTCTTTGTCTTTGCCTTTGTCAAGGGAGAGAATACTCAGGTGCAGTATAAGTACAATAAACTTAAAGAAACTAAATAAACAACAATAATGTTAAAAGTTCCATAGTTAGCGATGAGAATGTCAAAGATGTTAACATATAACTAAAACTATGTAAATGCAAACATACGCCCTTCCTACCGAATTACACAAGATTGTCACCGTTTTCGTGGTTCCAAACTGTCCAAGTCCTCCAAGAACTCATTTCCTCTATACATGTTATTACTTGTCCTATCCCTAAAAATACCAAGTTAAATTATTAAAAAAAATTATTAATAATTTTTTTATCCCATTTCCATACCAGTTGTCTTTATCAAATAATACTCATTTGTTCCAAAAACTATACTTGTACTTTCTCTTTAGCTGGTCCTGAAATAAATTATATAATGTATAAATATGACAATGTTGTTAGTTTGTCATCATGGCATTGCCAATTGCCACATCTTTCCAAGCTGTCTAGCAAAATCTTAAAAAAAGAAACAATAAGAAAAATCAATTGGCATAAGTATAACTTTTTATGGAAGTACCTGCAACAACTTGTAACTGGTAGACATTATTGATCTAAGGTCCATGTCGGAAAGCTTGACCACTAATCCTGGCATTAGATAAAGTAGCACCGACGGTTAAATGATGATAATATGTCCATAATTTCAGGGCCAATATTTTAAACTCTCACAAAATATTAATCCAAAGTTCACCACTCGTAACGTTAACAGAAGTTGTATTCATGTCCATCAAACTTGAAATATAAATCCAGTATCTTATTTGTGGTTTTAGATTATGTATAAAAGAAACCCGTTAATGGACAATATGAACAATACTAGTTGTTATCAAATGCGGAAAAAATGAAGGCCAAATTAAAGATGGTACCTTGCAAGTATACTATCGAAGACCTTTCTCCTTCGCATAATTTAAAACCACTTGATCAATATAAGTAGCCCGATAGTTTGCAAGAAACATAGAACAAAACAAAGGAACATAGTTAAAGCTGGAGCACTTACTCTATCATAACATAGACTTTCTCATGATCTTCATATGCATCATTAATTTGACTAAGTTGTCATGGCCTGCTAGTTAACTAGAGCAATATCTTAACCTCCTGTGTAACATCTCCAATGTCTATGGCTGTTGTCATCTATGGAATCATAATAAAATACAATTAAAACACTTTCAGATTAGCTCAAATCACCCAAATGAAGTTCATATATGAAGGCAAAAAGATAGTTAAGAGGATGAGCTCCTATTTTAAACACCACACATAATCATATAATCATTGCATTGACATGCCTTTAAGAACAACAAACACTGATCATTCAAACACTATCTGTAAGATAGAGTAATAGGAATTGATACGATCCATAATGACATAACCCAGCAGGCCTGTAGGAGCCCATCTTGGTTTGATCTATGAAGTCACGTACGGTCCAATAGCAGCTCATTAGCAGTCAGTTTCACCTACGTTTGCATGCATGCTTTGCCCCTCTCCACCACTTAATTTCAGCTGGAAGTTCCATGTTCTTCCAATTCAGTTAGAAATAGAGATGCGAAATTATGAATGGCATGGCAAAAGTGAACAAACTGGAGAACGGGAAGTGATATGACCTGGTTCCCCCATAAATCGGTCGATTTGGGATTTTTCCAAACCACCATCATATTGAGTTACGTTAACCGTATGGAGGTCTAAACCAATGGGTTAGGTCAATCAGCACCGTATATACTATGTATCTGGTTCAAATGATTAAGCATGGTAGGTTTTTAGAGTAGAAACCAGTTTAAAACCCATGTATATGTTTTTACCTTCTTTTAGTTTTCTACGGTTTTTTCATTTCGAAATTTTAAAAAAATGTTTCCATCCCTATCTTCTATGTGACGGATCATTTTTTCTGTTTAAATTTGTGTATGGTATTTAATATTTAGCTTTTGACCTCATTTTAATACCCTTTATTAAGGAACATAACTGATTATATACATTTTTATGTTGAAAAGCAATACAAAATAAAAAAAATATACATTTTGGCCTTGGAAATTGTGAAGCCAGCCCAAAGGAACTAACTTTTTCTTGTTTGGCCTGGTCGGTTAGGAAAACTAACTCACCAGTTTGGCTTAGAAAAATGTCAAACCAAGGTTTTTGGTTTGAAAGATCATTTCAATCCTGAACCGGCTAGACCAAACCTTGCACATCCCAACTAATATATTCTAGCATAATACAATATGCAGACGATAATAAAAAGAACTCTTAACATAATCAAACAGTAATCCTAACCAACTTCCTAACATTCAAAATACCTATCCTCTATAATGTATGGACATTGAGATGAGGAATCTAAATAAATAATGAAGAGTAACGTATTACATACCCAGTTAGTTCCATCTAGATGGCATGGGCCGCAAATAGTAGAGCAGCCTCAGCTTCCACCCCTCCTGCTAAGGCTCCAGTTGCACTGTTTCCACCTAAAAATATGAAACATCTTAAAGGGCGTTTGGATATGTGCATTAAAAGTGATTTTATGGTATTAAATACACAGTCAAATAATTAGCTATAAACTTGACAACGTGTATTAAAATCAAGTATATGAAATAATGTTTGGATGTACTTGCCCGTTATACATGTACTTAACCCAACCATGTGATCCTTAAATAATGAGATACTGGTAACCAGATAATAACTTAAATAAGAATACACTATTAGGCAGTATGAAGGTGTTTGGAATTGGAAACAGACAATGGGTCAAATGGATAAATAATATTTGCTAGTAGTTAGACCAAATATTATTCTAATACAAAATGATTAAGATAATAATATAATTTTTTGTTTAATAAGCGACTTAGAATATTGTAAAGATTTGAATACATGTTTAACGACTTCCAACCTGTTAGACCCAGTTGACCCGATTCATTTCTAGCAAAGTGTTTTTATATTTGACATGTTATGTTATGAGTCACATGCAACACCTCTTATTCAAGCCTTTTCCAACCTTAGTAACACAATGTTGACTGATCATAAATCTACAAATCAAGAATCAAGATTTGATTCCAGGTCCAAGAATCTTCCGATCATAAATCTATAATTCAAGATTTAACTCTAAGTCCAAGAATCTTTAGTTTTCCCATCAATATCTCAAATACTATTGTACACATGGTTTGAGTAACATTTAGCATAAACCTCCTCAGTAATCAACAAAACATAGAAAAAAAGCTTGAGATGTCCAAATGCATCAATTACCTTGTAAATCATGTGGCCAAAGACCTGTAGCAGTCGAACCTCTGCATCTTTATGAGATACCTCAACGTGTTACATAAGCATTATTGTTAGTGTTGAACAACCTTGTTTATAAGTGGTCTATGCAAAAGAGATTGAATACCTGAATGTTTTCAGAATTCACCGGTACGAACACTCCTTGACTTGCTCCAAAATTGTAATAGCTGACGTATACTTCCTATTAAATAGCTTATCATTCCACACACTCAAGAGGGACCACATAGTCAACAGAAAGTTGGCGTAAATGACATGTTTCTTGTTGTTCTCCAAACCAAATGTTCAACAGTGATTTAAGACTTTCCTAACTAACTTATAAGTAAACGGGGTAGGAACTCTTAGCCAAACACATGCCATCCACCACACCAATTTGGTGAAGCAGCACCAAATCAAAAAATGGTCTGCAATTTCAAGATCAACGCCGCACAAATTACACATCCCGTCACCAACATTCACATTCCGGACTGCCAAGGCCGCAACAGTTGTTATGCTCCTGGTACAGGCCCTCCAAATGAAGCAATTAACCTTCAGGATTGCCAACTCCATAAAATAGTTGCATACGTTGTTGCCCCATCAAAGCTGTCTTCCAGGTTAGAGCGCACTAATTTAACCAAAAAACTCCCCCTTGCTGTTACATGTTCTCCACAGCCACTTGTCGTTATTGCCTTTCAAAAACTACTGCGCCAACATAGCTAGAAGCTGCTCCAACTCATCTCTTTTAGCCAACGACTGCACATGACTTTTCCAGCCACTTCATAGCAAATAACTGAACCAGTTAAACAACAGTGTAAACCTGTTCTAACATAATAATACACATGTTTATTAGTATTGAATTTTTAAACTTTTTAAACTAAGAAACAGAATACAAAAGATGAAATAATAGAAACAGGAAAATAATCTTAAGCTCACAGAATTGTGATACGTGACACAAACAGTTATTACATATTTGTCAACCCCGACCGCGTTAAAACAACAAACCGCGGCGAAAACGTCGGGGAGTGTCGTAACAGAATCATTGTTTCACAACACATGGATTGAAGTTTCGTTTTATTGAATTAAGTTTATTACATTGTCTCAAAATTTAAAAGAAAAGTCCATCCCTATGCGAGCATGCATCATAATCATCATCAAATATCATCAAACTACGGTACCTGAAACATATGTGAAAATACGTCAGCATAAAAATGCCGGCGAGTACATAGGTTTTGTGAGTGTGTTAGATTCGTGGCCTTGAGTTCATATTGCAATACCTCATCCAACTACGAGAGTTGTCGAGTGTGTACCTTGAAAACAAAAGAGTTTGATATTGCAATATGTTTCTATCAACTTTCACAAGTTGATATATGTATAAATCAAAACCGTTGTAGCCATGAATCTTAACTGAAAACATTTGTCATTTGTAAACCAAGTAGTAAATCGTCGTTAAAAGTAAACATTGTATGGTTTATATCTTTAAGTAAACCTTGTAGTGTAACTTCGTTTGAAAACATTTGTCCAAGTGATCTAGATAACGCAACGACATGTAATGTGTTAAAAGCACTTATATATAGGAAGTACCAGCGGCGTATCCACCATGCTTTCATCACATTACACCCGCCCCGTTACCTAATCACTTACCATAACTCCAATCGTTCAATAGTTCAAATAGTTCCAATCGTTCAAATAGTTCAAATAGTTCACATAGATCAAATAGTTCCAATGGTTCAATAGTTCAGATAGTTCACATAGATCAAATAGTTCCATTGGTTCAATAGTTCAAATAGTTCACATAGATCAAATAGTTCCAATGGTTCAATAGTTCAAATCGTTCACATAGTTCAGATAGTTCCAGTGGTTCAATAGTTCAAATCGTTCACTTAGTTTAGATAGTTCCAGTGGTTCACATAGTTCAATTAGTTCACATAGTTCAATAGTTCTAGTGGTTCGTGTTTAAATTGTGAAAACTAACTTTTGGTCGTTTTATTGAATACATTCAAACCTGTGTGACTCGTCCTAATTGTTCAACTCGCATTAACAAACCACCAAAGGGTAAGCTAACAATCATCAGGTTTTTTCGTTACCCACATTACCCCCATAACCATGGTGAAAGTCCGATAACGGGATTTGTCAGATCCTATGGTATCATAATACCCTATGGTACCATAACGTACTACTGGTCGGCTTAAAATAGTTAATGAATGTCATTCAATTGTCTTTCGACCAACGCCCCAATAAGTTTGTTCATATAATTGAAATCGTTGCATTTAATATAAACCATAGCATTTGTTTTAGAAAACTCGAAATCGTTTAGCACATATGAATCACCCCAAAACATTTGAAAGCGGTAAAAGAGGGGAACTATGTACTCACATTGAATTGCAAGGTATCCTCGATTAAATGAACTTAACAAGCTCGGGCAAACCAAGGAAATCAAGTGGTACCTAGTAATCGGATCGCTAAGTTAATAAATCGACACCTAAATCGGGAGATTGGGTAGAATGAGGTCTCGTAAACCAAATGAGTATTGGAACTCATGTGCTATGGTTTAATAAAGCCTATATCCTAAATCGGAACCTATCCTAAGTGCTTACGACCCGTTACGACCCATTAAGGTAGCTTATGCTACTTTGACGCGTCGTTCGCGCGAAAGCGCGTTCGAGATGCCTAACTAGTCCTATGACAAGTATTATATGTTTAAATGTGTTGCATAATCAGTTTAAGTGACAAAAAATAAGTTACATATGCTTAAATTTAAATTATGCATGAAAAGGGCATTTTGGTCATTTTCCTAAGGCATATAAACTACCTATCATACAACTAATTAAACTAAGTGACCATAAGGTATAACTTCGGAAGGTTATTCCCTATACAACTATGGTCACAAAATATGCTTGGTCAGATCCTAACGATCGACCAAACGGGTCGGGTTCGAAAGTCTAAGCGGTTGTCAAGACCGCTTGACTTACGACCCTAAACAAGCACTAGACTAAAAGTGACGAGTTAAACATGTTAAAACATGTTTAACTAAGTTAGAAAACATGTTTGATCTCAAAACAAAGTGTTTTGATACCCGAAAATAGCCTCGTTGCAAAATACGCATAAATACACATTTTGACCGAAACTTTGACTCGTCACTTCGACTAATCGACGTGGTAATCAGTGGGTATAGTCACAAGGGACTATAACCATCGTGATTACGCTCACATTGCAAAGTTCGATTGAACTTTGACTTGACCAAATTCATGGTCAAAGCAGAAAGTCAAACACTGTTTGACTTTCATGCTTGAAAAGCATAAACAAGCATGAAAGAAGCTTACAAAAGGTCCAAGCTAGGAAGAATTGATCTAAAAATACTCAGGTATGAAGCTTTCAACAATGTGAGTGCTCCAACTTAGAGTAAATCAGATCAATGAGCAAGGAATGAATGCAAACTTGATGGGTATTTATAGGAAGTCTTGAGTTCACAAGATGATTACAAGTGTTTTTGCAAGAATCAAAGCTTGATCTAAGCCATACACTTGTGGCACATAGTTTCTAATACAATGGGAACTCAAAAACAATAAAATGGTATGCCAAAACCATGGTAAAATTGCATGAAATCAGCTGCTGTGACCAAAAATGTTTCTGATTTGGTAGTCTATCGCACCCCGCGTAGCTCTATACTGGGTCTTTCGTTGCCCGCCTAGCAAGTATCAGAAGTTGACAGTTTTGACCCCTGCATGTCCAAAACTTTGATTTTGATGCATTTAAGGTCCGTTAATCCCATTTCAAGGCTCTACAATGAATTTAAAGCATAGGGAACATGAAATATTCTTGAAAACATCTCGGATGTCGGTTCGTTTGGTCATACGGTCACGTTATTCGGTTAATTACGACGAAAACTCGAACGGACGCGAAAACGATCCAAATTACGCGACGAATGGTAGTTTTGCATTCCAATCACTAAAATAAAATATTTTAATGATTACAAAAATTTTTGGATGTCCGGATATGTTCATAACGTAAAATATGCGCGTAAATGCAAACTTGTGCACTTTTTTACGCTTTTAGCCTCTATTGATCAAATAAGCATATTTTCGCATACCAAACCCCTCAAAGCCTATTTCAAAGCTATGTAAAGGATATTTAGGGTATTTTTAGCTTTGATCAAGTTTCGGAATGTTCGTTACTGTACAAATCGACATACTTTCGCAGTTTGTCGCAAATAGTCCCTGCGATCGAATAAACTTGTTTTCGACACACCAAACCCTCCAAAACTTATTTCTAAGTTATGTAAAGGTTATTTAAAGTATGTTAAGCCTATGTCACTATTCCGGAGTGTTTTTCATGTTAAACTAATTACGTTTACGCATCAATTTACGTATAACTTTCCTGAAAGCGATTTAAAGCTTGAAATTGAACAAGAATTGACATGTGCAAATGTCTCTTGTATTTATACAAATTCCAAGTTTGAAATACAAGATTTCATTGGTTTTGTATTTTTATGATGGTCGTAAAGGCACAAATTTCACAGTCTCCCCTACTTTAGGAAATTTCGTCCCGAAATTTATTCGTAGGAGTCTGTCTGTAATGTTGTGTTAAACAAATGTCTTGCTTGAAATCTAGAGTCTTTATCTATTTTCATAGAGTAACCCATCAAAGATTTCCATGTAAGGCAAAACTTTATCGTTCCCTAATGGATGCTTCCTTAGTTAAAGCAGGACGTGGGAACGAGAGATTTGATTAAATGATAAGACCAAGTTAACCAATAGCTCTGAGAGTATCCTTTAAGAATCTAACTATTAAAAAAGAAAGATCTTGTAAGGATTTGTAATTTCATTTCTCCAGTGGATATTCTTCAGAAGTGAAAATGAATGGATGATTCATTTTATCTAATGGATTCTTCGTCAGATGTGGAAATGAAAGACGAATATGTTATTCATTTCCAATGGATATTTCTTCAAAAGAGGAAATGAATGGATAATTCATTTTTTCCAATTGATACTTTTATCAGAAACAGAAATAAAGGAATGTATAAGCTGTTCATTTCTCAATGGTTACTTCTTCAGAAGCGAAAATGAATGGATAATTCATTTTCCTCAGTGGATACTCCGTCAGAAATAGAAATGAAGGATTGCTGAATAAGTTATTCATTTCCCCAATGGATATTTCTTCGGAAGCGAAAATGAATGGATGATTCATTTTCCTCAGTGGTTACTTCGTCAGAACTCTAGCTTTGCTTGGTTGTTATTCAAGACTTCTAAGCATTCTCAAGTGAGTACATAGTTCCCCTATTTTACTGTTTTCAATTGTTTTGGGGTGATTCATATGTGTTAAATGATTTCGATGTTTTTTTAACGATGGTTTCAAAAATGATTAAAATGGTTTATATTAAATTAATAACGATTTCGATAATGTGAACAAACTTGTTGGGCATAATTACATAACAAATAACATTCATTAGTTTTGGCCAAACCGACCAGTATTAGGTTATGGTACCATAGGATCTGACAAATCCCGTTATCAGACTGCACCCATGGTTATGTGTGGGGGTTATGTGGGTAACGACCGAATCTGTGATTGTTAACTTACCCTTTGGTGGTTTGTTAATGCGAGAAGCGATAGGCGAGTTGAGAAGGTTTGGATGTTATTAGCAAGACGACCAAAAGTAGTTTCACAATTAAAACGAGAATTATTTAAACGATTTAAACGAGTTAAACGATTTTAGAACAATTTAAACGAGTTAAACGATTTTGGAACAATTTAAACGAGTTAAATGAATTGAACAAACGATTGATTTTTGGTCAGTGTTTAGATAACGGGACGGGTGTAATGTGATGAAAACATGGTAGATACGCCGCTGGTACTTCTTATATATAAGTGTTTTCATCATATTACATACCGTTGCATTATTTAGTTCACTTGGGTAAACGATTTTGAAACGATGTCACACAACGATGTTTTCTAAATAATATAAACCATATGAGTTTTATTAACAAGATGATTTACAATTTGGTTTAATTAAATAAATGTTTTGGGTTAAGAATCATGGCTACGAGATTTTATAAACTATAACCAACTTGATTTGAGTTGGTTAATTATGTTGCAATACTTTACACTTTTCAAAACAAGGTTTTTTTTTTACTTTTGACTCTTGTAGTCTAATGAGGTATTGCAACATGTAAACCAGCCATGAATCCGACACTCTCATAAAACCTATGTGCTCGCCAGCATTTCTTTGCTGACTTTGTTTTTACATATGTTTCAGGTGTTGATTGAATGATGTTGATTGCTAGGATGCATGTTCACATAGGATCTGGACAAGGCCTTAGTGACATAATAACAATGATAGACGATGTGTAACTTGTTTGTTTTGTTTTAAGACAATGTAAATTATCTAATGAATCAATAAAACAAAACTTTTGAATCCATGGTTGTGAAACAATGATTCTGTTATAACACTCCCCGACGTTTCCATCGCGGTTTCGTTGTTTTAACGCGGTCGGGGTGTGACAGAAGAGTTGGTATTAGAGCTCATGGTTATAGGGAATTAGGTTATTAGTAATGCTTTGACCTAGTCTATAACCTTCCTAGGACCCTAACACAAGATTCTTGTGTTTAGATCTTAAAACAATACCGTCACTTATCCTCATGTGACAACCACAACAAGAACACAAATTTCAAATCCGCTTTGAAAACTAATCATTTGTTCTAGGATGATTTATTATAAGGTTTTGAACCTTCAAAGTCTTCAAAATCTCATCAAAGTTGGGTCTTATAATGTGAACACATGCAATCTAGAAGGGTGGATGCCTGTACTCTAAGTTTTCTGTCTAAGGCTAGAGTGTTCGTACAAATCCACATAATCGGACCAGTCATTCTTACCTGGGAACTCTTGGGGTCAGTGTCCACTTAAAGGCTAAAGCATGTCTTCGCGATACATTAATATGACCCGCTTACTTTGATTAGTCACCGTCTCATTTGTTTGCCTTAGGTAACAAACGAATGATCGCAATTTTTATGCATTGTCTTTCTGTTTGATTTATCTGATAACATTTCACTTGTTTCCCCCTATGTCTTCTTTTTCCCTGGAATGTCCCTTCATCGCAGCGACGCTCAGATGTCCGAACAGGCTACCAAATTTGCCCAACGAATAGGCGTAGTAATCTAGAAGACTGCTGAATTAGCCGTTGCCATGTTTCATCTCAATGATGAAGCCACCCGAGAAGCATCAAAGGAAGCAGAAGCCAAGCCTTCGAAAAGGTCAAAGAAGCATAAAGCCTCAAAGAATCCTCCAGCCGTTGCACCAAATCAAGCAGGACCTAGTCAGGTGGCAGCACCACCAGCCAAGAAGCCGTAATTAGGAACTGCTCCTTCGTGCAATCAGTGTAACCTCCATCACCATGCCAGTGTCAAATGCCGGAAATGTTTCAACTGTGGACTTATTGGCCATACGGCAAGAGTTTGTTGTTCAGTCACTGTGCTAAACCAAGCTGTTCAGAACCCTGCTCAACTTCGAGCAGATCCAGCACAAGCTCGTTTTTCTCCTGGTGCTTGCTACTTCTATGGCGAGACGAGTCATTTCAGGGATGAATACCCAAAGTTTGTTAATGCAAATCCGACCCATGATTGAGCATTTGGCTGATTAGAAGATGCTGCTACTTTGAATAATTTGAATTTTACGCTTTTGATTCTTTTGTTTTTCTTGAACTCTGAAACAATCGGGTTGGTTTATAAATAAATCGTTGTTTACAATTCCGATGTGCAAGTGTAGTTACATGTGTGTATGGCATACCCCTACTATACCTACACCAAAGAATTATGTTCTTTACAAAACAAACTACTCTTGTAGTTCTCCCATTCATGTGATCGCTCATGATTTCCTCGAAAATTCTAAGTACTCGTTTCATTCTAAGAAACGAAGTACAAAAAATAAGTGACATTTTGAGTAATCACTTTAAATCCTTGGTTTGATAACTAAGGGTATTCTCCGATCTCACACCCATATCATTACACTCTAGTTTTTATAACAACATACATAGTATATGTTTTTCAAAACACAACCTTCATGAATTCAAGATATTTCATATAGTTTGAAAACAATTTTTAACACAGTATATTTACTTAATATATATCAAGTGCATGATTTAAAAAGCATCATCCATGTTTTCAAAAATCTTATACATAATTTCAAAATTCATCTCACGTGATTTTAAAACAATTTATAAACGTATTTACCTAATACATCTACCGTGTGATTTCAAAAGTATTATTTAAGGTTTCAAAATCATTAAACACGTTTCTAAAAGGACCCCATGCATTTCTTTCAAAAACATTCTGCTCGTATGATTGATTTAACATACGTAGTATCCAACCTCCAAATTCTGCTTCATATGTCGCCTTGACATATCTAGCACCTCAACTCCATGAATATTCTACCTCGTGTTTCGACTTAAGCACGTCTAGTGCAAGGTTTCGAAGTGTCTCCCGCTATTCAAATTCCAAAATCCATATAGGATCTTCTTATCTTTACAATTAGATCCTTGCGGATGATTATCGTTCAAATCAGAGCCCTTAATTGAATTATTTGTATGCCTTGATACGTACATTACGATTCAATAAGGACAAAGCCGAGTTCCTATTAAGATCTTCCTATCTTCATAATTAGATTCTTGAAAAATGTTTAAAGTGCCAAATGAAATCCACGGATTGGATTCCTGGTGTGCTTTAAATACTCGTGTTCAAGTTAACAAACAAAGTAACAAAATAATAACAAATTAAAGATCAAGATAAACAATTATGTGCTTATGTGTTTTCTTTTATGTTTTATGTTTTTGTGTAACCTGATTTTTCGTTATCCAAATCCTCGTAGAATCTTCCATATCTTCATATGAGGGATTCATAGTAGGATATCCAAAGGTGCTACCTTAAATCCTTAATGGGCTTCTATGTAATAGTTAAGACCCTTGGATTATATAGTACCATTCCATAATTCAAAAGAGACCCCTTGAGTGGTCTAGTTAAAAAGATTGATTCAAATCTGGTTGGGAATGTCATGTGATGATATAGCTGAAAAGACTCCTTGGTTGTCTATTTAAAGAGATCATTTGTTGATTTAATTAAAAGGACCCTATGGTGGTCTAATCATACTCATCACAGGTTTGTTCATTTGGTTTTCCCCTACACATTATAAAATGCACTGTGTGGACTATGCAATGAATTACGTAATTATGGATGCATTCATAATTATGAAATTCAGTGCACGGAAACCACAGTAAGATTTATCAAGTGTAAGAACCGATAGTGACAACAATAACGAAACGTGAACAATGTAATGGAGGTACGATGGACGCACCAATGGCACTTCATATATTTATATAAGTGTCCCTCTTACATTGAAAGCATAATGTTATTAAAGTTACTAGAAGTTCAGAACCCTAACCAGTGTTGTTTTATCTTTTCAACTTCATGTTTCGAGTTCTCACAAGTTTCCTTTAAATAAATTTCGGGACGAAATTTCCTGAAGTAGGAGAGACTTTGACATCTGTGCCTCTACGGCCATCAAACAAATACCAAATCAATGAAATATTGTATTTCATACTTGGTATTTGTATAAATATGTGTATCATTTGCACATATCATTCTCGTTCGATTTCGAGCTCTAAATCGCTTTCTGGAAAGTTATACGCGAACTGATGCGTAAACGTAATTAGTTTAACACGAAAAACACTCCGGAACAGTGACATGGGCTTAACATACCTTAAATAACCTTTACACAACTTAGAAATAAGTTTTGGAGGGTTTGGTGTGTCGGAATCAAGTTTATTCGATCGCAGGGACTATTTGCGTCAAACTGCAAAAGTCTGCTGATTCGTATGGTATCGAACCTTCCGGAACTTGATCATAAGTTAAACATGCCCTAAATATCCTTTACATAGCTTAGAAATAGGCTTTGAGGTGTTTGGTGCGCAAAAATAAACTTATGTGATCAACAGGGACTAAAAGCGTCAAAAAGTGCATAAGTTTGCATTTTCGCGCATATCTTACGTTCTGAATATATCCGGACATCCAAAAATTTATGTAATCATTAAAATATTTTATTTTAGTGATTGGCATGATAAAATTCCATTCGTCGCGTAATTTGGATCGTTTTTCGCGTGCGTTCGTGTTTCGTCGTAATTAACCGAACAACGCAACTGTACGACCAAACGAACCGACATCCAAGATGTTTTTGAGCATGTTTCATGTTCCCTATACTTTAACTTCATTTTAGAGCCTTGAAATGAGGTTAACAGGGCTTAAACGTGTAAAAAACTGAGTTTATTGCATGCAGGGACCATTTATGACATTTTGGTCTCTGGCAGGGCGCGACAGGCCTCTCGCGGGGCACCAGAGGTTGATCTGGGCAGATTCTTTGATTCAGCAACTGGATCAAATTTTAGGGGTTATTTATTCAAAATTCTCAATACCATGAGCTGGTTTTGGACACCCATAGTATTCCAAATCAGTGGGTACACATGGAGGGCCAAGATTGAAGCTCGTTTATCGAGGAACGATCCTAACGGTGGTCTAAAATCTATAAATACCCACCCCCAATTTCATTTCAACTCATACCTTGATTCATTTATGCTCTAAGTTGGGGTTTCCACACCTCATACCTGAGCAACTTGAATCAAATCTCCATCGCTTGGACCTCTTGTAAGTATTCTTTCATCTTTTATGCGTTTTTAAGCGTAAAAGTCAAAAAGTGTTTGACTTTCTGCTTTGACCGGTCAATGGTCAACACGAAGTTCATTTGAGCTTCGCAACGTGAGCGTAATCACGATGGTCATAGTCCTTTGTGACTATACCTACTGATTACCACGTTGATTAGGTATAGTGATGAGTCATAGTTGCGGTCAAAATGCGTATTCTTGCGTAGTTTGCAACCAAACTATTATTGGGTATCAAAACCGTTTGTTTTGATATCAAACTTGTTTTCTAACTTCGTTAAACATGTTTTAACATGTTTAACTCGTCACTTTTAGTTTAGTGCTTATGTAGGGTTGGTAAGATAAGCGGTCTAAACAACCGCTTAGACTTTCGAACCCGACCCATTTGTGTAACATTCCTATTTTTATCATATAAATTATAGGTTTGGTTAAATTTATTAACCACTAGTAACTAGTAAATAGTTTATTTTTAATATAATTATTCAACCCAAAAAGTTTTAAACCTATTTTATATAGTTGGTTGAAATAATATAATTAATTGTCCTGTATATGGGTGGCCTTTCTAAATAAAATAAAAGTATATAAAAACTTATTTTATTAAACGGGTATATTACGAGTAAGTTAACTGTTACAAATATGAAATATTTAGACGGACCCATGAACCGTTTAATAATTAAATTATAAAAATACATTATATTTGAATCTACTCTGTTTTTAATAAATCTTGGTTCAAAATGTAGATATAAATATTCTCGTTCTAATGACATATTTATTATTTTCTAGAACGCCATATTTTAGAAGTTATACGCGCCAGTTTCGTAAAACAGGTAAAATAAATATAAATACATATAATAATAAAATATATATCTTTGAAATTCAAACTACTTTCGTGTCCCAATTTCAAACTTTCGTGTCCTATCTTATATAATAATAATAATAATAATAATAATAATAATAATAATAATAATAATAAAAATAATAATAAAAATAATAAAATCAAATAAATGACAACAAATGAAATACCACAATTTGAAAAACCTGTCGTGTCCTCTTTCGTGTCACATTTAATAAAATCAAAACTATTATTGGAAATGTGGAGGTGTACGTGTCATCAAAAGAATAAAAATTGAAAAACTCATCAAATTGAAATGATGGACATATGGACATATGTCATATGTGTATAATATAGATCAGAGTAAATTTAATGCACAGTTCCTACGTGTCCTTTATGTGTAAACTCCAAACTTCTATAAATAGGAGCTCAACTTCTTTCTTTTGTTTCCATATCTTCTGTAGACAATTTACTCCCAAAAGAATTCTACATTATTTCTTTATTTTATTTAATAATAATAAAGCCCTATTCCGTTTTAAGTGTTTTAACTCCCGATCACCGCTACCCTTTCCGATTGATCTGGAACCCATAAAACATGTGAGGGCTCTGCCCGACTAAGTTGTTGGGATTCGGTCTCAGGACATCGGGACAAGGTTGAATTAGGGGTACTATACTTAACACAAGTGCATTATATATTTTTAAAATATCTCAGAAGTTTTACCCAAAATTTATACCAAGAGGTTTTTCTAGTTGAACCCTAAAGTTACAAAGCGAATCCATTTTCTTTTCTCACTATTTTATTCCCTTTTTCTTTGTAATATAATTATAGTTAAAAAATTGTCCCAAATCAAACCATAAGTAAAAACCCGGACCCCTGAAACCCCAATCCATATCAAAAATCAAGAAATCAAGATTTGTGATCTTCTCGCGGGCCGCGTAAAGAAAAGGCGGGAGGTCACGCGGGCCGCGACAGCTTGTAGGTCTCCGGATATGCATGAAGGCCACGTGTCGTCACACGTGTCGCGATCACCGGTGACTCGGCAACCTCCGATCTGATCCACACTTCCACACGGGCCGCGTAAGGTTTGGCCGGAGGCTTACGCGGGCCGCGAGAGAAGCCAATTTCACCTATAAATAGCTTGGTTCACGAGCTGTTCGTCTGTGTCGAAACCAATTCACAAAAATGAATTCTCACCACTCAAAATTCAAATTTAAGATATCGGGGTGCTGCTACGATACCGGGTATTAACTCGATCGCTGCTATGATTCAATGTCCGATCGATTGAAACTATCCGATGAATGCTTAAGTGCTGCTCAAACTTGGGTTATGCTTTGTCATTCGTCGTTAATTCGATGGATGTTTAAGTATTGCACTTTGTCATTCGTTGTGAAGGTTTTAATCTTGTGAGTTGTCGTAAAAGTTAGATTAAAGTTACTGACCTAGTTCGTGTGCATTATTATTTAAATTAGGTTACAAGAGAAATCAATAGGCTAAGCTCTGCTTGTATCAATCTGCAATATATCAAGGCTTATCTGTAGGCTAAACTTTGCCCGTATGAATCTGCAATGTGAGTCATTCTCTTTTTCTCAACTGTTTTACAATACCTCAAATTCTTTTCAAATGTTATAATTACAGGGAGTAAGTCATGGTAATCTTAATCAATGGCTAGTGGGGTATTGTGCACATTACTAATTTTCACTGGTTAGGCTAATATATCCTAACAGTGATCGTCACTACTTGGGTGACATGACCCAATAGTGGTATGACCATCGTCACGCAATGTGACACGGTGCCATATAACAATAAGATAGAAGCCATTGTAATCGCTCTTATGATGTAATATATAACTAAGGGTCATTTTACAAAACTGGAATGAACTCACCAGTATTTTCTGCTGACAAAACCTTTTTAAAACGCGTTTCAGGTAATTACAGTAGATTGGAGTAAGAGTTGGATACGGCACTAAAGGGCTTCAAGAAGTGGCTTATTTTATTAATTAAATCAAATTAAGAAATATTGTTTTATGTAATTGGGTTATCCCTTATTAAAGCTACCTTTGTAAAACTTGGGTTTTATCCCATCTATTTAATAAATAAAATCCGGTGTTTCTAAACTCTGATATTTTTCCTAACTTACGGTTCTGATGAAATTTCCGCTGCAATGCTTTTCAAAATAATCACCGGTACCACTTGGCTGCTCGCGGCTCCCGATTCCATCCAGTGTAGGGTTGGGGGTCGTGACAGAAGGTGGTATCAGAGCCACTGATCTTAGCCAATAGGTGTTGTGATAATAATACCTAAGCTTAAATAAAAGAGTTAGGAAGTTGCTATTAACTGGTAGCCACATGATAGCATTTAGACTTGAACTTAAGAAAAGATGCCTTAGTATAAGCTTCAAGATAAGCTAAAATACTTGTGTAAATAAAGTATGATGGGTTTTGGTATGCTGTAAAAATAATAACTAGAACGTTGCAAGTATAATAAATAAGCAATAACACTTGACCACTGTTATTTCTTATTTATTGGTACTACTTTGTTCTAGAATATGATCAGTCAGGTAAATATTAATTTCCTGATTCGTTGTTGAAAGTCATAATGCACTTTCCAAATCATGATTTAAGAGAAATACTATTTATGGGAAATACAAATTTTTCTCCGGCAAGACTGGGTATGGTGTAGCAGACTCTCCAGCTTGTCCGGATATAACGGGGTTACCTCTCCGGCCTAGAACCGGGTAAGCAGGTATATAATATGTCAAACAAGTGACAATATTTCCCTAAATAGTTTCATGATCTGATATCTGACTTGTTTTTGGAACTAAGAATCTGTTAAATACATTGACCTTATGAAGGGTATGTATGTACAACATGTGAAATATATGATTATATAGATATGTATATCTATAAGGAATTCCAAAAGTCAATTAAGAATAAAGCACAAGCATATGTGTCAATAATAAATCTAGATTTCTTTATCAGGAATCTCTTGCATATATCTATAATTCCGATATCAAACATTATTTCGTTTGATCATCTACCTTGTAACTAGTACGAAAAAATAAACAATTGAAATCCTTTAAGTAGGAACGCCATCAAAAGTATAAGAAATTCCAATGCGTTACCATAAACTATTAACGCAAGTAAGAAGCATGTAAAGTTGTGCTAATGCACAAAGAAAACACATGAAACTTAAATTATACGACCACAGACGTCGAAGTATATCACACACGACTTTCAAGGCAAGACATTTGGAAAATATAATTGGGCACGACAACAACAATGCTCATTCCGCAGTGGGAAAACTACAGATCAAAAAGCGGCATTTTGCCACATGATCCTACAAACGACATGAATCTCGCTGAGGTACGTTAGAACAAGATTTCACAACCATCGGTGCACAGCCTAATCAGAGTCATAATTTTTGGCACTGCAAAAGAAGTCTCATATCTTTGCAATTCCCCTATTTCATTTTATTCATGGTAATGTCAACTAACAACCGATCATCACACGAACTTCTAGATAAAGTCCTTGAATTTCTTTTATTAAAATTCTGATTTTTGCATATAGTGAGTAGATTTTTGCATCTCTACTCCCCCTAAGGGTCATTACATCGCGAAAATTTTCTTTCATGATAGCGAACACTCATTTGTTTCATTTATTGACAAATTCACACGTTACACATGCACTGTTTGTTACGCATGTGGTTCGTTTGATTTATGAAGACCACTGGAGGGCTTCACTCCAATTTGTTATTTTATCCAAACTCAAATATCATTTCGCTATACTTGATTTTGGCACTGTAAACCGCATTATTGCAAAACGATAATTCTTTGATATCGAGTCAATGAATTTCTTGAAAATCTCAATATTCTTTGGCATACATGGTTTTTGTTGTGACCATGTCCAAACTTTCTTATTGATACATGAACTCGTTTTGTTTAAACCAAGTTCAATTGCTTGAACTTGCTCGCATTTACATATTCTATTTTAAGATCCCATATGATAGATTGAAGCCATCATATTCAAAATAATCCCAACAAGCACTTCAATTCTCTTGAACCATAACATGCTTGTTTGGTCTTCAATTTCATTAAATCATTTCTTTGATCACGATCACCTTGTGGTGATGTTTTCACAAAATTGAAGCTTGCACTAATCTCGTTTGTACATATCATATACGGATTTAATTATTTATTTATTTCTATTAAATCTGCTTCGTTGATTTATTCTATAAAAGCAATCTTAACACAATTATGTGCTAAGATAATGATACACAAATTCATTTCATATTTCAGTGTATCTCTTAATGATTCTTACATCATCAATTGAGCGTTTCATAATCTTTATTGCTTTATCATCTTCAATCGAAAAACATTATTCAATTGTTTCAATTTCAATTGAAAATCCTACTAGAATTGTTAAAACAAACATTCGGATTTACTTCGTTGAACTTTCATTTGGTTTCAAGCATGGTGAACTCATTCAGTCACTGCTATTATTATTTCGATCACTACAACACCTTGGGGTGGCGTTTTCTTTAATTTGAAACTTGAGCTAATTTCCTTTTCACATCTGATATACTTTTTTATTTATAAAATTCTTGTTAACTCATTATCTTAAAACCGTCTTAATACAATTATGTGTTAAGATACGAGTACACAAATTCATATCATATTTCGGTATACTTCTAAAGTTTCTTTCATCATTAATCGAAAATTCTATGATATTCATTTGGTCTTTCATCATCAGTTGAAAATCCTATAATATTTATTTGAAATTTAAATATAAATTTAATTGATTATATATGGAAACTTACATAAGTAATTACCTAATTTACAATATAGTATTCCTATATTTAAAAATTCTTGTTAAACCATTTAGGTGAAGAATTTATATTTTATATATATGTATAAAATTATGTTTGAGGTATACTCTCGTTTAAGTCTATATTTAGTTATTTATTATTTATTTTTGGTAATTAATATTAGTTTTATTATTAGTAATAATATATTAATAGCAGTAGTGTTAGTATTATTTTAGGTACTAGGGTTATTGTCAGGAGCAGGTATTGGGTAGCCTAGCCTTAGTTAGGCATGGACTGATCACCCATGCTTAAACAAGGCAGCACTAACCAAATCCAACCATGATAATGACTAGTTAATGTATATAAATTAAGTCATCATACTTATTTAGTAAATTTAAATTATATATAAAAATATATTTTTATATATAAAAATATATATACTTTGTACTGAAAGGAGAAGACATATTTTCATAAAACAATACAAGAATTAGAGGGACGAATAAAGTTATATAAATAATTGTCTAAGTATTCATGGACAAGACATTTTATACTTATAAGTAATTGTTCATCTTGTTTAATATTCCACAACTATTAAATACTTATAGAAATATTATGTATCAAGATCGACAAAAGAGTTATGCAGATCAGAGGCGTAAACCCCTAGAGTTTTCATTAAAAGCTTTCAGTTGATTACACGGTGAATTTGTTTGATCACCATAATTATTGAACTATTTCAATCATTACTACACCTTGCGGTGTCAGTATAAACTTATAGCTTGGGCTAATCACAATCATATGAATCATTCAAACTCACGTATGTCTTTCGTTTGACTCATCATTGAAAATAGTCTTAATGCAATTATGTATTAAGACAATGATACATTAACTCTGTTGTATTTCGGTGTATCATTGCAATCCATAAATGTCAACACATTGATTTTTCTCATATCATGGGTTGATAATTGACAAATCATTTTCGTACTTCTATTTTCATTTGAGCTTGTTGACTCTGAGTCTTCCTCAGTTGACAATCAAAGTAAGCTTTCTTTTGACAAAGAATTTTATTGCTTCTAAAAGTCCTTCACATTCAGTTTAGATATCCATTGATCATATATCTTTTGACTTGAACCTAGTCACTTTGGAAATTTCATCATTTCATCTCATTCGTTTGTCATCGATTTCTTGAACTAATTCCATTGAACCATTGAGTCCTACTTATTGTACAACCCATTTTGATTCTGTGTCATCTACCTTAATATTGTTTTTATTGACTAAAACATGACATAAGTCTAAAAGAAATATCATAGCCCAAATCTCGAGGACGAGATTTAAAACAAGGTGGAGAGGATGTAACATTCCTATTTTATCATATAAATTATAGGTTTGGTTAAATTTATTAACCACTAGTAACTAGTAAATAGTTTATTTTTAATATAATTATTCAACCCAAAAAGTTTTAAACCTATTTTATATAGTTGGTTGAAATAATATAATTAATTGGCCTGTATATGGGTGACATTTCTAAATAAAATAAAAGTATATAAAAACTTATTTTATTAAACGGGTAGATTACGAGTAAGTTAACTGTTACAAATATCAAATATTTAGACGGACCCATGAACCGTTTAATAATTAAATTATAAAAATACATTATATTTGAATCTACTCTGTTTTTAATAAAACTTGGTTCAAAATGTAGATATAAATATTCTCGTTCTAATGACATATTTATTATTTTCTAGAACACCATATTTTAGAAGTTATACGCGCCAGTTTCGTAAAACAGGTAAATTAAATATAAATACATATAATAATAAAATATATATGTTTGAAATTCAAACTACTTTCGTGTCCCAATTTCAAACTTTCGTGTCCTATCTTATATAATAATAATAATAAAAATAATAAAATCAAATAAATGACAACAAATGAAATACCACAATTTGAAAAACCTGTCGTGTCCTCTTTCGTGTCACATTTAATAAAATCAAAACTATTATTGGAAATGTGGAGGTGTACGTGTCATCAAAAGAATAAAAATTGAAAAACTCATCAAATTGAAATGATGGACATATGGAAATATGTCATATGTGTATAATATAGATAAGAGTAAATTTAATGCACAGTTCCTACGTGTCCTTTATGTGTAAACTCCAAACTTCTATAAATAGGAGCTCAACTTCTTTCTTTTGTTTCCATATCTTCTGTCGACAATTTACTCCCAAAATAATTCTACATTATTTCTTTATTTTATTTAATAATAATAAAGCCCTATTCCGTTTTAAGTGTTTTAACTCCCGATCACCGCTACCCTTTCCGATTGATCTAGAACCCATAAAACATGTGAGGGCTCTGCCCGACTAAGTTGTTGGGATTCGGTCTCGGGACATCGGGACAAGGTTGAATTAGGGGTACTATACTTAACACAAGTGCATTATATATTTTTAAAATAGCTCAGAAGTTATACCCAAAATTTATACCAGGAGGTTTTTCTAGTTGAACCCTAAAGTTACAAAGCGAATCCATTTTCTTTTCTCACTATTTTATTCCCTTTTTCTTTGTAATATAATTATAGTTAAAAAATTGTCCCAAATCAAACCATAAGTAAAAACCCGGACCCCTGAAACCCCAATCCATATCAAAAATCAAGAAATCAAGATTTGTGATCTTCTCGCGGGCCGCGTAAAGAAAAGGCGGGAGGTCACGCGGGCCGTGACAGCTTGTAGGTCTCCGGATATGCATGAAGGCCACGTGTCGTCACACATGTCGTGATCACCGGTGACTCGGCAACTTCCGATCTGATCCACACTTCCACACGGGCCGCGTAAGGTTTGGCCGGAGGCTTACGCGGGCCGCGAGAGAAGCCAATTTCACCTATAAATAGCTTGGTTCACGAGCTGTTCGTCTGTGTCGAAACCAATTCACAAAAATGAATTCTCACCACTCAAAATTCAAATTTAAGATATCGGGGTGCTGCTACGATACCGGGTATTAACTCGATCGCTGCTACGATTCAATGTCCGATCGATTGAAACTATCCGATGAATGTTTAAGTGCTGCTCAAACTTGGGTTATGCTTTGTCATTCGTCGTTATTTCGATGGATGTTTAAGTATTGCACTTTGTCATTCGTTGTGAAGGTTTTAATCTTGTGAGTTGTCGTAAAAGTTGGATTAAAGTTATTGACCTAGTTCGTGTGCATTATTATTTAAATTAGGTTACAAGAGAAATCAATAGGCTAAGCTCTGCTTGTATCAATTTGCAATATATCAAGGCTTATATGTAGGCTAAACTTTGCCCGTATGAATCTGCAATGTGAGTCATTATCTTTTTCTCAACTGTTTTACAATACCTCAAATTATTTTCAAATGTTATAATTACAGGGAGTAAGTCGTGGTAATCTTAATCAATGGCTAGTGGGGTATTGTGCACAATACTAATTTTCACTGGTTAGGCTAATATATCCTAACAGTGATCGTCACTACTTGGGTGACAGGACCCAATAGTGGTGTGACCATCGTCATGCAATGTGACACGGCGCCATATAACAATAAGATAGAAGCCATTGTAATCGCTCTTATGCTGTAATTTATAACTAAGGGTCATTTTACAAAACTGGAATGAACTCACCAGTATTTTCTGCTGACAAAACCTTTTAAAACGCGTTTAAGGTAATTACAGTAGATTGGAGTAAGAGTTGGATACGACACTAAAGGGCTTCAAGAAATGGCTTATTTTATTAATTAAATCAAATTAAGAAATATTGTTTTATGTAATTGGGTTATCCCTTATTAAAGCTACCTTTGTAAAACTTGGGTTTTATCCCATCTATTTAATAAATAAAATCTGGTGTTTCTAAGCTCTGATATTTTTCCTAACTCACGGTTCTGATGAAATTTCCGCTGCAATGCTTTTCAAAATAATCACCGGTACCACTTGGCTGCTCGCGGCTCCCAATTACATCCAGTGTAGGGTTGGGGGTCGTGACAGTTTGGTCGATCATTAGGATCCGACCAAACATATTTTGGGACCATAGTTGTATAGGGAATAACCTTCCGAGGTTATACCTTATGGTCACTTCGTTTAGTTAGTTGTATGATAGGTAATTTATATGCCTTAGGAAAATGACCAAAATGCCCTTTTTACGTATAATTTCATTTTAAGCATATGTAACCTAAATTTTTATATCTAAACTGATTAGGTAATATTATTAGACATGTTAAGGCATATAATACTTATCATAGGACTAGTTCGGCGGTCCGAACGCGTTTTACGCAAACGACGCGTTAAAGTAGCGTAAGCTACCTAAACGGGTTGTAATGGGTCATAAGCACTTAGGTTAGGTTTCGATTTAGCATGTAGGCTTTGTTAAACCATATCATATGAGTTCCAATACTCATTTGGTTTACGAGACCTCAGCCTATCTGATCTTCCGATTTAGGTCCGGTTTATTAATATAGTTACCTATATTAGGTGCCGATTGATTTCTGTGATCCCTCTAGCTTTGTTTGGTTGTTATTCAAGACTTCTAAGCATTCTCAAGTGAGTACATAGTTCCCCTATTTTACTGTTTTCGATTGTTTTGGGGTGATTCATATGTGTTAAATGATTTTGATGTTTTTTTAACGATGGTTTCGAAAATGATTAAAATGGTTTATATTAAATTAATAACGATTTCGATAATGTGAACAAACTTGTTGGGCGTAATTACATAACGAATAACATTCATTAGTTTTGGCCAAACCGACCAGTATTAGGTTATGGTACCATAGGATCTGACAAATCCCGTTATCACACTGCACCCATGGTTATGTGTGGGGGTTATGTGGGTAACGACTGAATCTGTGATTGTTAACTTACCCTTTGGTGGTTTGTTAATGCGAGAAGCGATAGGCGAGTTGCGAAGGTTTGGATGTTATTAGCGAGACGACCAAAAGTAGTTTCACAATTAAAACGAGAATGATTTAAATGATTTAAATGAGTTAAACGATTTTGGAACAAATATAAACGAGTTAAAGGATTTTGGAACAATTTAAACGAGTTAAACGTATTGAACAAACGATTGGGTTTTGGTTAGTGTTTAGATAATGGGACGGGTGTAATGTGATGAAAACATGGTAGATACGCCGCTGGTACTTCTTATATATAAGTGTTTTCATCATATTACATAATGTGGCGTTATTTAGTTCACTTAGGTAAACGATTTTGAAACGATGTCACACAACGATGTTTTCTAAATAATATAAACCATACAAGTTTTATTAACAAGATGATTTACAATTTGGTTTAATTAAATAAATGTTTTGGGTTAAGAATCATGGCTACGAGATTTTATAAACTATAACCAACTTGATTTGAGTTGGTTAATTATGTTGCAATACTTTACACTTTTCAAAACAAGGTTTTTTTTTTTTTTTTTTACTTTTGACTCTTGTAGTCTAATGAGGTATTGCAACATGTAAACCAGCCATGAATCCAACACTCCTCGACATTTCCGCCGCGGTTTCGTTATTTTAACGCGGTCGGGGTGTGACAAGTGTGGTGAGCTATATTAGTCCCTATGATAATTTTGCTTCAATCACAACTTTTCCAAGCTTCGTGACTTGTAAACGTGTACCGTTACACAATCCATTTGCCTGATCAATGTTTCTAAGTAACATCACTGGAGCACCAAGTTTCAGTACTAATTTATGGTTAGGTAAACCAGATAAACGAAGATTGTTTAACACATCAGGAGGAAACAATGCCATGTTAAGCTCTGATTCATCCTCAGATTGGCATAAACTATCTGAACTAAAATAAATCTTCTCTTCACCTGGCAGATTCTGTAACAACTCTTTATTTATTGAATCCACTACTTCATGTTGGTGCATGTTTTGTGACAACAGCTTAATAGTTGGGTTATTTAGTCTTTGGATATTTTGTATTGGGCTTAGCATTATTGGTTAGGGAGTTAATTAGTGTTATGGGCTTGGAGAATGGCCTGGCCCAGACCAAAGCCCATGAGCAAGGCTTGTCCTATATAAACAAGGCTTGGCTTTAGGGTTGAGGTTAGATACTTAGAGGAATTGAGAGAGAGTTAGAGAAATCTACAGAGAGTGGCTGAGATATTTCTTGTGGGACTTGATTTGATTGTAAACTTCGTGTTGGATAATCAATAGAAGACCGGATTGAAAGTGTATCGTGTTCTTGATTCTTGTTCTACTAGTTTTCTGTGAAATCTGATCTAGGGGATTCCGCACTCTAGGTTGGATCGACGATTCTGTTACGATCCACACGGATTGCGGGACCTACAATTGGTATCAGAGCATTAGGCTCTTGATTGGCTTGGTTCAGAATCGTTTTCTGCAGAAAATCGACGTTTTTAGACGTTTTTGGGGGCTGTGTTCGTGTTCTGCTGGTGATTTCGGATAAACTGCTTGGATTTCAGACAAAACAACATCAATTTCGGACCAGAAACAAGCATTTCGGTCAAGAAATCAGCCATTTCGGATTATTCAGCATAATTTCGGATAAAAATCTTGCATTTCGGATCCATTTCGGATTAAAATCAAGCATTTCGGACCAGGAACATTTGATTTCGGATCATCTCGGATAAACAGGTTGCATTTCGGACCAGAATTCAACCATTTCGGATCAGACTGTTGAATTTCGGACCAGATTAGTTGCATTTCGGATTGAAGGGTGTTGATTTCGGATCAGATTGTTTCATTTCGGATAAGATTAGTCCATTTCGGATAAAGAACTATTCCTGATAACCATTCCGGACTTAGAACCATTTTGGACGAGAGGTGGAATTTTTCTTGGCTTGCGTTAGAAAAATTTCACAGTTTCGCGTTTAGAAAACCATACGTAACTCGTCACAGGAAACCGTTTGCACCGTTGGAATCCTTGGATTTTTAGGAAAAAAAAAATTGGTAAAAATAGTTTTCCTGAAATAGGTTTTTGACATTATATATCATTGGAATCGTAATTTGAAGACGAATCTAATGATATAATTTGGTAAAAATAGTTTTCGGATAAATTTTTGTACGATTTTGATAGTACGGTTACGGTAAAAGCTCGACAAGGACCAGTAGAGAAGTTAGAATTGGATTTTGACACAGGTTACCAAAATTCATTTAAACTTTTACGCTGCGTGATGGCTAAGATGGAAAGTGGCAGTGAGGTTGTTAAAAACTGGCCAAAGCTTATAAACGTCAAAGAATATGCTGACTGGAAAAAGAAGGTTGAGGCATATGTTCATAGTAAGGATACGAGAATGTGGAGCTGTATGATTGATGGATACGTTGCTCCCACACGTCGTGTTGAAGGAAGGGTAAAAGTAATTTCTTATGAGAAGATGGATGAATCTGAGAAACAGTTGGTTGATGCTGAGAAGAAAGCTTTCGCAGCAATAAAGATGTCCTTGCCTGAGAGTGTTAAACATACTTTCAAGACGTATGGGACTTCTAGAGAGCTGTGGGAAGCCTTGGAAAAACGTTATCAGATCTCTTCCAAAGTAAATTCTTGTGATCAAGCATTGGTAGCTGAGCTTGCAGCGGTGAAGATAGGAGAGGTAGCTACTGAGGTAGAAGAGAAGAAGGAGAATGCTGAAAAGAAGGGTGCTGAAGGTTCAAAGGGCTTGACTGATGTGAATGGACTTACAGCAGAGGTGAAGGTATCAGCAAAATCTGTAAGTCATACATGTCATAATTGCACTGAACTACAGGGTAAAGTTGACAGACTATCGGAGCAAAACAAAATTCTTTTAGCTGATTTGGAAAACCGAAAAGAGTTAAATGTTCTTTTGATTAAAAGTGAGTCAAATTGTTTAGATAAACTCAAATCAAATGAACAGGAGATTAGCAGTTTAACAAGCAAAGTCAATGAACTGTTGCAGATCATTGATTTGGCTCGTGAAACTCTGAAAGAAAAGTCTAATGAATTTTCTGAAAAGTGCACAGAATTGGCTGATGCACAAGCCAAAATTGTTGAACTTCAAGGGAAGTTAGACAATTTTGGAAATTCTTCGTTAGTCAGGTCTCATATTCAAAAAGGTTTGAAAAGAAGTAATGATAAAACAGGGGTGGGGTTTACTAAAGCTTCATCTTCTGAAAATCAAGACTACTCTTTTCTACCAAATGAAGAAGAGCTAATTGATTTTGTAACCACTGCACAAGAGGTGGTGGATCCGATAGTTGTGGACTTGCCAAATAGTCCAGTTTCTTTGAAAGAATCTGTTGGGTCTAGCAGTACACCTCATAAAGTGGATGAGGATACTGAAGACAAAAAGGCCAAAACATTTAAAAAGGGATCAAATAAAAAGAAAACTTATAAGAAAATACCTGTTTTAAATGTCACAACAAAGGACATGTGGCGAGTTGTTGTCCTTTGAAGAAAGGTAAGCAAAAAGTTGATGAGGTTAAAGACGGGAATCAGGTTGGGTCAAACAATAATGTAAAAACTAGTGGTCAGACAAAGAAACCTGAATTTCAAACTAAACCTTCAACTTCAAAAAGATTTGATAGACCAAGAAGTATTTCTCCACAATTTAGTTATTATAATGGTAAATCAAATCGGTTTCAAAGTCAAAATAAAAATTTTGGATATCAAAATCGATACCAGACTTCTGGTAATCGAAATTTTCAAAGAAGAAACGAACATAGGAGTTTCAGTAACTCAAATGTTCAACAACGTCCAAATTTTTTTCCAAAATTCGTGGTATGAGAATGGGAAAAGAAGGTATCAAGGTAATAATTTTCAAAGGTCAGAAAATCCGAGAGGTTATTGGAACTCTCGCAATCAAAGACCTAGTGGAAATTATCAATCTTGTTCAACAATGGGGAAGCAATCCAAGACTCCACTGAGGAGTGATGGATATTGGATGGATGTTCCTGTAATGGATGAATTTGGAAAACCCAAGACTATCAGGGCTTGGGTTCTAAAGTCTAACTGAGTTGTTGAGTGAATGCAGGATGACCAAGAAGGACTGTTGATGTGTTTGACAGTGGTTATTCCTGTAAAGCATCTGAGGTGAATAGTAGGTTAACCTTGGTAACGAACTATTTACTTCTGTGATTGCTTTGATTATTCTAAACTTTAAACGTGAAAAACTGTTGTCAGATTTAAAGTGGGAGTTTGTTTGTGTTTAAATTTGTGTTTTTGAAACTTACTCCATAAAAACAAAAATTTAGGGGGAGAAATTCCTCTAAGCCAAAAAGAGTTTAGATAGTGCGTGTGTTTAGGGGGAGTAAGTTATAAATTTTTAAAAATCCAAAAACATAAAAAATTGAAAAAATGAGATTTCACTGTGTGAAAAAGAAGAAATGATAGTACATCAGCAAGTTAGACTGTCACACTCAAACTGAATTAAATTGCTTAAGTGTGATAGCAGCTTCATCTTACGATGTATCAGTAGGCAAAAAGCATGAAATAATCAACTTACCAATGTGATATAAACCTAAATGCACTGAGTATGAGTGGGGAACACATCAGTGGTGTATGGTTTAATGACCTTAAATCTTGCTTTGATAGATTGCCAAAATCTGAGGTTTTGGGTCTTTATACTGTTATTTCATCCGGGGATATCAGGGTTGTCCTTCTGCTGCATCCAGATACATGCTGACCTAGGCACAACCAGGATATCTTAAAAGAGCTAAAAATGCCAAAACCTGAAAATGAAGAAGCTCACCTAGAGAGTCATTCATAAAGTGCAAAATGCATAATTCGTACAAAAAAATGGTATTTGTCTTAGCCCTCGTTAGATATTTTGGTCTCTTTTCTGTACGGAAGTACTGACCTGATCACCAATTATTTAAACGTTGAAAAACAAAACGGATGAATTCAGTATACTCACCTACTACGATGAATTTTTGTGCATACCTTGATCGCGGGGGTATATCCTGAAGTGGGACACACTAGTATATCAGAATTAATATTACCTTAACGTATCATACGGTAATGGTACTTGAAATGTTCATGCATTTTGTTTAAGTGGACAAACATACTGGTAATCGTCTTGAACTGCTTTTCACGAAAATCACATAAAGAATTAACAAATGGTGTGAAACAGTTTGATTTTGCTGATATGATCTTCTTGCACATGATACTCACAAAAAGATGAAATTGTAAATATTTTTTGAATTTAGTTTAGTTTGTTTAGTTGTTTTGAGAAATATCGAAAAATACCAAAAATATTTTCTTTCAAAAGACTTCCATTTTGAACTGACAGGTAGTTATTTTTGCAAACTAAGATAAAATATTGGTTTATCTTTAAATGTGAAAAAGGCTAATGGTTTTTCGAGATACTTGCTTGTGTTGCTAAACAGATTGATGCGGTTATCAAAATGAAGTGCAGAATACATGTAAAGTGCAGATTGAGAGTGAGTGAAGTGAAGAAGGTGTGAAGATGCATGGTAGGATCCTTCTACTACATTGCAGAAAGCGAGAGATATGAAAGATTTGAAAGTTTATTGCTTAATCAAAGATTGCTAGTTCACTGATCTACAACGATTGAAAGATTTGGAAATTGGAAGCATCAGCTAAGGGGGAGTTTGTTGATGTCAGAAACTCTGGTTGACCATGTGCTAGCTTCTTTGACAACATTAACATATTCCTTATCATCATCCAACAGTCTCCGTACAAAACATGCATCTTTGAATGTTTCAAAAACCTGTCCATCAACTGTTTTTATATCTTCAAAACAGGTTGGTCCCTTAATATGATTTAGTAAAATCCTTAGGTAATAACAATCACCAAGTGATGGTGGGACATAATGTATCCTCCCAATTGATCCATATGGATGCTTTCTTCGATTCCATTTGCGATTTTTAACTTTCCATACATAATATCCCGGAAACTGAACACACCTCAATGTCCTGGAAAATTCATCAACTTTGTTACAATTCACCCACTCTGTAAACATTTTCATTTTCACAGTTGGATCAGTAACAATATCACGCAAATTATCATGATCGTTATACACAATACCCTGACCATCTTCACAATGAAAAGGCAATACTTCCACAGCTGGATATCTATAATGTATATCATACATGAATATTCTCCAAGCAGCTTCACAAGCAGAGATATATCTACAATCAAGGTATGCTTTTATCTCATCTACAGCTACATTCTGTTCCGTATCATTGTTGGTGCTATTGGATTGAAAAACAGAAGTCGTGACTCTATCAGGCCCCTTATTAATATATTTAAACAAATATTTGATAGAACCTGACTGGTTGCACCATTCAATGTTAATGTGGCACTGATACTTTCTGAGCAGGAGAGCATTTTAAGGAACTACAAATTTATGATCAAGTGCCATACCATTCTTAACTACTGTATTACTTGTTTGACGACGACGATAGACATGATATCCTTCATAATCAACACAAGTCTCATCTACATATTTTTTGGGAAACTTTTTAGAACATATTTGCTGAACCATACATGGACAAAGTGGGTTGTCTGTACCACATGGTCCATGAATCATAAATTGCTTGACAAGCTCATATAATTCAGGATCTCTTTGTTTATCTGGTATCTCAGCACTAATAACACGATCAATATTAGATGCAGTTGGAAATTTGCTTTCAGCACCCAAGAACAAACATATGTGAGCATGTGGGAGTCCACGCTTCTGAAATTCTACTGTATACATAACTGAAATTTTGCAACAGTGAGCTGTTAGATAAATATAATTAGATGTTCAAAGTAAAAAATTTAACTAAAAGGTACCTGCTTGTATATCACCAAAGAATTTATCTTTCTTGAAATCTTTTATAAGATGATCCAATTTACACTTGAATAATCTAGAGATAATATCCAGTCTGTCTTCAGCATTAAGAGCTTTATAATGCAAACACCTATAAATCTCAGGCCAGTTTGGATTACAACTCACCATTATGAATAAATCGGGATATCTAACAGACTTGCAAATTGCCATAGCATCCAAGTACCACAACTTGAGGCATTATTCTCCCCACTTTCAACAGTAGCATTCAAGTTCTTAAGACTTTGCGTTCTAAGTTTAGGTTGTTGTGACCTTATATAATTCAACTTGGCAGATTCTATCATCGTGTATCCATCAACCAAAAACTGCTGAAATAGTTTTTTCGCATTAACTAACAATGAAAACTGATTCTGCCTATCTTGAATTTTGTAACAAAAGAATTCTCTAATTGTACGGTTGGTTCTAAGTACCTCATTATCAACCGCAATCCCACTATGTTTAATACCAACTCTATAACCATCTTCTGCATATGGGAAAATAAGTGGATATTGCAAAGCAAGGCAAGAGGGATGAAGCTCACTAATTCTTTGAAGACCACCAGACTTCTTTCTAACAACAATGCCCCGTTTATCAAATGCTCCATCAAAATCACCAATTATTAACGTAGAAATTTCTGATGCTGTTGGCAAATTGTGAACTCTTCCATCCTTATCTCTTGTTCCGATAAGCTTCAAGCTTACATCTTGCCACTCATTTTCTTGAAAACAATCTCTTACCATTCTGAAGGACTGAACAAAAGGATTGCAAGAATCCAACATATCTTTAAGACTTTTGATGGTTGTACTATCAAGCTGGTTGTTTCTTGTAGTTTTGGATTCTATCTGAGAACTGCAAGAAATATAAAATGTTAAAATTTATATTCGTTTCAAATGATAATGGATGTAAATATACTCAGAAGCAAAATATATATTCATAAATGCCACAATTTCATAAAGAAATTACCTTACTTCTTTTTGACGATTTACCACCTCGTTTTGTAAATCATATATGTAAAGCTGTGAGAAAATTTGGGTTCTTCCCCATCGTCCGGAAGTAGACTACCCATTCGATGATAATTCTGACCTTGTAGTCTAAATACATAAGGACCTTTGCCTCTCTGATAACTTTTGTCAACCTTCCCACCAAGAGATGTGAAGGAAAACATCATGTTATATGCTCGAATATTATTCATGAAATTGTGAGACTGTGAGGTATGACTTTTATATAAATGACGTAGCAATGGAGGAGGTGTAGGTGGTAGTGGTAGCTCAACATCTCCATTTGAACAACAAAGTGAATAGGATGTTTTCTTACGTTTTGGATTTCCCCTAAGCATTTCATCTTCCCGTAACATTGCATCACATTTAGAACACACAAAGATGGCATCTCCATGATCAATATAATCTACAGGCTTAGAAAATTTATAAGTCAACATAAGTTATCTACATATTGAAAACTTAACAGGAATTTACATTCGTATCTTATACCTTTAGAAATTCCATAAATCTTCTTAACCACAGAATCTGCTAACATCTCATCACTCATTGATAATTCAATTTTAGGTATTCCACTTACATTGAAGCTTGTAAAATAAGATATATAACAATTCATAAAACCTAAGATTAAGCAAATATTTTGTTTCCAAAAATTTAAAACATACAATTTGTAATATCTGATAATGGAGTCCTCACAACAAAATCGGATGTTTGCTTAGTACTTCCAAAAGGAGTGTGATGTACATTCTTTGATGAGATTTTTCTTGATGAATCTTATAAGACAAAAGTATATAAAATAAATGAACAAAACTACAATTTATAATTAAATTTCAAAAAAAAAATATATGCATTGTAGTTTGCTGCCACAAGGGTGGGTATTGGTACCCATAGGGTGGGTACCCAGCCTGATATGGGATTCCATAGGGCCCCTCGGGATGAAGAGCATTGTAGTTTGCTGCCACAAGGTATGGGTCAACTTCAGCGTAGTTGTAGTTGGTATGGGCCGGCTGCTCAAATGGGTTGTACGCCGCTGAACCGGCGTATGCAGGAATCGGGTTATCATAACCCACTGGTGGCGGTGCGACTGGCGCAGACTCCACCTCAGAAACAGGTTTCGAAGGCCCACCCATCTGTGGGTCTTCATGTAGTGGCGGTAATGACTGCCACTTGAATGCTGAGGGGTGCTGATATGGATTCCCCCTCACACGGACATCCGTGCGGTTGTTCTTCTCCGCCTCGGTGGATCCGGAGGCGGCTGCTGCACTGGTGGTGGTGGCGGTGGAGTAACCGCTACAAAACGCGAATCCTCCGATGGATCCTGCTGCTGCTGCTGTGAGTGGTAACTGGGAGTAAACACCCAGTCGTATTGGGCAAACCTTGCCTGATAACTGTCTGGACCACGATAAGGTGATCCATGATATAACGACCCATCCGAAATCTCGATGGGGTGAGTAGGTGTTCCGGTTGGCGGCTGGGCAGGTTCCGGATCCTCTTCCATGTCCAAGGAGAAATGGTCCTCCGGTCCCAATGGGTTATAACCGATTGGCTCTTCAATTTGGTTTGCCGGGTTGAATCGGCTTTGAAAGTAGGGTGTTGGGTCGTTGAAGGAATGGTGTGAGTCGGGGCGTTGAAGGGGTATGAAAGAGTGATGTGAGTTGTGGGGCTCGTTCTCCGATTGAGGCCCGAAAGAGTTGAGGTAGGAAGGTGAGGTGCTCAGCGAGACTGAATGCCTCGTGGGTTCTAAATAGGTCCTCCAAACCTCTTGAGGACTTGTTCTTAAAGTGGCAAATGGAGTTCGCCGGTGTGAAGGCCCGGCCTCGTGATCGTTGGGGGCGATGAATGGCCCCTTGCCTCTTCCTCTTCCTCGGAATCTTGGCGGCATTTTAGGTTGATCCTGTCAAAACAAACAAAAGAAACAACAAAAGAAAACAATAAAGGACAAAACAAGATAAGTCAGAATTAGTCCTAAGTTCTTTGTCTAGAATCGAAAGTCGAGGAATGTGCAAACTGTGTCATTGAGATTAAACACAAAAGGCTAGTGTTTAATTCACTCAGCGTTGGCTCTGATACCAACCTGTCACACCCTGATATTTCCACGTATTACCGGTGGGCCCGGTGGGGAGTATCGTGACGTAGTTGATATCATCATAGACAATTTATCACAGTTTATATACACAGCGGAAGTCGAAAGATAAAAACAATACAAACTGAATTAAAGTAATATCATTTATTACACAAACAGTTGTAAGGGATCCACAGGCGGATCAAGTTAAAAGAAACATTGTTCAGCAGATTTATGAACATCTAAGCTTGCAAGACTCTTTATTGATGCTAGGAGTAGCCAGCCTATTCCGATTAGTACCTGCACTTAACCTTTTTGGAAAATACGTCAGTTTTTACTGGTAAATACAATTAACCGACTCATTTTGAAAATGTTTAAGAAAATTGATTTGAATGCACAAGGCACAAAATATCTTTTATAACTTGGGATAATTATTTAAAAATAAACTTGTTAAAGAATTATATGTTTGATATACGTTCAGTAGCCCGGGCTGAAAACCGGGTTAAAGATTAATAGACACACCACATGATATAATCCCGCGTCGAGTTATTCTCGAACAAACGGTTATACCTTTCTATTTATATGCACCGGCAGGTGTATGCCTACACCCCGTGCTTAGGTCGTGGCCATTTCAATGAATGATGCCAAGGATATCCGGGACATGGTCATTAACCCCCCAAAGGCTTTAAGCAAACAAAACAGATTAAACGGGTCATCTCAATAATTAACCTTCATATGATTAACAATTCAATGCCCGACCAAGCGGTATTTTATATACCGTACCCCAAGCCCGTATAAGGGAAAATAAGTTAAAAGTATTTACCTGAGCAAATTATAATAATTTATCCCAGCCGTACAAATCAGCAAGTCTAAGTATCTTTTACTGGTCTCCTAAATCTGGAACGAAGGTTTTAATTAATTTATTAGATTCCTAACGGGTCTTATTTTAGACCGGTTAGTTTTAAAGGAGGATATATGGTTCAAACGCAAGATTAAGCGAAGACCGGATTAGAGTGTGGTTTAGACCCGACAAGTATGATGACTTGTATAATATGGGTAAACTAAACACATTCTGGATTTTGAAGCGAAAATGATAAGGTTTGACACGTTTCGGTTAATTTATGCAAACTAGTTACATAAACCGTACCGAACGCGATAAATGCATAACGGGTAACCAAATGAGTCATGAACAAGTTTCCTAAGCTAATATGCCTTAAATATGTTGTGATATCAGTAGGATACCTTCCATTATGCCCAAAACGAATTTAAACTCAAATTAAGCCCCGTAGGGGTATTTTGGTCATTTTAAAGGTTATAAAAGAGATTGAATATAAATATGAGGTTTAGGTCTGAAGTAATTCATAAAAATATTTAATTTAATAATTTATATCAGTAGGGTATTACATATATGTGAAATTTATCTTTTATAACCAAACTATGCACCGTAGGGGCATTTTGGTAATTTCTCATAGGCTTTAAAGGTTAAAACTGGAAATTTGAGTTCAAAACTTTTTCTTACTGTTAAAGTTATAAAAATTTCTTAAAACATCAGTAGGTATTAAGTCTTATATGTTTAAAATAGTTTTAACTCATACTATGCGTTTAAAACGCGTAAAAAGTCGCTTTTAAGCGATTTTCGGGTTATATAAGAAAAGCTGATATTTTTATTATTCCAGAAGGCTTAAAATATTTTATTTATCATATAAAATCAGTAGCAAAAGATTTTGTATCAATATCTTATGTAAAACTCATTTTATTCAAGAAAATGGTATAACCGACAATTACCGAATCAAAGCTAGAATCTTATGATATGATCAGTTTAAAAATAAATAAAAATCTTCAAAAATCCCAAAATATTATATTACATCAGTGGGTAAAAATTTTGGTGTCAAAATTTGGGTTTAGATAGGCTTTATGCTAATAATGCCGTTTAATTAATAAAAAGCTTTCTAATTACGATATCGAGCATAACTCTTAATCTAGACCTCAAACTGATGTCAAATTTTTAGGACAAGTTTATAAATCAGTAACAAAGGTTTTTGTCCTCTCACATTTTCAAAAATCTTGTTTTAAGGTCAAAAGGGCATAATGGTCAACATTTAGGCATATAACGGAAACATGCAAAGGAATCGGATAAATTAGGATCCAAGTTGTATAATCTCAGAGAGTTATACTAATATGGAACATGGACCTAATGGAAGCTTAAGGCATTTCTAAAACAATCTAAATCGGGTCAGAACTGAAAGTCAAAGCAAAAGTCTACTTTTGCGACTTTCGGTTCCGAACCGAGCCTAAACTCAAAATTGTCGGGTTGAACATGCTTAGATATGTTCTTACATTAATTACCAAGTTATACAAGTGATAAAATAGGTTTCATGGCTTCTACATTGTTAATTATGCGTTTATTTGAAAATTAGCTTTCTGTTGACTTCTTATAATCAAGTTTGACCCGACAATTTACCTAGTTAGACTGGGAATCAGAGGGTGCCCTTTTAAGGGTTTAATACCCACATAATTACCAACTCATAGCTACTTTCAATTCGAGAATTGACCGGACCATTAGTGATTAATCACTAAGTCAAACCTTAATTACGAAGGTTTTGACTTTAGGCCATTAAACTAATAAAACACGAATTAGAACAGTTAAAAAAGCTTACTGAAGTACTAGGCACGATTTAGAAGCTAATGGGATCTTGCTTGTGGTCCAAAGAGCTCCAGAAATTCAGTTTGAATGATTTTCCAAGTGTATGCAAGAATGTTGCAACCAAGGGTGCTTATATAGTGATTTAAAATGCATGGGATCATTCCAACTAAGTCTACAGATGTTCCTTGATGAGTCCCAAGTGTCCCTATGCATGAAAAACCACTGAAACAGTCCCTGAATTCGAATACCGGGCTTATAAGGCGGTGTAACTGGCTGTACTCGCAACTGTGTAGAGTTTCTGACCAGGTCAGGCCGTCGCGTCGCGCGACGGCAGAAGGTGGTGGTGGTGGCGCAGCGCCACCATGTGGGTTACCTGATCAGCATCTTTCAATTAATGACATTTCACCCCCTGGACCTTCTAAAACGTAATTTCTTCCATTTTAAGCACTTTTAACCCATTTAACTTATATTTCTATGATCCATGAGATATAACCAGACACCGTTAGGTCCGGTTTCGTTATATGATAACCGAAAACATAAGTTTTGCCTTGTTGACGCTTTTAACCCCTTAATTACGAAAGTTAGCGTATCTTTCTCATATGATATCGAAACCTTGTGAAATTTTTATCACTTATTCTTGGGAGTATAATTAATCGTTACAAGGCTCCGGGTTCTCTAAAAGGTCCCTCAGATGTATAAATTAAACATGTTGACACATTTAACCCTCGCGTCTTGTAAACTTTCACTTTCTTCCACAAACGTTTCACACGCTTCATGATTTATTCGTTTAAGGGTATAAACATCGTGTAGGGTCGTTGAAAGGCAAAATTCTCATATGTTAACACTTTGGATCCTCTTACACACATACTTTCTTCATTTGACAACTTTAGTCCCTCATATTCAATCCGTTACACGTTTAAAATCCATGACACGTGTCTTTATTATATTGGTCACGTTTTTACGAGGTGTTACATCCTCACCCCCTTAAAAGAAATCTCGACCTCGAGATTTACTGAAATAAATGAGGGTACTTCTGTTTCATTGTGGACTCAACCTCCCACGTGTATTCGGGACCTCTACGGGCATCCCATTTAACCTTTACAATCGGTACGTGCTTCTTTCGAAGTTTCTTAACTTGTCGATCCTTGATCGATAAAGGTTTTTCGACAAACTTTAAGCTCTCATCAATATGCACATCCGTATGTGGCATGACTAGTGATTCATCAGCTAGACATTTCTTCAGATTACAGATGTGAAACACATTATGAATTCCACTGAGCTCTTCAGGTAGTTTTAACTTGTAAGACATTGTTCCGACACATTCGATGATCTCGAATGGTCCTATGTATCTTGGGCTTAACTTGCCTTTCTTACCAAATCGCATTACCCCTTTCCAGGGTGATACCTTCAGTAACACTTTGTCACCTACTTCGAATTTCATAGGTTTACGCCTTTTATCTGCGTAGCTTTTCTGCCTATCCCTGGCAGCTTTGAGACGATCTCGTATCTGTACAATCTTATCTGTCGTCTCCAGGACTATATCAGGTCCTGTTAGTTGGACATCTCCAACTTTTGCCCAACAAACGGGTGTTCTGCACTTCCTTCCATACAATGCTTCAAAAGGCGCAGCTTGAATACTGGAATAATAGCTATTATTATACGAGAATTCTATCAATGGGAGATGATCATCCTAACTTCCACCTAAATCAATAACACAGGCTCTTAGCATATCCTCCAGTGTTTGTATTGTACGTTCACTTTGACCATCCATCTGAGGATGATACGCAGTACTGAAGTTTAATCGAGTGCCTAGGGATTGCTGAAAACTTTTCCAAAAATGCGATGTATATCTTGTATCCCTATCAGAGATGATAGACACTGGCACTCCGTGAAGAGATACAATCTCGTCCACGTATAGCTGAGCTAACTTATCTGAGCTGTGTGTTTCCTTAATAGGTAAGAAGTGGGCTGACTTAGTCAATCTATCTACTATAACCCAAATAGTATCATTTCCTCGCTTTGTTTTTGGTAACTTGGTGATAAAATCCATAGTCACCATTTCCCACTTCCAGGTGGGAAGTTCAGGCTGTTGTAGCAAACCTGACGGCTTCTGGTGTTCTGCTTTAACTTGTGCGCACGTCAAACATTTGGCCACATAAGTGGCTACAGATTTTTTCAAACCTATCCACCAATAATTTGCCTTCAAATCCTGGTACATCTTATCACTACCAGGATGGACATAATATTTGGAGCTATGAGCTTCCTGAAGAATTACATCCCGAAGTCCTCCATAGATTGGAACCCATATTTATCCATTCAATCTTAATATTCCATCTTTGCCATATGATAATTGCTCAGCAGTTACTCCCAACTTTTCATTTGGATAGTTAGCTTCTAATACGGCTTCCTTCTGAGCGGCTAACAATCTGTCATTTAAGTTGTTCTTTAATTCAATGCTCTTGGCATTGATTCTGATGGGTTTAATTCTTTCCTTTCTGCCCAATGCGTCGGCGACCACATTCGCCTTGCCTGGATGGTACCGGATTTCACAATCATAATCATTCAGTGTCTCCATCCATCGACGCTGTCTCATGTTCAGATCCTTCTGATTGAACAAGTGTTGAAGGCTTTTATGATCAGAATAGATCACACACTTGGTACCATATAAATAATGCCTCCAAAGTTTTAGTGCAAACACAACTGCACCCAACTCCAAATCGTGGGTGGTATAATTCTTCTCGTGTACTTTTAATTGTCGGGAAGCATATGCAATAACTTTACCCTTCTACATTAGCACACATCCCATGCCAGTGTGCGATGCATCACAGTAAACCACAAATTCTTCAATTCCTTCAGGCAATGTCAACACAGGAGAATTGCTTAACTTCTGCTTAAGAATATCAAAGGATTCTTGTTGCTTAGGACCCCAGTCAAACTTGATATTCTTGCGAGTTAAAGAAGTTAGGGGTGCTGCAATCCTTGAAAAATTCTCAATAAAACGCCTATAGTATCCTGCCAATCCCAAGAAGCTGCGAATCTTTGTGGGCGTCTTCGGTTCTTGCCAATTCATGATGGCTTCAATTTAGCGGGATCCACCTGGATTCCACGCTCACTAACCATATGTCCAAGAAATTGGACTTCCCAAAGCCAAAACTCGCATTTAGAGAACTTAGCATAAAGCTTCTCTCGCTGAAGCAGTTTAAGAATACATCGAAGATGTTTCTCATGGTCAGTTTGGCTCTTTGAATAATAAGAATGTCATCAATAAAGACAATGACAAACTTGTCTAAGTAGGGTTTGCAAACACGATTCATGAGGTCCATGAACGCTGCTGGTGCATTAGTGAGCCCGAAAGGCATCACTAAGAACTCGTAGTGACCATATCGAGTTCTGAATGCAGTCTTGTGCACATCTTCATCTCTAACCTTCAACTGATGGTAACCTGACCTCAAGTCTATCTTGGAGAAGTAGCTTGCTCCTTGAAGTTTATCGAACAGATCGTCGATCCTGGGTAATGGATATCTGTTCTTGATCGTAACCTTGTTCAGCTCTCGATAATCAATGCATAACCGCATTGATCCATCATTCTTCTTCACAAACAGGATCGGGCTCCCCAAGGGGACGAGCTAGGCCTAATAAATCCTTTTGCCAACAAATCATTCAACTGAGTTCTTAACTCTTTCATCTTAGTTGGGGCTAATCGGTAAGGTGCTCTTGCAACTGGTGCTGCTCCAGGTATAATGTCGATTCTGAATTCCACTTGCCTATCTGATGGTAAACCAGGTAGTTCTTCAGGGAAAACATTAGGGTATTCAGAAATGATGGGGATGTCTTCAATCTTCGGTTTTGGTTCATCAATAGTTACTTGTGCCATGTAGATGACACAACCCTTCTTCATACATTTTGATGCCTTAAGCATAGACACTTGCTTAGGTAACCCGTACTGAGGATCTCCCTGTATGGTAAGTGGCTCACCATACGGAGTCTTGATAACCACTTGCTTTTTATCACAAACGATCTGGGCTTGGTTATGGGATAACCAATCCATGCCTATTACTAAGTCGAAACCAGCTAATTTCAAAGGAAGCAAAGACAATGGAAAAGAGTGGTTCCTAATGGATATAAAACATCCATCTAACACGGTGGAAGCGGTTTCTATGGTACCGTCGGCCAATTCTACTTCATACTTTATGCTCAGGGTTTTAACAGACAGATTTAATAACTTGCAAAACTTATCATCTACAAACGACTTTTCTGCACCTGAATCAAATAATACCCTTGCGTAAACATCGTTGATAAGAAAGGTACCTGTTATCACGTTGTCATCCTGCACTGCTTCCTTGGCATCCATTCTAAAGACCCTGGCATTAGTCTTTCTAGCATCCTCAGGCTTCTTCTCATATTTCGGGCAATTAGACTTGATATGCCCTTTTTCGTTGCAGTTGTAGCAGGTAGCATCCTTTATTTTCTTACAATCCAACGTCTTATGCTCAGAATACTTACAGATCCCACAGGCCCTAGGCTGTGATTGGGATCTCGACTCATACCTGCACTTGCCCACATGACGCTTCTTGCAGATCTTACATTTGGGTTTTTCACCCTCCTGTTTGTCATCTTTCTTAAATCCCGAACTCTTCTTGTGATCAGAGTTCCCCTTGTGCCTCTTATCTGAACGGTGTGAGTTATCATCCTCACGTTTTCTCTTCCCAGCATCAGAATGCCTAAGCGATCTCTGCCTGACCGCATCAAGGGTAAGAGACAATGACAGATCAGCTACAGACCTAAAGGTAGTAGATCGAGAGGCTTTCACGCTAGCTTTGATCTCTGGGGCTAAACCCCAATGAAACGGGCTATTCGTTTTGGTTCCGGCGTCACCAAGTAAGGAACCAATCGAGACATGGTATTAAAACTCGTGAGATATGCCTGACAGTCCAAATTTTTCATAACTAATGTCAGGAAGTCAGTCTCGATCTTCTCAACTTCATGTTGAGGACATAAAGCATCTTTGATCAACGTAACAAACTGATCCCAAGTCATGTTCTACAACGGAATCTTCCCAGTGGCTTGGATCAATAACCTCCACCACGCTAGAGCTTCTCCTTTAAACGATTACGACACAAACTTCACTATATCCTTATCAGCGCAACCACTGATATCAACCACGGTATCCATCTCGTCTAGCCACATCATGCAATCAATGGCTCCTTTTTCCCCAGTAAAATTCCTGGGCTTGCAGGAGATGAAATACTTATAGGAACAACCCCCAATACGTGGCTCTTGATCGAATACGATCTTCTTAGACGGAACACTATGCTGATTTGAGGAGTGTTGAGCATCATCCTTCTTTGACACGTGAGGTTTAGAAGGTGGCTTACTATGAGCCTCAGAGTGAGCCTTAGGGTGTGATTTCACGCGTTGTGTAGATAGGGTCCTGCTACGGGTACCACTTGATTCATTATCTCGTCTGTCTAGGGCTCGAGTAATGGCATTGTCTATTAATGCCTGCAGCTCTGCACCAGCTATGTTGATTCTGGTGGTATCATGGTTCTCCCTTGGGTGACTGTTGACTTCGTCAGACCCAGCCATGTAGCCTGATCGTTACATAAAATATTAACAAGGATTTGTTCAGGAGTCTAATATGGAATTGTCTTTTATGGCAATTCATTAACCATAGTAACTATAAACCATATTTGGTCAATTTATTAAACGTATACATTTAGGATTTTCATCATAATTTATCCTAATTATAAAGTATTAAGGGTATTATTAATGGCACGTAAGGCCTAGTCACAAGGACAATTTAAATTATAAACCATGATTTCAGAGAATCGAGGTATTAAGGTTTGAACGTAGTTCATTACCTTTTATTGACAGGGAGTCGTAGACTACAACTGTCTTTTGTCTTATATGACAATGATTATGGCTCGTAGGCCCTACATCACAAGTGGATGTTTTAAATAATGAAGAAGGAATTGGAAGAATCCAATATAAGGATGACATGTGTGATTTTGACGAATCACAGCTGTCAGGAGTGTTAACATATTTTCAGATGTTAACAAGGATTTGAATCTTTTTAAACAGGCTTTACCATTTTGGCCAGGTCTCTAATGACATGCAGGCTAGGTTATACCTTTTAAGATTCTTATTTAATATTTAATAGGCAGATTATTTTAAAAGGAATGAGGTTTTTGATTTATTTATTTCATATATATTATATTTATGCATATAATGACAAAAATGAAATTTTAAATTCAAACATTCCACTAAAATTAAAAAGAGTACATATTTGCCCTAAACGGGACTTTAACAGAAATAACTTGCCCACGCAGGGGCTAAACTGAAACTACAAGTCCTCGTAGGGACTGGATACAGAAACAGATGTCCACGCAGGGACTAAGGATAGAAAGACAAGTCCACGCAGGGACTAAGTACATAAATAATTGTCCACGTAGGGACTTGATTGAAAATTAAAGAAATACAAAATAAATAAATAAGGAATTTAATGATCCCTTTTGCTCTTTCCCTTGATTAAGCTTGCCAAACCTTTAAGAAATCCCCGGTGGTTTTTACGCTCCTCTTGAACCTCCCGTTCCACCTGTCACAACCTCTGTAGAATCTCCTGTTGCTGGGGGCGGTATCAGTGGTGGTTGCGGCGGCTGCTGATGCTACGGAGGTTGAGGAGGTGGCGGGTATTGGTACCCAGAGGTTGGGATTCCATAGGGCCCCTCGGGATGAAGAGCATTGTAGTTTGCTGCCACAAGGTATGGGTCAACTTCAGCGTAGTTGTAGTTGGTATGGGCCGGCTGCTCAAATGAGTTGTACGCCGCTGAACCGGCGTATGCAGGAATCGGGTTATCATAACCCACTGGTGGCGGTGCGACTGGATCAGACTCCACCTCAGAAACAGGGTTCGAAGGCCCACCCATCTGTGGGTCTTCATGTAGTGGCAGGTAATGACTGCTACTTGAATGCTGAGGGGTGCTGATACGGATTCCCCCTCGCACGGACATCCGTGCGGTTGTTCTTCTCCGCCTCGATGGCTCCGGAGGCGGCTGCTGCACTGCTGGTGGTGGCGGTGGAGTAACCGCTACAAAATGCGAATCCTCCGATGCATCCTGCTGGTGCTGCTGTGAGTGGTAACTAGGAGTAAACACCCAGTCGTATTGGGCAAACCTTGCCTGATAACTGTCTGGATCATGATAAGGTGATCCATGATATGACGACCCATCCGAAATCTCAATGGGGTGAGTAGGTGTTCCGGTTGGCGGCTGGGCAGGTTTCGGATCCTCTTCCATGTCCATGGAGAAATGGTCCTCCGGTCCCAATGGGTTATAACCCATTGGCTCTTCAATTTGGTTTTCCGGGTTGAACCGACTTTGAAATTAGGGTGTTGGGTCGTTGAAGGAATGGTGTGAGTCGGGGCGTTGAAGAGGTATGAAAGAGTGATGTGAGTTGTGGGGCTCGTTCTCCGATTGAGGCCCGAAAGAGTTGAGGTAGGAAGGTGAGGTGCTCAGCGAGACTGAACGCCTCGCGGGTTCTAAATAGGTCCTCCAAACCTCTTGAGGACTTGTGCTTAAAGTGGCCGATGGAGTTCGCCGGTGTGAAGGCCCGACCTCGTGATCGTTGGGGGCGATGAATGGCCCCTTGCCTCTTCCTCTTCCTCGGAATCTTGGCGGCATTTTTGGTTGATCGTGTCAAAACAAACAAAAGAAACAACAAAAGAAAACAATAAAGGACAAAACAAGATAAGTCAGAATTAGTCCTAAGTTCTTTGTCTAGACTCGAAAGTCGAGGAATGTGCAAACCGTGTCATTGAGATTAAACACAAAAGGCTAGTGTTTAACTCACTCAGCGTTGGCTCTGATACCAACCTGTCACACCTTGATATTTCTACGCATTACCGATGGGCCCAGTGGGGAGTATCGTGACGTAGTTGATATCATCATAGACAATTTATCACAGTTTATATACACAGCGGAAGTCGAAAGATAAAAACATTACAAACCGAATGAAAGTAATATCATTTATTACAAAAGCAGTTGTAAGGGATCCACAGGCGGATCAAGTTAGAAGAAACATTGATCAGCAGATTTATGAACATCTAAGCTTGCAAGACTCTTTATTGATGCTAGGAGTAGCCAGCCTATTCCGATTAGTACCTGCACTTAACCTTTTTGGAAAATACGTCCGTTTTCACTGGTAAATACAACTAAGCGACTCATTTTGAAAATGTTTAAGAAAATTGATTTGAATGCACAAGGCACAAAATATCTTTTATAACTTGGGATAATTATTTAAAAATAAACTTGTTAAAGAATTATATGTTTGTTATACGTTCAGTAGCCCGGGCTGAAAACCGGGTTAAAGATTAATAGACACACCACATGATATAATCCCGCGTCGAGTTATTCTCGAACAAACGGTTATACCTTTCTATTTATATGAACCGATAGGTGTATGCCTACACCCCGTGGTTAGGTCGTGGCCATTTCAATGAATGATGCCAAGGATATCCGGGACATGGTCATTAACCCCCGAAAGGCTTTAAGCAAACAAAACAGATTAAACGGGTCATCTCAATAATTAACCTTCATATGATTAACAATTCAATGCCCGACCAAGCGGTATTTTATATACCGTACCCCTAGCCCGTATAAGGGAAAATAAGTTAAAAGTATTTACCCGAGCAAATTATAATAATTTATCCCAGCCGTACAAATCAGCAAGTGCAAGTATCTTTTACTGGTCTCCTAAATCTGGAACGAAGGTTTTAATTAACCTATTAGATTTCTAACGGGTCTTATTTTAGACCGGTTAGTTTTAAAGGAGGATATATGGTTCAAACGCAAGATTAAGCGAAGACCGGATTAGAGTGTGGTTTAGACCCGACAAGTATGAAGACTTGTATAATATGGGTAAACTAAACACATTCTGGATTTTGAAGCGAAAATGATAAGGTTTGACCCGTTTCGGTTAATTTATGCAAACTAGTTACATAAACCGTACCGAACGCGATAAATGCATAACGGGTAACCAAATGAGTCATGAACAATTTTCTTAAGTTAATATGCCTTAAATATGTTGTGATATCAGTAGGATACCTTCCATTATGCCCAAAACGAATTTAAACTCAAAATAAGCCTCGTAGGGGTATTTTGGTCATTTTAAAGGTTATAAAAGAGATTGAATATAAACCTGAGGTTCAGGTCTGAAGTAATCAGTAAAAATATTTAATTTAATAATTTATATCAGTAGGGTATTACATATATGTGAAATTTATCTTTTATAACCAAACTATGCACCGTAGGGGCATTTTGGTAATTTCTCATAGGCTTTAAATGTTAAAAGTGGAAATCTGAGTTCAAAAATTTTTCTTACTGTTAAAGTTATAAAAATTTCTTAAAACATCAGTAGGTATTAAGTCTTATATGTTTAAAATAGTTTTAACTCATACTATGCGTTTAAAACGCGTAAAAAGTCGCTTTTAAGCGATTTTCGGGTTATATAAGAAAAGCTGATATTTTTATCATTCCAGAAGGCTTAAAATATTTTATTTATCATATAAAATTAGTAGCAAAAGATTTGGTATCAATATGTTATGTAAAACTCATTTTATTCAAGAAAAGGGTATAACCGACAATTACCGAATCAAGGCTAGAATCTTATGATATGACCAGTTTAAAAATAAATAAAAATCTTCAAAAATCCCAAAATATTATATTACATCAGTGGATAAAAAGTTTGGTGTCAAAATTTGGGTTCAGATAGGCTTTATGCTAATAATGCTGTTTAATTAATAAAAAGCTTTCTAATTTCGATATTGAGCATAACTCTTAATCTAGACCTCAAACTGATGTCAAATTTTTAGGACAAGTTTATAAATCAGTAACAAAGGTTTTTGTCCTCTCACATTTTCAAAAATCTCGTTTTAAGGCATATAACGGAAACATGCAAATGAATCGGATAAATTAGGATCCAAGTTGTATAATCTCAGAGAGTTATACTAATATGGAATATGGACCTAATGGAAGCTAAAGGCATTTCTAAAACAATCTAAATCGGGTCAGAACTGAAAGTCAAAGCAAAAGTCTACTTTTGCGACTTTCGGTTCCGAACCGAGCCTAAACTCAAAATTGTCGGGTTGAACATGCTTAGACATGTTCTTACATTAATTACCAAGTTATACAAGTGATAAAACAAGTTTCATGGCTTCTACATTGTTAATTATGCGTTTATTTGAAAATTAGCTTTCTGTTGACTTCTTATAATGAAGTTTGACCCGACAATTTACCTAGTTAGACTGGGAATCAGAGGGTGCCCTTTTAAGGGTTTAATACCCACATAATTACCAACTCATAGCTACTTTCAATTCGAGAATTGACTGGACCATTAGTGATTAATCACTAGGTCAAACCTTAATTACGACGGTTTTGACTTTAGGCCATTAAACTAATAAAACACGAATTAGAACAGTTAAGAAAGCTTACTGAAGTACTAGGCACGATTTAGAAGCTAATGGGATCTTGCTTGTGGTCCAAAGAGCTCCAGAAATTCAGTTTGAATGATTTTCCAAGTGTATGCAAGAATGTTGCAACCAAGGGTGCTTATATAGTGATTTAAAATGCATGGGATCATTCCAACTAAGTCTACAGATGTTCCTTGATGAGTCCCAAGTGTCCCTATGCATGAAAAACCACTGAAACAGTCCCTGAATTCGAATACCGGGCTTCTAAGGCGGTGTAACTGGCTGTACTCGCAACTGTGTAGAGTTTCTGACCAGGTCAGGCCGTCGCGTCGCGCGACGGCAGAAGGTGGTGGTGGTGGCGCAGCGCCACCATGTGGCTTACCTGATTAGCATCTTTCAATTAATGACATTTCACCCCCTTGGACCTTCTAAAACGTAATTTCTTCCATTTTAAGCACTTTTAACCCATTTAACTTATATTTCTATGATCCAGGAGATATAATCAAACACCGTTAGGTCCGGTTTCGTTAAATGATGCCTTGTTGACGCTTTTAACCCCTTAATTACGAAAGTTAGCGTATCTTTCTCATATGATATCGAAACCTTGTGAAATTTTTATCACTTATTCTTGGGAGTATAATTAATCGTTACAAGGATCTGCGTTCGCTAAAAGATCACTCAGATATATAAATTAAACATGTTGACACATTTAACCCTCGCGTCTTGTAAACTTTCACTTTCTTCCACAAACGGTTTCACACGCTTTATGATTCATTCGTTTAAGGGTATAAACATCGTGTAGGGTCGTTGAAAGGCAAAATTCTCATATGTTAACACTTTGGATCCTATTACACACATACTTTCTTTGTTTGACAACTTTAGTCCCTCATATTCAATCCGTTACACGTTTAAAATCCATGACACGTGTCTTTATTATATTGGTCGCGTTTTTACGAGGTGTTACAGTAGCATAAGTAGGAAGGGGATACACATTCCTTCTTTCGACATTGGTGGTTGAAACTTGTTAAATAGAACATATGTAAGGATTCCCAAAACTTAACATATACATATATATTTCTTTTAAATTTTCTTTGCAAAACTATAACACATACCACTTGAAGTATTTGAAAATGGAATCCTTTCAACGGAATCAGATGTTGATGTAGGATGACAACCTCGGTTGTTTCTCTTTTGTTGAAGAACATACTTCCTTTTTTGTCTTTCTTCAGCACAACTTTGACGTTGATTTGCTTGAAGGAGCACTTCATACTTACTTGAAATTGTGTTATCTGTATCCATAATTTAAAATACCTGAATGAAGAAGATCGTTGACCACTCGAGAAAAGAACTTTGAAAGTATTGTAAAAATGATTTGAAATTACCAAAAAATATCTGCAGTAAGTATACCTTTTACTTTTGTAGATGAGTGAAACAAATTACTACTAATATTTGGAGTAGCATAAGCAGGAAGATGATACACATTCCTTCTTTCAACATTGGTGGTTGAAACTTGTTAAATAGAACATATGTAAGAATTCCCATAACATAACATATACATATATATTTCTTTTAAATTTTGTTTATAAAACTATAACATATACCACTTGAAGTATTTGAAAATGGAATCCTTTCAATAGAATCAGATGTTGATGTAGGATGACAACCTCTGTTGTTTCTCTTTTATTGAAGAACATACTTCATTTTTTCTCTTTCTTCAGCACAGCTTTGACGTTGACTTGCTTGAAGGAGCACTTCATACTTACTTGAAATTGTGTTATTTGTATCCATAATTTAAAATACCTGAATGAAGAAGATCGTTGACCACTCGAGAAAAGAACTTTGAAAGTATTGTGAAAATGATTTGAAATTACCAAAAAATATCTGCAGTAAGTATACCTTTTACTTTTGTAGATGAGTGAAACAAATTACTACTAATATTTGGAGTAGCATAAGCAGGAAGATGATACACATTCGTTCTTTCAACATTGGTGGTTGAAACTTGTAAAATACGACATATGTAAGGACTCCCAAAACATAACATATAAATATATATTTCTTGTAAAATTTTGTTTGCAAACCTATAAGACATACCACTTGAAGTATTTAATAATGGAATCCTTTTAACAGAATCGGATGTTGATGTACGATGAAAACCACTGTTGTTTCTCTTTTGTTGCAGAACACGCTTCCTTTTTTTCCTTGCTTCAGCCCAGACTTGACTTTGACTTGGTTGAAGGAACAGTTCATACTTACTTGAAATTCTATTATCTGTATCCATAATTTCAAATAACTGAATGAAGAAGATTGTTGAGCACTCAAGAAAAAAACTTTCAAAGTATTTTGAAAATGATTTGAATTATTTGAAAATGACAGCTGTATTAGGGGGTAAAATGTAACTTCCTTAATTCAATGGCGGTAAAATGTAATTATTATTCCAATGGCGGTTTACCTTTTTACATAGAGGCAGATAGATACATACTTTACCTTTTTAATGACTCTATACATCCCTTTACAAAATTGATTGTCTGATCTCATAAAAAGTGCTTCAAGTTTTAATCACCGATGTCCATTTCAATATTCAATCATCCCACTTGAATACTTCTTACTTTTGACATCATCAACAACTTCGATCAAGGTATAATAATATTTATTAAAATTTGTATGCACATGAGTTTCATATACACATGATTAACAACTGTTATGAAGACTATGATCATGTATTGCATGTTTTTGATGATGCATCAATTTAATTTTACAAATTTTTTTATTTTTTTATAATGTTTCCGATTTGAAGTTTTCTTTGATATGGTGCTACATTTGGTATCTTGAAAGCAATCGATAAGGTATGTTTTGTTGTTTTTATTACTTGATATTAAATAATATGATTAAATAACCAATCTTTTATTTATGGACTTCAAAAAATGTTATTTCCTTGCTACTCGATTCTACAATTTTTAGACGAATCTTTATTTATTGATATGCTCTAAATAAATCAATAAATATTAAATGCGTTATCTGAATGACATAGATATGTTAAACATTGTTGGTTCATATTTGTTATTACAGTCTTTATAAATAATGAAGTATCTGATAAAATACATTGTCTCATTGTTTCTTTGATTTTTAACCAGAAACATCATATCTTGGAAGATGTCTTTTTATAAATATTTGGACTCTCTTAATTCCAAAATCTTGGTAAGATTATTACATTAAAACAATTTCTACAGTTTTATTGTTAATGATTAATTCACATATAACACTTGCCAATACTTAAATACTTGAACTCAACAGATAATACCACAAAACTTTGCAAACAATCATTTACTCAATTAAATTCCTGGTAATGTTGGCGTTATAGAGTGTGTAAACGGTATGAGATGGGATTACCGATTCTCAAAACACAGTGGAAGTTTTGCTCTAAAAGAAGGATGGTCCTCGGTTGTCTCTGACCTTTCATTGAAAGAAGGATGTCTGTTGGTATTTAAAAAAACTGCATCATATACATATCTGCTGACACCTTTTGAAAAAGTTCGTCGTTATCCAACAAAACTCCCAATGATTTCTATGTTCACATCAATATCGTTTGAGAGGAACTTTGGATGTATGGATTCATTCTCCCATAGTTTTACTGATGTTTGTAAGGACGTGTTGCTAAGTTTTGGTATTTTAATCCAATACTTAAATGTTACTATAGTAATTAGTGATATAGTTGTTAATTTACTGTACCTTTGTTGATTTCATAATTTTATATCTTTTTGTTCAGCTAATACCCAAGGACTTAGTTAACATAAGTATCGGAGTTGGTAAACTTAAAGAGACATTTAAGATCTATGTGAATCAGTGGGACTCTTTTGATGTAGTACTTCAACGTGATCCTATTCGGAATTGTTACTTTTTAACTGATGAATGGGAAAAGGTTGTACACTACATGGGTCTGCAAACAGGAGTTGTACTTGTTTTAAGATACGTAGCGGATTACATCTTTCTGCTTACTGTCTTTGATTTGAATGGATGTGAGATTGTTGCACCCAAAGCCAATGACAGTCCGAAAGACGATACTTCGTCACCCAAATTAGAAGTTGCTCCAATTACCAAAGATTTGGATCACCAGTTGGATGTTGAAGAATCCAATGACGCAGATTCTGATAGTGATTATGTTGCATCGGATGAATCATCCGATGATGGCGACGGCACATATTTTGATGCCGCTGTCTCAGATTATGAAGCTGATCGAGATGTATACCCCTTAGAATTCGTATGGTACTGCAGCAAACATTTTGTAAGTTTGTTCTGTTAATATATTATGCCTCATTCTTTGGACGTTAAAAGTTTGTTACAATTAAAAAACTTGTTACTTTCCTTAAATACATTATTTATTTCTTATTAATTATTGGTATTTTATATTTTTTTATAAGCGTCTGAATGTGAAAGTAGCATCTTTATCAAGGATTCATAGATCAATGAAGATGACAGTTGAAAATCTGAACGGAGTTGACAATTGACTTTCGACGGGAGAAGCATGACAAGGGATTTAGATACTCGGCTTGTCAATGGACCAAAAAATTCACGAAGCCCAATGGTATCTACAGAAATATGAAATGCAAATTTGTCTACTCTACAGAAAAAGCGAAGCTGTTCTTAAAAAAGTCTACCAATAGTTATGGTTGTTGGTATTATCTCATTTGAGATGAAATGATGGGATGGTGATGTATCACAACTTCTATATTTTGCAAACTTACGATTTACGAATATTTAAATTACGCTAGATGTATGCTTATCCTGTTATTTATATTAACTTAAATTTTTGCTGTACATTTTCCATATATTTTAATTGGCTCTTCATGATACATTACAACTTGAATTATACTCTGTAAATTTATGGTCAGTCATCGACATTTAAAAGGCTTCAACAAATTTATGGGTGATCATTGTCATAACTTCACTTGAGTTAACCTCTAATTACAAATAATAGTCTTTTAACATCTACAACTAAAGGGATACACTAAACACCTTCTAGTCAAATTTGTCTACTCTACAGAAAAAGCGAAGCTGATCTTAAAGAAAGTCTACAAATAGTTATGGTTGTTGGTATTATCTCATTTGAGATGAAATTATGGGATGGTGATGTATCACAACTTCTATATTTTGCAAACTTACGATTTACGAATATTTAAATTACGCTAGATGTATGCTTATCTTGTTATTTATATGCCAAACCAAAAGCTCTGTTGAACACAAAATCTATTGAAGCAAAGTCTGTTGTTCCAAACAACCTCTGCTGATAAACACAAAGACTGTTGTAGCAAAGGTCTACCAAAAGAGAACCTCTGCTGCTGAATATGAATACAAAAGCATCATGAAGCTAACATCTGCTGTTACTTAACAGATGATACAGTATTTAAATATCTGAAACTAAAAGGACACACTCAACATCTATTTCGCTAAAGTCTGCCAAACCCAAAGCTCTCTTGAAGACAACATCTGTTGAAGCAAAGTCTGTTGAACCAAAGGTCCTCTGCTGATAAACAAAAAAACTGTTGAACCAAAGGTCTGCCAAACACAACCTCTGCTGATCATTCCACAATATAAATTTGCTAACATCTGTTGTGCCTTAATAGACGGTGCAGTTCAACAGAGGATTTCAACATCTGCTTACACACGGATCATGATTAATAGATGATAAAGTCTGTTGAATGAAAGTCCGTTCAACAGATCCTAATGTTGCTCAGGTCCCTTCCCATATAGGCCACAAAAACTGATGAACATCTGCTAATAAACACCGAGACGGTACAAGCAAAGGTCTGCCAAAGAGAACCTCTGCTATGGACTAACAGATGATGCAGTTCAATAGAGAATGTTTAACAGCAGAGCTTTAACAGACAATGATCAACAGATGATAAGGTCTGTTGAAGCAAAGACTGCTCAACAGATTCTAACAGCTTTCCTACTAACCAATTCATTAAAGTAGTACTCAGTCACTAAAAATAATATATAACCCTACTACTTGTCCAAAAAATGAACATTAACAATAATATAATAACATTAATATTCAAATTGTAGCAATTACATACAAAATCCATCAGCTTAGATGATTCAAATTGTAGCCATAACATACCAAACTTCCAAACACAACAAGTTAAAACACACATAACTAAAAACCACAACTTTAATCTTCAAAATAAGTAGTTTTTACTTTCCATTCAGACTTAATCCAGAATCCCTTTCAACCGGAAGGCTGCTGAAAAGTCTTCTGTAACATCACCAACTTCCTTGCAACAGATGACAAAACAACTAATGAATATTCATTCAACCTGTTATTATATTGCCAGAAATAAAGAGTATAGTTATGATTTGCAGAAAGTAACAAAAAATACCTTTCCATTTCCTTACAATTTACATGCTGTATAACAACCATCACATACTCAAGAGCTGCCATTTTTTAGCATTGCCCTGATTCCCCTTTAAATACCAACAGCCCTTATCTCATTTCTAAGATCATTCCACAGTAAACATAAACAATAATTTGAATTAATGACTGAACAAGTAAGCCACCACTTACTCGAAGGCTTGAATCTCGCCTTTCATACAGTTAGTTTCTTTTGAAGTTCAGCAAACGAACTCAAAACTTCCACAACAAATATACAATTTGTGATAAAAAGAAAAAAGTCAAAGAATATACATACTCAATAAACTATGGTACAAAACTCAGGAACATTTATATTACAAACCTACAAAGCATAGAATCAGGAATTCACACGTATACATCTATTTTTAAACACAAAACAAACATTACCTTTTCATCAATGAAGTTGAGATCCATTTTATAACCTTGATTCCATTTTGAAGTTCGGCCAACGAACTCAAGACTTCCACACCAAATAACAAATCCAGCAAATGGATCTACCTGAAGAACATTTACCATACAAACCTACAGTTTGTGATAAAAAGAAAAAATCAAAAAATATACATACTCAATAAACTACCGTAGAAAACTGAGGAACATCTATTTTTAAACACAAACAGACATTACCTTTTCATCAATGAAGTTGAGATCCATTTTATAACCTTGATTCCATTTTCGGAACGTCCTCGCTCTCATGTGCTACAAATCTTTCCCAGGAACATTTATATTACAAACCTACAAAGCATAGAATCAGGAATTCACACGTATATATCTATTTTTAAACATAAACAAACATTACCTTTTCATCAATGAAGTTGAGATCCATTTTATAACCTTGATTCCATTTTCGGAACGTCCTCGCTCTCATGTTCCACAAATCTTTCCGAGGATTCAAATCATTAACTGAACTAAAATTGTTAATTTCAACTGACGCTGACTTCTAATTCGGAAATCGGAATGCGTTCAAATTTCAAAATACAAAAGCAAAGAACAGGAGAGTGGAAATATGAAGAGTGAAATGAGAAAAAAACCTTTATATAGGCAGATGATTGACAGAAGTGAGTGAGCGACATGCATTAATTGCATTATGTATTCCCATGCATTTTGAATTTGAAATTACCGGCAAGTAAACATCTGCTGAGGTATGAACCTTCAACCACTGCTGCTTTTAAACTAACGACGGATATGAGCAGAGGTTTTGGGAGGCAGACATTTTAATAGAAGGCAGAGGTTTGAAGCATGAATGGAAGGCAGAGGTTTGAATCTGGCCAAAGGTTTGATGAATGTGGGCCAGAGTTTTGAATTTTAAAGTGTTTTAATATTAAGCTTTATGATGTCACTATGGCTCCTCTATGGCTGCCACCTCAGCGTTGATGACATACGAAAAACATTGTTGGACAACCTCTCTGGTTGACACATCAGCTTTTCTTATGTCATTGGGATTTCTCCTTTTATAGAAAGTATAGATATATATACAGATATAGATTGTCTCGTACAGTTTATATTTACTGAATGACCCGTTTCGATTCAAAACCCGCTCTGACCCGGTTTAACCCGGACCCGTTCTGACCCGAACCAAAACCACCCTTTTTTCAATTGACCCGTTCTGACCCAAACCCGTTTTGACCCAAACCCGTTTTGACCCATGACCCGACCCGGCCCGACCCAACCCAACCCGTTTGCCAGGTCCAATATAAATAAAGTACTAGATTAATATTATATTATACTAACTAGATTATTAGACCCGTGTACTACACGGGTTTAAGGATATAAATTTATAAATTATTTAATTTTATATTGTCTTCATAAATTTACATAAGTGATTTATTTTACCATAGATGATGCAATAATTGGTCATTGGTAAAAACCGATTCTTTTAGAAACTAACCAACTTTACATGGCAAATCATAAGGCGAGAAGAAATTGTTTTCTTTTCAATTTAGACGGAATCCTTGTATTTGGCGGTATTAAACGAAATCTAGGGATAAACGTTCGAGTGTCAGTATTACTTCCAGATAATATGATGCCTCAATAACCTGATCAAACAGTGATTGGATCTGAAGATGAGTTCCATCACATAAACCATTATTTCCATCAGTATTTCTTGATAACGTCACTGAAACACTGGCATTTAGTAATTATCAATGGTTTGGCAAGCCTAAATATATCCATTTAGGACATCTAGTAATTAATAAACTTGTGTATTACACAGATATAAAGATAGAAATCATGTAACTTTACAATATCTGCACAAATTTACACAAGTGATTTATTTTTATACGTGCACCAATTTACATAACTTAGTTATTCTTTTTCTCTGTCGGGAAGCAATGAAAATAGGTGATCATTTACTTTCTGTACAACTTCGTTCATAGCAAGTATGACTCTGTTATGAAAATATTCATATATTTTTTTGAAATATTGAAGAATAATAGTAGTAGTATGGTATTTTATGGTATGTTAATAGAAAAAGTAAACCTCTATGCTTTGGTAAAGTTAAAACTGTTATTAGCGGTGATGTTTATAGATTGCCATTTAGATGAACATGGATAGCTTGAGATTAACTACTTTTTTTTTTAATTTTGAAATCATGATATGCATTTTGATAATAGATCTGGAAATTAGAGTCATAAATGCAAAGGTGGAGATGTTCTCCGATTGGATTGATCGAACCCGTTGAGAACCTAATTATCTTTACATCATTTAAATATTGAAGTTGATTACAATATAATGCAAATATTAATGATTATAATTTTAGATATTAATATAATAAATAATATATTAATAATACTATTAGTAAATTAATATAATTTATAACACATCTTAAAAAAATAACTATGGTTATTAATTATAATATTAGATACCTAATAGAATTATTGTAGAACTAATTATTATATTAGTTATATTTAACTAATACTATATTAAATTAAAGGAGAGATGTTATTTGTATAGATATTTGAAGAAAGAAAAACTATATAATTAGTATTTATAACGTTTAAATATATTACATTTGCAATAATATAATTTGTATTATTGTTTTTATCGCTAATACTAATTTAGAATATTTTGTTATTTGTTCATTGCAAAAATCTAAAATATTTTGAGTATCCAAATAAATCTAATCAATAATATATATCTAATATTAATAAAAGAATACATTTAATGCCACATCAAATATTAATAAAAGAATTAAGTTAAAAAATATAAATATAAATATAAATATAAATTACAAGATTGAAGTAGTAAATGACATGTGACATTATTATTACTAAATCAATGAAAAGAATGTCATGTGGCACTAAAAGTATTATTTTATTAATATTAGATTAAATCATGTAAAGCAAATTAATTTTTTCCTCATCTAGGTATATAGGAAATTCCTCTGTCCTTAATCCTTATTAATCACATGAATCATCCTTTACGACGTTTCGTCGTTTCAAATAACTCTCGCTTCACTATTTTGTATTTACCCATAATTAAAAGAGTTAAGTGCCCGGATGGTCCCTGTGATTTGCAAGAATTAAATGTTTAAAATTGCAATGATAGTGCCTGATGTCTGATATCTATAACATAGGTGGTCCCTGACTTGGATGGGGGCTAAGTTTATCGGTTTAATTTTTAAAACATACGTAATTTACCCCTGAGTTAAAAAACTGTGTTCATCACCATCATTAGGGTGGGACCCACCTTTATCTCTTTCTCATCACGATCACCACCTCTATACAACCGCTACCACCACCTTTAAAGATCATCACCTCCGTCTTCTCTCTTAACCTCCGGCCACCAACTCTTACAACCTTCGAAACCATAACAATCATCGAAATCACCAAACCACCGCAACTTACTACCCTTCCTACCTCCGCCGTTGCACCACAATCTCCCAACAACCAATACGTCCGAACAAAACACCACCACGGTTCGCTATGCCCACCTAATTATTCCGACCACCACACCTAACCAACATCTCCCGTTACTAACACCTGCAACCATTATCACCTCTGTCCTACATCGAACCACAACCACCACTACTTCACCATGGCCACCATTGTTAGATAATAATAAAGTTTGGGATTGTTATTGTTTTATCTTGCTCTCAAACCAGCTGCATTATCAAGAAAAGGCAGAATTATTCCAAGTCCAAAAGTGAGTTCAAACTCACTTTTCTTCATCATTTATTCATCTTTTCTTTTACTACAAAGCTTGTAACACCTCTAGGAGTGTTTCCATAGGTTTACCATGGTAAACCAAGGTGGAACATCACCATTTTGAGGTCTAAATTTTCTGTTTTGGAAGAAGTTTTGTTTAATCTTTATGAACATATTATAATCTTGTACCTACCTTGCCTCTAATCAAGTCTATGGTTAGAGAGCTTGTGTATGGTTGATTCTTATGAGTTTAGAGGTGTAAAGACCCTTTAAACTTTCTATTTTGATAGGGTTTAGACAACCCACAAGTGTTGACACCATCCAAGTCTACCATAGTCCATATGGCAAGACTTGTGTTTTGGTGAAGGTGTGAACCTTGGAAGCCTTGGCTATCCTAACTTGTTCCATCACCTAACTTCATGTTTTATCATGATATTCCAAGTACTTTCCTAGTCCTAAAGTGACACAACCCCACCACATCTCCAACATTTTCCTTGATGGGTATGAAACCCTCGGGTTGATCTTACTTAACTACTTGATGAACTTGTTAGATAGTTGTATTTCCATTCATGATCATCCGAATCATCCTTGTGATGATTTGTGCATTAGTGAATTCATATATATGAAATTCATGATGGACTTAGTATTAGGTATACTATATAATATATAGAATATATACATAGATATAGCCGAATTCATGATGCTAATCGGTTATGGTTATGTGTTATGAACTTAGGTTATCTTATCTTTGTTTTAAGTTTCTCGTTTTTTATTCTAATAAGCAAATTAGGACCCATGAAATCACATAAAAACGAGTACTTAGACAAGATAAATTTTTATGAATACATACTTTTTGTACTTAAATTCCAATCCAAATCCTTCATCAAAAATCCGAATACTCACACACCTTCATTTCCCCATTGTAGGGTAACTTCGGTGTTCCACCCTCTCGTTCGTCAAACTCACGGATTAAAAAGGGAAGCTTTGTGAAACCGTGAGTATACTCGACACCCCTTTTATGCTTTACACTTTTGCGTGCAACATGTTTACATATTCAAACTTACACAAACATACATACTTTATGTAATCACAAACAAATAATCATTCATAAATGCTTAATACGTTCTTCTCTGATTCATACGTGCTGGAAGATTCTTATGTGGTATACTTGTTATTAACTTCGATCAAGCCTCCCTTAACAAGTAAATCTCTATAGGAAGAATGCACCGCCCGTAGTTTTGTGGTCATGTTAAGTTAAAACAGAACGGTCCTATCGTTGCTACGATAGGATTACACTAGCGGTAATCTTTGGGTTGACATTTATAGTTGCATGCCAATCGTATGTTAAATTTAGATAAAATTTATGCCATGTTGATTGTTTAAACTCTTTTTATACTTAAGCTATTATCAAACTTGTATACTCGCCAATACGCTTTTTATTGAACTATACTTTGAACATGTTGCAGGAAATTGATGACATTGATGATGATGAAAGTTAATAAGGTTGATGAACTTGTTGTATTTTCCATTTCAAATGTTGTACTTGAATTATTATCAATGAAATGAAATCGGTTTTGTTAATTATTTTCGCAAGTAGTGTTATGAAGTCTCAAGCAATCTCGTTTTCGTCTCACTTCGATGTTTCCGCCATCAGTTGGATTGTGACAGATTGGTATCAGAGCCATAACTATACGGAATTAGGTAGAATTGCTATGATTTGACCTAGTCTATAGTTTAAGTCCCAAACTTTGACCAGTCTTGCTTTTCACGCTTAAATGTTACAATTCTTCCTATTTTTCTTCTCTCTATTCACTTCGTCTGAAATTATACATGTGTATTTCCTAAGACATTTACACAAATATACACTTGAAGACATGAAGACACTCGTATTATACAAACGAGACGACTTCACCAAAATAGGCGTGAAACCCACAATTTGGTGAATGACTCTCAATCCGTTTTATTCGATTTTTTGCATGGAATTACACCATCATGTTAGGAGTGAAATCCACATCTTGATGAGAAATTTCCTATGCTAACTCTAGTGGACCCTCATCAACGAGTTGAAATTAAAATTCTTAACCCGTTTGATGAGTACCAGCCACATCTAGGGTACGATGTTGCCAAGTTAGGGGTGAAACCCACATCTTGACAACTAGTCCCACTCCTCAATTTTCAATCCCGCCAAAGGTTTGAATTTTCAATCGACTAGGGACGTGTAGTAACTGGAAGTGTGAATACCATTACTTGCTTCTTGACGAGAGTATTCTACCTATTGGGCCAAAACACTTTTCCCTAACTCGAAAGAACTTTCGATTCACTTTGGAAAAGTCTTAGTTACGTTTCGTGACACTCCAAGTTTTACGTTAAACTCTCTTTTATGCTATCTCAATTTTAATGTGTTTTATACTTGATACTTCATTCATTTCGAAACAGATGCACGATTCGCACATTTCCCGCAACCAAAAACAATAATAATTCTCAAGAATAAATTAAATTTATATTCCTTTCGCTCTCATACGTGATGGTACATTGTGAATACATATCCTTTTTTTTTTTGAACGGCACTTGTTGCTTTTTAATAAAGAAATAAAATAAATAAATAATAAAAATAAAGAAATATTTAATGAGTTAATGCCAGCACATACCCCCTACAGCCGGGTATTGAAGGGGAACAACCTAGGTGTACGACCCTACTTTTATTCCTTTTTAATAAAGTGATATATAATAAGATAATAACCTCGTATATTGAAAGGAAACTATCTTCGTGTATACACCCGTCAAACCAAAAACAATTACACAACCGATTTATTAAAATTTAAAAACTCATTATCAATTTGTTCATTTGGTTTTGGTCCTTAACTATTTTAAGAGCTAATGAACGTTATACAAGTCCAGCCACCTAAGCAAATTCATTAGCAAAAAATAGTGGTGGATACAAAACCTTTTTGTAGGGTAGGCACAAGACAAATTGCCAAAAATTGAATCGGACAAGAAAACGAGTAAACTGTTAAAATCGTCCTTGAGGTTTAGATACAATCGCTAGATTTATCCAAAAAGTTTGTTTTTCTTAAATGGACCACTGAGGTTTCAAAATTGTTGCCAAATCCATCCACTTTTCTAACCTTGTTAAAACCTAATGTAAAATTAGGAGTACTTAGGTCAATTCTTTTTAACTATTACTATACTTATGCAGATACGTGAAACTTTTGTGCTACTTGATTATTCATGCTCATACATGCGAACAAACTTGATTTTTTTATAAACATTATGATCAACTCTCATCCCTTATCCTCTATTTTGATTCTTTAGATGTCTTCCAATCGTCTCTCCAACTCTCACAAGGGCTCCAAGTCAGGCTCCAAGTCAAGCGTTAAGTCGAACTCCGATTCGATGTCGAAGAAAGACATGATGACGTTCATGGCCAAGCAGATGACCAAGGTGATACCAGACATCGTCAGCAAGATTCAGCCAACACCCAACACCGGATCCCCTCATGCCTCGGTTGACTCTAAGGCCGATCCGCCTAAGTCGACCTTTACCTTTAAACAGTTCAATTCGTGCAGCTCAATGCCTTTCACAAGCGAAGACGGTGCAACCAAGATGCTTAAATGGTTTGATGCCATTGAAGTCACGTTTCAACAAAGCGGTTGCCCCGACCACCTTCGAAGCATGAATGCTACCGGTGTCTTCTGATCGAGAGATCTCGATTGGTGGACTGTTGAACGTAATGCACGTGGTGACGACGTCACCTATACCCTAACCTGGACCGAGCTAAAAAAGATCATGAAGGATGAGTTTTGTCCTCCAAACGAGCTCCAACAACTCGAAAACGAGTTTTGGAACCTTAAGAAAGTGGGGAGTGACAATGTCAGCCTTACAGCTAGGTTCAAACAATTGAGTGTCCTATGCCCTGGCCAAGTCGATTCCACTGACAAGGCCATCGCTAAGTACATTCGATACCTATCTCCCTCCATCATGAACTTCGTCGAGTCCGCTCAACATAAAACTCTTGAGGACACCTTTTGTTTGGCAGCCAAGCTTAACCATAACAAGATCTTCGATGGAACCTTCGACAACAAGGGTTCATCTAAGACTGCTCACCAAGCCACCACTGAACCCACTGTTGAACCCACACCGACTAAACCACCCACTAAAAAGAACAACAACGGTAAGAAGCGGAAGACTTCAAACCAAAACTCTGCGGTTGTTACTCCACAAAACCCTCAACCCCTGCGACAAGTCAATCTCACCCAAAAATCCCTAAGCCAACGAAGAAGGCTTACATTGGGACTCGTCCCAAGTGTAACACCTGTTTATACCATCATCCGATCCATACACCGTGTCGCCTATGCACCAACTGTAATAGATTTGGGCATTTTGCAAACCAATGCTGAAGTGGCCCAAAGCGATAAGGTAACCTAAACCAAACCCCTACCGTGAACCAATCTCAGCCTCAAGCAAACAACGGTCGAGCCTGCTTCAAATGCGGAGATCCAAAACACCACAGCAACACATGGCCACAATGCAACAACAACGACCAGCAGCAGCAGCAACCTCGTGGACGAGCCTTCATCATCATAGAAGCACAAGCTCAGAACAACAACGATGTTATCAACGATGCATTTCTTGTAAACAATTTCTATGCTTTTTGTTTTTTGATTCTGGCACAGATAAAAGTTTTGTATCCGTTGAATTCGAACCATTACTTAAGTGTAGACGCTCTATTTTGCCAAAATCATTCGCGGTCGAAGTCGCCAACGGTAAGTCGATAACTGTCGATTCTGTTCTCTCTAAATGTTCTTTGAATCTTAACGATCATAAGTTCTTGATTGACCTCATACCCACGCAATTGGGTAGTTTCGATATCATAGTAGGCATGGATTGGCTTAGGCGAATTCGTGCTAAAGTTGTTTGTTCGGAAAAATTTATTCGTCTTCCTCTTCCTAGTGGTGACTATTTACACGTCTATGGCGAGAAACCTTCTAAAGGTCTCATGCTTATGTCGTGTACTCAAGCGAGCAAGTACTTGCGCAAGGATTACTTTTCCTTTCTCACCCACGTTGTGGAAAAAAGGACAAAGTTAAGAGTATGAGTGATGTTCCTGTTCTTTGCGATTTTCCCGACGTTTTTTCCTGAAGATCTACCTAGTCCTCCTCTTCGTTCAATTGATTTTCGTATCGATTTAGCCCCTGGAGCTACGCTTGTTGCTAAATCTCCATACCGACTCGCATCCTCGGAAATGCAAGAGCTATCAGGCCAACTTCAAGAATACTTGATAAAGGCTTTATACGCCCTAGTACTTCTCCTTGGGGCACGACGATTCTGTTTTTCAAGAAGAAGGATGATTCCTTTCGGATGTGCATTGATTATTGTGAACTTAACAAGCTTAATGTTAAGAATCGTTATCCTCTTCGTCGCATCGACGACCTCTTCGATCTGCTTCAAGGCGCGACGTGTTTCTCTAAGAACGATTTTCGTTCTAGTTACCATCAACTTCGAGTCCTCGAAGAAGATATTCCTAAAACTGCCTTTCATACATGATACAATCATTATGAGTTCATGGTCATGCCCTTTGGGTTGACCAATGCGCCTGCGGTCCTCATGGACTTGATGAACCGAGTGTGCAAGCTTTACTTGGACCATTTCGTGATCGTTTTCATCGACGATATCCTAATCTACTCCAAGATACAAGAAGAGCATGAGCGACACTTGTATCTTATCCTCGAACTCTTACGCACTGAACAACTTTATGTCAAATTCTCCAAGTGCGAATTTTGGTTGAAAGAGGTTCATATATTTGGTCACGTCGTCAACAAAAAAAGGTATTCATGTTGATACCACAAAGATCAAAGTTGTCAAGAACTGAATCGCACCTAAGTCTCCGTCTAAAATTCATTCATTCATTGGATTGGCGGGTTATTATCGTCGATTCATCTCCAACTTTTCTAAAATCTCCGTTCCTTTCAATTCTTTGACTCAAAAGGATAAACCTTTTGTTTGGGGTCTCAAGCAAGAGGAGTCTTTTCAAACGCTTAAGGACATGCTTTGCAATGCTCCAATTCTCGCTCTTGCCGACAAAAACAACGACTTTTTCATGTATTGCGATGCCTCTAACCAAGGTCTTGGTTGCGTCCTCATGCAACGAGACAAGGTTATCGCTTACGCGTCAAGACAACTTGAAATACGCGAGAAAAACTACACAACTCACGACCTTGAACTTGGTGCTATTGTTTTTGCATTGAAGATATGGTGACACTACCTTTATGGTACTTAGTGTGTGGTCTTCACCAACCATAAGAGCCTTCAGCACATCTTCAATCAAAAGGAACTCAACATGCGTCAACATCGCTGGGTGGAATTGTTAAATGACTATGACTGCGAGATTCGCTACCATCGACGTAATACAAATGTCGTGGCTGATGCTCTTAGTCGTAAAACTCATGTAAAGAGTGTTCGTTGTTTCCAACTCGTGGACGATCTTCGAAACCGCATTCGAGAAGCGCAATACTCATCTGTTAAAGAGGGTAAACTCTATAACGACATGATATGTGGTGCTGAAGATCAACTCGTAACTGATGTGCACAAAATGCAACATATAAATTACATAAATTGTGGCATAAAACTAACCCTTTTTTAGTACTAATGTTGGAAAAAGAGTGCTTTTGTCTTCCATTTGTATTTTCAGGATTAAATGAGCTCAAATGAACAAAAGAAGCAAAAAGGCAGCTAAATCTAACATAAATACAAGAAAATGAACAAACGTGGCATGCCCGACCTCACCAACAGCATCTTCCCAATCAAAACAAGAGAACAGAAGGCTGAACACGCCCCGTGCTCAGTGAACACGGGGGCGTGCCCAAGTGCCAGCATAAAAGACAAAGCTATAGAAGCTTCTATCGCCTACCACGGGGTCGTGCTCAGTGGACACGGGGCTGTGGTCAACTATAAGATTCACAGAATCCAGGCAAATCTTGATAGTACAGATACGCTTCTGCACATGGGGGCGTGCCCAGTGGACACGGGGGCGTGGTCAACTAATGCAGACAAACTACAATTAATAAAGACAGAGAAGAGGATGGACACGGGGCCGTGCCCGTGCTACTATTCAGGCTATAAATAGGGGTGCTTGGCTCATTTGCAAACCATCCCTTGGCACACCACCTCTCTCACACTTCACCCACCACCCACCACCATCACAACACCATCATCCACCACCATCATCCATTGTCCATCATAGAGTGTGTGAGTCGTCTCGGGATCCATGATTGATCGTAAGAGTTCTTGACAATCAAATGCCATGTTTGCCTAAGTCTCTTACATCACTTGGTGAAGACAAGTGTCTAGTGTAATACTTTTTATTTTTAATCTTTTCGCACTTTTTACTTGGTTATGTATTAATGACTTTAATAACTAGTTTCTTATGTTGAAGGTGATTCTTCCTTATCGTTTGTCCGTGGTGTCTTGACATTATTTTACGGTCTATATAAAATAAAAGATTTTCACCATTCATATCGCCATGGTCTATATGGATGTATGTTGGCTACCTGGTCGGGGGTTAAGGGAACGGTTTGGTAAGAGTCTTGCCTTGTTCAGTGTATAGATCCTGCAAGGACCTGGGTCAAATTTAGTAGGACCGCCTTCAATACCCACCGGTATTGGATGGCGGGGGTCCAAACTCTTTGATCCCCTCACATGTAAGCTACTATTAATCTTTTAATCCGGCTACTTAGGACTGTATCCTTGCTGACTCAGACTACTTAGCAGAGGGTAACGTCACCTTCAAAAGAGAGGCCTACCATAATATGCATTAATAACTTAATTAATTATCTTTCAATAATCCGACCTTTTAGGATTGTATCCTTGCTGACTCAAACTACTGGGTTGAGGGTAACGTCACCTTCAAAAGAGGGGCATACTACAATAACTAAGATAATCTCTTAAAAAATGCAAAAGTGCGGAAATAATCAAAGGTTACACTATACATGAGTCGGAGCCAAGTGATTCATCTTGTCTATCTGTTTTTATTTTTTATTTTATTTTTCAGCATTTTAGTTAGTTTTTATTTTTCTTAGTTTAAAACCTTTTTCTAAATTTTTGATTTGATTGGACGTTGAGGATAAACAGGTACTAAAAGCTCTTGTGTCCTTGGACAACCTCGGTATCTTGCCAACACTATACTACGCTCACGATGGGTGTACTTGCCCATATGTGTGTTTGGTGTTAGTAAAATATCGTGTTTTATATATTTAAAAATTGGCTAAAAAGTGTTAAAAAGGGCTTAAAATATATATTAAAAACCTATAACACACCGCACGCATCAAGTTTTTGGCGCGTTGCCGGGGACACAAGGATTTTAAGAAAGTTAGGAATCAACGGCCTAATCGTTTTTTTTTTTCTAAATTTTTCTGTTTTTTTAGGATTTTCTTAGTTTTTAGTTTCTGCAGAGCTCAACACGGGCCGTGCTTGGTCGGACACGGGTCGTGCCCAGCATTGTTACTGGTAGTTTTTATTTTCCGAGTTACAGAGAGCTGAGCACGGGGCCGTGTCGGTGCAACACGGGGCCGTGTCCAACTCCCCAGTAACAGGGATCCGGAAAACAATCACTGTATCTCCGACCACGGGCCGTGTTCACCTGAGCACGGGGCCGTGGTGAACCTTTTGACTAACGTTCTTTTATGTTTTTATTGCAGGACTAGGAACCCAGGCGCCACATCTGAACTTTCTACGTAGTGTATGAGCTCCAGTTCTAGTAGAGACATAAAAGAACCTCTAGAAGAACCCAAACGCTTTCTCAGAAAAAGACTTAAAGCTAAATACCAAGAGAAAGTTTCGGGGGACCCACTTCCAATGGCGGACCAACGTACCCTCATTGATTACCTACGACCCACCGTGGGTAATCTCGGCACCGCTATCAATGCACCGAATGTCGAAGCCAACAACTTTGAACTTCGGCCGCATTTGATACAAATGCTTCAAAACTCCGCAACCTTCCATGGGCTTGCGGACGAGGATCCTCATCTACATATTACTAATTTCTTAGAAATATGTGATACCTTTCGGATCAATGGAGCATCAAGCGACGCCATCCGCCTTCGTATGTTTCCATTTTCACTAAAAGACCGAGCTAAGGCTTGGCTTAACACCCTCCCAGTTGGCTCGGTAAACACCTGGGATGAGCTAGCCCAAAAGTTTCTATATAAGTATTTCCCTCCTGCTAAAATGGCTAAATTAATGACTGAAATTAATACATATTCACAAGAGGATGGGGAATCCTTATATGAAACTTGGGAAAGGTTTAAGGAGCTACTAAGAAAGTGTCCTCATCACGGTCTTGCGGTATGGCAACAAGTATCCACTTTCTAAAATGGGTTGTTACCACACACAAGACAAACACTTGATTCTAGCTCCGGGGGACTTCTAGGTAATCGTCGCCCAAATGAAATATATAATCAAATTGAGGAAATTGTTCAAACCAATTTTTAATGGCACACTCCCCGAGGCAATAAATCTGTTGCCCCGGGAGCCCATAAGGTTGATGAAAGCACTTCTTTACAAGCCCAAATTGAGGCCCTTTTTTCAAAAATCAAAAAGTTAGAAATGGCAAAAAACGGTCTCGGTTATGGCTTGTGAGGGGTGTGGTGGGCCACATGAAAATTGGAGTTGTATGAAAGAATTAGATGATCAAACGGAAACGGTAAACTACATTGATAATAAACCTAGGCCGTCGGGTCCTCCAACGGGTACCTACAACCAAGGATGGCGTAACCACCCTAACCTTGGTTGGAGAGATCCCGGCAATAGTAGTAACCAACAAAACCAACGAACTAATTTTCAACAACCACAAAATTTTTCTCAATAACAAGGTGGACGAGAAAGGCTTGAAGATACTGTATCTCGCCTCATCTCCGACACCGAAAAGAAAAACTCGGATCGATTTCAACAATTGGAATCGAATTTTAGAAATCAACAAGCTAGCATTCAAAACATTGAAAAACAATTAAATCAAATAGCTCAAATTTCTCCGAGAGACCACAAGGCGCATTACCAAGTAATACCGAGACCAACCCAAAGGCGCAAGTACATCTCATAACATTGAGAAACCGTACCGTGGGTCCCGAAGAGGCTCCACTTCCACCGACTGAAAGAAGCCAATCTAGCCAAACCACAACTCCACCCACGCCCCAACAAGAAAAGGCTTCTCCACCAGTTCAAGAGCCTACTAAGACTCCTCCGGTTCCATACCCCGGTCGGTTAATTCGTCAAAAGACCGATGAGCAATTCGCAAAATTCGAAAATTTACTAAAACAATTGCATGTTAATATTCCATTTATCGAAGTCCTAACTCAAATGCCTAAATATTCAAAATTTATGAGGGACTTCCTCACTCATAAAAGGGAAATTGAATCATTGCAATTAGTTAACTTAGGCGAAGAATGCTCCGCCTTACTACTCAACAAACTCCCGCAAAAGAAGCTTGACCCCGGCAGCTTCACAATTCCTTGCTCGATTGGGAAATCCCCCATTCGTAATGCACTAGCCGATCTCGGGGCTAGCATCAACCTCATGCCCGCCTCAATGTTCAAACGACTCGGCCTTGGAAAAACGAGCCCTACAAAGACGAGCATACAACTTGCCGACAGATCCGTCAAATATCCACAAGGTGTCGTCGAAAATCTATTGGTTAAAGTCGACAATTTCGTCTTCGCGGCCGACTTTGTCATACTAGACATGGAAGAAGACACCGAAGTCCCTCTCATCTTATGGAGGCCATTTCTAGCCACAACCCAAGCAGTGGTAGACATGAATGACGGAACACTAACATTGAAGTTTGGGGACGAGGAAGTGAAGTTTGGAGTTGGAAAAAGAGTAGAAGACGAAGACCCGGTCAACTACATGAAGGTCATAGACTCAAGCTTGGATGACGCTCTCCGACGGTGTAGCATGGGATGCAAAACAACCCACTTGGGTAACATATGACCAGGCTTTGGGTCTAGCCAAGGACCCTTATAAACGTGGCGCACCACGGAGGCATTCCGCGGAACTATCCTTAGTTTAGTTTAGATTAATTTTTATGTTTTCTAGTTTAGTTTTTAATTTTCAAGAATAAAACACACTCGGGATGGTGAAGGATGACAAGGGAAACTTGAACCAGCAACCCATGCACGAAAACAGGGCCATCCGACAAAATTTTCTTCATTACAGCAAGTTCAGCACGGGCCGTGCCCACCCAACACGGCCCCGTGCTGCACAATCCGCAGAAAATGCTCAGTTCAGGTAACTGGACACGGGGCGTGTTCACCCAACACGCCCCCGTGCCCAGGCTTCTGTTTCTTTTTACATATTTTGTTACTGGCGATCTGAACACGGGGCCGTGCCCGGACACCACGGGGCCGTGTCCAGACGCCCAGTAACATAAATTTTGCTTTTTCACACCTTTTTACACATTCAATCAACCTAAAAACTTATTTTTAGGACACATTGAGGACAATGTGTAATTTAAGTGTGGGGGGGGGGGGATGCTAAAACTTTGAATCTTGCAAGTCCTAATCACAAGCCTTACACAAAACTCTATTGGAACCGCTAATCACCCCAAAAATTTTTCAAAATTTTTCATTTTTTTACTTGTCTAGGTTTAACTTTGGAATTTCAAATTCTAAAAAGTTTATATTTTTACAAATTTACAACCGATAGCGTCGTGATAAAAAGAACCAACATAAGAAAATTATGAAACGGCATGACAAGCTTAGTTAAAATTTGATTATATATACTTGATCACATAAAAACCCATTCCCACAAAAGTGAGTTTTGAGCCTTTATTGAGCATACAAACACATATCTTTAAACTAAATGCTCATTTTTCGTTTCTTGTGTGAATAGCCGCTTGGTTCTTACGACTCTAGAACTTGCCACGACGATACATTCCCGGTCCTTACCAACTTAAACCCGTGTAAGTAAATGACGGAGGCATTAGAACTAACCCTTTTTATTTCTACACCATTATTTTCCTTTTTTTTTTACCACCTACCTAAAATCCCCCTAGTTAACCCCTTTGAGCCTAAACCTTTTCATTTCTTAACCCAAAAACAAACACCCTTTTTACCCACCAAAACCCTTTTTTTAGTAACAAGCTCGGTTTTTCGTATGACTTTTCAAAAAAAAAAAAATGTTGATGATGAAGCAAAAGAAATAAACAAGTTCAACCAAAATAACTTTGTTTGAATAATGGCTTCATCAAAATAAAAAATTGCAAAAAAAAAAAATTAAAAAGTCTTACGAAAACCGACACTTTTTACGTTTTTCGCCCTTTTCTACTAACCACTAACCCAACCACCTACCTTTAACCCAAGCCTAACCTTTCACCCCAAAAGTCCTCTTGATATTTACAAAGGTATATAGTTAAAAATGAGGAGGATTGATTGCTTGGCAAGCCTATGGTAGGAGTAAGTTCCATGTCGCTCTCGAGTGATTCACTAAAATACATCTTCGGCCGAGTGTTGAGTGATCCCCCGTGAGGTATGTGAACTTGTATATAAGTGGAATTTTAAAAAGGCATGTTATGCCCTAATAAGTAATTTATCTTATGTAATGTTTTAAATAAATCATGACGAATAGGATTGTAAATAAATAACAATAAAACTTAATAAAGAATCTTGGAATTCCCGACACTCTATGACAAGCCCAAAAAACCTTCTCTTCTACCCATTCCATTTGGGAGTGTAAAGCCACATTATAAAGAGTTTTGCTTGAGGACAAGCAAAGATTCAAGTGTGGGGGTATTTGATGTGCACAAAATGCAACATATAAATTACATCAATTGTGGCATAAAACTAACCCTTTTTTAGTACTAATGTTGGAAAAAGAGTGCTTTTGTCTTCCTTTTGTATTTTCAGGATTAAATGAGCTCAAATGAACAAAAGAAGTAAAAAGGCAGCTAAATCTAACATAAATACAAGAAAAGGAACAAACGTGGCATGCCCGACCTCACCAACAACATCTTCCCAAGCAAAACAAGAGAACAGAAGGCTGAACACGCCCCGTGCTCAGTGAACACGGGGGCGTGCCCAAGTGCCAACATAAAAGACAAAGCTATAGAAGCTTCTATCGCCCACCACGGGGCCGTGCTCAGCGGACACGGGGCCGTGGTCAACTATAAGATTCGCAGAATCCAGGCAAATCTTGATAGTACAGATACGCTTCTACACACGAGAGCGTGCCCAGCGGACACGTGGGCGTGGTCAACTAATGCAGACAAACTGCAATTAATGAAGATAGAGAAGAGGATGGACACGGGGCCGTGCCCAATGGACACGGGGCCGTGCCCAATGGACACGGGGCCGTGCCCGAGCTACAGTTCAGGCTATAAATAGGGGTGCTTGGCTCATTTGCAAACCATCCCTTGGCACACCACCTCTCTCACACTTCACCCACCACCCACCACCCACCACCATCACAACACCATCATCCACCACCATCATCCATTGTCCATCATAGAGTGTGTGAGTCATCTCGGGATCCAAGATTGATCGTAAGAGTTCTTGACAATCAAAGGCCATGTTTGCCTAAGTCTCTTACATCACTTGGTGAAGACAAGTGTCTAGTGTAACACTTTTTATTTTTAATCTTTTCGCACTTTTTACTTGGTTATGTATTAATGACTTTAATAACTAGTTTCTTATGTTGAAGGTGATTCTTCCTTATTGTTTGTTCGTAGTGTCTTGGCATTATTTTACTGTCTATATAAAATAAAAGATTTTCACCATTCATATCTCCACGGTCTATATGGAGGTATGTTGGCTACCTGGTCGGGGGTTAAGGGAACGGTTTGGTAAGAGTCTTGCCTTGATCAGTGTATAGATCCTGCAAGGACCTGGGTCAAATTTAGTAGGACCTCCTTCAATACCCACCGGTATTGGATGGTGGGGGTCCAAACTCTTTGATCCCCTCATATGTAAGCTACTATTAATACTTTAATCCCGCTACTTAGGACTGTATCCTTGCTGACTCAGACTACTTAGCCGAGGGTAACGTCACCTTCAAAAGAGGGGCCTACCATAATATGCATTAATAACTTAGTTAATTATCTTTCAATAATCCGACCCTTTAGGATTGTATCCTTGCTGACTCAAACTACTGGGTTGAGGGTAACGACACCTTCAAAAGAGGGGCCTACTACAATAACTAAGATAATCTCTTAAAAAATGCAAAAGTGCGGAAATAATCAAAGGTTACACTATACACGAGTCGGAGCCAAGTGATTCATCTTGTCTATCTGTTTTTATTTTTTATTTTATTTTTCAGCATTTTAGTTAGTTTTTATTTTTCTTAGTTTAAAACCTTTTTATAAATTTTTGATTTGATTAGACGTTGAGGATAAACCGGTACTAAAAGCTCTTGTGTCCTTGGACGACCTCGGTATCTTGCCAACACTATACTACGCTCACGATGGGTGCACTTGCCCTTATGTGTGTTTGGTGTTAGTAAAATATCGTGTTTTATAAATTTAAAACTTGGCTAAAAAGTATTAAAAGGGGCTTAAAATATATATTAAAAACCTATAACACACCGCACGCTTCAGTAACCAAATCCGATGGTATTCTTAACTATCTTAATCGCGTTTGGGTGCCAAATCGTGATGACCTTCTAGATCTCCTAATAAAGGAGGCACACAAGACTCGATACTCTATTCATCCTAGTGCTGACAAGATGTACCACGATCTGTGTATGTCTTATTGGTGGTCTGGCATGAAGAAGGATATCGCCACCTTTGTTTCGAAGTATCTCACATGCTCAAAGGTGAAAGCCGAACATCAACTTCCCTCTAGTCTACTCGAATAAGCAGAAATTCTTGTCTGGAAATGGGAGAGTATCGCTATGGACTTCATCACCAAACTTCCTCGTACTTCTTCTGGATATGACAGTATTTTGGTAATCATTGATCGATTGACCAAATCCGCTCATCTCCTCCCCATTCATGCAGATTACAAAGTCGAGAGATTGGCCCGTATCTACACGAATGAAGTCATTTGTCGTCATAGTATCCCCATTGACATCACCGTGATGGTCGTTTTACCCGCCATCTTTGGTAAACATTTCAAACCGCTCTTGGTACTCATCTTAATCTTAGTACCGCTTTCCATCCTCAGTCCGACAGTCAAACCGAGCGCACTATCCAAACTCTAGAGGATACGCTTCATTCATGCGTAATCGATTTTGGTGGCAATTGGAATATGCACTTGCTTTTAATAGAATTCTCGTACAATGACAGTTGTCACGCGAGTATTCAAATGGCACCGTTCGAAGCACTGTATGGTCGTAAGTGTCGTTCGCCTATTTGTTGACTCAAGATCGAAGAAGCTCAAATCACCGGTTCAGAGCTCATACAAGAGACAACAGACAAGATCTTGCAGATTGGTGACAACTTGTTCAAGCCAGAAGCCAATCGTATGTTAATTTTAGATAACATTTATGCCATGTTGACTGTTTAAACTCTTTTTATACTTATGCTATTATCAAACTTGTACACTCGCCAATATTCTTTTATCGAACTATACTTCAAACATGTTGCAGGAAATTGATGACGTTGATGATGATGAAAGTTAGTAGGGTAGATTAGATACACTCCTTAGAAATCTAGCTTTTGTTTTTGTATTTGTTTCAAATATTATGTTGTACTTGATTTATGAACTTTTTGTATTTTCTATTTCAAATCTTGTACTTGAATTATTATCAATGAAATGAAATCAGTTTTATTAATTATTGTCGCAAGTAGTGTTAGGAAGTCTCGAGCAATCTCGTTTTTGTCTCATTCTGATGTTTCCGCCATTGTTTGGGGTGTGACAGATTGGTATCAGAGCCATAACTATAGGAAATTAGGTAGAATTGCCATGATTTGACCTAGTCTATAGTTTAAGTCCCAAACTTTGACCATTCTTGTTTTTCATGCTTAAATGTTACAATTCTTCCTATTTTGCTTCTCTCTATTCACTTCGTCTTAAATTATACACGTGTCTTTCCTAAGACATTTACACAAATATGCACTTGAAGACATGAAGACACTCGTATTATACAAACGAGACGACTTCACCAAAATAGGTGTGAAACCCACAATTTGGTGAACGACTCTCAATCCGCGTTATTCGATTTTTTGCACAGAATTACACCATCAAGTTAGGAATGAAATCCACATCATGAAGGGAAATTTCCTATTCTAACTCTAATAGACCCTCATCAACGAGTCGGAATTAAATTTCTTAGCCCGTTTGAAGAGTACCAACCACATCTAGGGTACGATGTTGCCAAGTTAGGGGTGAAACCCGCATCTTGACAACTAGTCCCACTCCTTGATTTTCAATCCTGCCAAAGTTTTAAATTTTCAATCGACTAGGGACGTGTAGTAACTAGAATGGTGAATACCGTTAATTGCTTATCGACGAGAGTATTCTACCTATTAGGCCAAAACACGTTTCCCTAACTCGAAAGAACTTTCAATTCACTTTGGAAAAGTCTTAGTTACGTTCGGTGGCACTCCAAGTTTTACGTTAAACTCTCTTTTATGCTATCTCAATTTTGATGTGTTTTATACTTGATATTTCGTTCATTACGAAACCGATGCACGATTCACACATTTCCCGCAACCAAAAACAATAATAATTCTTGAGATCACAAACTAAATTTATATTACTTTCACTCTCAAACGTGATGATACATTGTGAATACATATCCTTTTTTTTAACGACACTTGTTCCTTTTTAATAAAGAAATAAAATAAACAAATAATAAAAATATAGAAATATTTAATGAGTTGTCAGCACATACCCCCAGCAGCCAGGTATTGAAGGGGAACAACCTAGGTGTACGACCCTACTTTTATTCCTCTTTAAAAAACAATAGATAATAAGATAATAACCTCGAATATTGAAAGGATTGACCATTATTCTCTTTCCCAATCACCTTCTAACCTCATTTAACACAAACCCTACCTCCTCTCTATATAAACAAGCCTCCATCCTCCCATTTTCACTTTTCCAACTCATTTACACACTCAAATTACTCTCAAATCAGTTGCAACATCAAGAAAAGGCAGAATTGTTCCAAGTCCAAAAGTGAGTTCAAACTCACTTTTTTTCATCATTTCTTCTACTACAAATCTTGAAATACCTCTAGGAGTGTTTCCACAGGTTTACCATGGTAAACCAAGGTGGAATATCACCATTTTGAGGTCCAAACTTTCTGTTTAGGAAGAAATTTTGTTTAATCTTTATGAAAATGTTATAATCTTGTACCTATCATGCCTCTAATCAAGTTCATGGTTAGAGAGCTTGTGTATGGTTGATTCTTATGAGTTTAGAGGTGCAAACACCCTCTAAACTTTCTGTTTTGATAGGGTTTAGACAACCCAAAAGTTTTGAAACCATCCAAGTCTACCATAGTCCATATGGCAAGACTTGTGTTTTGGTGAAGGTGTGAAACTTGGAAGACTTGGCTATCCTAACTTGTTCCACCACCTCACTTGATGTTTTATCATGATATTCCAAGTGGTTTCCTAGTCCTAAAGTAACACAACCCCGCCGCATCTCCAACATTTTCCATGATGGGTATGAAACCCTCGGGTTGATATTACTTGACTACTTGATGAACTTGTTAGATAGTGGTATTTTCATTTTTCATTCACGACTATCCGAATCATCCTTGTGATGATTTGTGCATTGGTGAATTCATACAATGAGGTTAATCATACCTCCATGCTTGACTTGTATGATATCTATGACATTCATGATGGACTTAGTATTAGGTATGCTATAATATATATATATATATATACTGCTAATCGGTTGTGGTTATGAACTTAGGTTATCTTATCTTTGTTTTAAGTTCCTCGTTTTTGATTCTAATGGGGAAGTTAGGACCCATGAAATCACATAAAAACTTAGTGTAAAAAGGAGTACTTAGACAAGATATATTTTTATGAATACATACGTTTTGTACTTATATTCCAATCCGAATCCATCGTAAAAAATCCGAATATTCACACACCTTCGTTTCCCCATTGGAGGGTAACTTCGGTGTTCCACCCTCTCGTTCGTCAAACTCGCGGTTTAAAAAGGGAAGCTTTGCAAAACAGTGAGTATTCTCAACACCCTTTTTACGTTTTACACTTTTGGGTGCAACATGTTTACATATTCAAACTTACACAAACACACATACTTTATGCAATCACAAACAAACAATCATTCATACATGCTTAATACGTTATTCTCTGATTCATATGTGTTGGAACATTCTTATGTGGTATACTTGTCATTAACTTCGATCAAGCTTTACTTAACATGTATATAGCGGTATAGGAGTAACGCACCGACCGTAGTCTTCTGGTCATGTTAAGTTAAAACGGAACGGTCCTATCGTTGCAACGATAGGATTACGCTGGCGGTAATCTTTGGGTTGACATTTATAGTTGCATGCCAATCGTATGTTAATTTTAGTTAACATTTTTACCATGTTGATTGTTTAAACTCTTTTTATACTTAGGCTATTATCAAACTTGTATACTCGCCAATACGCTTTGTATTGAACTATACTTTGAACATGTTGCTAGAAATTGATGACGTTGATGATGATGAAAGTTAGTAGGGTTGATTAGATACACACCTTAGAAATCTAGCTTTTGTTGTTGTATTTGTTTCAAATATTATGTTGTACTTGATTTATGAACTTGTTGTATTTTCCATTTCACATGTTGTACTTGAATTATTATCAATGAAATGAAATTGGTTTTGTTAATTATTGTCGCAAGTAGTGTTATGAAGTCTTGAGCAATCTCGTTTTCGTCTCACTCTGATGTTTCCGCCATCGGTTGGGGTGTGACAGATTGGTATCAGAGCCATAATTATAGGAATTAGGTAGAATTGCCATGATTTGACCTAGTCTATAGTTTAAGTCCCAAACTTTGACCATTCTTGCTTTTCATGCTTAAATGTTACAATTCTTCCTATTTTGCTTCTCTCTATTCACTTCGTCTTAAATTATACATGTGTCTTTCCTAAGACCTTTACACAAATATACACATGACGACACTCGTATTGTACAAACGAGACGACTTCAACAAAATAAGCGTGAAACCCACAGTTTGGTGAATGACTCTCAATCCGCGTTATTCGCTTTTTTTGCACAGAATTACACCATCAAGTTAGGAATGAAATCCACATCTTGATGGGAAATTTCCTATTCTAACTCTAGTGGACCCTCATCAACGAGTCGGAATTAAATTTCTTAACCCGTTTGACGAGTACCAACCACATTTAGGGTACGATGTTGCCAAGTTAGGGGTGAAACCTGCATCTTGACAACTAGTCCCACTCTATTTCAATCCCGCCAAAGTTTTGAATTTTCAATTGACTAGGGATGTGTAGTAACTAGAAGGGTGAATACCATTAATCGCTTCTCAACGAGAGTATTCTACCTATTAGGCCAAAACACGTTTCCCTAACTCGAAGGAACTTTCGATTCACTTTGGAAAAGTCTTAGTTATGTTCCTTGACACTCCAAGTTTTACGTTAAACGCTCTTTTATGCTATCTCAATTTAATGTGTTTTATACTTGATATTCGTTCATTTCGAAACTGATGCACGATTCGCACATTTCCCGCAACCAAAAATAATAATAATTCTAGAGAACAAACTAAATTTATATTCCTTTCGCTCTCATACGTGATGATACATTGTGAATACATATCCTCTTTTTTGAATCGCACTTGTTACTTTTTAATAAAGAAATAAAAATAAAGAAAAATTTAATGAGTTAATGCCAGCACCTACCCCCTGCAGCCGGGTATTGAAGGGGAACAGCCTAGGTGTACGACCCTACTTTTATTCCTTTTTAATAAAGCAATAGATAATAAGATAATAACCTCGTATATTGAAAGGATTGACCATTATTCTCTTCCCCAATCACCTTCTAACCTCCTTTAACTTCAAGCCCCACCTCCTCTCTATATAAACAAGCCTCCATCCTCCCATTTTCACTTTCCCAACTCATTTACACACTCAAATTGCTCTCAAATCAGCTGCAACATCAAGAAAAGGCAGAAATATTCCAAGTTCAAAAGTGAGTTCAAACTCACTTTTCTTCATCATTTCTTCTACTACAAAGCTTGGAACACCATTTTGAGGTCCAAACTTTCTGTTTTGCAGCTTTCAATGAAGCACTTTTGTTCTTTCCTTTATATGATATCATTGTTAACAATTGATTCCAACAAGTCTTAAGCTCCCCACAACGTGGGAAAAAAGAAACTAAGTGACTCATGATATAAAACTACTAAACACTGTGCTAAATAGCAACTAAGCGAAAAAGAAACTAAGGGACTAAAAGTGACTACCAAACACTGTGCTAAGTAGCAACTGAATGACGACTAAAAAACGTAAACAAAAAACTAATAAAAATACTAATCTTGTTTAACTTTTTACGGAAAAATTATAAAAAAATAAACTTGTAAAACCAAAATGAAAAAAAAAACTTAAGTTAAAAAAAATACACAAAATCACAAAAGACAAAAGTATGTTACTATTCATTAATATGTGATGAATTAATAGATATATATATATATATATATATCAATTCTTTCGAGTCATGTGAGATCTAAGGTTCATGTTAGATTTGGTTTGTGAGGTGGGGGTAAGGCTAGTATCTTGTGTTTATTGTGAAACCAAGTCAGGTTCTATTTGTTGTTGGATTGTTTGATATAATCATGAGACCGCACAGTGTTCTTGAATTGTTTGATACATTCACACGCCATTACAAATTTGGACACAAACCACCTTGGTTAAGAATTATAATCAGTGTGCGTCGAAGATATCATAGTATAAAGAGATGAGCGAAGTGCAACATAACATTTTACATGATAATTAAAGCTGAAAACAATAAAACAAATGAATGAATAAACAAAAGGATAGAACTCCTGTTATCTGTATTCTGTTTTCTCATACACACAAGAACTAAAGCATACATCTCTGTTGATACATGATGTTTACAACTTAAGTCTTACAAGTTATTATTTATTTTTGATGCCTGATATATATCAATCACATGCCAACATGATACACTTTGTCGGATAAACGAGGGGCAAGAAGGACCTCCAGTGGCGTGGCTTTGCTAGTAGTAAGTCCCGAGCTTTCACTCATATCAATTGGTTCATTTGATGTTTTGTTTATCACAAACTGTTGAATCACATTCGCTAATGCTAAAGGCAAAACCTGTAAGGCAAAGTAAACACCCGGGCACATTCTTCTACCACTACCGAATGGAAGCAGTTCAAAATTCTTTCCTTTAAGATCAATATCTTTTTGACTTGTCAAGAATCTTTCTGGCTTAAATTCATAAGGATCTGACCATATATTTGGATCACGGTGGATTTTCCAAAGATTTACCAACAAACGTGTGCCCCTTGGGATGTTGTAGCCACTCACAACGCAATCACCCATGGACTCATGAGGAAGGGCGAGAGGTGCAGCCGGGTATAAACGCAATGTCTCTTTGATAATAGCATCGAGGTAAACCAAATTCTTTATGTCCGACTCCTCCACCAGTCTGTCTCTTCCAATATGTTCATCAATTTCATCTTGGGCAGTTTTTAATGTGTCTGGGTTATTAAGTAGCAAAGATAAAGCCCATGTTAAAGTCACAGATGTGGTGTCCGATCCACCAGTTATCATTGCCTGCAGCACGATTTAAATTATTGAAAATGTTGTTGGATTCGATTATAAGCAATATGACGTTAACTTAAGCTTTTATAATAACTTATGATCTGTAAAAAAAAAATCCAATAGGGTATTTCAAAATTGTTACTTTCCCATGCGAATAACATCAAGGGAACATCAATATATACACTGGTCAACTGTATCTTTAAAAATATTAAGATGCATATATCAGCAAATAATGATGCAGCACCCTACTAGTAAATAATTAGCTGTCATTACCTTTATTAGCTGTCATTACCTTTCATTAGTTGTTCCTTAATTGTTGCCTTTGTGTTTGGCTTGGTTATTATTTTTCTTTTGTGGCTATAAATATAGCCTTCTTGTTATCGTGAAATTGATCAAATAAATGAAAACCCAAATAACTTGATACCAATTTTCTCATGGTATCAGAGTAAGGTTCGTCATCTACCAAAACACAAAAAAAAAAAAAAAAAAAAAAAAAAAAAAACCAAACATACCTTCTGAAATCTCTACAAAGAAACGAGACAAACCCTAGCCGCTGTGGAATCATCCTGTTTTGTGGAATCCGTTTTTTGACGAAGAAAGATCCGGTGGAAGCGACGGTTGTCGCTAGATTTAGATAAGAGGCAGATCTCATTTTTTGATCAAAGTTATTTTTTGAAGTTGCAGGTTCCTTTTCCTTTTCCTTTTGAAGGAGATAAAGGCGGATTTTTTTGGGCTCTTTGACCAAGGTAAAAGCACAATTTCTAAATTAAGAAAGAAGGAAAGGAATATAGTCTATAAATTGCAATGGTGATTACTAGAACCGATATATGCACATATTGTGGGAAGAATGGACACGTTAAAAGAGAATGTTTTGAACTTGTTGGATACCCGGAGTGGTGGCCTGGGAAGACGAAACGTGAACAAGGAAGGCATAAAGTCGGCCACGCTGAATCTAACATGGTTGCTGGACTAAGTGAAGAACAATATCAAAGCTTTCTGAAGTTTTTTCATGAGTCAAAAGGATCCGTAGCACAAGGTGATCAAATCTCTCGAGTCAACATGGCAGGTATGTCACTCAAAAGCGAAGATTGGATCATCGATTCTGGAGCCACCGACTATATCCTCCATAATCTTCGACCCCTTCACAACATAATCAGAAATAAATCTGAAACACCAGTAGTAATACCAAGCGGGGAAAACGTACCGGTTGAAGCAAAAGGGGATTGTTACTTGACAAAGGACATTAAAATTCGGAGAGTTCTTTATGTTCCAAACTTTAATTGCAACTTACTCCCAGTCAGTCGTTTGACTAAAGATTTGAATTGTTCAGTGAGTTTCTTTCCGACAATGTGTGTCTTGCAAAACTTAAGCTCAAGGAAACTAATTGGTGTGGGAAAGTGCGTAAATGGTCTCTACCGGATGGGCATGGTTGTTGAAGATAGAAGGGTCATGATGTCAAAGACAAATGCTGAAGTGTGGCACTAGAGATTGGGTCATCCATCTTATAGTAAGCTTTCTCGGGTTGATTTTCTTGAAAGTATTTCTTTTAATAAAGACAACGTTTGTGATGCTTGTTGTAAGGCAAAACAAACGCGATCACCATTTCCTAGAAGCTCAATAAAAATGATTGCTTGCTTCGATTTAATTCATTGTGATATATGGGGTAAATATCGAAAACAGTCAACGTCGTACGCACAATTTTTCCTAACTATTGTTGATGATTTCAGTAGAGCAATTTGGACGTTTTTGATCAGTCACAAAAAGTGAAGCAAGTGATCGTTTAATAGATTTTCAAAGGATGGTAAAGACACAGTTTGGCAAACAAATTAAAAGAATCCGGTCCGACAATGGGGGTGAATTTACCTCCAACCAAATGAAAAGGTTCTATGCGGATGAGGGTATTTTGTTAGAAACTAGCTGTCCCTACACCCCTCAACAAAACGGGGTGGTTGAAAGAAAACATCGTCACCTGCTTGAGACAGCCCGAGCACTGATGTTTCAAGCTTGCTTACCTAAGAAATTCTGGGTGAGTGTATATAAGCGGCTACATATTTGATAAACAGATTGCCCTCGAAGGTGATAAATAATCAAACTCCCTATGAGATTATTTTCAATGAAAAACCAGATTATAATCTTTTAAGAGTTTTTGGTTGTCTTGTCTACTACCGCAACACGGAGACCGGGGGAGACAAGTTCGATTTCAGGGGGAGACCGGGCGTATTTATTGGTTATCCCACTGGTACGAAAGGTTACAAAGTATTCGATATTGAAACCGGGAAGATAACGAACTCTAGGGACGTTACTTTTGTTGAAGACCAATTTCCTTTTGAGAAAATTAAGCAACAAGTGAAAGATAATTCCATTTTTGAACCCCCCATTTTCTTATGAAAGTGGCGACCTCACTAGCATTGGAATAGAGGATATGCATCAGCAAACTGGGCCTGAACACACGACTGATGTGGCTGGCCCAAGTACCTTTGAAAGTCGCGGCCGACAACAACTTGCCTCCCTCAACCCAAATGTCATTGAAGATACAGGTCCAGAAAATGATCTAGTTGGGCTTGAAGTCGAAGTTGATGGCCAGCTCAACACCGAAAATCAAGAGACCATACCAAATTCAGAAGAAGTTTCCCCAAATGTGTCAATACCTCACAACCATGATACAAATGAAGCTGTTCTTGATGGATTTGCTCCAACAACAAGCAAACGAACCAAAATGCCTTCTAAACGGTTAGACGGGTACGAAGTCAAATTGCCCCCCTCGGTAGGCCATAGCCATACCACATCAACTCAGCCTCCCTCTATGGTACATCCTTTGGCAAACTACGTCTCTTACGAAAAATTTTCTAAATCACACCGTGCTTATCTCACAACCATTAGTGAAAACAATGAACCCAAAAATTTTCGTGAGGCCATGAAGGATAAACGGTGGAAAGAGGCGATGCAACGGGAAATACGAGCTCTTGAAACTAATGAAACGTGGACTCTTGAGGAACTTCCTCAAGGCAAACGTCCCATAGATTCCAAGTGGGTCTATAAGGTGAAGTACAAACCGAACGGAGAAGTCGAGCGATTCAAGGCTCGCTTAGTCGCAAAGGGGTTTACACAAATGGAGGGAGTCGATTATCATGACACGTTTGCTCCCGTCGCAAAACTTGTTACAGTTCGAACCATGTTAGCCGTCGCCGTTAAACGTAATTGGATTACGCATCAACTTGACATCAACAACGCCTTTTTTGCATGGTGACCTGAAGGAGGAAGTTTACATGAAAATTCCACAAGGTTTTGTCAAAGAGGGAGAAACAAGAGTTTGTCGGCTTCGAAAGTCCTTATATGGGTTGAAACAAGCTTTGAGAAACTGGTACCAAAAGTTTACTGCTGCGCTACTCGAAATCGGATTTTCTCAGTCAAAAGCTGATTACTCGTTATTTACTCACAAAAATCAGGATAACTTTGTTGCTATTCTCATATACGTCGACGACGTGATCATCACTGGTAATGATCCCAACAAGATTCAGCAAACCAAAGACTTTCTCAGTCAAAAATTCAGCATAAAAGATTTGGGGGTTCTCAAGTACTTCTTGGGTATTGAAGTTGCTAAAACTAAAGAAGGCATGGTTCTTAGTAAGTGAAAATATACCTTGGACATTCTACAAGACAGTGGTCTTATTGGGTGTCGGCCCAGTGCTTTCCCCATGGAGCAAAATCTCAAACTGGGTGGCTGCACGGATAGCGAGAAGGTTGACGCTGGTCGCTACAGACGTATCGTAGGAAAGCTACTCTATCTTCAAGCCACACGTCCAGATATCGCGTACTCCGTCAATATTTTGAGCCAATTCGTTTCGGACCCGAGACAAGAACACATGGACGCCATCAACAGAATCCTTCGATACTTGAAAACCAGTCCCGGTCAAGGTATTCTATTGCCCAAAGCAGGAGGTTCAGATTTGGTCGCTTACTGTGATGCAGATTGGTTGGGATGCCCGTTGACACGACGCTCACGAACGGGATATCTTTTACTATTGGGTGGTGCTCCGATATCCTGGAAGACCAATAAACAGTCAGTTGTCTCTCGATCTTCAGCTGAGGCGGAATATCGTGCTATGGCCAACACTGTTAGTGAAACATTGTGGTTAAGATGGCTTCTTTCCGAATTGGGAACTTCACAATCAGGCCCTACAGCTTTGTTCTGTGATAATGTTGTAGCCCGCCATATTGCTAACAACCCTGTGTTTCATGAGCGCACTAAACACGTTGAAATGGACTGCTATTTCGTTCGAGAAATGGTGGAATCTAAAGAAATCGTGCCATTGTATGTCGACTAAAAAAAACCAAGTCGCAGACCTTTTCACCAAAGCGTTGGGTGCTCAGCAACTATCGTACCTTCTTGGCAAGCTTGGCGTTCGAGACCTTCACGCTCTAGCTTGAGGGGGAGTAAAGAAATTAGCTGTCATTACCTTTATTAGCTGTCATTACCTTTCATTAGCTGTTCCTTAATTGATGCCTTTGTGTTTGGCTTGGTTATTATTTTTCTTTTGTGGCTATAAATATAGCCTTCTTGTTATCGTGAAATTGATCAAATAAATGAAAACCCAAATAACTTGATACCAATTTTCTCAACTAGAGATCTTGGTTGTTTCCTATGTTGAAATTCGTCAGAAATGCGTAGGTAACAACCATTAGGGACAACTTTCTGACAAACGGAATTCGTCAGAAAGTTGTCTTAGAAAAACTTTTCGATACCTACATATCCTACGAATTTCATACACAATATTTTCCTAGGCATTTCCTCCCCGGCCAGTAATTTCCTACACAATATTTTCTTACGTAAGTATTTTGTTGGAAATGTATAGGAATTTTTGATGCTATTTTTTGTCAGAAATTTCCATACTTTTCTAGCAATAGTAATTGACTAATTGTACAATTGATCAAGGTAAATTAAGATTACCAGACATGTAGCTTTGATGACTGTGTCATGGTCATAACCTGGGAAATCCTCTTTAGATGCATCTTGGAGAATAGAAATCAGCACATCCATGAAGAATTGGTCGCCTTCTTGTTGCTGCCCAGACTCTTTCTCTCTCTTTCGATTCTTCAACCATCCTTCAATGATGTTGTCCATTTCTTTACCTGTCATCTTCATTTCTTTCTCATATCCTCCCACATCGAAACGATTCATAAAGGGAACGAAATCTGACACCACAAAAGTGCCTAATAACTCAAAGAATTTCCTTGCCACATTTTGAAATCGAACTCCTTCTTCATCATTGAGCTGAAACCTCTTCCCTGAAATAATCCTAACCAAGACGTTAAATGCCAAGTTCCCAAACCATTGTTTCATATCCAGCTTTACCATATCCGAACCTTCACTGTCTTTGTTCGTTAGCCACGCCTCATATATATCCTTCGTGGATGTTCTAACTTCTGAAACTCGAACAAGTCCAAGCATCTCGACTCGTCGTTGAGAGAGTACCTCAAGCATAACGATCTTGCGAACTTGTCGCCAGTGATCACCATATGGAGCCAGGCCAAACATGGCGTAGTTATAGGCCATGATCTCTGATGCCTTTGCTTTCGGTCGACTCGCAAACACCTTGTCGTGTGTGGTAAAGCACTCTTTAGCTACCTCCCCACCACTCACAACCAAAACTTGGTGAATACCAAGCTTGATGGTAAAGATAGGGCCATATTTGTCAGCCATGTCTCCTAAAACCTGTTGAGGTGGTCGAGATCCACTTAGAAGGTGCAGGTGTCCAATTATAGGCCATGAACCCTTTGCTTGAGGTGCTGCTTGGTTCTTCACTATGTTTAACCCCGTTCTCCTCAAGATCTGCAGCAGGTAAGCTATTGCCAAAACAACAAAAATGGATGTTAAAGTTGTTAAAAATGAGAGAGGGAACTCCATGACTTCTTGTAGAAACAGAACTATGAGAGTGATTATCAAAGAGTGGCCCTAAATTTCATTCAGTTTATAATCACATAGAAGGAGTTGTCTTGATGAACACTTCATACATCAAGTCAAAAATGACAAATTATAGACTTGAAAATAACTGCCATTAGGCCAGGCGGGGTGGTCCGTGATGGCCACCCCATCACGCGTTATACCACCACGAACACCGCCGCCCCTATATGTATCACGCGTTAATTTTGAAACTCGTTGAATTGTTAACGCGTTGAAAATGGAATGTTTTGCAGAGATTGTTTTGTCCTTTATGAATTGAATTAGGGTGCTACTTTCTACACCCCCCCTATTTACTTTTTTCACCCCCTCCTCTCACATACTTACAGGTGGGGCCTGCGTGAGACAGACAGTTTTCCTCTCACAAGGGGGGTGTAATCAGGAAGGAAGAGGGGGGGGGGGGTGTATAGAATGAGCCTTGAATTAATAGAAGTTTGATGAAAAGTGCAAATTAGTCCCTCAACTTTTGTTAGCTATTTTTAAATAGCTATTTTCTATCACTAGTGACAACCCCCACTACATTTCTATCACTAGTGATAGAATAGTGGATGATGACATGGCATGAGTTGATTGGATATTGAGAGTGATAGAATTCTATCACTAGTGACCACCCCTCCTTCCCCGTTGGCAACTGGCTAGATTGTCTATTGAATGACAACAACACACAGTCACACACCACTTAAATTTGTATAGGTTGGTGTGCCATATAAATGTTATATTAAATAGAATAAATGGAAACGTAACAAATATATATATATATATATATATATAGGGTAACGTTCATGCGAGAACCACCTTTATTGCGAGAACCGTGAGAATCAATGTGAACACAACCTAAAATAGCTAAAATAACCTAAAATAGATCCACTTAGAAGGTGCAGGTGTCCAATTATAGGCCATGAACCCTTTGCTTGAGGTGCTGCTTGGTTCTTCACTATGTTTAACCCCGTTCTCCTCAAGATCTGCAGCAGGTAAGCTATTGCCAAAACAACAAAAATGGATGTTAAAGTTGTTAAAAATGAGAGAGGGAACTCCATGACTTCTTGTAGAAACAGAACTATGAGAGTGATTATCAAAGAGTGGCCCTAAATTTCATTCAGTTTATAATCACATAGAAGGAGTTGTCTTGATGAACACTTCATACATCAAGTCAAAAATGACAAATTATAGACTTGAAAATAACTGCCATTAGGCCAGGCGGGGTGGTCCGTGATGGCCACCCCATCACGCGTTATACCACCACGAACACCGCCGCCCCTATATGTATCACGCGTTAATTTTGAAACTCGTTGAATTGTTAACGCGTTGAAAATGGAATGTTTTGCAGAGATTGTTTTGTCCTTTATGAATTGAATTAGGGTGCTACTTTCTACACCCCCCTATTTACTTTTTTCACCCCCTCCTCTCACATACTTACAGGTGGGGCCTGCGTGAGACAGACAGTTTTCCTCTCACAAGGGGGGTGTAATCAGGAAGGAAGAGGGGGGGGGGGGGGTGTATAGAATGAGCCTTGAATTAATAGAAGTTTGATGAAAAGTGCAAATTAGTCCCTCAACTTTTGTTAGCTATTTTTAAATAGCTATTTTCTATCACTAGTGACAACCCCCACTACATTTCTATCACTAGTGATAGAATAGTGGATGATGACATGAGTTGATTGGATATTGAGAGTGATAGAATTCTATCACTAGTGACCACCCCTCCTTCCCCGTTGGCAACTGGCTAGATTGTCTATTGAATGACAACAACACACAGTCACACACCACTTAAATTTGTATAGGTTGGTGTGCCATATAAATGTTATATTAAATAGAATAAATGGAAACGTAACAAATATATATATATATATATATATATATATATATATATATATAGGGTAACGTTCATGCGAGAACCACCTTTATTGCGAGAACCGTGAGAATCAATGTGAACACAACCTAAAATAGCTAAAATAACCTAACCCCCCCCCCCCAACACACCCCCCTAAGCTAAAATGCTAAAAACTAAACCCCCAAAAAACCTAAAAAAATAAAAAAAAAATCTAAAATTTTTTATTTTTTTTTAATATTTTTTATGTTAAAATCGCTACTTTTAGTAGCAAAATTTTTTTTTTTAAATTATTTATTTTGCTACTAAAAGTAGCGATTTTTTATAAAAAATATGAAAAAAAAAATAAATTTTTGTGTGTTTTTAGCTATTTTTAGGCATTTTTAGTTGTTTTCACATTGGTTCTTGCGGTTCTCGCAATAAAAGGTGGTTCCTAACGGATCTTTGTCCTATATAGGCATTTTTGGTTTTGTTCACATTGGTTTTCGCGGTTCTCGCAATAAAGGTGGTTCTCGCATGAACCTTACCCTATATATATATATATATATATAGGGTAAGGTTCATGCGAGAACCACCTTTATTGCGAGAACCGCGAGAACCAATGTGAACACAACCAAAAAGACCTAAAAAAACCTAACCCACTCCCAAGCTAAAATGCTAAAAACTAAACCCCCAAAAAACCTAAAAAAATAAAAAAAAAATCTAAAAAAATCAAAAAATCACATAATTTTTTTTAATATTTTTTACATTAAAATCGCTACTTTTAGTAACCAAATAATTTTTTTTTAAATTAAAAAAAACAAAATTTTTTTTGCTACTAAAAGTAGCGATTTTTGAAAAAAAAAAATTAAAAAAAATTGTGTGTTTTTTAGTTATTTTTAGGTATTTTTGGTTGTGTTCACATTGGTTCTCGCAATAAAGGGTAAGGTTCATGCGAGAACCACCTTTATTGCGAGAACCGCGAGAACCAATGTGAACACAACCTAAAATAGCTAAAAAAACCTAAAAAAACTTAACCCCCCCCTCAAGCTAAATGCTTAAAACTAAAACCCCCAAAAAACCTAACCCCCCTCCCCAAAAACCTAAACCCCCTCCCCACCCCCCCAAAAACCTAACCCCCCTACCCCACCCCCCCACAAGCTAAAATGCTAAAAACTAAACCCACAAAAAACCTAAAAAAAATCTAAATTTTTATTTTTTATTTTTTATGTTAAAATCGCTACTTTTAGTAGCCAAATTTTTTTTTTTTTTTTTGCTACTAAAAGTAGCGATTTTTTTATAAAAAAAAATTTGTGTGTTTTTTAGCTATTTTTAGGCATTTTTGGTAGTGTTCACATTGGTTCTCGCGGTTCTCGCAATAAAAGGGTGGTTCCTAACGGATCTTTGTCCTATATATATATATTTATGAGGAGTCCGCCGAGCAATGGGAGGAGTCAGCCAAAAATATGAGGACTCAGCTGAGCGATGAGAGGAGTCGGCCAAAACATGAGGAGCCAGCCAAGCCACTAGAATGAGTCAGCCAAGCTGATGGGAGGAATCAGCCTAGTAAATGGGAGGAGTCAACCAACCTTTATGCGCCATACGCATCAGCCATCTTTTTGGTTGGGAGGAGTCGGCCGTCGACGCATCAGCTTTGCCGGACACGTGTCAGCTCCTCATACATGGTCTCTTCAAGGTGACAAACGGACTCTTCCCATAGTGCATGAGTCCGTCCAAGGGGGCTTGAGGGTGACAATTTGGTGATATTGGTTGATGAATTGACAATTTGATAATTTTCCCTAAATCTATATTGTTTGACTTATATGACTTAAGGGGTGTTTGGTGTTACATTTTCAAAATAAATTATGCGTTTTCAAAATATATTTTTCGTTTTCAAAACTGCGTTTTGAAGGCAGATAATCACTTTTTCATCCAAACACTTTTTTAGATTATTTATGTTTTACAAACACAATAATCAAATAATCATTCAAAACGTAATCCCAAACACCCTCTTAATAAACTTACAAGACCTATTTGTTATAATTTTTTATTATTCGGATATGAGATAATATTCCGTCAATTAATTTGAGGCGACACAAGATTACGTCAATTATTGAAACCACGAGAGTTATATCACCACCGCTGATATCATCATCCCCATCAAACTACTATCATCAATTCATCATTATCAAACTGCACATCTGATCTTAGGTTGCAATGTGGACCATGTGGCCAACACATGATCTTCAACAATCTTGGATTCTGTTCTGGTTCATGCAAGTGGTGATATGGGGTTTTGAAACCAAACCCTACGGTGGTCCGATCTAGCCGCGACTAACGGTGCATATCCTTAAATCAATAATCTTTATCTTTTTGTTTTGTTTGTAGAAAACTAGAAGAGGGTGAATAGGTTTCGTTAAAAGTAAAGCACAATTTGCCTCCTTGAGATTTTTGCCCTTTGAAACCCTGACGTGGATATTTCATTACCACATGCCTCAACAGTTAGTCAACTGTTAGTTTGACTGTTAATTTTACGGGTAAGGATGTAATTTCACCCACGAATTTTATTGACCACACCTTATATCTCCTTTATATTATCCCTTTAATTCTCTAACACCCTCAACTAACACACATAAAGTCATCTTCTTCATCTTCATTGCGTTTACACACATCACCGGATTCAATGGAGTTCAATGTGCAAATGGAGCATGAATTGATCATTGGTACGATTACAAACCTCTATATCACTTTCGTTGTAATGAAATCATGTCGTTCACACACAATCTAAGCTCTGTTTCACTGTTCTAGGTACAATGTAGCCGGATTGCACCTGTCGAAGACCCAGAACCACCACACGGTGGTGCGGGTGATGGTTGTTTTGAGGTGGTTGAACGATTTGGCGTTCAACCTTTGTGTCGTCTTCCCGCCGTCACCACCAGATCACCACCATCACCAGTGGCGAAGCTGGAAATTTTCCACCGGGGGGTCGGAAGTCACCGGGCCTAAAAATTCTATATAAGTAAATTTTATTTTTATAAAGCCCGGGGGTCGAAAACGTATATACCTAAAAAATTCTATACAAAACGTACATGCGTAACACTACTGAGCGAAAAGTTCGGGGGGGGGGGTCGGGCGCCCCCCTGCCCTTTGAAAGCTACGCCCCTGACCATCACACACAATCTAATTCGCATGTGAGGATCAATTGTTTTGGTGCCTAATCTGGCGTATGAGGACCACTTTGTTGATGGTGATGATCAGGTTTGTTGTTGATGATCGTGATGATGATGATTAAGTGGTAAGTCCATGGTGGTAGAAATCATCTGGCATATGCTGGTGGTCATGGAACAGGCACAAGTACAATCGGCAGGTTAGTGTAGTGCAGGTGGAGATTCATCTTGTAGGTAGACTTATAAAAGTCAAACTTTAGAATCTGTTGACTTATAAAGTCAAACTAGGTGTTTTTGGAGGTAGTTGCATATTGTGATAGTGTATATTGTGATAGTGTATAAACGACTGGGTCGCATATAGCAATAATAAAGGGGTAAGATTGTCTTTTCACATGAGTTTACAACTGCTAATAACATTGTTGGGGCATGTGGCAATGAAATACCCATGTTAGGGTTTGAGAGGGCAAAAACTGGAAGAGAGGGAGTCAGAGGGCAATCCGGACGAAACCTCAGGGAGGCAAATTGCACTTTACTCTTTCTTAAAACATTGGGTGAATAGGTTTCCTTAAAAAAAATTTATCTTTTAACTTAAATGTGGAAGAGCTTCAGTTATTGGATTTTGTATTTTTACAATAAATAAAAGTTAAACGGATGGGATGTTAACTAATCCACTCCACGTCCTCTCATTGATTTTCTAATAAAGAGTTGCTCCACTAGTTATCTCTAAAGTGGTGGGGATCATCGATATACTATCGTTTCACTATGTATAGGTAGTTTTCACCTTAGAAGTGTCTTACTAATCAAGGGAGTCTTCACCATGCAAACATCTAACTAAATAAGGTACTGATCACCTAACACAAGATATAATAAAAGATTGTCGAAGCTTGAAGTTGTTCTCTTGCTTGACTTTTGATCTTCTTCATAGATGTATGATATTTCTAGGTTTTTAGTATTGCAAGAGGTGTCATAAAAGTGTGGGAGAGGTGTTCGTAAGTATAGCCTAAGTTAAGAAAAAAATAATTTGTCTGTTCGGCTAAAAGGTGTCGGGTGGCGCCTCATGCCACCTAGGCATGATAGCGCCTGCACACTGCCACACAATAATTAGGGGTGGGTGGGTGGGGGTATAGCGCGCTGTCGACTGAAGCATGATTAGGTTGGCGAGCGCCAACGGTTTGTTTTGCCTTTGTTTTTTTAGCGTTTGAAATAGTAATACTTAAAAAAAAGTTTTTATTATTATTTTATACCCACATCCCCTATATATATATCCCCAATTTTCACCATCTTTTACCACAAATCACAACCATTCATACCACAATTTCAATCATCTCTATCACAATTTCAACCACTTTATGGCAAATTGTTGGATCGAAGAGGAATACATCGCTTTGGCTACCAATTAGGTGCATGTTACAAGGGCAACCATTAGATCTTTTGTTACTTGGAACGCGATTTGACGCACTTTCGTCAACAAGTGGGTGTAAATAACTGTAACTTGAATTACATTACTGGGAGGTGGCTGAAGGGGTAAGGTCCCAAAAACCTCGTTCCGAGCGTTTGGACCATACCACAACCTCGATTTCCTAACCTTCTTTAGACCTTGCGCGGCTGCACACTGGTCCAATAAAGAAGAGAAAAACCACAACTTCATCTTTAATCCTCTTTAGACCTTGCGCGGCCGCGCACTGGTCCAACAAAGAGGACACAGAAGAAGAAAGACGACAAACAACACCTGCGCGCCAAAAGGAGATTTATAAATCCTTGCGCCTCTCTCATTAAGACAAGGATAAAAAATCCCAATCAGCACTCCCGCTTAAATAATATCCAGACTTGGATATTATTTACTTGACTGATGCCACACGATAAAGAGTCACACCAGATTACAGCAGTAATCTTCTAGAAATTATTCAATCGTGCACCACTAGGACGGTTATAACCGTCTGGACACGTGTCATCACCTCAGGCATCCCTGAAATCACAACAATAGCATGTAATTGGAGAGAAACCTCCACTTGATCACTTTCCACGTGGCAAACCCCAGCCATAGATCTAAACAGCGATCCGTGTGCACTCACGTCGGATCAAGAAGCTTAACGGAAGGAAATGTAACCGCTTACGGAGTTAGCATCTTCCGTCAACATTTCACCAACAAGTTTTCCCGCCCAAACTCTCGGTTATAAATGTGAGGATAATTCAGGTATGAACTTCAAGTGACTCACACTTCTTCAATACTTCTTCTTCTTCATAGACACATACTTATTCTCACGCCGGAGTCGGGTCAAGGAGAGAACTCCCTTCTCCCCTTGACGAGGCTAACGGTGCTTTGTTTTGCAGAGTTTATCGGAGAAGAAGAGCTGCTACGTCGAATCAAACGAGAGAGAACGAACCTTTTTATGTGGATTCAAACCCCCTAGATAATTGATTCCGATCAATTTATCTAGTGTTTCTTCATTGGCGCCCACCGATTTCTCTGTTTTTTCAGTTTTATCTCGTTTCGATTCAGTTTCCTCATTCTCTGTTTTCATATGGCAGAGAATTCATCACCCCACCCATCAGCTCCTCGGTCTGAATTCAAGGGTTCTACAACCCCAAATACTCAGATCGACGGAATCATGGGAATCAATACAAGTAACAATCACTTAGACGAAAAGGACTCCTCAGATAAACTAATAGAGAAGAGCTCCAGAATACTGGATCGGCAGATTCCAGAAAGCTTTGAACCAAAATTTCACGCAAATTACCAGACCTGAGTCCCCAAACATCAGATCTGATATTCGGCAAGAAAGCAACAACAGTCATTCGGGAGGAATTACTTCCTTAAATGCAAACGGGAGTTCATAACCGTTCAGATCTATTCATGGAGAAAAAACTCCAGAGTACTGGTTCAACAGGTTCCAGATCGCCAGGAACCAAATTTTCCACAAACACTCCAGATTTGGGGGTTTCATTTAAATTCTATGATCAACGAGCTGCAGACCTGAAGTCGCACAACACATAACTTCCGGAGCTTTGCTTCTTGGGGCTATAAGCCTTGACTAATACGGTTTTCGTCAAAACCTAGGTACTACAAATTCCTCTGAAAGATCCTTTTGATTTTTCCTTAAACAAAATGAGGGAAAGAGAACAAATCCCCGAATTCTTTTATATAACATGAACACCTTCTAGTATACACTAAACAGTTGGTGTTATCACTTATAAACATTTAAACTGGCACTTATACTAATTCAAGTGCCATGATTTTTCAACATGAAAGTGTTACAATCTGACACTTATCTACGCTATAACGGATATATATGCACAAGCATTTATATTGATTAGCATAATTAGAGCATCTATATCTGTACAACTAGTACTTAAAATTCGATGGATGAAAGAAATCATTAAAAAAAGGACATACGCAATCCGTTATCCTTTCAAGATGATGGGAACAATATAAATACTATTGTTGCGGTATAATACCGCCGATTGAAAAATCACATCAAAAATTTTGGTAAAACTTATACTCCTTACTTAAGGATAAGAGCATTCGCCATCTGTGCTTGCTTCTTTACATACAAGCACGTAAGTTGCCATACGCGCATGCTTCTTTACATTTGAGCACGTAAGTCGCCATCCGCGCTTGCTCCTTTACATACAAGCACGTAAGTCGCCATACGCGCATGCTTCTTTACATTTGAGCACGTAAGTCGCCATCCGCGCTTGCTCCTTTACATACAAGCATGAAAGTCGCCATACGCGCATGTTTCTTTACATTTGAGCACGTAAGTCGCCATCCGCGCTTACTTCTTTACATACAAGCACGTAAGTCGCCATACGCGCATGCTTCTTTACATTTGAGCACGTAAGTCGCCATCCGCGCTTGCTCCTTTACATACAAGCACGAAAGTCGCCATCCGCGCTTGCTCCTTTACATACAAGCACGTAAGTTGCCATACGCGCATGCTTCTTTACATTTGAGCACGTAAGTCGCCATCCGCGCTTGCTCCTTTACATACAAGCATGAAAGTCGCCATACGCGCATGTTTCTTTACATTTGAGCACGTAAGTCGCCATCCGCGCTTACTTCTTTACATACAAGCACGTAAGTCGCCATACGCGCATGCTTCTTTACATTTGAGCACGTAAGTCGCCATCCGCGCTTGCTCCTTTACATACAAGCACGTAAGTCGCCATCCGCGCTTGCTCCTTTACATACAAGCACGTAAGTTGCCATACGCGCATGTTTCTTTACATTTGAGCACGTAAGTCGCCATCCGCGCTTGCTTCTTTACATACAAGCACGTAAGTCGCCATCCGCGCTTGCTCCTTTACATACAAGCACGTAAGTCGCCATACGCGCATGTTTCTTTACATTTGAGCACGTAAGTCGCCATCCGCGCTTGCTTCTTTACATACAAGCACGTAAGTCGCCATACGCGCATGCTTCTTTACATTTGAGCACGTAAGTCGACATCCGCGCTTGCTCCTTTACATACAAGCACGTAAGTCTCCATACGCGCATTTGAACACGTAAGTCGCCATACCCATGCTTCTTTACATTTGAGCACATAAGTCGCCATCCGCGCTTGCTCCTTGACACATGAGCACGTAAGTCACCATACGCGCATACTCCTTTGCTTACGAGCGAACACACATACACTTGCTCTTTTACATACGCGCAACCCTGACAATTCATGGAAATACGCTAGTACAACCAATCAACGAGCACAAAGGTTTGCACAACCAATTCCCACGATGAGCAATCACGTACTATTCACTATCTCTACATCCCTACTCACAGTTAAAGACGGACACAACTAGCGTGATCAACAACTATTCCTCACACCAGGAACGCGCAGCAACTAGCCAAGCTAGACTTATACAGGCAAGGTATTTTTTCCATTTCACTTTATTGGTCCCGCGCCCTATTAATGCAAAAATTATCTTTACATATTATTGTTTGTTACAAATTGCATGTAATTCCTTTGGTATACGCGAAAACAGTATGGTAAACATTGTAAGCCTCATGAACGGTCTAGAAAAAGCCCCGTGCACAGTCTAGACTTACGTTCGCACATGAGCACAATACCATTTTCATTCGCTCTACCTAAACAAAGTAATTATACACATGCAACATATTGTAATTCAAACATAAATCAATAAACACAAAACATGAATGCATAACATTGCATCAACAAGGGAAAGTTATTAGTGCCGCAAGGCACCTTTAGCAACATTTACAGCAGCAGAACATCAAAACGTTCTTTACAAAATAAACACCAACTGAAGCCTCATCAGAGGTATACAGTACTTCCCCGAACACCCTAACAATGGGGGAACAACAGCCTGCTCAATCTCCCCATCAACAACTGGTATCCCTTCATTCCCAAAGGAAGGATCAGAATAACACCTGTTTCGACGCCGCCGGTACAGGCTGATCTTTTCAGTTAACCGGAAGATACTCCTTCAAGCATCGACAAGAGAGGACAACAGAACTCGTAATGATTAACTATCAGATCATCTTCCTCTAAAACGGTGTTACCAGAAACACGTCATATCTCATTAAATGAATTATGACAACGTCTGCACATATTCCGAAAAAAAGAAAAGACGAAAAGGTACTACATGTATTTATGCTTTATTTTCAAATAACGTCATGAACGCCAGATCAGGACGAAGCAGGTCAGAACAAAGAAGAAAACTCACAAGTTTTCTCCAAAGATTTATCGAAAAAACAAAAGATAATGCGCAAGAAGTATTTTCTCATAAAAAATTCTCCACTTTCGCGCCAAAAACCCTGCAGCAAAAAGCATTTCTCTCATAGTCCAGTGCTCCACTTATTTCTTAAGAGCAACACTAGACTGGGGGGACTTGAAGGGGTAAGGTCCCAAAAACCTCGTTCCGAGCGTTTGGACCATACCACAACCTCGATTTCCTAACCTTCTTTAGACCTTGCGCGGCTGCACACTGGTCCAATAAAGAAGAGAAAAACCACAACTTCATCTTTAATCCTCTTTAGACCTTGCGCGGCCGCGCACTGGTCCAACAAAGAGGACACAGAAGAAGAAAGACGACAAACAACACCTGCGCGCCAAAAGGAGATTTATAAATCCTTGCGCCTCTCTCATTAAGACAAGGATAAAAAATCCCAATCAGCACTCCCGCTTAAATAATATCCAGACTTGGATATTATTTACTTGAATGATGCCACACGATAAAGAGTCACACCAGATTACAGCAGTAATCTTCTAGAAATAATTCAATCGTGCACCACTAGGACGGTTATAACCGTCTGGACACGTGTCATCACCTCAGGCATCCCTGAAATCACAACAATAGCATGTAATTGGAGAGAAACCTCCACTTGATCACTTTCCACGTGGCAAACCCCCAGCCATAGATCTAAACAGTGATCCGTGTGCACTCACGTCGGATCAAGAAGCTTAACGGAAGGAAATGTAACCGCTTACGGAGTTAGCATCTTCCGTCAACATTTCACCAACAAGTTTTCCCGCCCAAACTCTCGGTTATAAATGTGAGGATAATTCAGGTATGAACTTCAAGTGACTCACACTTCTTCAATACTTCTTCTTCTTCATAGACACATACTTATTCTCACGCCGGAGTCGGGTCAAGGAGAGAACTCCCTTCTCCCCTTGACGAGGCTAACGGTGCTTTGTTTTGCAGAGTTTATCGGAGAAGAAGAGCTGCTACGTCGAATCAAACGAGAGAGAACGAACCTTTTTATGCGGATTCAAACCCCCTAGATAATTGATTCCGATCAATTTATCTAGTGTTTCTTCAGTGGCCTATGATGTAAGCAAGTTGCGAGTTTTTTAGATGCTCTTCCGTCATGCCATGGAACACAAAGATGGCGTAACTAAATAGCAAGTGACTGATCTGGCCGTGCCGACTACCAACTAAATCAGGGGAGAAACTTCCGTCATCTTACTGCGTGGAGAATTTTGCGTCCCCGGTTTAACAATTAAGCCATTTGTTTTAAGTTTATATGTATTGTTTTAAATTAAGTTGGGTTGTAATCGTTTTTATTCTAGTTTTATTTTAAATATTGTTTTGATATTTATTTTTTATATAACTTTTATTAATTTAAAAAGTCTAAATTTATAAAAATAAATAATTCGGTAATGATGACAATGACTTTATGAAGCTTTATCTTCACACCATACCAATTAACAATGAAGCTCCTTATTCAGTGGGTGCTGACGTGGCATGATGAGTCTTTATCCTAGACCACCTTCCCTTTTTTTTTCTTTCATAAATTAGGTCCTTGCAACTTTACCAAAACACACATTTTTTATCTTTGTAAAAAGTCCCCTTTGACTCTAGCCTATTGGGAAACCCTTTTCATTAAAAGAATACTTCTTTTTTGAAAGGCAAGGCAATTAGATTATCGATGTTGTATTTTTAAAAAGTGAGAGGCTCCTTTCCAAAGTGGTTTTAACTTTAGGTCATTTTTAAATTGTTTGTGTTCTTCATGTGGATCTGTATTCGAGTTTTTCTTCATATGAAAGATACCACCAACATACTTTCAAAATCAATATTTAAACTAGAGTTTTATTAAGAGTAAACTGTCATTTTTGTCCATGAGTTTTGGTCACTTTTTTCACTTTAGTCCAAATTTGAAACCTTTTGCATCTGGGTCCCTATGTTTCACTTTTATTGCCATTTTAGTCCAAAAATGAAACCAGGTCATATTTTTCAAATTAAATCCTGGTATTTTGTCCTTTTTCTCAAGGGCAAAATGGTCATTTCTTTTTTATTTTATTTAAAACTTTTATTAAAACAATAATCTTTTGTAGGTCCCACCACACCACCACCTCTTCTTCTACCTCCTTTCTCTCTGTATCCCTCTTACATAACAACCACCATCCATCACCACCATCAATCTCCACCACCGCCACCATCTATCTCCACCTCCACCACTGCTCAATGTTACACCCAAATCACACATCTATAAATTCATGTGCCATGTGAGGGATAACATGCCTACTAGTTTGGCTATATGCCTGCAATCCCAATTGTCGTCTTCTTCGTTCATTTCTGCTTTTTATAAAACATAGCACACAACAATAGAGCATCCATGGCGACCAAAGGCTTCGTATTGTACCTATTTTCAGCTTTCTCCGCCGCTGTTTTATCAGCAATCATCATCTCCAATCACAACACTTACAAAAACAATCATTAGATCAACCCATTAATTGTGAGCCTGAATCTCTTGGCTTTTAAACAGAGCTGTCAGATCTTTACAAGATTTCCCGTATTGTCGAACCCGTACTCTTTCTATAGATGGGTGATTTATAGATGGCACATGAATTTATAGACGGGTGATTCGGGTGTAACGTTGAAGAAGATGAACCCGTCTCGAATGTTTCTTCATCAACAATATAACCATGGGGAGAAGATGAAGAAGATGAATTAGGGATTAGGTTTTGGTGTGGGGAGAAGGTAATTTGGGGAAGATGAACTTATATCTGACCATTCATTTATGAGGGTAAAGTGATTTAATATAATTAATTTAATTAATAATATGTTGGGTCAGGATTTAGAGAAAACGGTAGAAAGTGTGAGAAAGGTGAGAACGCTTATGGATCGTCCGATCAAAACAATCTATGGACTAGATTGGCGCGGTGGCGTTTTCGTAAATAACACCAATTTTATTACGTTGACGCGCTTCATTAAGGGTAAAAAAGGTAAAACATCATTTCTCACATAAAACGCCATTGAAATATAAAACGCCAAATAAATACAAAACGCCAAATAAATACAAAACGTCAATTTTATCACTGCGTACTTTTTTCTGTGTTTTTATTTAAACTCTCAGGCTACAAAAACGCCACAAAATATGAAACGCCATAATATATAACGCCAAGCCTTACATCCGGATAAATGTTAATTACATTTTTTGTTATAAAAATAATATCTCGCCTAAACTACGCGCCAAAAAAAATTTATAAATAGAAACGTCTCACAACCTTCCGGTTATCACACAAAAAAACACAGTGGTTCCTAAAAAAATACAACTCAATGTAAAACGCCAAAAAATACAATGATGGCAAACATCTTTTCTTTGATACTCAGTTATGTTCTGCATGAAGTTTCGCTGAATGATTTGTTACGTGAGTGTAGTAAGATTTTGTTGAATGAGATAGACAAAATTCAAAAAAGAGGGACTGATGACACCCATATGTTATTTTGTCATCTTTGTTCTTGAAGAAGGTTTGGATGATTAGAAGAGACCTATCCTAGTGTAAATGTTACTTTGGCATCGATGATTATAATGAAGACGACGGGCAGATAGCATCCACCCACAAAGGGTCGATCTATGTCTCCAACATCCACAAAGACAATTCAACACATGAACAAAGAAAATAAACCACGCCAAACCCAAAACGCCATTTATTTGTGACAATTCTTGTAGTTTCAAAAAAAAAGAGACAGATGACACTTAAGATTTAGATCATAAATTGCTTCTATTTTGTTTTTTTTAATTTTCTTTATCTGTTGTTTGTTTTGTAATTTCAGTTAATAAACAACAAAAGTACATTAATACTATAATGAAACATATAATAAAACGCCAAAATGAGCAAATGCTTGTAAAACGCCATCATGCCATAAAAACGCCCCCAAAAAACTACCAAACTATAATAAAATTACTTTGAACAAGTACTATTATAAAAAAAGCGTGAACCAATGTGCAAAGAAAATAAAACAAAAAAGTCCAATCGTTATCTAAACGCCATTGGAAAACAAAACGCCATAATTACAGCCGTCAAGATTAGACGTGTTACACCATAAAAACAGTTGATGCTGAAAACAATACCCGGTAACTGCAAAAACAGTAAAATGAAACGACGAAAAACATAATTACTAACATTTATTATATTGAAAGCAAAATACTTGGGGGATTAAATTTATTTATTTTTTTCAAAACGCCATAATTACTTGTAATTCGCGGGAAAAAAGTCAATATAAAAGAAGATCATGAGAACACAAGCTTAAACACGCCAAAAACATTGACTAAAACGCCACATATTGTCCAAAACGCCAAAAATTTTAAAAATGGCTAAGGTTATTGCATGGAGGTTTGAAAGGAAAGAGAAACGATTCATCATAAAGTTCTCTGATAGGAGAAGGGTAAAGGTAAGGACAATCAATGGTATGATTGAAGGGGTTCAGAGGGATATCCTGGTCCTTGGGGTTCCAATGGCCAACGATTGTGAAAGAACCCGAACTATAATAAAAAGACTGAAGAGAAAATTTCTGGCAGAAGATGATGAAGATGATGATGATATTGACGATACTCCTCTACCAAAACTTAGTAGTTGGGTGATGCTTGAGGAAGAACGCTTGAAGTGACTTATAAAAACGGGGTGCAATATTCATTGCCAATGGAAGAAATGTTGAAGACAGGGTTGCTATCTATCATTGAACAACTCTGTGATTTAGCACATTCAAATGATCCAAAATCCAAGGATGCAGTGATATTCAAGAATAGGCTGCAGCAAAGAAGAGGCGAGCTAATGGCGTTATACGCAAATCTAAATTTGATGATGATGAATCTGAAGAAAGTAATGAACAAAGCGATGGGTACATCTCTGATGTAATCTCACACACGGAAGACTACTAGTTTATTTTGATTTCGTATTATTGTAATTTTATAAAATATTAGTCTATGGTAATCAATTATTAACAAAAAGACTCAAAACGCCAAAAAAATGATATGGAAAAAGCCATAACGCCAAAAAAATTAACTATGTGACACAAAAAGAATTACTTCAACGAGAAGAAATATGAGAAAAATAGTAAAATGCCAAGTAATTAATGATTCTAGATAACACCAAAATTATCTTGCACGCAAAAAATGAAGCAGCATGTCAAACGCGAAAATCGGGAAAGGAGAAGAATACTAAAAAGACAAAAAAAAAACCCTCGGACCTTGATCATGTCCCGAGCCACGTGTTGGACCAGGATGCGTTCTCACCGTTCTCACACTTTTGGGTGTTTTCTCCTGATCCTGTTTCATAATACATTATAATAAATTCAGATGGACCATTTTGCCCCTGAAGAAAAAGACAAAATAACCAGATTTTTTAGCCAAATAACAGGTGATTTGATTTTTGGACGAGAAAAATGTCCGGATAGTCCCTGTGGTTTGCCTATTTTTCACCTTTAGTCCCTAACTTTCTAAAATTACAACTATAGTCATCAACTTTTGCAATTTTGTTCCCGGATAGTCCCTGGCATGGATGAGAGTTAGTTTTTTTGTGTTAAGTGAATGTTGATGTGTGCAAAATGCAACATATAAATTACATCAATTGTGGCATAAAACTAACCCTTTTTTAGTACTAATGTTGGAAAAAGTGTGTTTTTGTCTTCCTTTTGTATTTTCAGGATTAAATGAGCTCAAATTAACAAAAGAAGCAAAATCTAACATAAATACAAGAAAAGGAACAGACGTGACATGCCCGACCCCACGACAGCATCTTCCCAAGCAAAACAAGAAGACAGAAGACTGAACACGCCCCGTGCTCAGCCAACACGGGGGCGTGCCCAAGTGTCAGCAGAAAAGACAAAGTGGTAGAAGCTTCTATTGCCCACCACGGGGCCGTGCTCAGCGGACACGGGGCCGTGGTCAACTATAAGATTCGCACAATCTAGGCAAATCTTCATAGTACAAAGATTCTTCTGCACACGGGGTCGTGCTCAGCGGACACGGGGGCGTGGTCAACTAATAAGACAAGCTGCATTAAATAAAGAAAGAGAAGGATGTGGACACGGGGTCGTGCCCACTGGACACGGGGCCGTGCCCGAGCTTCTGTTCAGCCTATAAATAGGAGTGCTTGGCTCAAGCTCAAACCATCCCTTGGCACACCACCTCTCTCACACTTCACCCACCACCCACCACCACCATAACACCATCATCCACCACCATCATCCATTGTCCATCATAGAGTGTGTGAGTCATCTCGGGATCCAAGATTGAACGTAAGAGTTCTTGACAATCAAGGCCATGTTTGCCTAAGTCTCTTACATCACTTGGTGAAGACAAGTGTCTAGTGTAATACTTTTTATTTCTAATCTTTTCGCACTTTTTACTTGGTTTTGTATTAATGACTTTAATAACTAGTTTCTTATGTTGAAGGTGATTCTTCCTTATCGTTTGTCTGTGGTGTCTTGACATTATTTTACTGTCTATATAAAATAAAAGATTTTCACCATTCATATCTCCACGGTCTATATGGAGGTATGTTGGCTACCTGGTCGGGGGTTAAGGGAACGGTTTGGTAAGAGTCTTGCCATTGTTCAGCGTTTAGAGGTCTTGCAATGGACCTGGGTCAAATTTAGTAGGACCTCCTTCAATACTTAACGGTATTGGATGGCGGGGGTCCAAACTCTTTGATCCCCTCATAAGTTAACTACTATTAATACTATAACCCGGCTATTTAGGACTGTATCCCTGCTGACTCAGACTACTTAGTCGAGGGTAACGTCACCTCCAAAAGAGGGGCCTACCATAATTTGCACTAATAACTTAATTAATTATCTTTCAATAATCCGACCCTTTAGGATTGTATCCTTGCTGACTCAAACTACTGGGTTGAGGGTAACGTCACCTTCAAAAGAGGGGCCTACTACAATAACTAAGATAATCTCTTAAATAAGTGCAAAAGTGCGGAAATAATCAAAGGTTACACTGTACACGAGTCGGAACCAAGTGATTCATCTTGTCTATCTGTTTTTACTTTTATTTTTATTTTCAGCATTTTAGTTAGTTTTTATTTTCTTAGTTTAAAACATTTTTCTAAACTTTTTGATTTGATTAGGCGTTGTGGATAAGCCGGTACTAAAAGCTCTTGTGTCCTTGGACGACCTCGGTATCTTGCCAACACTATACTACGCTCACGATGGGTACACTTGCCCATATGTGTGTTTAGTGTTAGTAAAATATCGTGTTTTATAAATTTAAAACTTGGCTAAAAAGTGTTAAAGGGGCTTAAAATATACACCTAATATATATAACACTTCACACGCATCAAGTTTTTGGCGCCGCTGCCGGGGACACAAGGATTTTAAGAAAGCTTAAAATCGACGGCCTAATCAGTTTTTCAAAACCTTTTTAAAACGCGCGCACATTTTTCTGCATTTTAGTTTAGTTTTGCATTTACAGTAACCTGTACACGGGGCCGTGTTCACTGAACACGGGGCCGTGCTGCACATTTTCATAAAAACACCCAGTAACAGTAGCTTGAACACGGGCCGTGCTCACTGAACACGCCCCGTGCTCAACGAAATCAGTAAATTTAATTAAAACGCCCAGATATAGATTCTGTACACGGGGCCGTGTCCACTGAACACGGGGCCGTGTCCAGCCTCTGTTTCCGTTTTTATTTTTTTTTCTGATCTCGAGACTTGGTTGTGGTCTGCTGAGTGATTCTTATGGATCAATACTCAGGAGGTTACAACTACACCTATGAGGAGGATGATTATAGGAGTAATTATTGCACTAATTGTCGTAACCCACACTCGGTTCAATATTGTCACTCATATCAACCATCCAATTCATACACCTACTATGAGGAGCCCAGGTACGAGCCACCAACTTCATACACATCCTATGAAGACCAAAGGTATGAACCTCCTCCCTCATACTCATATTTTGATGAACCAAGGTATGAGCCTTCATACTCATACTTTGAGGAACCAAGATATGAGCCACCACCTTCGTATGCTTACTATGAGGAACCATGGCGTGAACAACCCACCTCATATGAGTATTATGAAGAACAAAATTACGACCCTTATCCATCATATGCTTACAATGAAGAACAATGGTGTGAACCATCTACTTCATATGGGTATTATGAGGAACAAAGGATCGAACAACCGGATTCAAGCTTTGAAAATCCTGATTCTTTTTCTATAACCGAAGTGACCGATAGGATATTAGAACACCTTAGAGTTATCGATCGCTATATAAAAGAATCTCGCGCAAGGGAAGAGGAGTCCCGCGCAAGAGGAGAATTAAAAAAAAAGAAGAGATAACCGAAAGTGTAAAAATGGAAGAACAAATAAGTGAAAAACCGACACATGAGTTAAACAACGAAAAAGGTGAGTCCGACAACGTTAAAATTCAAAAAGAGTCTAATTTTGAAGAAATTAATCTCTTATCACCTTCTTTTGAAAATCATTGTTTAGTACCCACTCATGCTAAGTTTTTAAAAGAGTTAAACACTAACACTAAAATTGACGAAACGGTAAGTGTTAAGTTAACTAATGATCAAACCTCGCTAATAAAAGAAGACCCATTTGAAATTAACATTACACCGGTTCCATGTTTCTTTCAGAATTCATTTATTAGTAATGTTACAATCGATAAAGATCTTTGTGTTAACATAATGCCTAACTACATTTTCGAAAAATTAAGTATTAGTGATTTTTCTCCACTTCAAATACCCATTTTTCTATCCAATCGGAAAATAATAAAATCAATCGGTGTAGTTGAGGATGTATTGGTTCAAACAAACCAAATGGTAACCCCGACCGACTTTGTCATCCTCGATGACGCTCCTCTAGTGTTGGGACGGCCATTTGTAAAAACTCACGAAGCTTTGAAAAACCGGAAGTTCAACAATCTACCTCTTCAATTAGGGCATTTGCCTCACCCTTCAACCACCACACTCCAACAGAACCACAATTGCCACTACAACATCACCCTCTCATAACCAAACCATCAGTTCCAATTCAATCAGCAACCACACTTTGAAACTCAACTTGACAAGAAGAGAAACCCTCGGATTCGGTCTTGTTCTAACAGTTTTTAACGCCGTTACATCTCCTCAACTAGCCAGAGCAGAATCAACCCCCCGTGTGAGTTCATGGTGGCGGATTCATGACTTGCATTTTGTGATAAACTTGTTGGATATGGATCTCAGGCTGTGAAAGGTCAACTCATCAAGGTCAACAACATTTTACGAATTTATTATTATAATTGGATGATTGTATAAAGAATTATGGTTGAACAACAGGAGGGGAGTTCTGGTTGTGTGACAATCGGTACAACATTTCTTCTCGTTTGACGATTCGGTTACATCTTCTACCTGTGAACCGTCAGATCGCTGCAAAAACAGTTCGATTCGAGCTTGTTTAGTGTTCAGATTTGTAGAAACTTACATCAAAACTATCGACACAGTGTATATAGCTCGATTCGAGCTTGTAAAGTGTTCGGAACACACAGTGATAGACTGATAGTTCGATTCGAACTTGTTCAGTGTTCAGATTCATACAAATTATAAATAAAAAATGATAAACACATACAACGATAGTTTGATTCAGTGTTCAGATTCAGAAAATTCAATTCAAAACGATAAACACACGCAGTGAGAGTTCGATTTGAGCATATGTTTAGTGTTCATATTCATAGAAAAACCTAAATCAAAACGATCAACAACTTCAATGGATAAACTGATAGTTCGATTCAAGCTTGTGCAGTGTTCAGATTCGCAGAAAACTTAAATCAAAATGGTCAACAAAGTGATATCAACATAATGATAGTTCGATTCGAGCTTGTTCAGTGTTCAGATTCATATAAATTCAAATCAAAACGATGAAAACAACGATGAAACAAATAGATGTAATGTGTAGTAGTACCTTATTGTTAGGATCCATGGTAATGATGATGACGATTGCAGTCTGAATGAAAATATGCGTGTGATGATGGCGGCGGCGGTGGTTGTGGTGGGGATGGTTGTGGCAATGGGGGTTACGGTGAGGGGGGGGGGGTTAGATGGTGGTGGTGGTTGAAGGTGGAGATGGTGGTGGTGGTGGTGGTGTGGAGTGGGGAGGGTGGGTGATGGGTTAAAATATTAATTATATTTCTTTTAACCTTTTTAGTTATTAATTTAACAGTAAGGGTATTTTTGTCATTTCACACTCACCTCACACCAAAAACTAACCTCCATCCATGCCAGGGACTATCCGGGAACGAAATTCAAAAACTTGAGGACTATAGGTGTAATTTTAAAAAGTTAGGGACTGAAGGTGAAAAATGGGCAAACCACAGGGACTATCCGTGCATTTTTCTCATTTTTAGACCAAAATGGCAATAAAAGTGAAACCACAGGGACTATCCGTGCATTTTTCTCATTTTTGGACCAAAATGGCAATAAAAGTGAAACCACAGGGACCCAGATTTAAAATGTTTGAGTTTTGGACTAAAATGGCAAAAGTAACCAAACCTCAGGGACCAAAATGGCAGTTTACTCTTTTATTAAAGGTTTACAATTTCAAAATCAATATTTAAACTAAATTTAATCCATGTGCTAAAATACAAACTGAACTGACTCGAAAATAGGGATTGTCAAACTCTAACACTCCCTCTCATTGCCTACTTGCACAATTCCCATAGCTCTAGTGCACTCAAACAGTTTCGTACCCAACAGCCCCTTTGTTAATAGATCTGCGACTTACTCTGTGGTGTCCACTTGCTCTATCTTAATCTCTCCCTTCAATACCTTTTCACGAATGAAATGCTAGTGTATCTCAATATGCTTGGTATGAGCATGAAACACCGGGTTTTTAGCAAGCTTTATAGCCGATACATTATCATGCTTTAGCCTGAGTTGATAATTCACCTTTTGATTTAGCTCTTCTAGCAAACGAACCAGCCATGTGCATTCTTGAGCTGCCATGGCTGCAGCTCTATACTCCGCTTCCGTGGTGGATAACGACACGGTCGGCTGCCGTTTACTACACCACGAGATGGCACTCAATCCAAACATGAATAGGTACCCAGTAGTAGATCTCCTAAGGTTGAGATCCACTACATAATCTGAGTCACAATATCCAAATAACCTTGGATCAGTCTCCCTCTTAAACCCCATCCCATAATCCATAGTATCTTTAACATACCTGAGTATCCTACGAACAACAAGCAGATGACTTTTTCTAGGTGACTGCGTGTGAGATATGTTTAACTTCCAACCATCTTCCTGTAAATAGTAGGATCATCCAATTCGTTGCCTTCCTCAGCTCGAATGTTCACATTTGGATCTATGGGCGTTGCAGCTGGTTTGCAATAACTCATGTGAAAGCTTTGTAGAAGCTCACTTGCGTACTTAGTCTGATGTAAAAGCAGCTTGTCTTCTATGTATTTTAATTCTAGACCTAGGAAGTGATTAATGTATGACATCCGTTTACAAAATAAATAAAATCTTATAAACAATATTATGATTGCAATACATAAATAAGAAATACATCAAACTGAAATGAATTATAATAAAAATAAACTAAACCAAGACCTGATTACAAAGAATTAGTAACTGAGGCACGTGAAGATCACGTTTCCCTTAAAACAGATTTCGGGTCACCCAGGTGAACCCGTCTGTCTCCCAGGGTACAACAGCCGAAGCAGTTAGTACTGCCGGGACTAGCCTAGCACCTGAAGACGTACCTGAAACGAGGACGAGGATTTCTTTCAGTGACGGGAATGAATGATCGTTGGTGCTGCAACTCATGCAGCAGTAAGAGCTAGAGCGTTTATCAGTGAGAGTGGTTTTCTGGTACTGGTTCGGGTTGCAGATGCAGGTTTGCAAGTTCTGGGTTTCATCTACTTCTGCATGCAATCAGGTCCTTATATAGGACTTAGCAGACGCAGTAGGTGTGTGTGGACACAGCCGGGTCAGCAGGCGGCAGCGGCTAGGTGTGGACAGGCTGGTCGGCAGACGGCGGCGGCGGCAGCTATGCATGCGCGTTTGGACAGGCTGGTCGACAGACGGAAGTTCACATGTAGGCGCCAACCAGAACCTTCAAAAATCATAAGACGGCTCTCAAGCGGCTCGCGGCGATGCGAGTGTGCGAAGTGCGCCATCAAAACGCCACATTACGCCCATTGCCCCGTGCTCGTGCTCGGGCGCGGGCGCGTTAGGGCCCTTACAGGCCCTCCGGCTTGCCACTGGGTGTGTCCCACTTGTATAGAAGATACTCTCTTCCTTACACTCCTTATTATAAACCGCTCTCCTTTTCTTCATCCCACCAATGTGGGACAAAACTCAAGTTTTTTCAAATAATGCTCTCTCTAAATTATTTTTATTTAATGAAACTACAAAATTTCCATTCAAATAAATTAATAAATTTCCAACAATCCCCGACATGAATGGAAATCAATCCACTTCCAGGTTTCTCGATACAGCTTCGACAGTTGAGTATTGCCGGACAAGTAGGTGTTTCCTTTGAACTTTCCGTTGTGAAGTGCACTTAGTCTCCTAGCGATTAGTAGACGCGATGTCCTTGAACCAACCCCTTTTGACGTAGACGTTATTACACATCACACATTACTCTTCTTGGTCTGGCTAATCCCTCATAGTTGTGTCCGTTATGGTCATGGAACACCATCCTGGTTCTGCGAGAGCTCTAGGAATTGTGCCCCCAATTCCATTCGAAGCGACCCCACTTCTCTCTAACATAGGTGATTTACAAATCATTAAAATCCATACGCTTAACCTCTCTTGATATCACTGATTTCAGGTAGGAATGGACTAGGAAGTTTGTAACTCCCTTTGTATGTTGAGGTACTCCCCCACAGTGACCTCAGTTCGTACAGTTAGGTGGTCCTATTGAGCCTAGATCATGGGATCTCCAATCTTCTAGGATAGGTTTTCCGTTGTACAAACTTACTCCAAGGGCTTTAGTCCCATTCCCATTGACGACTTATGCACTACTTCTCTGCTTAAGCCTTTTGTAAGCGGATCCGCAATGTTATCCTTTGACCTCACATAGTCAATCGTGATAACTCAAGTTGAGAGTAGTTGTCGTACTGTGTTATGCCGACGTCGTATGTGCCTTGATCTGCCATTATACATTGCATTTTGAGCTCTACCAATAGCTGATTGGCAATCACAATGTATACAAATGGCAGTCACAGGCTTAGGCCATCTTGGAACATATTCCAAGAATTGACGTAACCATTCTGCCTCTTCTCCAGCTTTATCTAACGCGATAAATTCAGATTCCATAGTGGATCTAGCTATAAGAGTTTGTTTGGACGACTTCCAAGATATAGCTGCTCCTCCAAGGGTAAACACATAACCACTTGTAGATCTAGAATCTTTCATATCGGATATCCAGTTGGCATCACTGAATCCTTCCACAACAGCTGGATTTTGGCCATAGTGTAGTCCATAGCTTCTCGTGTATCTCAAATACCTTAACAATCTTGTCATACTCTTCCAGTGCTCTGAACTAGGATTACTAGTATATCTACTTAGCCTACTCACAGCATATGCTAAGTCTGGCCGAGTACATGACATGAGATACATAAGACTACCAATGATCCTTGAGTATTCCAATTGAGCAACACTCTCGCCTCGATTTTTTGACAAATGTTAAGAGGTATCAATTGGTGTTTGAGCAACACTCGTGTCCTCTGGATTGAACTTCTGAAGGATCTTATCAACATAATGAGATTGACTTAACACCAAACCAGTTTGGGTTCTAATGATCTTTACTCCAAGAATCACATCAGCTAGACCCATATCTTTCATGTCAAATCTCGCTTTCAACATGTCTTTAGTAGATCTGATAATCTTATCATCACTCCCAATTGATAAGCATATCATCTACATAAAGGCATAAGATCACATAACCTTTAGAAGTGTCTTTCACATAGACACATTTATCGCATTCATTTATTTTGAAACCATTGTTAAGCATAACTTGATCAAACTTTTGATGCCATTGTTTTGGAGCTTGCTTCAAGCCATACAATGACTTGACGAGTTTACATACTTTGCCTTCTTGGCCAGGAGCAGAAAAACCCTCTGGTTGCTCCATGTAAATCTCTTCCTCTAATTCTCCATTGAGAAGTGCGGTTTTTACATCCATTTGATGTATTTCCAAGTTTCTCAAAGCTGCAATTGCAAGCACTAATCTAATAGAGGTTATTCTAGTCACAGGCGAGTATGTGTCAAAATAGTCAAGACCTTCCTTTTGTCTAAACCCTTTGATCACAAGCCTTGCCTAGTACTTATCGATAGAGCCATCAGCTTTCATCTTTTTCTTAAATATCCATCGATATCCAAGTAGCTTGCACCCAGGTGGAAGATCTACTAGCTCCCAGGTATGATTCTGCAAAATAGAATCAATTTCACTCTTGATGGTTTCTTTCCATTGAGGTCCATCTGAAGAGGTGACTGCTTCTCGATAGGTTTGAGGCTCACTCTCAACATGTATGTAAGAAAGTCAGGCCCAAAGGATTTCTCAGTCCTTTGCCTTTTACTTCTTCTTGGCTCACCTTCTTCAGCCTCTGATTGTTCTTGAGTTTCCTCTTGAACAATCCCATTAACCATTGAGGAACTTGCATGATTTGAAGAACTCGCATGAGTTTGCACTAACATTGGAAACTCTTCTTCAAAATAAGTCACATTTCCTGGCCTTGTCTCTATGATAGAGTCTTTGTGCACATCAGGATTCTTAGATTCATATACAAGAAAATGATGTGAACTACCATTTTTGGCATACCCAATGAAAATACAGTCAACAGTTTTGGGCCCTATTCTAAGTGCCTTAGGGGGTGTAACAATCACCTTGGCCAGGCACCCCCACACTTTCAAGTATTTATAGGATGATTTATGTTCCCACCACAACTCATGAGGTGTTATATCCTTATTCTTGAAAGGTATTTTATTCAACAAAAAATTGGCCGACAAAATGGCCTCCCCCCACATGTCCTGGCTCATCCCAGAACTTATCAACATAGCATTCATCATCTCTTTTAGTGTACGATTCTTTCGCTCTGCGATGCCATTTGATTGGGGTGTATAAGGAGGGGTACACTCGTGTATTATGCCACTTTTTGCACATACTTCCCCAAATGGTGAAACATATTCACCTCCTCTATCACTTCTCACACGTTTTATCTTCTTGTTGAGTTGATTCTCAACTTCAGCTTTATACAAGTTGAACTTGTCAATTGCTTCATCCTTACTCTGAAGTAAGTAAACATAACAATATCTTGTATTGTCATCAATAAAGGTAATAAAATATTTGTTACCACCTCTAGTGGGAATTGATTTTAAATCACACACATCAGTGTGAATTAGATCAAGGGGTTCAGTTATTCTTTCAACTGATTTGAAGGATGATCTTGTTTGTTTGGCTTCAACACATGTTTTACATTTTGTTTTAGAGTCAATGGCAAAATTTGGTATGTAATCTAATTTAATTAAATGACGCATCGAATTAAAATTTACATGACCAAGGCGTCCATGCCAAACATTAGGAGACTCAACCAAGTAAGCAGAAGCAGTAGCATTTTTATTCGTGTTTTTCTTAACAGACATTACATTAAGTTTAAACATGCCATTTTGGGCATAGCCCATTCCAACAAACATGTCACGCTTACTTAAAATAAACTTGTCACTTTCAAAAACCAAACGAAAGCCAAACTTGTTAAGCATCCAACCCAACACAAGACTCTTGCGCAGGTCCGGAACATAAAGCACATTCTTTAAAGTGAGCTCTTTCCTGGAAGTCCACTTTAAGATCACATCACCTTCTCCCTTGATGTCAGCTGTAGCAGCATTTCCCATGTACAGCTTATCTTCTCCCACCACCTCTTTAAACGTATTAAAGAGGGTCTTGTCTGGGCACACATGGCGGGTTACCCCAGTATCAACCCACCATCCTTTTGGCTCATTAGCCACCAAGTTTACCTCCTCCATCATGGCAGTGAGGTCTGAAATCATGGCCACTAAAGGCATACCATCATCATTAACCATAAGAGTTGTGTCACGTTTAGGCTCTTTGCATTGGTCAGCACGGTGACCAGTTTGTCCACAATTGTAACTCTTCCCTTTAAAGGGTCCAACCTTTTTCTTCACACCACCTTTCTTTGGCGCAAGGTCAACACCCTTGTTTTTCCCCTTGCCATTGAACTTGTGGCCTTTGTTACCCTTGTGACCCCTTGTGGATTGACCATGTTCTACAAGGTTCGCTTTTGCAGAAGCCTCAACTTGACTTTCTTTGTGTGACAGCCTGTTGTCTTCTTCAATACGAAGACGAACCACAAGGTCTTCAATGGTCATTTCCTTTCGCTTATGCTTCAGATAATTCTTGAAGTCCACCCAACTAGGAGGCAACTTTTCAACAATTGTTGCCACTTGGAATGTTTCACTTAGATTCATTCCTTCCGACAGAATGTCACTAAGAATAATCTGTAGTTCTTGAACTTGACTCATCACAGTTTTTGAATAAACCATTTTATAGTCCAAAAACCTAGCAACAACATACTTTTTAGTACCCGCATCCTCAGTCTTGTATTTCCATTCCAACGACTCCCATAATTCTTTGGCAGTTGGAACCTTGAGATACACGTTATACAAGGCATCTGACAAGCCATTCAACACATAGTTGCGGCACAGGTACTCAGAATGTTTCCATGCTTCAACTGCACTCACCGACTGAACATCACTAGTCCCTTCAGCAAGAACAGGGGAAGTTTCAGTCAAGAACCTCGCAAGGTTCAAGGTGGTCAGATAAAACAACATCTTTTGTTGCCATCTCTTAAAGTTCCCACCAGTGAATTTTTCTGGTTTATCGGCATGATTAGCCACAGCTTGGGCCGCTTGGGTACCAACTAATGGTCCCATGGTAGTGGATGTGGATCCAATAGTGGTTGATGTGGTTGACTGAAAAGTAGCCATTTCTGAAACGATGAAATAATCAGTTTAATGTAGAACAGATAGGTTTACAGAAAACCAATGCAAATTACAAAAAATTGCTAATGCAAAAAAAAGTATAACTGTTTATAAAACTTTTAAAAACCAAACAGCGAACGGGTTTTTAAAATCTGTTTTAAGTTTGTATGACATCCGTTTAAAAAATAAACAAAATCTTATAAACAATATTATGATTGCAATACATAAATAAGAAATACATCAAACTGAAATGAATTATAATAAAAATAAACTAAACCAAGACCTGATTACAAAGAATTAGTAACTGAGGCACGTGAAGATCACGTTTCCTTTAAAACAGATTTCGGGTCACCCAGGTGAACCCGTTTGTCTCCCAGGGTACAACAGCCGAAGCAGTTAGTACTGCCGGGACTAGCCTAGCACCTGAAGACGTACCTGAAATGAGGACGAGGATTTCTTTCAGTGACGGGAATGAATGATCGTTGGTGCTGCAACTCATGCAGCAGTAAGAGCTAGAGCGTTTATCAGTGAGAGTGGTTTTCTGGTGCTGGTTCGGGTTGCAGATGCAGGTTTGCAAGTTCTGGGGTTCATCTACTTCTGCACGCAATCAGGTCCTTATATAGGACTTAGCAGACGCAGTAGGTGTGTGTGGACATAGCCAGGTCAGCAGGCGGCGGCGGCTAGGTGTGGACAGGCTGGTCGGCAGACGGCGGCGGCGGCAGCTATGCATGCGCGTTTGGACAGGCTGGTCGACAGACAGAAGTTCACATGTAGGCGCCGGCCAGAACCTTCAAAAATCATAAGGCGGCTCGCGGCGATGCGAGTGTGCGAAGTGCAAAGTGCGCCATCAAAACGCCACATTACGCCCATCGCCCCGGTCCCGGTCCCGATCCTGTGCCTGGGCGCGGGCGCGTTAGGGCCCTTACAGGCCCTCCGGCTTGCCATTGGGTGTGTCCCACTTGTATAGAAGATACTCTCTTCCTTACACTCCTTATTATAAACCACTCTCCTTTTCTTCATCCCACCAATATGGGACAAAACTCAAGTTTTTTCAAATAATGGTCTATCTAAATTATTTTTATTTAATGAAACTACAAAATTTCCATTCAAATAAATTAATAAATTTCCAACAAGTAAGTCTTCCTAAATACTTCATTTAAATCTCACACTCAAGTAGGTCTTCAATAGCTCAACTTCTTCTTCATTATCACCTGTGATAATTAAATCATTCACGTACACGAGAACGACAACAATTTTCTCGTTTTCCTTTTTGACAAATAGACTAGCATCCGAATCATTTAAAGCCAATTTTCTCAGGAAACTCACCTATCGTACCGAACCAAGCACGTGGTGATTGCTTTAGTCTGTAGATAGCCTTCTTTAACTTGCACACATACCCCGGATGGTCTTTGCTTTCAAAACCCAATGGTTGAGACATATAGATAACGTGATCTAGATCCCCATACAGGAACTCATTGTTCACATCTATTTGCGATAACCTCCACCTTTTACTTGCTGCAATTGCTAGGAGTACAGGTATGGTAATTGTTAGTGCTTAGATTTTTGCTATTATGGATCCCATATCCTAAGGCCCATTCTGGATAAATGATCCTTAATGTGTGACACGGGACCTCAGAGTATCAAGGATCCTTAATATTTACTATGGTTACTAATAATTGCTCTCGATATTTTCTTATGGTTATATGCAGGTGAGTAACGTGGTGGACTGAGTCTAAGCTGGAATCTCGCTAAGAATTCGTTACAAGGCTGCACATGCTTATTCCATAACGGTCATGGGGAGAGGACGTGGGGTCAAGCAAATTTTTCGGACTTAGTTGTTATTGTTATTCAAAAAGGGTCGATCAAGTGTTATTAGAGATTATCTCACATTCGCATTGATGCGTGTCGAGTGTATTATATAATTAAGTATATTTTAGCCCTTTTTAACACTTTAGTCAAGTTTTAAATTTATAAAATACGATATTTTACTAACACTAAACACACATATGGGCAAGTGCACCAATCGTGAGCGTAGTATTACGTTGGTAAGATACCGAGGTCGTCCAAGGACACAAGAGCAGTTAGTACCGGTTTATCCTCAACGTCTAATCAAATCAAAGTTTTAGAAAAAAGGTTTTAAACAAGAAAATGAAAACTAACTAAAAATGCTGAAAATAAAAATAAAAATAAAAAACAGATAGACAAGATGAATCACTTGGATCCGACTCGCCTTTAGTGTAACCTTTGATTATTTCCGCACTTTTGCCCTTTTTAAGAGATTATCTTACTTATAGTAGTAGGCCCCTCTTTTGAAGGTGACGTTACCCTTAACCCAGTAGTTTGAGTCAGCAAGGATACAATCCTAAAGGGTTGGATTATTGGAAGATAATTAATTAAGTTATTAATACGTAATGTGGTAGGCCCCTCTTTTGAAGGTGACGTTACCCTCGGCTAAGTGGTTTGAGTCAGCAGGGATACAATCCTAAGTAGCCGGGTTAATGTATTAATAGTAGTTTACATATGAGTGGATCAAGAAATTCGCACCCCTGCCATCCAATACCAGTGGGTATTGAAGGAGGTCCTACTAAGCTTGACCTAGGTCCTTGTAGGATCTATACACTGAACAAGGCAAAAACCTTACCAAACCATTCCCTTAACCCCCGACCAGGTAGCCAACATATCTCCATATAGACCGTGGAGATATGAATGGTGTAAATCTTTTATTTTATATAGACAGTAAAATAACGCCAAGACACCACGGACAAATGATAAGGAAGTTTCACCTTCAACATAAGAAACTAGTTATTAAAGTCATTAATACAAAACCAAGTAAAAAGTGCGAAAAGATTAAAAATAAAAAGTATTACACTAAATGCTTGTCTTCATCAAGTGATGTAAGAGACTTAGGCAAACATGGCCTTTGATTGTCAAGAACTCTTACTATCAATCTTGGATCCCGAGACTACTACACACACTCTATGATGGATGATTGTGGTGGATGTGGGTTGTGATGGTGGTGGAGGGTGGGTGAAGTATGAGAGAGGTGGTTTGTCAAGGATGCCTTTAAAGTGAACCAAGCACCCCTATTTATAGCCTGCACAGAAGCCCGGACACGGCCCCGTGCCCGCTGGGCACGGCCCCGTGTCCACCCATCTTCTCTTTCTTCATTTATTGCAGTTTGTCTGTATTAGTTGACCACGTCCCCGTGTCCGCTGGGCACGGCCCCGTGTGCAGAAGCGTATCTGTACTATCAAGATTTGCTCACATTCTGCCAATCTTAGCGTTGACCACGGCCCCGTGTCTGCTGGGCACGCCCCCGTGTTGGGAAATATAAGCTTCTACCACTTTGCCTTTTCTGCAGACACTTGGGCATGCCCCCATGTTCGCTGGACACGGGGCGTGTTCAGTCTTCTGTTATCTTGTTTTTGCTTGGGAAGATGCTGTCGAGGGGTCGGACATGCCACGTTTATTCGTTTTCTTGTATTTATGTTAGATTTAGCTGCATTTTTGCTTCTTTTGTTTGTTTAAGCTCTTTTAACCCTGAAAATACAAAAGGAAGACAAAAGCACACTTTTTCCAAAAAAAAGGTTAGTTTTATGGCTCATTTGATGTAATTTATATGTTCCATTTTACACACATGAAATACCCCCACACTTGAATCTTTGTTTGTCCTCAAGCAAAACTCTTTATTTTGTGGCTCACACACCCAAATGGAATGGGTAGAAGAGAAGGTTTTGGGCTTGTCTAGAGCGTCGGGATTCCAAGATTCTTTATAAGGTTTTATTTTTATGTTATTTACAATCCTTATTCGTTAAGATTTATTTAGAACATTACATAAGATAAATTACTTATTTGGGCATAACATGCCTCTTTAAAATTCCATTTATATACAAGTTCACATACCTCACGGGAGATCACTCAACACTTGGCCGAAGATGTATTTTTGTGAAACACTCGAGACCGGCATGGAACTTACTTCTACCATATGCTTGCCAAGCAATCAATCCTCCTCCTTTTTAACTATAAACCTTTGTAAATATCAAGAGGACTTTGGTGAAGGGTTAGGCTTGGGTTAAAGGTAGGTGGTTTTGGGTTAGTGGTTAGTAGAAAAGGGCGAAAAGGCGTAAAAAGTGTCGGTTTTCGTAAAACATTTTGTTTTTGTGACTTTTTATTCTAATGAAGCATTTTTCAAACAAGGCTTCTTTTGATGAGCTTGTTTGTTTATTGCTAACTTCATATATATATATATATATATATATATATATATATATATATATATATATATATATATATATATATATATATAGTGGAGGGTTCAAATGAGAATAAATTCTTTGTAAGAAGAAAAAAGAAGAAATTTCAACCAATAGGAATGCTTCATTAGACTTCATTTAATATTTGTACTTAATGTAACTATAAGGGTATATTAGTAAACTTACATACATCATTAATTGGTAGTTTCATCTTTAATAACTAACTATATTAAATTTGTAACTTATTTTTAAGATATATATTTTTTCACAAAAAAATAAAAATAAAAATTCATTTAAAGTGTAGGATAAATACGAGGCGTGTAGGATAAATTACGAGTTGTGTAGGATAAATTTCAATATGTGTAGGATAAATTTCGAAATGTGTAGGATAACTTTTGATGTGTGTAGGCAAAAATATTTAGTGTGGAGGATTATAGTCTTAATGACTAACTAATTAGTCAAACATAATAATAAATGAGATGAGAAAAAAAACTATTTAATGTTTTACAATTATACCTTTTTATTCTTTTTCTTCTCAATAAAAATTTCTTCTCAAATGAACCTTCCCCTATATATATATATATATATATATATATATATATATATATATATATATATATATAGTGGAGAGTTCAAATGAGAAGAATTAAAAATTAAGAATAAAAAGAATAAAGGATAGAAATGTAATTTGAACAAATCATGTAATGAGTCTATTATTTATTTTTGCTATTCAAATTAATGAACTTTAATCATTTAATGTGCCTATCTTATATAATAGTTGTGCACCTTACACAATAAAAACAATCTTGCACATGACCTTACATTTTCAACGTTTCCTATACCATTAAAACAATATTTTGGTGTAGGATACAGAATGTGTAGGACTCAAACACTTTTAAATAATTTTGCGACTCATAATAAAATATGTGTAGGACACAAAAATTTTTAAATAATTTTGTCACTTCTAATAAAATTTGTGTAGGAGCCAATACATTAATGTTGGTGAAAGAGTAATTTATGGTTGCATTAATAAGACTTGAGTAACTCTTTAAAATATTTATTAATATTCTATATCAAAATGTCTATACTACCCTTAATAATTAAAGCATTAATTAAAAGTAGACAAAAATGATATCTTGATTCACAACCATTGATCAAAAAAATATAAGGTCTAGATTAATTCATTTTTTCTTCTTTTAAGAAGATTCTTCTCAAATGAACCTCCCCCTATATATATATTGAAATAAGGATGTCACAAGAAAACCGAGCTTTGTTACTAAAATAAAGGGTTTAAAATGAAAAAGGTTTTGGTGGGTAAAGGGTGTTTGTTTTGGGTATAGAAATGAAAAGGTTTAGGATCAAAGGGGTTAACTAGGGGGATTTTAGTAGTTGGTAAAAAAAAGAAAAATAATGGTGTTGAAATAAAAAAAGGTTAGTCCTAATGCCTCTATCATTTACTTACTCGGGTTTAAGTTGGTAAAGACCGGGAATGTATCGTCATGGCAAGTTCTAGAGTCATAAAAAACCAAGCGGCTATTCACACAAGAAACGAAAAATGAGCATTTAATTTAAATATGTGTATTTGTATGCTCAATAAAGGCTCAAAACTCACTTTTTTTTGGGAATGGGTTTTTAATGTGATCAAGTATATATAATCAAATTTTAACTAGATTTGTCATGCCATTTCATAATTTTCTTATGTTGGTTTTTTTAAATCACGACGCTATCGGTTGTAAATTTATAAAAATATAACCTTTTTAGAACTTGTTATTCCCAATTTAAACCAAGACAAGTAAAAAAAATGAAAAGTTTTTGAAAAAAATTGGGGTGTTTAACGGTTCCAATAGAGTTTTGTGTAAGGATTGTGATTAGGACTTGCAAATTTTCAAGATTTTAGCTTCCCCCCCCCCCCCACACACACTTAAATTACACATTGTCCTCAATGTGTCCCAAAAATAAGTTTTTAGGTTGATTGAATGTGTAAAAAGGTGTGTTTAAACAAAAATTTTCTATTACTGGGCACCTGGACACGGGCCGTGGTGTACGGGCACGGCCCCGTGTTCAGACTGCCAGTAACAAAAATAACAAAACTGTAACAGAAGGCTGGGCACGGGGCCATGTTCAATGAACACACCCCGTGTCCAGTTACCTGAACTGGGCGTTTTCTGCAGACCCTTGAGCACGGGGTCATGTTGGCTGGGCACGACCCGTGTCAAACTTGCTGTAATGAAGAAAAATTGTCGGGAGGCTCTGTTTTTGTGCATGGGGCGTTGGTTCAAGCTTCCCTTAGTATCCTTCACCATCCAAGTATGTTTTATTCCTGAAAATTAAAACTAAACTATAAAGCATAAAAGTTAATCTAAATTAAAACTAAGGATAGTTCCGCAGGATGCCTCCGTGGTGCGCCACGTTTATAAGGGTCCTTGGCTAGACCCAAAGCCAGTCATATGTTACCCAAGTGGGATGGTTTGCATCCCATGTTGCACCGTCGGAGAGCATCATCCAAACTTGAGTCTATAACTTTCATGTAATTGACTGGGTCATCGTCTTCTACTTTTTTCCCAACTCCGAACTTCATTTCCTTGTCCCCAACCCTCAATGTTAGTGTCCCTCCATTCATGTCTACCACTGCATGGGCTGTCGCTAGGAATGGCCTCCCCAAGATGAGTGGTACTTCGGTATCTTCCTCCATATCTAGTATGACAAAATCGGCCGGGAAGACAAAGTCTCCGACTTTAACCAATAGATTTTCGGTGACAGCTTGTGGGTATTTAACGGACCTATCGGCGAGTTGTATGCTCATTTTTGTAGGGCTTGTTTTTCCTAGGCCAAGTCGGTCGAACATTGATGCGGGCATGAGGTTGATGCTAGCCCCAAGATCGGCTAGTGCATTGCGTATGGGAGATTCCCCAATTGAACAAGGAATGGTGAAGTTTCCGGGATCGATCTTCTTTAGCGGGAGCTTGTTGAGTAGCAAGGCGGAGCATTCTTCGCTTAAATTAACTAATTGCAATGATTCAATTTTCCTTTTGTGAGTGAGGAAGTCCCTCATGAATTTTGAATACTTAGGCATTTGAGTTAGGACTTCGACAAATGGAATATTGACATGCAATTGTTTTAGTAAATTTACGAATTTTGAGAATTGCTCATCGGTCTTTTGGCGAAGTAACCGACCGGGGTACGGTAACGGAGGATTCTTGGTGGGCTCTTGATTTGGTGGAGGAGCCGTCTCTTGTTGGGGTGTCGGCGAAGTTGCGGCTTGGCTAGATCGGCTCTTTTCAGTGGGAGGTAGCGGAGCCTCCTCGGGACCTACGGTACGGTTTCTCAACGTAATGAGATGTACTTGCGCCTTTGGGTTGGTTTCGGTATTGCTTGGTAACGCGCCTTGAGGTCTCTCGGAGAAATTTTGAGCTAGTTGATTTATTTGTTTTTCAATATTTTGAATACTAGCTTGTTGATTTCTAAAGTTCGATTCCAACTGTTGAAATCGATCCGAGTTTTTCTTTTCGGTGTCGGAGATGAGGCGAGAGACGGTATCCTCAAGCCTCTCTCGTCCCCCTTGTTGTTGTTGAGAGAAATTTTGTGACTCGTTTCTTGGTTGTTGAAAGTTAGTTCGTTGGTTTAGATTTTGTTGGTTACTACTATTGTCGGGTTCTCTCCAAAACAAGGTTAGGGTGGTTACGCCATCCTTGGTTGTAGGTACCCGTTGGAGGACCCGACGGCCTAGGTCTGTTATCAATGTAGTTTACCGTTTCCGTTTGATTATCCATTTCTTTCATACAACTCCAATTTTCATGTGGCCTACCACACCCCTCACAAGCCATAACCGAGACCGTTTTTGCCATTTCTAACTTTTTGATTTTTGAAGAAAGGGCCTCGATTTGGGCTTGCAAAGAGGTGCTTTCGTCAACCTTATGGGCGCCTGGGGCAATAGATTTTGTGCCTCGGGGAGTGTGCCATTGAAAATTGGTTTGAGCAATTTCCTCAATTTGATTATAGATTTCATTCGGGCGACGATTACCTAAAAGTCCCCCGGAGCTAGAATCAAGTGTTTGTCTTGTGTGGCAACAACCCATTATAGAAAGTGGAAACTTGTTGCCATACAGTAAGACCATGATGAGGACACTTTCTTAGTAGCTCCTTGAACCTTTCCCAAGTTTCATATAAGGATTCCATGTCCTCTTGCAAATATGTATTAATTTCAGTCATTAATTTAGCTTTTTTAGCAGGAGGGAAATACCTATATAAAACTTTTGGGCTAGTTCATCCCAGGTGTTTACCGAACCAACTGGGAGGGTATTAAGTCAAGCCTTAGCTCGGTATTTTAGTGAAAATGGAAACATTTGAAGGCGGATGGCGTCATTTGATGCTTCATTGATCCGAAAAGTATCACATATTTCCAAGAAGTTAGTAATATGTAAGTGGGGATCTTCGTCCGCAAGCCCGTGGAAGGTTGCGGAGTTTTGGAGCATTTGTATCAAATGCGGCCGAAGTTCGAAGTTGTTGGCCTCGAAATTTGGTGCATTGATAGCGGCGCCAAGATTGCCTATGGTGGGCCGTAGGTAATCCATGAGGGTACGTTTATCTGCCATTGGAAGTAGGTCCCCCAAAACTTTCTCTTGGTTTTTAGCGTTAAGTATTTTTCTAAGAAAGCGTTCGGGTTCGTGTAAAGGTTCTTTTATGTCTCTACTGGAACTGGAGCTCATACACTACGTAGAAAGTTCAGATGTGGTGCCTGGGTTCCAAGTCCTGCAACAGAAACAAAAAGAACGTTGTTCAGAAGCTTCACCACGGCCCCGTGCTCAGATGAACACGGCCGGTGGTCGGAGATAAAGTATTTTTTTTCCGGATCCCTGTTACTAGGGAGCTCGAGACGGCCCCGTGTTGCACCGACAAGGCCCCGTGCTCATCTCTCTGTAACTCTGAAAATAAAAACTGCCAGTAACAATGATGGGCACGGCCCGTGTCCGACCAGGCACGGCCCGTGCTGAGCCGTTGATTCCTAACTTTCTTAAAATCCTTGTGTCCCCGGCAACGGCGCCAAAAACTTGATGCTTGTCGAGTGTATTATATATTTAAGTATATTTTTAGCCCTTTTTAACACTTTAGTCAAGTTTTACATTTATAAAACACGATATTTTACTAACACTAAACACACATATGGGCAAGTGCACCCATCGTGAGCGTAGTATAGCGTCGGTAAGATACCGAGGTTGTCCAAGCACACAAGAGCTTTTAGTACCGGTTTATCCTCAACGTCTAATCAAATCAAAGTTTTAGAAAAAGGTTTTAAACAAGAAAATGAAAACTAACTAAAAATGCTGAAAATAAAAATAAAAAACAGATAGACAAGATGAATCACTTGGATCCGACTCGCCTTTAGTGTAACCTTTGACTATTTCCGCACTTTTGCACTTTTTAAGAGATTATCTTAGTTATAGTAGTAGGCCCCTCTTTTGAAGGTGACGTTACCCTCAACCCAGTAGTTTGAGTCAGCAAGGATACAATCCTAAAGGGTTGGATTATTGGAAGATAATTAATTAAGTTATTAATGCCCAATGTGGTAGGCCCCTCTTTTGAAGGTGACGTTACCCTCGGCTAAGTGGTTTGAGTCAACAGGGATACAATCCCAAGTAACCAGGTTAATGTATTAATAGTAGTTTACATTTGAGGGGATCAAGAAATTCATACCCCCGCCATCCAATACCAGTGGGTATTGAAGGAGGTCCTACTAAGCTTGACCCAGGTCCTTGCAGGATCTATACACTGAACAAGGCAAGAACCTTACCAAACCATTCCCTTAACCCCCGACCAGGTAACCAACATATCTCCATATAGACCGTGGAGATATGAATGGTGTAAATCTTTTATTTTATATAGACAATAAAATAATGCCAAGACACCACGGACAAATGATAAGGAAGTTTCACCTTCAACATAAGAAACTAGTTATTAAAGTCATTAATACAAAACCAAGTAAAAAGTGCGAAAAGATTAAAAATAAAAAGTATTACACTAAATGCTTGTCTTCACCAAGTGATGTAAGAGACTTAGGCAAACATGGCCTTTGATTGTCAAGAACTTTTACTATCAATCTTGGATCCCGAGACTACTACACACACTCTTTGATGGATGATGGATGATGGTGGTGGATGTGGGTTGTGATGGTGGTGGATATGGGTTGTGATGGTGGTGGAGGGTGGGTGAAGTGTGAGAGAGGTGGTTTGTTAAGGGATGCCTTTGAGGTGAACCAAGCACCCCTATTTATAGCCTGCACAGAAGCCCAGACACGGCCCCGTGCCCGCTGGGCATAGCCCCGTGTCCACCCATCTTCTATTTCTTCATTTATTGCAGTTTGTCTGTATTAGTTGATGTCACACCCCAACCACGAAAAACAACAAAACGTGGCGGAAACGTCGGGGAGTGTTGCAACAGAATCATTGTTTCACAACCATGGATTAAACAGTTTCGTTTTATTAAATTAAACGTATTACATTACATTGGAATTAGTTACAAAACAAGAACAAATAGACTTTCATTGTTATTAAGTCACTAAGGCCTCGTCCATTCCTATGTGAGCGTACACAAAAATCATCATCAAACATCATCAACTATGGTACCTGAAACACACGTGAAAATACGTCAGCATAAAAATGCCGGCGAGTACATAGGTTTTATATGAGTGTCAGATTCATGGCTCGTTTTACATGTTGCAATACTTATTTAAAAACTTTGTTTTGAAAAGTGTAATATTGCGACATAATTAACCAACTCAAATCAAGTTGGTTATAATTTGCAAAATCTCATAGTCATGATTCTTAACTCCAAAACATTTGTTTTATTAAATCGAATTGTAAAATATCTCATAAAAACTTGTTAATAAAACTCGTATGGTTTATATTATTTAGAAAACATCCTTGTGTGACATTGTTTCGAAATCGTTTACCCAAGTGATCTAGATAACGCAACAATATATAATGTGTTAAAAGCACTTATATATAGGAAGTACCAGCGGCGTATCCACCATGCTTTTAACACATTGCACCCGCCCCATTACCTAATCACTTCCCTAACCCAATGGCTCAAACAGTTACAAATGGTTCACATAAATCCAACAATTACAAATGGTTCACATACATCAAATGATTACAAATGGTTCACACACATCCAATGATTACAAATGGTTCACATACATCCAATGATTTCAAATGGTTCACATACATCCATCGATTACAAATGGTTCAAAACGTAAAACAATTGTGCTAGCATGTTAAGTAAACATATATAGCAAAACATAATGAAATCATGTACTAATAGTGTACTAATGAACATAGCAAGTATATGATATGGAAACATGGAAAGCACGAAAACAACAAGTAGGCACATGTGTTTCACCCCAAAATGTTTGGAAAACAATAAAAGAGGGGACTATGTACTCACTTGAGGATGCTTAGAAGTCTTGAATAAAAACCAAGCAAAGCTAGAGGGATCACATAATCAAACGGCACAAAAGGTCCAAGAACGGAAGTTTGACCCGATTATTCTCAGGTATGAAGTGAAAGCACTTCAACTTAGAGAGAAATCAGATCAAGGTGTGAAGAATGCAAATGAGGAAGGTGGGTATTTATAGAAAAACCAAGACCGTTAGGATCGTTCATCGAAAACCGAGCTTCGATCTGGACCTTACATGTGTGCCCATGGTTTTAGAATACCATGGGTACCCCAAAACAAGCCCCTATTTTCATTAAAACCATGTGCAAATGAGGGAAAAAGCTGGAACAAGCTGGAATTTAGATTTTCAATTTTGGTCCCTTCCTAAGATAACTATGGCAGATTGTCAATTTTGGTCCCTGAATGTGCAAAACATGGTTTTTGATGCATTTTTTACACGTTTAAGCCCCGTTAATCCCATTTCAAGGCTCTAAAATGAAGTTAAAGTATAGGGAACATGAAACATGCTCAAAAATTTCTCGGATGTCGGTTCGTTTGGTCGTACGGTTGCGTTGTTCGGTTAATTACGACGAAACACGAACGAACGCGAAAAACAGTCCAAATTACGCGACGAATGGATTTTTATCAAGACAATCGCTAAAATAAAATATTTTAATGATTACATAAATTATTGGATGCCCGGATGTATTCAGAACGTAAGATATGCGCGAAAATGCAAACTTATGCACTTTTTGACGCTTTTAGTCCCTATTGATCAAGAAACTTTATTTTTTGCGCACCAAACACCTCAAAGCCTATTTCTAAGCTATGTAAAGGATATTTAGGGCATATTTAACTTATGATCAAGTTCCAGAATGTTCGTTACAGTACAAATCGGCATACTTTTGCAGTTTGTCGAAATTAGTCCCTATAAGCGAATAAACTTGATTTCGCCACACCAAACCCTCCAAAACTTATTTATAAGTTATTTAAATGTTATTTAAGGTATGTTAAGCCTATTTCACTATTCCGGAGTGTTCGTTGCAGTAAACTGGTTATATTTACGCATCATTGCGCGTATAACCTTCCAGAAAGCGATTTAAAGCTTGAAATCGAACATGAATTGATATGTGCAAACAATACACGTATTTTTACAAGTATCAAGTATGAAACACAATATTTCATAAATTTGGTATTTGTTTGATGGTCGCAGAGGCACAGGTGTCACAGTCTCCCCTACTTTAGGAAATTTCGTCCCGAAATTTATTCGTAGGAGTCTGTCTGTGACGCTGTGTTAAATAATTGCCCTGCATGGAATCTAGGGTGTTTATATATTTGCGTAGAATAACCCATCAAAGATTATGCAAGGCAAAATCCTGTCATTTATCTCAACGGACAATCTTTAAAAATGGAAAAGAAGGAAAAATCAAGGATATTCATTTCCCTCGATGGATATTCTTCAGAAACAAAAATGAACGGAATGAGTCATTTTCCTCAATGGGTATTCTTCAGAAACGAAAATGAACAAATAATCAAGAATATTCATTTCCCTCGATGGATATTCTTCAGAAACGAAAATGAACGGAATGAGTCATCATTTTCCTCAATGGGTATTCTTCAGAAACGAAAATGAACAAATAATCAAGAATATTCATTTCCCTCGATGGATATTCTTCAGAAACGAAAATGAACGGAATGAGTCATTTTCCTCAATGGGTATTCTTCAGAAATGAAAATGAACGAATAATCAAGAATATTCATTTCCCTCGATGGATATTCTTCAGAAATGAAAATGAACGGAATGAGTCATTTTCCTCAATGGGTATTCTTCAGAAACGGAAATGAAGGAAAAAATCAAGAATATTCATTTCCCTCGATGGATATTCTTTAGAAACGAAAATGAACGGAATGAGTCATTTTCCTCAATGGGTATTCTTCAGAAACGGAAATGAAGGAAAAATCAACAATATTCATTTCCCTCGATGGATATTCTTCAGAAACGAAAATGAACGGAATGAGTCATTTTCCTCAATGGGTATTCTTCAGAAACGGAAATGAAGGGAAAAGAAAAATCAGGGATATTCATTTCCCTCGATGGATATTCTTCAGAAACGAAAATGAACGGAATGAGTCATTTTCCTCAATGGGTATTCTTCAGAAACGGAAATGAACTGAGTCAACTCTAGACACATGACAAAACTTGCTGTGGTTTCTGTGCACTGAATTCCATAATTATGTATGCATCCATAATTACGTAATTCCTTGCACAGTCCGCACAGTTTGTTTTGTAATGTGAAGGGGAAGAAAATCAAACCTGTGATGAGTGTGACTAGACTATCATAAGGTCCTTTTAATTAGATCGACAAATGATCTCTACCAAGGAGTCCTTTCAGCTATATCATCACATGATATTCCTAACCAGATTTTTGGATCAATCTGTTTAACTAGACCACTCAAAGGTTCTAATTATGGAATAGTACTTTATAATCCAAGGGTCTTAACTATTACGTAGAAGCCCATTAAGGATTTAAGGTAGTACCTTTGGATATCCTACTATGAATCCCTTATACGAATATATGGAAGATTCTACGAGGATTTGGATAACAAAAAATTGGATCACACAAAACATAAAAAGGGAACACATAAGCACATAATCACATAATTGATTAACTTGACCTTTAATTTGTTATCTTTAGACACGGATATTTAAAGCACACCGGGAATCCAATCCGGGATTTCATTTGGCACTTTAATCATTTTCAAGAATCTATTTATGAAGATAGGATGATCTTCCAAAAATTCGATTTTGTTTTCAAAGAAACGTAATATTCGAATTAAGGTACACAACAAATTTTTGGATTTACGGAAATACCCTTAGGTACCCTATTAAGAATTTATAGTGGTACTTTGGGTATTCGTCCAGAGTTGTAACTTGCGCCTTGTACTTCGTTTCCTTGGAAGAAACGGGTACTTAGGATTTTCGTGGAAAACGCAAGAGATCATAAAATGGAAGAATTTTGGGGGTAGTCTGTTCTTCAAGGAATACGATTCCCTGATTGTCGGTATTGTAGGGGATATGTTGTTTATACATGCAACCACATAAATACATTGCAATGTAAATAAAAGATTTATTTATAAACAACGATAACAACTGTTTCATGGACCTTGACAACAAAAGAAAATAATACATAAGACGTGATTATTTCTAAATGGTGTTGTCTTCTAGTCGATCCGATGCTCATCCCTGTGCTGGATTTGCATTAGCAAGCTTTGGGCAATTTCTTCGGAAATGACCCATCTCGCCATAGTTGTAGCAAGAACCTGGTGGAAAACGAGCTTGAGCAGGATTGTTGTCAGCTTGATTTGGTGCAACTGCAGCTCTGCAAACTCTTGTTGTATGACCTATAAGTCCACAAATTTGGCATTTGCGGCACTTCACACTAGCATGATGATGAAGGTTACATTGGTTGCACAAGGGTGCAGTTCCGTTGTATGGCTTCTGTCACACCCCGATTTCCACGTGTCACCGGTGGGCCCGGTGGGGGAGTATCGTGACGTGGTTGGCAACGTAATAGTCAAACAACACAATATAATAATGCACAGCGGAAGCAAATTTAAATAAGATACAACCGAATTTATTATTGTAAACAAAGTCACAATTATCCGGTGTTTATCCACAGTAGGATCGAATAATAAAAATATTGTTTATGGTTCAACAGACATCGGCATCTTAAGTTTGCGAGACTTCTAGTGATGCTTAGGAGACTTCCAGCCTATTTCGCCTAGTACCTGCATTTAATCTTTTTGGGAAAATACGTCAGTTTACACTGGTAAATACATTCAACTGACTCATTTTATGAAATGATTGAAAATTGGTTTGGATGCACATGGCATAAACATTTTGTTTAACTTGGGAGAATTATTTTGATAATATAATAATCTTGTGAACGATTTACATGTTACTTATGCGTTCAGTAGCCCGGAATGTATCCGGGTTAAAGATCAATAGACACACCACTGTAAGTGAGTTATACACGGGAGTACGCCTACACCCCGTGCTCAGGTCGTGGCAATCTCGTAAGATAATGCCGAGGATATCCGGGACATGGTCATTAACCCCCCAAAGGCTGTAAAGTAAACACATCTGTTTAAAACGAGCCGATCAAATTATTCAATTAACCACTAAGCGTGGAAGATTTGATGCTCGATCAAGCGGTACGCTATGTACCGTAACCCAAGTCCGTATAGGGAAATTAAGTTAAAAGTATTTACCTTGATGCAAAGTATAGTCACAATAATCAAATAGCAGGTAGCTTTTACTGTTTCTCCTAATCTGGAACGAAGGTTAAATATAACCTATTAGAATCCTAGCGGTTCTTAATTAAGCTTAGGCTTAGACCGGCTAGTTTCAAAGATACGGTTCGTACGCACGATTAAGCGAAGACCGGATAGAATGTGATTTAGACCCGACAAGTTCAGAGACTTGTTTAATATGGGTTTATTATTCACATTCTGGATTTTGAGATAAAACCGTTAAGGTTTGACCCGTTTCGGTTATTTATACGTAAACTAGTTACATAACCGAACCGAACGCGATTAACGCGTAACGGTTAATCTAGAGAGTCCGGGGCAGGTTACTAATGTTGATATGCTTTATATATGTTGTGATATCATTAAGATATCTTCCATTATGCCCAAAACGAGATTAATTGCCAACTAAGCCCCGTAGGGGTATTTTGGTCATTTTGAAGGTTATAAAAGAGTTTTAACGTAGGTCTGAATTCGGGACTGATGTAATCTATAAAAATACACATTTTACTAAGTTACATCAGTAGGCAATGAGTCTTGTATGTTTATAAAGGTTTTAACTCGTACTTTTCGCTTAAAACGTGTAATTAACGGTTTTAAGCGATTTTCGGGTTTAGATACAACATCTGAGTTTTTAATCAGTTTTTATAGTTCAAAATATTCTATTTATTATTTTGAATCAGTAGCAAAAAGCCTTGCTTCATTTGGATATGTAAAACTCATTTTATGCGTTAAAAAGTTTAATTCGGTAATTACTGAATCAATGCACTAACCCTTTATAAACTCAGCCTAAAAGTCATTAAAAATATTTATAAATCCTAAAATATTATTTAACATCGGTAGGTATAAAGCTTGATACCAAAAATCGGGTTTAGGTGGGCTATGCGCTAATTATGCCGTTTAATTACTTAAAAGCTCGTTAAACACGATAATGCGCATAAATCACAATCTAGACCTCGGATTGATGTAGGATTTTACGGACATGCTTATTATTCAGTAGCCAAGGTCCTTGGCCACTCACATTGTCAAAAATCTCGTTTTAAGTTCGAAAGGGCATTTTGGTCAACTTCTAAGCATTTAACGGAACGCGTAAACGAACCGTGTAATCAACATTTCAAACTCAGAGGTTTGTTCTAACATGTAACCAAGTCTTAATGGAACTTTAAGGCACTATCAAATCATACTAAAACGGGTCAGAACTGAAGTCAACGCAAAAGTCAAAGCTTTGCGTTCTTCGGTTCTGAACCGAGGTTTAAACCGAAAGTTGACGAACCAAACAAGCCTAGACAAGTTCTTAAACTTATTATCAAGTTATTTATGTGTCAAAACAGATTACACGTTACCCGGATTGATAATTACGCGTTTATTTGTAAAATGAAGTTCTGTTGACTTTTTCGGTTCTTGCTTGACTCGACAAACGAATACGTTATGATTTGAATCAGCAGGAACCCTTTCAAGGGTTTAATACTCATATAAATACCTACTTAGCGCTACCTTAATTTCGACGTATGGCTAAACCATCGTCTACTTATCGCTAAGTCAAACTCAGTTTGACTTTTAAGCTAATTATGCTAAGTAATTGACTAAGGAAGGATTAGAGCACTTACAAACTGATTAAGGATGATTAGGAGATGTCTTTAATCTGCTTGCAAGCTCCCCAAGTGATCAGGTTTGTTTGCAATGATGTGTGGAATGTTTGTGAATGAAGGGTCCTTTATATAGTTGTTTCAAGCACCACCAAATGTTGACAACATACTCTAGGACCAACCATAACCAACAAACACTTGTCCCTAGCATGTAGAGGGTGTCTAAGGTTCATGCACATGCAGAGAAAACCGGCCAAAAGGGTAATAATCGCGTAATACAGGCTGCTGTCTGTTTTTCTGCTTCTGGGCACAGCTAGCGCACCGTTACGCTACACATGTAGCGGTGCGCTAGCCCGCTACTTTGGGCTTTCTGACTCATCAGTGGTAGCGCACCGTTACGCTACATATGTAGCGGTGCGCTAGCCCTTTCCTGAGACAAAATTGATGCCGTTTGTTGAAGATTCGAATAGGTAACAACTTGCACGACTTTTGGGACATCAATTATCGACTTTGGGACATATTTTATCAGTAGGGGCTTCCAATAAGTGTGTAACACTGTAACATACCCTACCATCATTCATTATCAACAATAATTCCCAGAATTTAGATGTATATAATATTTAATCGGGTCTTGGGATTTGTTATTGAGGTCGTTCAGAGGTATAAATTTACATGACGCCATCTTTTAAATCCTGCCAATACATCTTTAATAAATCCGGGTTTACAATGATTTTTGTCTTACTTGACACGTGTCGTTTCTTTATTGAACACGAAAATCTGAGGTGTTACATCCTCACCCCCTTAAAATAAATCTCGACCCGAGATTTACTGAAACAAGTACGGGTACTTTTCTTTCATTGTGGATTCTAACTCCCACGTGAAATCGGGACCTCTACGGGCATCCCATTTGACCTTCACAAAAGGTATATGCTTTCTCCGAAGTTTTCTTACCTGTCGATCTTCAATCGACACAGGTTTTTCCACAAACGTTAAGCTCTTATCTATCTGTACATCTGCATGTGGCATGACATGTGTATCGTCAGCGGAACACTTCTTTAGATTGCAGATGTGGAACACATTGTGAATTCCACTGAACTCTTCAGGTAAGTTCAACTTGTAGGCAACAGACCCGACACGTTCAATAACCTCGAAAGGTCCTATGTATCTCGGGCTTAGTTTGCCTTTCTTACCGAATCGCATCACCCCTTTCCATGGTGACACTTTAAGTAGGACTTTGTCACCTACCTCGAAGTGAAAATCCTTACGACTTGGATTCGCGTAACTCTTCTGCCTATTCCGGGCAGCTTGGAGGTTGTTACGAATCTGGACAATCTTGTCCGTTGTTTCAAACACGATTTCTGGTCCTGATAACTGGACTTCTCCAACTTCCGCCCAACAAACTGGCGATCTACACTTTCTACCGTATAATGCCTCAAAAGGCGCAGCCTTAATGCTGGTATGGTAGCTATTGTTGTAGGAGAACTCGATCAATGGTAGGTTCTTATCCCAGCTACCTTTTAATTCGATCGCACATGCACGTAGCATGTCTTCCAACGTTTGAATGGTACGCTCACTCTGACCGTCTGTCTGAGGATGGTACGCCGTACTAAAGTTCAAACGTGTGCCCAAAGATTGCTGGAAGCTCTTCCAAAAATGTGACGTGTACCTAGTATCTCGGTCAGAGATAATAGCTACAGGTATGCCGTGTAGGGCTACAATCTTATCCACATATAACTGGGCTAACATATCGGAGCTATAAGTCTCATTGATGGGTAAGAAATGAGCTGACTTAGTCAGTCTGTCTACTATGACCCATATTGTATCATTTCCTTTCCTTGTCTTGGGTAACTTGGTAATGAAATCCATAGTTACCATTTCCCACTTCCACGTAGGAAGTTCAGGCTGTTGTAGCAAACCTGACGGTTTCTGATGCTCGGCTTTAACTTGCGCACATGTCAAGCATTTTGCTACATGGGCGGCTACAGACTTTTTCAAGCCTATCCACCAATAATTTGCCTTTAAATCCTGGTACATCTTATCAGCTCCAGGATGAACGGAGTATTTGGAACTATGGGCTTCTTGGAGGATGACGTCACGAAGTCCTCCAAAAATTGGAACCCATATTCGTCCGTTTAACCGTAAAATTCCGTCTTTGCTAAGAGTTAACTGCTCCTCAGTTACTCCTAACTTTTCATTAGGATAGTTAGCTTCCAGCACAGCTTCCTTCTGTGCAGCTAACACCCTTTCTATCAAACTGTTCTTTATTTCCATGCGCCTGGCGTTAATTCGAATGGGTTTAACCCTTTCCTTTCTGCTCAAGGCATCAGCGACTACATTCGCTTTGCCGGGATGGTACTTGATTTCACAATCATAGTCATTCAAAGTCTCCATCCAACGGCGTTGCCTCATGTTTAATTCTTTCTGGTTAAACAGATGCTGGAGGCTCTTGTGATCAGAAAATATCACAAACTTGATTCCATAAAGGTAATGCCTCCACAGTTTTAGTGCGAACACAACGGCACCCAACTCCAAGTCATGGGTGGTGTAATTCTTTTCATGCACCTTTAACTGTCGTGATGCATAGGCAATAACCTTGCCTTTTTGCATAAGCACACACCCCATGCCAGTGTGTGATGCATCACAATAAACTACAAATTCTTCAGTGCCTTCAGGTAAGGTAAGCACAGGAGCGTTGCTCAACTTTTGTTTCAAAACATCGAAGGACTCTTGCTTCTTAGGACCCCAAACGAACTTTACTTTCTTCTTGGTCAGGGAAGTTAGGGGTGCAGCAATCCTTGAAAAATTTTCAATGAAGCGCCTGTAATATCCTGCCAACCCTAGGAAGCTACGGATTTCTGTTGGCGTCTTTGGCTCTTGCCAGTTCATTACTGCTTCAACCTTAGCGGGATCCACCTGGATACCACACTCACTGACCACATGTCCAAGAAATTGGACTTCCCTAAGCCAAAATTCACACTTGGAGAATTTGGCATAGAGCTTTTCCTTATGCAGAAGTTTGAGAATACATCGAAGATGTTTCTCGTGGTCAGCTTTGTTCTTAGAATAAATGAGAATGTCGTCGATGAAAACGATGACGAATTTATCTAAGTGCGGCTTGCAAACGCGATTCATGAGATCCATGAACGCAGCCGGTGCATTGGTGAGCCCAAAAGGCATCACTAGAAACTCGTAGTGACCGTAACGAGTCCTAAATGCAGTCTTGTGTACGTCTTCATCCATGACCTTCAACTGATGGTAGCCTGACCTCAAATCTATCTTTGAGAAGTAACTTGCCCCTTGCAGCTGATCGAACAGGTCGTCGATTCTGGGCAATGGATATCTATTTTTGATCGTGACTTTGTTAAGCTCGCGATAGTCGATGCACAGACGCATCGACCCATCCTTCTTCTTGACAAACAGGATTGGCGCTCCCCAAGGAGATGAACTAGGTCGAATGAAACCCTTAGCCAGCAGTTCATCTAGCTGCGCCCGCAACTCCTTCATTTCGGTGGGTGCCAATCTGTACGGTGCTCTGGCAACTGGTGCCGCTCCGGGAATGATATCGATCCTGAATTCGACTTGTCTATCTGGTGGTAGGCCAGGTAGATCTTCAGGAAACACTCCTGGGTATTCAGAAATGACAGGGATGTCTTCTAACTTCGGTTTAGGTTCCTCCAAAATCACTTGCGCCATGTAAATGACACATCCCCTCTTCAAACACTTGGAAGCCTTGAGCATAGTCACCTGCTCAGGCAGTCCGTACTGGGTATCTCCCCGAATGGTAAGTGACTCACCAGACGGAGTCTTTATTACTACTTGTTTCTGTTTACAAACGATTTGGGCCTGGTTATGAGATAACCAGTCCATACCCAGAACTATGTCAAAACCAGCTAATTTAAACGGAAGTAGAGACAGAGGGAAAGAATGGTTCTTAATGGATATAGTACATCCATCTAACACAGTAGAGACGGTTTCTATGGTACCATCTGCTAACTCTACCTCATAGTTTACGCTTAGGGTTTTGACAGGTAAATTCAGCAATTTACAAAATTTATGATCCACAAAAGACTTATCTGCGCCTGAATCAAACAGTACTCTTGCAAAGACATCATTTACAAGGAATGTACCTGTTATGACGTTATCATCTTGCACAGCCTCCTGCGCATCCATCCTGAAGACTCTGGCGTTAGTCTTCTTAGCCTCCTCAGGCTTCTTGTTGTTCTTGGGGCAGTTAGTCTTTATGTGGCCCTTCCCATTGCAACGATAGCACGTCGCATCTTTCATCTTCTTGCAATCCAAGGTTTTGTGTTCCTTGGATTTGCACAAACCACAAGCAAAAGACCTTGACTCGTTATTCGAGTTTGATCCAAATCTGCACTTTCCAAAGTGCTTTTTCTTGCAAGTTTTGCATGTGGGCTTCTCTTCAGAACGATGCCCATCTTTCTTCGACTTCGATCCCTTCTTGCGATCACCGCTCCCACGGTGTTTCTTGTTCGACCAACGCGAACCATCATCCTCTCGCTTCCTCTTCTCAGCATCTTTATTCCTCAGCGATCTCTGTCGGACCGCATCCAGTGTGAGGGATAAAGACAGGTCAGTTACAGACCTGAAGGTAATTGGCCGAGAAGCTTTAACATTGGCCTTGATCTCGGGTTCCAACCCACCAATAAAACGAGCAATCCTCTTTGGCTCAGGGGTTACAAGGTAGGGAACCAACCTGGACAGCGTATTGAAGCTTGTCAGGTAAGCTTGGCAGTCAAGGTTCTTCATTACCAATGACAGAAAGTCATATTCAATCTTTTCCACCTCGTGTTGAGGGCAGTAATTATCTTTGATCAGGGCAATGAATTGATCCCACGTCATGCTATACAACGGGATCTTTCCGGAGGCCTCCATCAGAGATCTCCACCAGACCAATGCTTCACCTTTGAAGGACTGCGACACAAACTTTACTATATCCCGTTCAGCGCACCCGCTTATGTCCACCACTGTGTCCATTTCATCCAGCCAACTCATGCAATCAACGGCCCCCTTTTCCCCTGTAAAATCCCGGGGCTTGCAAGACACGAAGTATTTGTAAGTGCAACCCTTGCTACGGGGTCCTTGATGCAGTACCAAGTGCTGGGATGGGTCACTTTGATTGTTGGTGGACTGACGGTCATCACCGTCTTTCTTAGGTCCGTTCTTCTTGGGAGGAGGCTTGTTATGAGCCTCAGAATGTGTCCTTGGTTTTGAGTGTGATACAGAGTGGGTCCTACTCCTGGTACCACTGTATTCTTCATATTGCCTATCCAAGGCTTGAGTGACAGCGCCATCAATGATAGCTTTTAGTTCGGCGCCCGTCAATGTAATCTGGGCGTTCTCATTTGGCGCCACAGGATGGCTATTGCCTTCATCAGAGTTTGCCATTTATATTGAACTGTTACAGAAAACAAGAACAATATTTTATTTGAAAGTTTATTATGGAATTACCCCTTAGGGTAACTCGTTAACCATGGTAACAGAGACCCTATTTGGTTAACTTACCAATCGTATTAATTTAGGATTTCAATTAAAATTTATCCTAAACACGAAACAATAATAATATATATATTTTAGCACATAAGGCTTGGTCACATGGACAATTTAATAAACTATGATTTCAGAGAATCAAGACTTTTAAGGTTTGAACCTAGTTCATTACCTTTATTAGACAGGGAGTCATAGCTACCACTGCCTTTTGGCTTATATAGAAATGAGCATGGCCCGTAGGCGCTATATTACCACGTATGGTTGAATATGATCACCTTAATTGATGATGTAAATCCAGGATTCAGAGATCATTATACTGGATTAGGAATCTTCTAAAGAATCCTTATTCATTTAAAAATGACATGTGATTTTTTTTTTTTTTAACGAATCACTTCTGCCAGGAGTGTTAACATGTTTTAAGATGTTAACAGGGATTTGAATCTTTTAAACCGGTCTTACCATTTTGGCCCGGTCTTATATTTGACACGAGGCTAGGTTTCACACTTAAAGATTCTTAATTAAATAATTACTTAGGTAGATTAAAAGGAATGATTTTTAATTTATTTAATTCATGTATAATTATTATATGTGCACAAATGGCAAACATGAAATTTATAAAACAACACTCCAATAATTTACAACAACATTACATATCGCCCTAAACGGGTCTTTCACACATGAAATTTGCCCACGTAGGAGCTACAACATAACAACATGCCCACGCAGGGGTCTTACAGAAGATATGCCCACGTAGGGGTTAACACACTAACAATTGTCCACGTAGGGACTTAAACAAACATAAGTCCACGTAGGGACTAAACATACAACGAACATCCACACATAAATGTCCACGCTGGGACTTAATTTTAAAGTAGACATATACACATAAAGGATTTACTGATCCTTCTTGCTCTTTCCCTTGATTAAGTTCGTCAAGGTCTTGAACATTCCCTGGTTGCGCCGTCGATCTTCCCGTGCCTCATGTCGCACCTCTCTAATACTTTGCAGGATCTCCTGATGCAGTGGTGGCGACATTTGTAGAGACGGCGGGGGTTGTTGGTAAAACGGGGGTTGTGTAGGCATCTGGTACCCTTGGACTGGGTACCCTACTCCCCAAGGACCCCCATACGGTCCATCAGGGTTAAGAGCGTTATAATTAGCAGCTACCAGGTATGGGTCGGCTTCAGCGTAACCGGGGTTAGTGTGGGTCGGTAGCTCAAACGGGTTATACATCGAAGGACCCGTGTATGCTGGTATCTGATTATCGAAACCCATTGGTGGCGGTTGCTGCGCGAAGGGGTTTGATGGTCCACCCATTTGTGGATCTTCTGGAGGCGGCTGATAATTTCTGCCACTTGATTGTAGAGGAGAGCTGAAATGAAACTCTTCTCTTCGTGTGGACATCCGGGCTCCGGTTCTCCTATGTCTTTGCGGTTACGGAGGCGCCGGTTGAACTGGTGGCGGAGGAGGTGGTGGCGTAACTGCCACAAACTGGTGATTCCCAGAGGAATCTTGATGATGCTGCTGCTGATGCTGCTGCTCATGCGGCGAAGAATAGTGCGGCTGCTGATGTGGCGACGAATGGTGTGAAGGCGTATAGTACCATTCTTGCTGAGTAAAGATAGCCTGGAAGCTATCTGGGCCACTATAGGGTGGTCCTTGATAAATGGAACTATCCGAAACCTCGATTGGGTGGTTGGGAGTTCCTGATGCGGGTTCTTCGGGGTCGTCTTCCTCGTCCATATCATTTCCTCCAGAAAAATGGTCCTCCGGCCCCAATGGGTTAAAACCCACTGGTTCCTGTATATAATCTGCCGGGTTAAACCGGCCTCGGAAGAATGGAGTGGGGTCTCCAAAAGAGCGGTGCGACATTGACCGCTGTAACGGTATGTGCGAACGGTGCGAGTCTCCAGGCTCATTTTCCGAGTGTGGCCCGTAGGAGTCCTGGGCGGGAGTTGTCGAACTGTTCGAAGTCGACCGTCTTGCTGGTTGAAATAGACCTCTCTGGTTCCGTCGAGTTCCATCACTCTCGGCGGGGATAGGACCTCGTGTATTCGAAGGTCCTGCTTCGTGGTCGTTGGGGGCGGATACTGGCCCCTTTCCACGTCCTCTTGTTCTCAAAAATCTTGGAGGCATTTTCTTTTTGATTCCTGTCAATCAAACATAAGATAACAAATAACAAAAATATAAAGCTTAAAGGACAAAACAAAAACCGAATAAGGTGGAATTTGTCCTATGTTATAAGTCTAGACTCGAAGGTTCAGATATGTGCAATTGTGTAACTGAGATTAAACACAAAAGGCTAGTGTTTAATTCACTCAGCTTTGGCTCTGATACCAACCTGTCACACCCCGATTTCCACGTGTCACCGGTGGGCCCGGTGGGGGAGTATCGTGACGTGGTTGGCAACGTAATAGTCAAACAACACAATATAATAATGCACAGCGGAAGCAAATTTAAATAAGATACAACCGAATTTATTATTGTAAACAAAGTCACAATTATCCGGTGTTTATCCACAGTAGGATCGAATAATAAAAATATTGTTTATGGTTCAACAGACATCGGCATCTTAAGTTTGCGAGACTTCTAGTGATGCTTAGGAGACTTCCAGCCTATTTCGCCTAGTACCTGCATTTAATCTTTTTGGGAAAATACGTCAGTTTACACTGGTAAATACATTCAACTGACTCATTTTATGAAATGATTGAAAATTGGTTTGGATGCACATGGCATAAACATTTTGTTTAACTTGGGAGAATTATTTTGATAATATAATAATCTTGTGAACGATTTACATGTTACTTATGCGTTCAGTAGCCCGGAATGTATCCGGGTTAAAGATCAATAGACACACCACTGTAAGTGAGTTATACACGGGAGTACGCCTACACCCCGTGCTCAGGTCGTGGCAATCTCGTAAGATAATGCCGAGGATATCCGGGACATGGTCATTAACCCCCCAAAGGCTGTAAAGTAAACACATCTGTTTAAAACGAGCCGATCAAATTATTCAATTAACCACTAAGCGTGGAAGATTTGATGCTCGATCAAGCGGTACGCTATGTACCGTAACCCAAGTCCGTATAGGGAAATTAAGTTAAAAGTATTTACCTTGATGCAAAGTATAGTCACAATAATCAAATAGCAGGTAGCTTTTACTGTTTCTCCTAATCTGGAACGAAGGTTAAATATAACCTATTAGAATCCTAGCGGTTCTTAATTAAGCTTAGGCTTAGACCGGCTAGTTTCAAAGATACGGTTCGTACGCACGATTAAGCGAAGACCGGATAGAATGTGATTTAGACCCGACAAGTTCAGAGACTTGTTTAATATGGGTTTATTATTCACATTCTGGATTTTGAGATAAAACCGTTAAGGTTTGACCCGTTTCGGTTATTTATACGTAAACTAGTTACATAACCGAACCGAACGCGATTAACGCGTAACGGTTAATCTAGAGAGTCCGGGGCAGGTTACTAATGTTGATATGCTTTATATATGTTGTGATATCATTAAGATATCTTCCATTATGCCCAAAACGAGATTAATTGCCAACTAAGCCCCGTAGGGGTATTTTGGTCATTTTGAAGGTTATAAAAGAGTTTTAACGTAGGTCTGAATTCGGGACTGATGTAATCTATAAAAATACACATTTTACTAAGTTACATCAGTAGGCAATGAGTCTTGTATGTTTATAAAGGTTTTAACTCGTACTTTTCGCTTAAAACGTGTAATTAACGGTTTTAAGCGATTTTCGGGTTTAGATACAACATCTGAGTTTTTAATCAGTTTTTATATGTCAAAATATTCTATTTATTATTTTGAATCAGTAGCAAAAAGCCTTGCTTCATTTGGATATGTAAAACTCATTTTATGCGTTAAAAAGTTTAATTCGGTAATTACTGAATCAATGCACTAACCCTTTATAAACTCAGCCTAAAAGTCATTAAAAATATTTATAAATCCTAAAATATTATTTAACATCGGTAGGTATAAAGCTTGATACCAAAAATCGGGTTTAGGTGGGCTATGCGCTAATTATGCCGTTTAATTACTTAAAAGCTCGTTAAACACGATAATGCGCATAAATCACAATCTAGACCTCGGATTGATGTAGGATTTTACGGACATGCTTATTATTCAGTAGCCAAGGTCCTTGGCCACTCACATTGTCAAAAATCTCGTTTTAAGTTCGAAAGGGCATTTTGGTCAACTTCTAAGCATTTAACGGAACGCGTAAACGAACCGTGTAATCAACATTTCAAACTCAGAGGTTTGTTCTAACATGTAACCAAGTCTTAATGGAACTTTAAGGCACTATCAAATCATACTAAAACGGGTCAGAACTGAAGTCAACGCAAAAGTCAAAGCTTTGCGTTCTTCGGTTCTGAACCGAGGTTTAAACCGAAAGTTGACGAACCAAACAAGCCTAGACAAGTTCTTAAACTTATTATCAAGTTATTTATGTGTCAAAACAGATTACACGTTACCCGGATTGATAATTACGCGTTTATTTGTAAAATGAAGTTCTGTTGACTTTTTCGGTTCTTGCTTGACTCGACAAACGAATACGTTATGATTTGAATCAGCAGGAACCCTTTCAAGGGTTTAATACTCATATAAATACCTACTTAGCGCTACCTTAATTTCGACGTATGGCTAAACCATCGTCTACTTATCGCTAAGTCAAACTCAGTTTGACTTTTAAGCTAATTATGCTAAGTAATTGACTAAGGAAGGATTAGAGCACTTACAAACTGATTAAGGATGATTAGGAGATGTCTTTAATCTGCTTGCAAGCTCCCCAAGTGATCAGGTTTGTTTGCAATGATGTGTGGAATGTTTGTGAATGAAGGGTCCTTTATATAGTTGTTTCAAGCACCACCAAATGTTGACAACATACTCTAGGACCAACCATAACCAACAAACACTTGTCCCTAGCATGTAGAGGGTGTCTAAGGTTCATGCACATGCAGAGAAAACCGGCCAAAAGGGTAATAATCGCGTAATACAGGCTGCTGTCTGTTTTTCTGCTTCTGGGCACAGCTAGCGCACCGTTACGCTACACATGTAGCGGTGCGCTAGCCCGCTACTTTGGGCTTTCTGACTCATCAGTGGTAGCGCACCGTTACGCTACATATGTAGCGGTGCGCTAGCCCTTTCCTGAGACAAAATTGATGCCGTTTGTTGAAGATTCGAATAGGTAACAACTTGCACGACTTTTGGGACATCAATTATCGACTTTGGGACATATTTTATCAGTAGGGGCTTCCAATAAGTGTGTAACACTGTAACATACCCTACCATCATTCATTATCAACAATAATTCCCAGAATTTAGATGTATATAATATTTAATCGGGTCTTGGGATTTGTTATTGAGGTCGTTCAGAGGTATAAATTTACATGACGCCATCTTTTAAATCCTGCCAATACATCTTTAATAAATCCGGGTTTACAATGATTTTTGTCTTACTTGACACGTGTCGTTTCTTTATTGAACACGAAAATCTGAGGTGTTACAGCTTCCTAGCAGGGGGTTGAGCTGGTTGGTTGGGGGCAACTTGATCATTGTGAGCAACCACGTCGAAGTTCTGGGAAGCTTTTCGCTTCCTTGACTTCTTGGAGGATTCAGTCTGTTCATCTTTGGGTTTCGATTCCTCGATTGGTTTATTATCACCTTTTTGGAAAAGTTTACCTTTCCTGATTTGAGATTCAGTCAAGGTAGCAGATAGCTCAATGGCCTGCCTAACCGTAGCGGGGTTACTACCAGTCACAATGTCTTGTACTGGGTCAGGGAGGCCATCAATGTACTTTTCGATTGCCTTATCCAAAGGCGTAACCATATTCAGGCATAACAGACTTAACTCCTCATAACGATCCATGTAGGCTCGATGCTCACCGCTATCATGCTTAAGATCGTCGAATTCCCTTTCCAAGGCCCTGATCTCGTGACGAGGATAGAATTCCTTCATCATCAGAGCTCGAAGCTCTTCCCACGTTTGAGCCAGTGCCACATCGGCACCCCTATCTCTCATCACACCATTCCACCATGTCAAAGCTCGTTTCTCAAAGACACTAGATAAGAATTCTACCTTTCGCTCATTTGGGCATTGAACATGCCTGAAGGTGCTCTCTAGACTCTAGAACCATTGCAGAAGTGCAGTCGCTCCTTGAGACCCAGAAAACTTTGATGGCTTAGCCGAGTTGAACGTCTTGAAGTTGCAGGGGGCATTATTGTTGTTGAGAGCTTGGTTACATTGAGCAACGATGTTCGGGATTGCAGCAACCATTTGCTGCGTAATGACAGCTCCCAGCTCTTCAATAGGTACCTGATTTTCGCGTCATGGAGGCATTCTAAAAAGGAGAAACAAGAGAGAAAACAAATGAAATGGCATTGGGTAAGAATAGGATGTTACAATTACCGACCAAAAATCATGGGTGACGGTCATTTGTTTGAACCACGAAGCAAACAAACGACACACAAAGGCTAAATCAAAGTAAATAGGTCCTCATAATGTATCACGAAGACATGCTCGCCTATAAGTGGACACTCACCCCAAGAGTTCCCAGGTAAGAGTGACTGGTCCGATACTGCGGATTTGTACGAACACTCTAGCCTTAGACAGAAAGCTCAGGGTACAGGCACCCACCCTTACAGTTTACACGTGTTCACATTATGTAGCCCCAAACTTTGACGAGAATTTGAAAACTTTGAAGGTTCGTAACCTTATAATAAATCATCCTAGAACAAATGATTAGTTTTCAAAGCTGATTCAAAATTTATGTTCTTGTTGTGGTTGTCACCTAAGGATAAGTGACAGTAATGTTTTAAGATATAAACACAAGAATCTTGTGTTAGGGTCCTAGGAAGGTTATAGACTAGGTCAAAGCATTACTAATAACCTAATTCCCTATAACCATTGGCTCTGATACCAACTTTTCTATCACACCCCAACCACGTAAAACAACAAAACGTGGCGGAAACGTCGGGGAGTGTTGCAACAGGATCATTGTTTCACAACCATGGATTAAACAGTTTCGTTTTATTAAATTAAACGTATTACATTACATTGGAATTAGAAACAAAACAAGAACAAATAGACTTTCATTGTTATTAAGTCACTAAGGCCTCGTCCATTTCTATGTGAGCGTACACAAAAATCATCATCAAACATCATCAACTATGGTACCTGAAACACACGTGAAAATACGTCAGCATAAAAATGCCGGCGAGTACATAGGTTTTATATGAGTGTCAGATTCATGGCTCGTTTTACATGTTGCAATACTTATTTAAAAACCTTGTTTTGAAAAGTATAATATTGCGACATAATTAACCAACTCAAATCAAGTTGGTTATAATTTGCAAAATCTCATAGCCATGATTCTTAACTCCAAAACATTTGTTTTATTAAATCGAATTGTAAAATATCTCATAAAAACTAGTTAATAAAACTCGTATGGTTTATATTATTCAGAAAACATCCTTGTGTGACATTGTTTCGAAATCGTTTACCCAAGTGATCTAGATAAGGCAACGATATATAATGTGTTAAAAGCACTTATATATAGGAAGTACCAGCGGCGTATCCACCATGCTTTTAACACATTACACCCGCCCCGTTACCTAACCACTTCCCTAACCCAATGGCTCAAACAGTTACAAATGGTTCACATAAATCCATCGATTACAAATGGTTCACATACATCAAATGATTACAAATGGTTCACATACATCCAATGATTACAAATGGTTCACATACATCCAATGATTTCAAATGGTTCACATACATCCAACGATTACAAATGGTTCAAAACGTAAAACAATTGTGCTAGCATGTTAAGTGAACATACATAGCAAAACATAATGAAATCATGTACTAATAGTGTACTAATGAACATAGCAAGTATATGATATGGAAACATGGAAAACACGAAAATAACAAGTAGGCACATGTGTTTCACCCCAAAACATTTGGAAAATAGTAAAAGAGGGGACTATGTACTCACTTGAGGATGCTTAGAAGTCTTGAATAACAACCAAGCAAAGCTAGAGGGATCACGGAATCAAACGGCACAAAAGGTCCAAGAACGGAAGTTTGACCCGATTATTCTCAGGTATGAAGTGAAAGCACTTAAACTTAGAGAGCAATCAGATCAAGGTGTGAAGAATGCAAATGAGGAAGGTGGGTATTTATAGAAAAACCAAGACCGTTAGGATCGTTCATCGAAAACCGAGCTTCGATATGGACCTTACATGTGTGCACATGGTTTTAGAATACCATGGGTACCCCAAAAAAAGCCCCTAGTTTCATTAAAACCATGTGCAAATGAGGGGTACAACTGGAACAAGCTGGAATTTAGATTTTCAATTTTGGTCCCTTCCTAAGATAACTATGGCAGATTGTCAATTTTGGTCCCTGAATGTGCAAAACATGGTTTTTGATGCATTTTTGACACGTTTAAGCCCCGTTAATCCCATTTCAAGGCTCTAAAATGAAGTTAAAGTATAGGGAACATGAACCATGCTCAAAAATATCTCGGATGTTGGTTCGTTTGGTCGTACGGTTGCGTTGTTCGGTTAATTACGACGAAACACGAACGAACGCGAAAAACGATCCAAATTTGGTATTTGTTTGATGGTCGCAGAGGCACAGGTGTCACAGTTGACCACGCCCTCGTGTCCGCTGGGCATGACCCCGTGTGTAGAAGCGTATCTGTACTATCAAGATTTGCTCAGATTATGCGAATCTTAGCGTTGATCACGGCCCCGTGTCCGCTGGGCACGCCCCCGTGTTGGGAAATGGAAGCTTCTACCACTTTGTCTTTTCTGCAGACACTTGGGCACGCCCCCGTGTCCGCTGGACACGGGGCATGTTCAGTCTTATTTTGTCTAGTTTTTTCTTGGGAAGATGTTGTCGAAGGGTCGGGCGTGCCACGTTTATTCCTTTTCTTGTATTTATGTTAGATTTAGCTTCATTTTTGCTTCTTTTGTTTGTTTAAGCTCTTTTAACCCTGAAAATACAAAAGGAAGACAAAATCACACTTTTTCCAATATTTGTACTAAAAAGGGTTAGTTTTATGCCTCATTTGATGTAATTTATATGTTGCATTTTACACACATCAACACACACACACAATAAGCAGAAAGCTTACACTCAAACACTCTTAGCAATCATACCATCATTGTACCACACTCGATCAACATCCGAAGTTGTACTCATTTTTATTGTTTAATATAGTCGGTAGTTGATAGTTTTCACCACCCGAGGTTTTTGTGTCGGCGATCTATTAGTGATCAAGGGCTTTTCCTCGTATAAATCATCGTGCATTAGCTATATTTATCATTTATTATTTGTTTCATTCAATCAAGCATTCTACCTCACAAACAAATTTGGTTACATTATCCTTAAACAGAGTTTTAGCCAAAACAATTTGGCGCCCACAGTGGGGCAAGTGGTGCTTCAGTTCTAAAATTTTCTATCCATTTCAGCCTACTTTCATCAAGTCCATAACACTATGACATCTCAAGGAAAGTCTGTTTCAACTGCCATGCCAACGACTATCTTGTCATAAATTTCCATGTCGTTGCCTCTTATTCCCCCACAATTTCAGAAGAATAATGAAACTGCTCATAAGAAGACATCATCTATCTTCCAAGGATCCAAGACTTCTGCTACTTCCTCCTCTATAAATACTGACAATGATATTTCTGTTTTGTATTTGCAGATGAAAAGCTACATGGAGCAGTAGAACAAGCCTAATAAAAAGATCTTGCATAAGATCGAAGATATCAAGAAATAGAAGTGGCCAGCATAGGATCGGTTTCCATTGATGCCTAGAGTGCTAGATTTTGTCACCCTGGCATCAACAACTCAACAATCCAAAGGATCCTCCTTCCAACCGCAAGGATCCTTTAAGAAGGATCCCTGGGGATGACTCAGCCTCAAGGATCCTCCCTCCGTTCAGAAGGATATGTGGAGATGTTCCAACCTCAAGGATCCTATTTCCATCAACAAGAATCCTCAACTCGATTTCAAGGATCCATGGATTACCCAACAAGATCTTCAACACAGACCTTTCCTTATTCTAGCATTTTCCAGGATCAAGGATCCCCAGGGAGATAACCAATGAGAAACTCTGAAGTCCATGAAGGGGATTTCATCCCCATGCAGACTATTGCTTCTTCTGACCCTACTATAATAGCATACATGTCTTATCCTAGATACTCTTCTGGGATACCACCCTTAAGTCAACCAGGAGGTAACAACTTCCATAATACATCTTTGGATACTAATTATGGCTACGTGCAGGATGTAGGAATCAATCAGGCCATGGCTAGGGAATTGCAAAAGCTTAAGGATATGATATCCAGTGTACCAGGAGTAGTCAAACCTATTCCTGAGATTCCAGACGAAAGCCATAGGATATCTCATTTTGCTCCACCAATATGTAATGCAGAGATACCCAAGCGCTTTCAAACCCCCAACATGAAGTTGTATGATGGTACAACTGAACTGGAGGAGCATGTGACCCATTACAGAGAAACGATGGAGATAAACCCCATCCCTAAGAGACTAAAAGAAGCTTGCCTATGCAAGGGTTTTGGATCCACACTTACTGGATCTGTGTGAAAATGGCTGCCAAGTCTTCCTCCATACTCTATCACTTCGTTTTCTCACTTAGTTAATCTGTTTAACAATCAATTTTCTTGTAGGAGAACATTTGAGAGGTTGACTAGTGACTTGTATAGAATTACACAAGCTCGTGACGAATCCCTTAGGGATTATGTCACTAAGTTCGGGAGAGAATCCTTAGAGATCCCAAACCTTGATATTGCAACTGCTGTAGAAGCATTCAAGATGGGATTGCAAAAGGATTCTCCCATTTATGATGATCTTGTAATGACTCCATGCAAGAATTTAGATGATGTCAGAAATAAAGCCTTGAGGTTCATCAGGATAGAAGATGGTAAAAGAATCTAAGACATGCTCAGTGGTTCTACAAAACATGAGCACTATGATAAGAAACAGGGATCCTTCTATAAGAATAATGGATCCAAGCCCTATTCAAAAACAGATAACCAAAATGTCCACGCGGTGGAATAAGATGAGGAAAAAGAAGAATATCCTAAGTTAGCTGAATATTGTTTCTCCGTTGATACTAGTGAACTAATGCTTACTTTTGCAGAATTTAGTTGAGAAAGCAAGATGGCCACGGAAGAATGACAAGTCAACTTCCTTTAAGGATAAATCCAAATGATGTGCCTACCATGAAGATTTTGGGCATCTAACAAATGAATGCATTGCACTAAGGAGAGAGATAGGCTACCTCCTCAGCAAAGGCCACTTAAAATAACTGCAGGGTAGAAAGAAATCAAGGACCCAGGATCTTGAGAAAGTACCAGAAAGTAGGGGTGTGAATTTTCGAAAGGACATGAACCGAACACGAAATTTTTGGGTTTAGGTTTACCCTAAATGGGTTCGGGTCAGTTTCAGGTCGAACCCGCGAACCCATTTAGCTAAACAAGTCAAGTTCGGGTCAAACCGTCAGGTTTGCAGGTTGACCCATTTAGTTTATCATATAATTTTTAAGGTATATTACGCCAATATTTATAATTGAAGGTTTTTGTTTAGAAGTAAAGAAATGTGGGCGGCAAATTTTATTTGGCCTTTGGGGCGATTGACTTTGAAATCAATTAACTCATTTTGCAGATTTGCTTAATATGACATTAGGGTTTCTATTTTTCTCTATTCCCTTCCACTATAAATGATACCATTTATCATCCCTTCCACTCTGCAATCTTCCTCCTCCTTAACACAAACAGTGAGTTTCAAGTTAAAGTTGTATCTACATAAACTCTTTGCGTTCTATTTGATGCGATATATGTTAGTTTATTTACATTGTTGCATGTTCTTCATGCATATATTTAATTAAATAAATGATTTTATTGACAAATGTTGGAGTTTATATAATCTGTCTCAAATCGACATTTTCTCTTTTGTGATATCAAAATGTTGTGTTTGTAAATAGATTCTTTTTATTGTTAACAGTCTAAAAGTTTAGCATTTTAGAGTATGGAATATTGATTATCATTCATTATTTGTTTCATTCAATCAAGCACTCTACCTCACGAACAACTTTGGTTACATTATCCTTAAACATATTGTTGACCAAAACAGTAGTTAGTTTTGCCACGGGACTAAATGTATCTTCTTAGTCCAAGCCATGTTGTTGAGAAAATCCTCGTGCAACTAACCGAGCTTTGAACCTGTCTATGGATCCATCTGATTGCCTTTTCAACTTGTAAACCCATTTACAAGACACTGGGACAACATCAATGGGTTTAGGCACTAGTTCCCACGTTTAATTTCGCTGAACTGCTAATATCTCATCTTCCATCGCCCCTTTCCATTCTTTTTGACTAACATCTTCTTCAAAAGTCTCAAGTTCGATGAATCTGCTTTCAACAATTGCAACATTAGCATTTACATATCTAGGATTAGGCTCTCTTACCCGTTGTGACCATCTAAGATCTGGATCAGTTTGACTCCCCTCTTCAATATTAGGGGCTGACTTGGAGTATCATGAACTTCAGTTTTGTTGCTTCCTATGTCATCAGTAGCATCAAAGCTCAGTTGCACTTTAGACAATTCAAGGTCTTCTTTGAGTTATCGAGAATTTGGCAACACTTGACTATCATCCGACCACCATGATGAATTTTCATCAAATATCACATGTCTTGAAACATATATCCTACCGGTGTTAGGATCACAACAATGCCATCCCTTCTTTTCAGGATCATACCCAACGAACACACACCAAATTGCACGTTTCTCAATCTTGTCATGAAATTTTCTTGGTACAAACACATAGCACACACTTCCAAACACCTTAAAATAGCTGACATTCGGTTTCATTCCTGTTAGTTTTTCAAAAGGTGAAACATAATTAATACCTTGACATGGAACTTGATTTATGATAAAATCAACTATACGCATGGCCTCAGCCCAAAATCTCCCTGGTAGATTTTTGATGTGAATCAGACACCTTGTGACTTCCCCTAAATGCCGATTCTAGCACTCGGATACTCCATTATGTTGCGGAGTATTCGCACAAGTTAACTGTCTTCTAATTCGCTTTTCTCTTAGATAGTTGCTGAAATCAGTAGCGAGGTATTCACCCCCGTTATCAGATCTCAGCCATGGAGCTTTTCTGATTTCCCTTTCATGAAGTAAACCCAAACATACCATGAATAGTCATCAAAAAAGGTCACCATGTATCGCATACCTTGAATTGAAAGTTGTTTCACTGGGCCAAAAACATCCGAATGAACCAAATCAAGTCTCTCCTTAGCTTGAAACTCTGATTTCTTAGGGAACGACTGTGGCAACGCCTCTCCAAAGTGAAAACCTTAGCAAATTATTTCTTTGTTGATCTGTAATTTTGTTAGCCCATTCACTAAACCTTGTTCAGCCATTAAGCCCAACTTATCGAAACCTACGTGGTCTAATCGCTGGTGCCACATATCTGCTGTAACAACCCGACTTTTGGAAAGTCAAAGTCAAAGGAAGAAAAGATTGCTAATGCGATCTGTCATTCCTTGCATAATTATTTCTTGTACTTCCCAACCTGCAATCAATGCTTTAATTTATGTTAACTTAGTTGTATTATGTGGAGTTATAGTGCAATAATCGCTAATCGACTTATCGCTATCTCATCGCTGTCGCATCACAACTCAAATTACAGGTTATGGATATTGTTTTACGTGTGTGTGCTATTATGTGTTACTTGTGCATGTTTATATTTGTTTTGGGATTTTAATCGCAAACGCAATCACAACTCCATCGCAACGCAATCTCATCGCAAACCGGAAACGCAAGGTTACTTATGTTATTTTATGTAGTTAGGTTATTTGTGTAACTATTGTATAAAATTATCACATCATTACTCGCAACACATCGCAACGTGCAACGCTCGAAACGAAAAGTCAGAAACCAACTCGCAGGAGTCCTCCGATCGAAGGACCATCCGACCGGATGACCATCCAATCGGAAGGCCCTCCGATCCGATTACATTACACCGCCTCTCTCCCTCTTTGCCTATAAATAGCACCTGTCACATCAACAATCATTGATGGGATAGCTCCCCCTCCGACCAGCACGCTTTTGACCTATTTCCTCTCGATTCTTGGCGATTCTTGTAAGTTTTCATCTCAAATCTTGTACTCCTATCATCTACACACACTTTCTCATCAATTTCACCATAAAATCTTAACTTTTCACCATGAAATCGGTGGATTTGGGCTGTTTTAGGATGATGTCATCATGGGTTCTCAAGAACACCAAAGTGTGACCCCATTCCACCAAGAACAACTCAGATCCAAAGGATTTCTACAATGTTTTAACACTGATTTCGTCATAATCTAAACAATTTCAACTAGATTCAAGCTTTTCTTCAACATTCTCAACTTTTCACATAAAACCGATAGAAACGGAGCTCGTTCAGGCCTTCTACTCATTCTCTAGTGAAGTGTCGGTTTGAGAACTGATTTCTACCTACGAGATGACCGACGTAACGGGTTGAATATGAAATTCCATCGAGAACAGCTAACTGATCGGACGGGGTGATTCGCATCCGATCGGATGACTTAGACTCGATGGGGTTTCCATTGTTCGACATGTAGTCATACTATCTCGGTTCAAACGCAAAAGTTTTTACTAAGCAAATTTTACAAAGTTTCACAAACGAACATGTTACCAAGCGGATCACCGTCCAAACGGACTGCCATCCGGTCGAACAACAATCCGGACGGATGACTTGTGATTATCCTTCAATACTTAACAATTTTCACAAAATTCAAAGAAGATCAGTTTCAGACGAACCGCCATCCGACCGAACGGCCATCCGTCCGGATGACCATCCAGCCGGATGACCTGAATTGTAGGAACACTTCTTGATTCTTAAAATGCTACAACGAAAACTTCAAAGTTCCATCATACACAAATACATCCATCCTAAACGGACAACCCTCCGAGCGAATGGCCATTCGTCCGGATGACCATCCGTCCGGAAGGTCATCCGATCGGATGACAATCGGTCCCCCGTCACTCCAACGCACTGTTCATCGCTCATACTGCTGTACTATGTTTAGTCCAATCTCTCAGTGCTCCCTTCAATCCAAAACTGTGTTTATTCATAAACACGATCTGTGAGTATACTCGATCCCTTTTTGCTTAACGCATTTTTGGGTGTTACATACGTTACCTATATTAAATCACATCGATCTCACAACGCAAACACTTTTATACGCTAACCGCTCTTGCATGTTATACGTGTTACTCGATGAATGCTTGTATGTTATGTTTACACAGTGATTGTTACCTGACACCTTAGCAACGATAGTACTATAGTTTGGACTCAGCACTTGTCGTGGACAGGGGTTGTTAAGGGCTTTTCTTCACGTATCACAGTGGTGATATGTGTTGCGCATTCTATAACTCGCAGTCACGTCTGTGCATATTTCATTGTCGATAACTTACTTGCTTCGCATTACTACGTGTTACATGCAAGTTATGCGTAAATCGCTTTCGCTACTATTACTAATAAACTTGTATGCTCACCTTTACACTATGTGTATTGACTTTTACTTTAACATATGTGGCATGTGTTTAGGATGCTTTTGCTTGTTAGCTGCTATGAAATCAAGCTAGGAGAGTCTAGAAACAAACTAAATAAAATCTGACTTGTCAGAATGGATTACTTGTCTTTGAGAACGTCTGTAATAACTGTTTTTATTTTATATGTTTGTGGTATGGGACATGAACCTTTAATATATTATAATTAATAGTTGTTATGGATTCTCCTGGACAATCTGTTTCGCTCAGTGTCGCGCCCCGATGTTTCCGTCATCGGTTGGGGTGTGACAGATTGGTATCAGAGCCATAACTATAAGGAAAGACTCGACCTAGCCCGGGTTGGTGTCTTAGAATCGACCTAGTCTATAGTCTAAGTACCAACAGACCGCCTTGTGCAAACCTGGTAGGGGTTTCGCGCGAGCTTACCCCTTATACTCTCGATTACACACGCTAAATTCACAACTTTGCACGAACATCGCATACTACAGCTTCGTGCAGGCACTTAGCCTTTCCTAAGGCTGATGACACACACAGTCTTTAAAAACATTCGAGAGATTCGGTTGAAACTAGGTGTGAAAACCGCAAACTCTCGATAGGATCGCTCGCTCGACACGCATTTTTAGTAAAAGACACGGGAAATTGCATTGAGTCAGATGTGAAAATCATACCTCGACGAGATTCTCCCTATCTATCTTTTATCAAACAAATAGGATAAAGTTGTTAAGTTAGGGGTGAAACCCGTATCTTAACGACTGCTTCCACCCTACATTTTGGTTTTACAAAACTCTCACCAAAGTCTCGATGGGTTCCAACGACTGGAGTCATGTAACGGCCAAAAGGATGCGTGTCGATCGCCCGGATTGAGGCGAGAGCACAGTCTGTTAAGCCAACACGTGTACTCAAAGTCCTTGAGAATAGTCAAATCACTTTGGGTAGTCAAAGTCTAGCACACCCGAGACATTCTAATTTTCGCTGATTTTACACTTATTCGGTTTTATGTGTTTCGATTCTGAGATAATAACCGTTGACTCTGTGAATTTTGGATTTTATGTGTTTTATGTTATTTTATGTGTTTTGGTTTTGGTAATTTACTCGCTTTTCGCTCTTCGCTTTGATAAACGTGCACGACACGCACAGCTATTCACATCTCAAAACACTAACAAATAGTAGACATACTACCAGCTACTCACAACACTACTCGCTATTATACTACTCGCAATCGCTACTCGATACTCATGCTCGCAACTCTCGATCGCTTTACGCAGCTGTGAAAGATAGGTGAATACGTGCAATATATGTAGGCGAATACATGCAAAATATAGTGTATACCGTGATTGTGTCGAGCTATGTGCTTATGTCCTTACGTGCTTATGTGCTTACGTGCTTCTGTGGATTATGTGCCTACGTGATTATGTGACTATATGATTAGACGTGTTCCTGAGCTTTATATAGAGCAGAGCGAGAGGTTACTATAGATTATACTCGATTTACTCGCGTCTGAGTCCTATGACGATGTCTGTTGCAAACAATGTCGTCATCTTATGCTTCTTGATCTGCACGTCGAAATCACGCTGACAAATGCATTACATCGTTAGTCGCTAAGCAAATGGCCAAGGTCATTCCGCAAATTGTCAGCGAACTTAAAGAAAACGCTAGCAGGTCATCTGAGGAATCAAGGATCGACTCGCCAAAGGCTACTTTTAGCTTCAAGCAGTTTAAGGCCTGCGGCCCCAAAGAATTCACCGGAGAAGACGGGCCTACTGCCATGTTTCAATGGTTCGATTCAATTGAAGTCACTTTGTGCCAAAGCGGCTGTCCTGATAATCTTCACACTGTTAATGCCACTGGCGTTTTCCAGTCCAGGGCTCTGGACTGGTGGACTGCTGAAAAAAACAAGTGAAGAAATGATGCAGCCTATGGGCTTACTTGGGAAAAGTTAAAGGAAATCATGATGAAGGAATTCTGCCCTCCCCATGAGCTTCAGAAGCTGGAGGACGAGTTTTGGCACATCAAGCAAGAGGGTGGCAACAACGCTGGTCTAGCTTCCTGCTTTAAGCAGCTAAGCATAATTTGTCCTGGCCAAGTCTCTACTCCTGACATCACCATCAAGAAATACACTCGTGCTTTACCGGATTGTGTTGCTAATTTCGTGCAAGCCGCCAAGACAAGCACAATTGAAGAAACCTTCCGGCTCACTGCCGAGATTAATGACAAGCGAGTCCGTGCTGGTTACTTTGATAAAATCGTCAAAAGTCTTCATCAAGTTACCGCTGCTCCCACCGCTGAAACCGCCGCACCGCAAGCGTCCAAGTCTTCTTGCCACAAGCGCAAGAACAACAATAACAACAAGAACTATGCAGGGACAGCTGCTGCACCACTAAATGCCATCACTGCCCCACCTCAGAATCATAACCGCCAGGTAGCAGTACCAGTGACCAATGCACCGCCGGCTAAGCGTGCATACACCGGTCCACACCCATTGTGCCCTACCTGTAGTTACCATCATCCTGTTGGGATCACATGTCGATTTTGTGTTCACTACAACATGTACGGCCACTTTACTACCAACTGCCATACTGGTCCCCACCAAACTCAAGGTCAAGTTCAAGTTCAAGCTCCTGCACTGCCAGCTCCTCTTCCTGCTCCTCAGGTCCAACAAGAAGCTCATGCTCCCGCTGTTTATGCAAGAGCCTGCTATACATGTGGTGATCCTAACCACTTTGCAAATGTCTGCCCAAACAGAGTGGTGAAGCAAGAGCCACAGCAGCAACTAGCACAACAACATCAGCAGCAGCCTCAGCAGTAGCAGCAGCCAGCAGCCCGTGGATGTGCTTTCAACATCAACGCTTTCCAGGCACAAGCATATGTGGTTAATGGTACGTTCCTTGTCAACGGTATATATGCTTCGTGTTTATTTGATATTGGAGCCGATAACTGTTTTGTATCGTTTGAATTCGAGAAGCTCCTAAAACATAAACGCGCAAACCTCCCTACGACATTCGACGTAGATATTGCCATTGGAAGAACCGTCACTATTAGTTCTGTTCTATGTGATTGTACCATTGAGCTCAACAATCACGTCTTCCCTATCGATCTTATCCCGATTGTCACACCCTGACTTTTGCAGAAGCGTTTACGTGTGACTAGATCAGTTCCCATTGCATTCGATTATAATAAACAACTATATGATTAAAATGATGTTCATCCATTCATAAAGTTCAAAACATTACAAACACCAGTCATTTAAGTTTCGAACAACACAACCTTTGATTAAGTTACAAACCAACAAAAGTGAATGACATCTAAAATTGAGATTTACATTCTGAAAACAACACCATCGCCCAAGATCCATCTTGTTTCCTGAAATACATGTAATTTTGAAAACATCAACAAAAGTTGAGCGAATTCATGTGTTTTGTATGAGTTCCAATGAACTTGTAAATATTTGAGAGTTCCTTTGAAAACAGGTATGAAAGGCGTCTATGAACGGATCAATTAATGTTTTGCAAGGACATTAATGTATGTGATGACATAGGGAGTACTCAATCCGATTAGATAATTGTTAGTGTCGAGTTCCCTCGCCTGTGTCGAATCCCCTCGACTGTGTCAAATCACCTTGACTGTGTCAAATCCCCTTGACCGTATCAAATCACCTTGACCGTGTCAAATCCCCTTGACCGTTGCCGAATGTCACACCCCAACCGATGGCGGAAATATCAGAGTGAGACGAAATAGATTGCAAGAGACTTCATAACACTATTTGTGACAAGTATTTAAATAGTAAATTTCCATTTCATTTCTAAAGAATCAATTACAATAATTTGAAGTAAATACAACATCATGAATAAAGAAATACAATACAATAAGAATACGAAATTTAAAGTGTGTATCTAGGCATCCTACTAGATTCCATGCATCACCAACATCATCGCTAAACCTGCAACATGTTTTAAAAGTGTAGTTCAATACAAAAGTATTGGCGAGCATACAAGTTTGGCGCGTAGTATATAAGTATAAAAATGATAAGGAACAATGCACATGGCAAACCTAGTTATCAAGATTAACGTATTAAACTGGCATGTGATTTACAAGTAAACCCTCTGTTTACGCAAGTATGAATGAAATTTAACATGACCACTAGTCTACGGGCGGTGTGTTACTCCTATAGAGCTATACATGTGAAATGGAGGCTCGTACGAAGCTAATGACAAGTTCATCACATAAGTATGGTCCAGAAAACACGAATCAAGCATAACAAATAGTAAGCATGTATTGGATTGTTTGTATGTACATTTTCATAAGAATATGTATAGTATGTGTGTTTTGTATATAATAACATGTTACACCCAAAAGTGTAAAAACGGTAAAATGGGTCAAGTATACTCACAAAATTTGCATAAGCTTTCCGATTATTCAATTGTTGACGAGCAATGAGATTAGGAGATCGAAAGTATAAGGGTTAAAGTTCAAGGTAGGTTTAGAGTCGCGATTCAGAATTTAAAACATAAGAATATAACATATGAAAGTAATCATCCTTTAACACAAAGTACTTATTCTTGACACTAAGAAACCTCAAGGGTTAATGTTTTCATGAGTAGTATACTCATTAGAATGGTAACAAGTCTTATGTCTTAGATGATGTTATTCTAACACTTTGACGAATGAACACAAGCTCACCATCAAGGGTTCGAATGTTGAATAGTATATAAATATAAGTATTATATGTATTATTATGTCCAATATTTCAAGCATGAGGTAGAAGATTAAGATCTTCATTTAGGTACCTCTAAGTATCATGGAAATCATGTAGGAGGTAGGAAGAACAAGCTTCCATTTAGGTACCTCTAAGTGTTCACCACTACACTTGATGTAAGAACATTCAAGGAGGGTCATGAACTATAAATAATACAAGAATATTAAACACTAATCTAAGAGAAATCATCAAGTAATGTGGGAATTTTATGTAGGAAAACCCAAGTTGATCCATAATCACACCTTCATCAAGCTTGAAGCTTGAACATCACTTGTGGGTTAAAAACCCTAAGTAAAACATAATTTATATGAGGTTTAACCTCTGATTTTTGAATGTCTCAACCTTGTTTTTAAGCCCAACTAATCATTCATTTGATTATGAGCATTAGGACATAGGTTTGAGATGAGAAAACTCAAGTTTGGTTAAGTTTAACAAAGATTGAATGAAAATAGAAACGAACAGTGGACTTTGGAGCCTTTTTGCCAGAGTTCCAGGGACTTATTTACTGTGAATCACCCATGGAATCGAAGCTAAGGAAAATCCAAGCACATAGGAAAAAAGAATGAGCTAAAACGGATAAGAAACGAAGAAGTTATGCTTGTTTGAAGAACTTGTGTCGAATCTGTCCAAAACTCTGAATCTGCATCTGCATGAGGGTGCTTGAGAGTGATTTAGAGGAGTTTGTAAAGTGTTTAGGACATGGATTAGTGTGATATTTATAGGGGAAGGGTTGTGTGTCACACCCCCAAAATCCACATGCGGAGTATCACCGCTTGGAGGCGTGACTGACCAGGATCCAGCCACCAATCATATTGAACAAGCAAGTAAGTAATTATAAAAGTCCAACCAATACAATTGGTGTCCAAACAAACATAGTTTAAGTTGCAAAGCGGAAGCATAATGTTCAAAAACCAAAACATAAGTTTAAACGTTTCCAAGTTTACATGGCACACAGCTGTCCATGTCCCACAACGACTCTTCCCCATGCAAGCTCCAGCTAAGTACCTATTGACCTGCAAAGCATGTAGTAACGAGTCAACAATAATGTTGAGCGAGTTCACAGTTGGGTGTTCGTTTTAAGTTGTTCCAAAAACGGTTTCCTTTAGCTGGCATCCTGCCGTGGGGGTTAACCCATAGTTGAAAACGTGATTTGTTTAACCCATTTACTCTGGCAATCCAGCCGTGGGGGCTACCCCATGTTTAGTTATCTGGCTTTTCGGCCGTGGGGGCTACCCCATGTATACTACTAGACTCGTTACCATATCGACTGCTGACTGTAGTCATGTTTATGTGCCCTGAACTGTCAATGTCTATCATCATTGACGTGCCCAGATCCATTAGTTCACGCCCGTCCTCTGCGGCACGGTGTGAGGCTTGTCAAACCTAAATAGCGCTATCTAACTAATGACCCGCTCGCCATTGGCCCGGCGATTAAGTCGATATAAAAAGGAGGGACTTCGTGATAGAGTTTTGGTCTGGTAAAAGTTATCTGTCCCTAAGGACGAGGAATTACATTCCTGAACCAGTACTGTCCTACCCAAGAAAGGACGAGGAACCCATATTCCTTAACCCCATTCCCAACCCCTGGGAATCCCATGCTTTGTAGAGTGTGAACTCACCTTGGTTTGCTCGGTATGCTAAATTACGTTCTCACAAATAATCAGTCAAGTCCTATAATGTGCACGTATTTTCAATCAGTTCAAGTTCGTAAAGTTTCACATGCAATCAATTCCACAGGGTATATTTGGCAGTTGATATCATGCATCATACGTCAGTTAATCACATTCATACAATCCATTGAAATTATATTATTAACAAACATAAGTTGTCAGCACATGATTACTAGCACAAATGAGGATACATAAGTCTACATATTCAGACTTTAAAGAAAAGAACAAAATGGTTTCTGACTTGCTATCCATACATGTTCGGACCATGAACCATATTAAATAAAATCCCTGTTATTAAAGACACATACTCGGACTTTAATGCATCTCTTTTATATCACCTATACTCTAATAATTACTCATCATTGTGTCAATCTAATTCCTCATATGAACAGATCTAAACTTCACCTACAAAACATCATAGCATTGTCTATCACACATAATACTCATTATACCCTTGACTTTCAATGACAACATTATAGAATACTCAATTGATTTGAATGGCTCAAGACCACACACATGGGCCGTCATTTTTATTCAAGTTTGCAACACACATCAAAAGATCATACATATCATCAGACACAATCCCAATGCCATTAGATTCATTTAATGTTCACAATTTAAAAATTATGACCATGTGAATGATTTTTTTTTTAAATGTCATTCTATCAACAAATCGGCCCACTACAGACATCTGCACATGCACCTCCTTTTAATCAATATGTATATGCGGCGACTTTAGTCTACCTATTCTGACCATACAATTGAAATATATAAACAAATATTCTGACACTACATCGCGAAGCACACATCATCACGTAACACGAGACCATTCAAGACTCCTAACTAACATGTTAACATACTAACCAGAATTGAGGAGGTGCAACCAGAAGACTTCGATGAAGGGAGGGGGCCTGCCGTCGTAATCAGAGAAGAGGGTAGGGTTTGCCGATTAAAAGTTTCGCGTAAAGGTTGAGAACAATATAAAACTGATCCACTACTGGGCCTAAAGCCCACTTTGATTTCGCTGGCCAATGTTTGGACGAAAACACTCTAGTGTTTTCGGCTAAGTGTGATTTCATGGGGTAGGGTATTCGGCCAAGGTTCCATGTTTTAATTATACTAATCATAATATTAATATGAGACATATATCAACATACACACTTATAAGGCATACCATATAAAACATATCAATCACAGTACGATCAACATATTACAAACGTGCACAGTTGTGAATGTCACACCCCAACCGATGGCGGAATCATCGGGGCGCGGCACTAGGCGAATCAGATTGCTCAAGAGAATCCATAACAACTATATTGCGATAATATTTAATACATTCGTTATCCCATACTAACAAATAATACAATCACATAAGTTATCACCGATTTATTGTCCTCTCGAACAATACAAATCCGACAACCTAGATTTTAGTTGAGTTTCTAGACTTCCTAGCTTGATTTGATAAAGTCTGCGATCTAACCTGCAACATACGTTAAAATATTTGTCAATACAAAGGTATTGGCGAGTATACAGGTTTGATAAGTAGCATAATAGATAAAAAGTGTAGCGAATTTCCATATGCATAAACGTAATACACGACATATATACTCACAAAACTGATACTACCAACTAAGTCCTCGATGCTCGAATGTACGATGGCATAACTAGACCCCGTCGGGCGCAATAGTACTATACTAGTCGTGGTGGGACGTCGCGAGTATAAGCCCTAGCACATATGCAACTAGCATCACGTATATCTATGCATAACAGTTATTCGCAAATGATAATTCGATTGATTGAATAATTCGTTTGATGAGTTCGAGTTGTTAGAAACGTATGTTACACCCAAAATTCGATTAAAAAGGGTTCAAGTATACTCACAGTGCGTATTTAGCGAGAATAAAACTTGATTGAGTCGGTTGTGAGTACGTCTTTGTTGATCCTTGAAGAACAGAGTAAACGATGTACGGTTAAGCAAGATTGCCTTGAAAAGTCACTCACTTGGTCGAATGGTGCTCATCCGTGCGGATTAACATGTTATCCGTCCGGATGACAAGTTATCCGTCCGGATGACATGTTATCCGTCCGGATAACAGGTGATCCGTGCGGATGATGTGTGATCCGTGCGGATAAGGTGTGATCCGTGCGGATAAGGTGTGGTCCGTGCGAATAAGTGGTGACTCGTCCGAATTGTTGTCCGTTCGAAATAAGTGGTGATTCGTACGGATTGTCATCCGTTCGAATAAGCGTCATCCGTCCAGATAACATGTATTCCGTCCGGATGACATGTACCCGTCCGGATGACATGTATCCGTCCGGATGACATGTTATCCGTGCGGATTACATGTTATCCGTGCGGATTACATGTTATCCGTGCGGTCAACACGTCTGTTTCGCGTTCTGAATTCTTTTTCTGAGTGTTTTAACGGAAGAAATACTTGTAGAGTTATCGGGACAGTGTAATCTCGCACTAACACTTGAAGTTCCGTCAATTCCGACCCGCTCTAACGGCCGGGAATCACCCCGTTCCATCAGATCTGGCCGTTCGTGATGGTTCTTCAGGGTTAACTCGAAATCGCACAGTTCCTTGGGTAAATACATAGATTTAGGTGAGATTTGTTACCAAAACATGTGGAAATCACCCAGATCTGAGTCGTTTATGGTGGGATGAGGTCACAACTGGAAGTACATAAGAACCCTTGGTGATATCACCTCAAAAACGCCTCAAATCCGCAGATTTCACTGTTAGAAATTGAGTTTTGAAAGATAGAATGATGTAGAATCGAGTGTAGATTGTAGAAGTACAAGTTTTAGGTTGAAATCTTACCGGAATCGCGAGGGAATTGAGAGAAAGGGTCCTGGAGCGTGTTTGGTCGAGTGGGGGCTGTCACATCACTGTTCAAGTGATGTGACATGGTATTTATAGGCAACAGGGGAGAAGAAGGGAGTTCTGGCCCGGATTACCCATCCGTCCGGATTGCCCATCCGTCCGGATAGCCCATCCGTCCGGATAGCCCATCCGTCCGGATAGCCCATCCGTCCGGATGGTTATCCTGACGCGTTGGACTTCTCCGTTTTCGATCGTTTTGATAGTTTTCGAAATATGTACTTTCCATAATTAATTTATATTGTCATTATATTGTTATTATACATACATATATATCACTAGGGGTCGTATTTACGTATCCAATCCAAAGTTTCGATAATTAACAATCGGTCTTCGTTTGAGTATGCGATTATAAGCGACGTTTCACGGCCATCAAGGAGGGTAGTATAGGTCCTCTCTTGATGTCATCGTGAACGTTATTTCGTGTCGTGCCACACAGACTGACGGGGTACCATTTACTCATATTGTCATCATCGTCATGACGACTGGAGCTACAGCACTCACCCGAGAGCCCTTGTTAGCGTTAATTGTCTGCGTTCGACACATCATGGCCACTGAGGAGGGTAGAATAGGTCCTCACTCAATGCCTCCGTGAGTGTTAGTGTTCGTGATAATAGTGTAGTATAGTGGTATTGTATTTCGAAAATAGGCGATTATCCTTCGAATAACGATATATACGATATAGTTACATTATGATCCGAATCTCTGGTGCTAGGCGTAACGAGTATATCGAGTAGTAACAACGCACAAAAGTGCGGGTTGTTACAGTCTCCCCTACTTTTAGGAAATTTCGTCCCGAAATTAATCCAATAGGTAGACTTCTGAGAGTTGATCCTGTATGAGTAGCGCTATAGCGAGTGATTTGACCGAGAGTTGACAAACAAGAGCGTTTCGAATAAGAGAGATCGATTGCGATAGCGGGAAAGTGACGTAAAGACGAAAGTAATATCCCACGAGTTGGTGTTCCAAAGTACCTTGTCTTGCGTAGAATTCGTTAGTTCGATGCGATTGCAATTTTAAAGGGCTTGAAAAGGTTTCTCATGACGTTGAATTAACTGAGTCGATCGTTAACTAACGTTACAAGAAACATTCGTTTTAGATGTTTAAAAGGAATTTAGGATGAAAATATTTGAAAATTTTCCTTTTAACGTGAGGTCAACGAAGTCGATGTTAACCGATGTTGCAAGGAAGTTTAAGTTTCTAAACATTTTAGGGAATTCGAAGGTGAAAACAAGGGTTACGAAAACTCTCCTATGACATGGGTTCAAGCTGCATTCGATGTCGAACCAATGTCTTAAGAAGGATTTTGTTTTGACGTTGTAAAAGTTTAAGGAAAACTGGGCTTATAAAACTTTTCTTGGACATGGAGTTAAGCTGATTCGATGTTAACTCCACGTCGTGAGAAAATTTCACTTGTCCACCGGTTTTAAATCAAAAATTTTGTAAAAAGACGTTTTAATCAGTACAAAAGGTAGTTAATCATCGAGCCCCCCCTTGGCACTTTCCCACGAAAGTTTGTTAATATGTTTAAAACACTTATATATAGGAAGTACCAGCGGCGTATCCACCATACTTTGCCCATATTACTTCTGTTCCGTGAGGCAGTGTCAGGTGTGCCGATATGACATGGATAAAATTGCGTTTACTTGGCCCAATCGATAGTAAGTCGGACCGAGCATAATATAGAATCGAATAGGTTAATCCGGCGAGTTGAATTGCAAACGTAGCTACAACAGCGTGCGTTGAGCGATAAGCGATAAGCGATAAGCGAATAGTGCGTTTTCGATTAGATTCCACATTAAACCCACATGGAACGTTTCCATGAGAGTTTGCTAACATGGCAAAACACCATGCTTAACCAGGTTAGTTTTGCCTTGTGAGGCGGTGTCATGTGTACTAATACCACATAGACTGCAACGAACACCAAGCGAGCGATTAGCGGTAGATTACACACGATAGGCGATAAGCGATTAGGTGATTAGACGAATAATGCAATCACAACACTAGCAATGAGGGTGATGATAATCGAATTACGATAAGCGGTAGTTGTTGCGTGCAAGCGATGAAGGTATGCGGTTCGATTTTGATTGATTAACACTACAGAGTTTGACTAACATTAGACCCCACATGGCCTTTTTCCACGAAAGGTCACTGATATGACTAAAACACCCTGTCTTAACCATATGAGCTTCATCTCGTGAAGCGAGGTCATGCGTGCTAACTTAACACGAATTTCACAGCTAACGGTATAGCGATAGATTGATACACAGCAAACGATATAGATTCACATAATAAGCGATAGAGGTTGCGAGATACACAAGGTAAGCGATTGCGATTAGTCGAGTTTTGTTTCGAATAAGCTTAACGTTACGTTACGTTGCGACGCATCACGGTTATCGAGGAGGGTAGAATAGGTCCTCACCCGACAATATCGTGAGCATTAATTGTGCTTGATGAGATTGTTGCAACAGACTTACGACCAGTCCTGCGTTTATGCAATTGTCCTGCGAGGTAGACTCTCCAGAGTCCATCGATGAGGCGATTGCATTGCGTTTGCAGACTTACGACAAGTCTTGCGATGATGCAATTTCAGTTGTTACGCCTTGCGATTGAGTATAATGTGTTGAAAATAATCACAATAGTACAATAGGTCTAATAACGTTCAACTCCACGTGGCACCTTCTTCACGGAACTTTGGTAGTATGATAAAGCACACCTTGCTTGACCCCTACTACTTTCATCCCGTGATTTGGTGTCGCCTTTTGTCAAAACGCTATGGCACCTTAGAATTCACTACGATCACCGTGCACTGACCCAAATAATCCCGTGTGCACTCGTGATTATTCGTTCCTTGCACGTTTATCATACCTCCTTCTGAGAGTGTAGTGAGGGTAAAACACATTATTTCGTGATATAGTATGTAGTACGTGCGTGATTCTAGTCTAAGTGCGACGGCTAAAGTGGGATGGAGGAAACGAAAACGAGAGTTGATGTTACACATAGTGATAACTTCGAATAATAGAGTAGGTTCAAAACTTAGAAATTATCGTCGAAAATCGTATCACTACAACTTTATCCTACGCTTGCTAGATGTCGGATGCTGAAGACTTTTACTGGAGCTGTTGTTGTTATACTCAAGTTCACGGTTCGATGCGGCAGTTGCGGGTGAAGTGACCGTAACGGTTGCAGTCATTGCAATAGCGACAGTCAGCCCCAACTGGATGATGATAGGTACACGAGTAACACTGAGGATGAGCTCCAGTGTAAGCTCGTTTTGGGAACACCGGAACTGTTTGAAGAGGTTTCGGTTGCAGCAGTTCGGTGGTTGATGAGCTCGGACTTGAAGTCTTTCGCTTGCGGCTGGGTTTGTCGGTGTCTTACGAAGAAGTGTCGTCGTTGGAGGATTCGTCTGAGGACTCACTTGAAGAATCTTTGGCTGATTTATCGGAAGATCCGTCCGCAGATTTGTCAGAAGAATCGGCAGCAGGTCCGTCCGAAGAATCGTTAGCAGATTCGTCAGAAGAATCGTTAGTAGATTCATCAGACGATTCGTTAACATGTTCGCCTGAAGGATTTCTGGTGATTGCTTGATGAGCTTGCTTGACAGGATTCTTTGAGAAGAACCCTTCCATGAGTCGTTTGTTGTTGATTTCTGCGGCTAAGCGGTAGGCTTCTTCGATGGTAGCAGGTCTTGCAGCTTCGACAAAATCACCCACACACTCAGGCATGCCACGAAGGTACTTCGCGATGGCCTTTTCTGAAGTGTTGACCTGACCTGGGCAGATTATGCTTAGCTGTTTGAACCTTGTGGTGTAGCCAGCGTTGTCACTTTCGACTTGCTTGATTCCCCAAAATTCGTTTTCTAGCTTCTGGATTTCGTAAGGGGGACAGTACTCTTTCTTCATGAGCTCTTTCAGCTCATTCCAAGAGAGAGCGTAAGCTGCGGAGATCCCACGTTTGTTACGTTCGGTGGTCCACCAGTCGAGTGCTCGCGATTGAAATACTCTGGTAGCGCAAGTAGTACGGGAACTATCGGGACACCCGCTTTGACGAAGGGTAACTTCGATAGAATTGAACCACCGGAGTAATTGAGTCGCACCTCCTTCACCCGTGAACTCCATTGGTTCACAGGCTTTGAAGTGCTTGTAGAGAAAAGTAGATTGCGGCGCTTCCGTCTTGGAGTCTTCCGAGGCTCGAGAGTTGCCGAGAGAGTGCACTTGAGCGGCAATTCGAGGAATAAGCTTACTCACTTCCTTAGTCACAAGTGATGCAATCCTCTTATTGACACTTCGTTTGGCTCTCCCCCTAGCTACTCGTGTCGAGGTAGAGTTGTTGGAAGGCATCTAGACAGAAAGAGACTTGGAGTGAGATTCGATCATAATGATTTTGAGTTTCGCGATGCGATTGTGCGCGTTCAAAACTTAATGCGATAGTATAGTAGTAATACGAATCACATAGGAGCCACATAGGAGACACGAATTTCCTAAGTTCTCACACAATGACTTGCTGTTTATACGTACATATAGGTAGTTATATAACTGAAATTTGTATTCATACACATACAGGTCGGTTCAGAATATGCGAGGACGCGTTGAGGTGAGAAAACGATAGCGAAGGCGATAAATTATGCATTAGTTTTGTTGCGAACATTCGGATTACGTTTTAGATTGTGATGGCTGTGCGAATCGTGCGCTTATAAAGTAGGGAGTGAAAATCGTTAGATCGAGAAATCGATAAAGCGTAAAGTCTCCAAACGTAAATGAGTTTTCCAACCAGTTGTAAGATTGGCATGTCGTATGATAGAGTGCCTTGGGTGTTTAGGCGTCGACTACCCAAGGTAACCCAACTATATTTAACAAGTTCGTGCGCGCGCGTTGTCCCAGAAGACTCCATGCTTCCACTGGGATGCAGCTCATGGCATTCGTCTTCCTAGTCATCACGTGGCTCGAGTTATCATGATAGTCGAGTCCTTGGTGAGAGCTTTTGAAAACCAGTTTATAGAGAGTGGAACGACTTATTAAGGTACGGGTTTCACCCCTGTCTTAACAGTTTCGTTCCTAATTGTGGTTATGCTCTTCGAATAAATTCGTGAGTTCCACTAGATTTCGAAATGGAGACTTTCGTCGAGATGTGGATGTCACTCCTAACTCGATGAAAGGTTCTCGTTCTAGAAAATTCGCTGAGTGAGCAATCCTATCGAGAGTTATTGGTTTTCACACCTGATCTCGACTGGATCGCTCGGTTTCGTTATGCGAGTATTTTCGAAAACATGTGTATTGTGTCGGCCTTAGGAAAGGCTAAGTAGTATTTCAGCCTTAGGAAAGGCTTCTTCGTGTGAAGTTGTAGTACGCGGTGTTCACACAAGGTTGTAGCTTTTAGAAATTTAGATCGAGAGTATCAAGTAAGCCCGATACAAACCCCACCGGGTTCATACGAGTCGGCTTGTTGGTACTTAGACTATAGACTAGGTCAATTTCTAAGACGTCGACCCGGACTAGGTCGAGTCTGGCCTAATTCCCTATAGTTATGGCTCTGATACCAATCTGTCACACCCCAACCGATGGCGGAATCATCGGGGCGCGGCACTAGGCGAATCAGATTGCTCAAGAGAATCCATAACAACTATATTGCGATAATATTTAATACATTCGTTATCCCATACTAACAAATAATACAATCACATAAGTTATCACAGATTTATTGTCCTCTCGAACAATACAAATCCGACAACCTAGATTTTAGTTGAGTTTCTAGACTTCCTAGCTTGATTTGATAAAGTCTGCGATCTAACCTGCAACATACGTTAAAATATTTGTCAATACAAAGGTATTGGCGAGTATACAGGTTTGATAAGTAGCATAATAGATAAAAAGTGTAGCGAATTTCCATATGCATAAACGTAATACACGACATATATACTCACAAAACTGATACTACCAACTAAGTCCTCGATGCTCGAATGTACGATGGCATAACTAGACCCCGTCGGGCGCAATAGTACTATACTAGTCGTGGTGGGACGTCACGAGTATAAGCCCTAGCACATATGCAACTAGCATCACGTATATCTATGCATAACAGTTATTCGCAAATGATAATTCGATTGATTGAATAATTCGTTTGATGAGTTCGAGTTGTTAGAAACGTATGTTACACCCAAAATTCGATTAAAAAGGGTTCAAGTATACTCACAGTGCGTATTTAGCGAGAATACAACTTGATTGAGTCGGTTGTGAGTACGTCTGTGTTGATCCTTGAAGAACAGAGTAAACGATGTACGGTTAAGCAAGATTGCCTTGAAAAGTCACTCACTTGGTCGAATGGTGCTCATCCGTGCGGATTAACATGTTATCCGTCCGGATGACAAGTTATCCGTCCGGATGACATGTTATCCGTCCGGATAACAGGTGATCCGTGCGGATGATGTGTGATCCGTGCGGATAAGGTGTGATCCGTGCGGATAAGGTGTGGTCCGTGCGAATAAGTGGTGACTCGTCCGAATTGTTGTCCGTTCGAAATAAGTGGTGATTCGTACGGATTGTCATCCGTTCGAATAAGCGTCATCCGTCCGGATGACATGTATTCCGTCCGGATGACATGTACCCGTCCGGATGACATGTATCCGTCCGGATGACATGTTATCCGTGCGGATTACATGTTATCCGTGCGGATTACATGTTATCCGTGCGGTCAACACGTCTGTTTCGCGTTCTGAATTCTGTTTCTGAGTCTTTTAACGGAAGAAATACTTGTAGAGTTACCGGGACAGTGTAATCTCGCACTAACACTTGAAGTTCCGTCAATTCCGACCCGCTCTAACGGCCGGGAATCACCCCGTTCCATCAGATCTGGCCGTTCGTGATGGTTCTTCAGGGTTAACTCGAAATCGCACAGTTCCTTGGGTAAATACATAGATTTAGGCGAGATTTGTTACCAAAACATGTGGAAATCACCCAGATCTGAGTCGTTTATGGTGGGATGAGGTCACAACTGGAAGTTCATAAGAACCCTTGGTGACATCACCTCAAAAACGCCTCAAATCCGCAGATTTCACGGTTAGAAATTGAGTTTTGAAAGATAGAATGATGTAGAATCGAGTGTAGATTGTAGAAGTACAAGTTTTAGGTTGAAATCTTACCGGAAACGCGAGGGAATTGAGAGAAAGGGTCCTGGAGCGTGTTTGGTCGAGTGGGGGCTGTCACATCACTGTTCAAGTGATGTGACATGGTATTTATAGGCAACAGGGGAGAAGAAGGGAGTTCTGGCCCGGATTGCCCATCCGTCCGGATTGCCCATCCGTCCGGATAGCCCATCCGTCCGGATTGCTATCCGTCCGGATGGTTATCCTGACGCGTTGGACTTCTCCGTTTTCGATCGTTTTGATAGTTTTCGAAATACGTACCTTCCATAATTAATTTATATTGTCATTATGTTGTTATTATACATACATATATATCACTTGGAGTCGTATTTACGTATCCAATCCAAAGTTTCGATAATTAACAATCGGTCTTCGTTTGAGTATGCGATTATAAGCGACGTTTCACGGCCATCAAGGAGGGTAGTATAGGTCCTCTCTTGATGTCATCGTGAACGTTATTTCGTGTAGTGCCACAAAGACTGACGGGGTACCGTTTACTCGTATTGTCATCATCGTCATGACGACTGGAGCTACAGCACTCACCCGAGAGCCCTTGTTAGCGTTAATTGTCTGCGTTCGACACATCACGGCCACTAAGGAGGGTAGAATAGGTCCTCACTCAATGCCTCCGTGAGTGTTAGTGTTCGTGATAATAGTGTAGTATAGTGGTATTGTATTTCGAAAATAGGCGATTATCCTTCGAATAACGATATATACGATATAGTTACATTATGATCCGAATCTCTGGTGCTAGGCGTAACGAGTATATCGAGTAGTAACAACGCACAAAAGTGCGGGTTGTTACAGTGAAACAAACAAGTCGTATAAACAAACAACTTAAACATTTAACGCGCAATAAATGCGTAGATGGAAATCTTGAAAACTCGAGTTGTCACATTGTGGGTAGTGATTGTGGGTCATAAATGCAAGAAACACACTTAAAACCAACCAAAACTCACCAAAATCATGACCAAACCAAGGCTGTTAACGAGATGGCTCCGGATCCATTGTTCATGCGGGCCGCGTAAGGAACAGGTTTAGTTTACGTGGGCCGTGACAAGGGGGAAGGCAGAAGTTTCATTAAATTGCAATTTGTCCCCTGTATTTCTAAATTAGGGTTTTTAGGTGTTTTAGGGGCTATTTTCACCATAAAAGCATAGTTTAAGGGCAAATCAAGTTTGAGGAACATAAACCAAGTATAATTAAGCGTATGAAGGTCGTATTTAGGTATCGTTTATGATCTAACACATTTTATGCATAAGTTTCACATATTTGCAAGTTTAGCACATAGTTTCCAAGAATTACGATTATGAATCAATTGTTTACCAAAATCAAACGTATGAATATGTATGAAGTATGTACAACATGAAATTAAAGAAATACAAGTTTTATTTATGATCCAAGTCTCGGATTTTACAACGATTACAAAGAAAGAACGATTACAAGAACGCAAGATTTCCAAAAAGATAGAGTATCAAGCAATGGTTTCTAAATATGGAAAGTATGAAAACGCAGGGCGTTATAGTCTCCCCTCCTTTAGGAAATTTCATCCCGAAATTTATTCAAGAGGTAGACTTGAAAGAGTTTTGGCAAAAATTTGAGACATGGAAATTTTGAAACGTTTTGAAAAGTATGAAATTTTGGGGAGAAAATCAAAATAGGTTTGTAAAAGGATTTGTTTAGCTAAAATGGTTTTGAGACATAAGCATGAGTGAAATGTGCATAGGTAAAACGATTTTGAATAGCTAAATTTGGAGTTGCTTTACAAATGTATTGTATTTACGAAGGAGGTTTTATATAACGGTGTGAAATCAATAAGAGTGAGGTGGTTTGCATAGAAAGTTTTAAGGATGGTATAAAAATCACACATTTGTAAAACTGGTTTATTAAAAGGAACGAAAGGTTTGGTACCTTAAAATAGGAGATACGCTTTATTAAGTTTGTTAGTAAAAGGATAAGGATAGGAAAATAGTTCTAAGGTAAGAAGATAAGCAAGGATTCGAATGTTTAGACAGACTTGTTTGTGAACGGGGTTCGTATAAGAGAAAAGAATGGTGAAGAGTAAATAGAAGCATGGAAGTGAGCGATTTACTCTTAATGAACGCAAGTATAAGAATGGTATGAGTATAGGATAGACGAACGTAGTGCGTTAAGAATGAAGTCTCGTCGTGGATAATCGGATATAATGTGTTTGCGAGTTGTTTAAAGTTTGAATTAGGTCCAAAAGGTCTGCAAAACACTGAATTTCTCATGGCACCTTTTACGAAATTTGGTAACATGGTGAAAACACTTATATATAGGAAGTACCAGCGGCGTATCCACCATGTTTTGACCATGTTACGTCCGTTTCGTATTCGGCGTCGTGTTACGTTCCGTGTCTTACCATACACAGTAGTACACTCTATGGTTCTCATGAGCCAATCACTATAATCCCGTGTGCACCAGCGATTATATTGATTGTCGCATGATCCGCCTAGCTTGTACTAGGTGTGTATGAATCAGGGTATACATAATTTAAAAAAAAATAAGAATGTGTACGTATAAGAATATAGTATATAAGCAAGTCCATGCTTATGTATGTATGAGACCCACGCAAGTGAATCCCTTGGATTATGCTCGCGTACAAGTACGAATGTATGAATCATGTGTATGAATGAAAGTATAAGCATAAATATAAGTTTAAGTATGATTATTCACTTAAGTATGAGCATAGACATAAAACGTATGAGTAGTATGAGTATACGTATAAGCATGAAACGTATAAATATAAGTATAAGCATTAAACGTATGAGTATAAGTAATAGCATGAAACGTATGAGTATAAGTAAAAGCATGAAACATATGAGTATAAGTATGAATACGATTATAAGTATAAGCATAAAATGTATTGTTATGAATATGAGTGTGAGTGTGGGTACGAATACTAATGATTGCGTATATAGTATTAATTGAAACATAACAAAGTTAGGCATGTAAAAGTGCTCAAAAGGTTGAGCATGTAAATACGAACGACATAAATGAAATTATCATGATAAAATGACTAAAACGTGTATGATAATATGCATGTATAGTTGTTTAAATGAAACCTTGAGTTTATCGAATCAAAATTAGGTTGAGCTTGATTTGAAGGGTTGAATATAGTTTGCATATGTAAGAGGATATAAAGTACTCATTGGTTAAGCATAATGTATTTTGTAATGAATGGAAATGCTACTTTTATTTTAATAGAGTTTACGTACTCCGAAGATGGTAGGTCCCCATGAAGTCTTCTTGCCCACGTGTTTTGTAAATTGGTGTAGGAAAAAGGTTTTCGATAAAAAGTAAGTTCGTTTCATCAAACACGAAATTATGAATTTAGGAGGTTCTTGTTAAAACGAGGATCCTTAAAAAAGAAATTTAGCAAAAGGACTTAGTGATTGTTAAAAGTTTTTAACAAATGATTTGTTGATGTTGAAAAGAGTATTTGGTAAAACGATCACATAACATCTATAAGATCTTATAAATAATTGAGAAAAGTCGGTTTGATTTCGATTAAGAATGGAAGTCTCTAGCATGATGATATAATGTGTGCGTGTTTTAGTGATTAAGTTGAATATGAAGTTCATGGGCAAGAGATTCATTGGACCGATTTAAATTGATGGTAGCATTTCGTAAAGTTTTGCAATTCGGGTAATGAAACGTTTTAAGACATGATTAAGAATCTCGTGTATGTGAGTTATGTGAAAATAGATTGTAGGATAAGAAGTACGTTTGATAAAACAATGTATTTTGGAATTGATATAAGTGGGTATTTCGATAAATGATTTAGGTATGAAACATGATTGTGTTTGCTTGATAATGTATTTGAAGGAAAGTTTTGGTAACGATCACCTAGGTAAGGGAATCACCCCTAACTCGTTGGTGAGGTCGTTTTAAGAAAAGAAGGAGTGGAGTTAATCGTCAAAGTAAGGAAATCACTCCTAACTCAATGATATGTCTCCATTTTGGCGTTTATAAAGAATGTAAACAAAATTGAGTGACGTTTTGAAATCATGCATAGGTATAAATGTATGAAAAAGACTTAGTATGATGTGTGTGTGAGAAGAAAATATCGAAAGTAAATTCTAATTTGAAAGATTGCATCGTATAAAAATAAATAATAGAAACACATGTTTGATTAAAATTTGGGATGGTTCCAAAATGGAACTTTGACTAACCAAAGTGGTCGAAAAGTCTTTCGAATTTAAGGAGCATGATTTGGCCTAATAGGTGGAATACTCTCGCCGACAAGTCGGTTAACGGTATTTACCCTTCCGGTTACTACATGTCCCAAATCAATCGAAATTTCGAGACTTGGCGGGATTTATGAAAAATCAAGGAGTGGAACTAGTCGACAAGGTGCGGGTTTCACCCCTAGCTTGGCGATTTCGTATCCTAAGTGTGGTTGGTACTCATTAAGTCAAATTAAATTTCAACACTTTGACGAGGGTCCAACAGAATTTGAAATTTGAATTTCTCCATCGAGGTGAGGATTTCACTCCTAACTTGATGGTGAATTTCATGTAAAAAGCAAAAGTAGATTGAGAATCGTTCACCAAACTATGGGTTTCACGCCTATTTTGGTGAAGTTGTCTCGTTTGTATGATACGAGTGTTTGTGAATTTAGAACAGTCGAGTAAAATGTATGAGGAAAAGCGTATATTGAAGATCAAACAAACAAGTATAAACATGTCACGAATGGCACATAAAGAATGAAGTATTAAGACAAATATTAACACATAATAAAACATGTATTAACACATACGAGTGTTTGTGAATTTAGAATAGTCGAGTAAAATGTATGAGGAAAAGCGTATATTGAAGATCAAACAAACAAGTATAAACATGTCACGAATGGCACATAAAGAATGAAGTATTAAGACAAATATTAACACATAATAAAACATGTATTAACACATAAGAATTGTATGTCAAGTATTAACACATAAGTGTCATATATGTTTAAAGATCAAAAGAGAATAGATAATGAGCAAATAAAGTAACATGCAAGTAGTTCAACCAAAGCATGAGAATAAAGCTCTAGAACTATAGACTAGGTAAAAAGCATGGCAATTTTTCCTAATTCCCTATAGTTATGGCTCTGATACCAATCTGCCACACCCGAACCGATGGCGGAAACATCGGAGTGAGACGAAATAGATTGCAAGAGACTTCATAACACTATTTGTGACAAGTATTTAAATAGTAAATTTACATTTCATTTCTAAAGAATCTATTACAATAATTTGAAGTAAATACAACATCATGAATAAAGAAATACAATACAATAAGAATACGAAATTTAAAGTGTGTATCTAGGCATCCTACTAGATTCCATGCATCACCAACATCATCGCTAAACCTGCAACATGTTTTAAAAGTGTAGTTCAATACAAAAGTATTGGCGAGCATACAAGTTTGGTGCGTAGTATATAAGTATAAAAATGATAAGGAACAATCCACATGGCAAACCTAGTTATCAAGATTAAAGTATTAAACTGGCATGCGATTTACAAGTCAACCCTCTGTTTACGCAAGTATGAATGAAATTTAACATGACCAATAGTCTACGGGCGGTGCGTTACTCCTATAGCGCTATACATGTTAAATGGAGGCTCGTACGAAGCTAATGACAAGTTCATCACATAAGTATGGTCTAGAAAACACGAATCAAGCATAACAAATAGTAAGCATGTATTGGATTGTTTGTATGTACATTTGCATAAGAATATGTATAGTATGTGTGTTTTGTATATAATAACATGTTACACCCAAAAGTGTGAAAACGGTAAAATGGGTCAAGTACACTCACAAAATTTGCATAAGCTTTCCGATTATCCAATTGTTGACGAGCAATGAGATTAGGAGATCGAAAGTATAAGGGTTAAAGTTCAAGGTAGGTTTAGAGTCACGATTCGGAATTTAAAACATAAGAATATAACATATGAAAGTAATCATCCTTTAACACAAAGTACTTGTTCTTGACACTATGAAACCTCAAGGGTTATTGTTTTCATGAGTAGTATACTCATTTGAATCATAACAAGTCTTATGTCGTAGATGATGTTATTCTAACACTTTGACGAATGAACACAAGCTCACCATCAAGGGTTTGAATGTTGAATAGTATATAAATATAAGTATTATATGTATTATTATGTCCAATATTTCAAGCATGAGGTAGAAGATTAAGATCTTCATTTAGGTACCTCTAAGTATCATGGAAATCATGTAGGAGGTAGGAAGAACAAGCTTCCATTTAGGTATCTCTAAGTGTTCACCACTACACTTGATGTAAGAACATTCAAGGAGGGTCGTGAACTATAAATAATACAAGAATATTAAACACTAATCTAAGAGAAATCATCAAGTAATGTGGGAATTTTATGTAGGATAACCCAAGTTGATCCATAATCACACCTTCATCAAGCTTGAAGCTTGAACATCACTTGTGGGTTAAAAACCCTAAGCAAAACAGAATTTATATGAGGTTTAACCTCTGATTTTTGAATGTCTCAACCTTGTTTTTAAGCCCAACTAATCATTCATTTGATTATGAGCATTAGGACATAGGTTTGAGATGAGAAAACTCAAGTTTGGTTAAGTTTAACAAAGATTGAATGAAAACAGAAACGAACAGTGGACTTTGGAGCCTTTTTTGTCGGAGTTCCAGGGACTTATTTACTGTGAATCACCCATGGAATCGAAGCTAAGGAAAATCCTAGCACATAGGAAAAAGAATGAGCTAAAATGGACAAGAAACGAAGAAGTTATTCTTGTTTGAAGAACTTGTGTCGAATCTGTCCAAAACTCCTAATCTGCAGCTAAATGAGGGTGCTTGAGAGTGATTTAGAGTGATTTAGAGAAGTTTTTAAAGTGTTTAGGACATGGATTAGTGTGGTATTTATAGGGGAAGGGTTGTGGGTAGTGGTTGTGGGTCATAAATGCAAGAAACACACTTAAAACCAACCAAAACTCACCAAAATCGCGACCAATCCAAGGCTGTTAACGACCTGGCTCCAGATCCATTTTTCACGTTGGCCACGTAAGGAACAGGTTTATTTTACGTGGGCCGTGACAAGGGGGAAGGAAGAAGTTTCATTAAATTGCAATTTGGCCCCTATAGTTTCTAAATTAGGGTTTTTAGGTGTTTTAGGGGCTATTTTCTCCATAAACGCATAGTTTAAGGGCAAATCAAGTATGAGGAACATAAACCAAGTATAATTAAGCGTATGAAGGTCGTATTTAGGTATCGTTTACGATCCAACATGTTTTATGCATAAGTTTCACATATTTGCAAGTTTAGCACCTAGTTTCCAAGAATTACGAATATGAATCAATTGTTTACCAAAATCAAACGTATGAATATGTATGAAGTATGTACAACATGAAATTAAATAAATACAAGTTTTATTTATGATCCAAGTCTTGGATTTTACAACGATTACAAAGTAAGAACGATTACAAGAACGCAAGATTTCCAAAAAGATAGAGTTTCAAGCCATGGTTTCTAAATATGGAAAGTATGAAAACGCAGGGCGTTACACCGAATCACCTCGACTGGGACACAACAGCACTCTAAGTGGTCACATAGGGACCATGAGTGGGGCTCGGCCGAACCCGTTAGATCTAACCCTTGTCCATGATTCCTATGAGAGTTATTGGCATTTCAGTTTCAGCCTTTGCTCACATGATCTAATAGTTCATTTCATAGCCAAATCATACCATTGAAACATATGTAACATGTATTTCACCCCCGAGAGTTATAAATCCGAAAACAGTTGAGAGAAAAAAGGGGGACATGAACTCACAATTTTGTGTCCTGTTGTCTCGTATACTCAAAGGTCCTTCTATGAGTCGTACAACTACCTACACACGTGACATGTTTTATTATACGTTTAGGTCATGTAACGTCTCTCAGTCTTATTCATTTGTTAAGACTTATTTTGGAAGTTCTTGGTATACTTTGAGTTACATCTTTGATGTACATTATATAATTCAAAAGTATATAATTATTAGTTAAAATAATCATATTTTAACTTAAATTATATTTATTCCATTATTTGAAATATTGTCAAAACAATATATTTTTTAGCTTGGTTGGTTATGTATTTCCACATATGTATTTTCCCAAGTATGGGTGTACTTGTAGTTTTATATTCTCATACTTGTGTATTTTGCCAAGTATTGGTGGTGTATTCCAGTGTGTATTTATACGTATGAGGATACGTATTTTCTGGCATTTATTAAGTATTTTATACTTAATTTTGTACTAAATTTTCTGGAATATTATTTTTAGACAACTAAGAATCACCAAATGTACATTCTTAAAATATTCATATTTTAAGAGAACTTTTATAGAAAGGTATCTTTAACTTTACTTGGCAAAAATAAATATACCTTCGTATATATCTCAAAAATAATATGTATTTTTATGATTAACTTTAGAAAATATATATTTCAGATTTTCACCCAAAAATAATATATTCTTAACTTGTTTAAGAAAATATACATTTTTCTTCATCCAAAAATAATATATCTTCAAATGGTTTAAGAAAATATATATTTTTCTCCACTCAACAATAATATATTTTCTATTTGACAAAACATGATATACTTTGTAATACCTGTAAAAATTCATATTTTCTGTTTATTTGGTTTCCCAAAATACCGTTTAACTCGTTTATCGAAATATATGAATTTAATTCCGGAATATGCAGCGGAAATTTCATCAGGACCGTGAGTTAGGAAAAATATCAGAGTTTAGAAAACACCGGATTTTATTTATTAAATAGATGGGATAAACCCATCTTTTGAAAGGTAGCTTTAATAAGGGATAAACCCGAATATATGAAACCATGTTTGCTTAATTTAACTCAATTGATAAAAATAAGCCACTTCTTTAAGCCACTCGGTGCCGTATCATCACCCTTATTCCAATCTACAGTAATTACCTGAAACGCGTTTTAAAAAGATTTGGTCAGCAGGAAATACTGGTGAGTTCATTCATTTTTATACAAAATGACACATTGTTATAAATTATAGCATAAGAGCGATTACAATGGCTACTATCTTATTTTTATCTAGCGCCGTGTCACACCTTGGTGACGATGGTCATACCACTATTGGGTCCTTTCACCCAAGTAGTGATGATTATCACTGTTAGGTTGATGAACCTAACCGTGAGAGATTAGTAATGTGCACAATACCCCACTTGCCAGTGATTCAAGATAACCACGACTTAATCCTTGTAATTATAATTGGAAAACATTTGGGTATTGTAAAACCTTTTTGAGAAAAAGAGAATGACTCACCTTGTTAGCATATAGTCTTGTTTAAACAAGCATCTTGATTCTAAGCATCTACTTTATGGTTCTGAATCTTCTGATGATTAAGCATCCATTTTGATTGTAAGAGTATGGTGTAGAGTTTCGGGTAGTTAAATATTTAGTTTAACAGAGTGGAATACGTATTAGTGTAAAACCACATCAAACCTAACGATGGTCACGAGATCAGAACCTTAACGAAATTCACAAAGTATAGTCTTGTTTAGACAGTATTTTGGCATTCGTTTAACGAAATTCACAAAGTATAGTCTTATTTAGACAGCACTTTGGCATTCGTTTAACGAAATTCACAAAGTACAGCACTTTGGCATTCGTTAGTTGGTTCCTGAATCGATCGGACAGAACATCGCATTGGTGATTATTGGTTAGAACACCAACGCATAGAGAGAAGAATAGAAGGAATGAACAAAGAAAAATGAATCCTAAGCTTCCTATTTATAGGTAGGAATATGAAATTTCTAGGAAGTTCATATAGCTTTTCTAGGAAGTTACCTATACATTTTCTAGGAAGCGTCCTACCCATATATATATCTTCTTATACCTTCCTTGCACATTCCTTTGATATTATCTATCTCATATATATTTATTTTCATGTATATCTATTTAGGTGTTTAATTTACTTACTTAATTAATCTTACTTAGCTTAATTAATCTTGCTTGGCTTAATTAATCTCGCTTAGCTTAATTAATCTCGCTTAGCATAATTAATCTCGCTTAGCTTAATTAATCTCGCTTAGCTTAATTAATCTTGCTTAACTGATTAATTAATCATACTTAACTGATTAATTAATCTTACTTAGCTGATTAAGTTTAACTTATCTATTAAGGTTTCTTAACCGCTAAGTTATCTTAACTATTAAGTTTACTTAATCGCTAAGTATTCTAGCTCAGTAGTTCCCTGGTTACGAGTTCTAATTTTTAGATATAATGGAACTCGTATTAGCGTATTAACTCACTTCAACTTTAACAATAATCACGAGATCGAAACACTCACAACGAATGACAAAGTATAGCCAGATATTGGCAGCACTTAAACATCCATTGGATCGGTTTTAATCGATCAGATACAGTATCGTACCAATGATTAGAGTTATTACCCTAATGACGGGCAGAGTTTCGGGTTTTAGAGTATAATACCCGAGCTACTATTTTACTATAATAGAAGTTAAAAGAAGAAAAGAATTGAGCGACTTTCAAATGAACTCGAACTCCTTATTTATAGGGCTGGAAATAGGGCGTGTTGCGGCCCACGTAAACTCGAAGAAACATCTACGCGGCCCGCGAGGAAGTCTAGGTCGGCTGAGTCATCAGAGGTTTCGACACATGTCATGCCACGTGGCCTTGATCGTTATCCGGTTGTTTGCATTGCTGTCGCGGCCCGCGTAAGCTTGGCTTAACTCTTACGCGGCCGCGAGCGAACAAAAAATCTTGTTTTTCTTGATTTCTCCAAGCACGAAGGTATTTCGGGTCCATTTCTCGCACTCGGGGTGTATTTAGGAGCGCTTAGGGTTACGTTAAGGGTCCTAGGAGAGTCGTTACATCCTCCCACCTTGTTTTAAATCTCGTCCTCGAGATTTGGGCTACGATATCTCTTTCCGAGTTATGTCACATTTTAAATAATAGGATTAAGGTAAATGGCACTCTAATTGAATCAAAATATGTTCAAATTTACAAGAGTAGTTTATAAGAAATAGAATCCAATGGTTTAACTGAATAAATTCCAGAAATCGGTATCAAATGGATGAATTGTAATGATATAATCATTAGAATGACTTAAATTTACATGGGTTAGACCAAAAGAAAGATTTATGACCAATAGATGTCTAAATCGAATGTGAACTATTTTGAGAAACAATAGAATTTACTGTCGAAGGAAAATTTACCTTGATTGTTAATTATAAAAGATTTAGAATCAATAAGCTCAACTGAAGAGGAGTACGAAGATGATGTGTCAACTATCGAATCATAACATGAGGAAGAATCAGTGTGTTTGACATTGTTGAATTACAAAGATACCCCAAAATACAACAATGTTTAGTGTATGATCGAATTAACGTAAAGTTGTATTAAGATCACTTTCAAGGATGAGTCAAGTGAAAGGTATATAGAATAGCTCAAGCTACAAGTTTATAGCGACGCCACAAGGTGTCGTAGTAATCGAAATAATAATAGCGGTGACTGGACGAGTTCACCGTGTTTTAAATCAAATGAAGTAAGTCCGAATGTTTGTTTCAAACAATTCTAGTAGGATTTGCGATTGAAATGGAAACAATTGAATATTGTTTTTCGATTGAAGATGATAAAGCAATAAATATCATGAAAGGCTCGATTGATGCTGCAAGAACCATTAAGAGATACATTGAAATATGACATGAATTTGTGTATCATTATCTTAGCACACGATTGTGTTAAGATTGCTTTTATAGGATAAACCAACAAAGCGGATTCAATATAAATAAATAAATAATTAAATCCGTATATGATGTGTGCAAACGAGGTTAGCGCAAGCTTCAATTTTGTGAAAACGTCACCACAAGGTGATCGTGATCAAAGAAACGATTTAATGAAGTCGAAGACCAAACAAGCCTGTTATGGTTCAAAGCAATTGAAGGGCTTGTTGGGATTAATTCGAATATGATGGCCTTAATCTATCATATGGGACCTTGAATGGAATATGTATTACGAGCAAGTTCAAACAATGGAACTTGGTTTAAACACAACGAGTTCATGTATCAATAAGAAAGTTCTGACATGGTCACAACAAAAACCATGTATACCATTCAAAAGAAAATCGATTTTTTCAAGAAATTCATTGATTCGATATCAAAGAGTCATCATTTTGTAAAAACGCGGTTTACAATGCAAAGATCAAGTATAGCGAAACGATATTTGAGTTTTGATAAAACAACAAATTGGAATGAAGCCCTCTAATGGTCTTCATAATTCAAACTAACCACATGCGCAACAGACAGCGCATGTGTAACGTGTGGATTTACCAAGAAATGAAACAACCAAATAAATATTCGCGATTATGAAAGAAATCCTCATGATGACCATTAGGATAGTAGAAATGCAAAAGTCTATTCATTATATGAGAGGTCTGAATTTTAACAAAAGGAATTTAAGAATTTTATCTGGAATTTTGTGTGATAACCGTTGTTAAGTGACATTACCAGGGAATGTCGAATAAAATAAAATAAGGGAATTGCAAAGGTATGTGACTCCTTTTGAAGCGCCAGTAATTTATGAGTCCGATTAGACTATGCACCGATTGTTGTGAAAACCTTGTTCTATCGTACCTCTGTGAGATTCATGTCGTTTGTAGGATCACGTGGCAAAGTGCTGCTTTTTTATTAGTAGTTCTTCCACTGACGGGATTAGCATTGGTGTCGTCGTGCCCAATCATATTTTCCAAAGATCTTGCCTTGAAAGTCGTGCGTGATATACTTCGACGTCTGTGGTCGTATAATTTAAGTTTTATGTGTTTTCTTGTGCACTAGCACAACTTTACATGCTTCTTACTTGCGTCAATAGTCTATGGTAACGCATTGGAAATTCTTATACTTTTGATGGCATCCCAACTTAAAGGGTTTCCATTGTTTATATTGTCGCACGAGTTACGAGGTAGATGATCAAACAAAATAATGTTTGATATCGTAATTATAGATATATGCAAGAGATTCCTGATAAAGAAACTTAGAATTATTATTGACACTTATGTTCGTGATTTATTTTAAATTGCCAATCGTTATGGCTTTTGGAATTCCTTATAGATATACATATCTATATGATCATACATACCATTAATAAGGTCAATTGTATTTGACAGATTGATGTTTCCAAAAACAAGTCAGACATCAGGTCATGGTACTATTTAGGGAATTTTGTCACTTGTTTGACATATTATACTCCTTCTTACCCGGTTCTCGCCGGAGAGTTAACCTCATCTTGCCCGGTTCTTGCCGGAGAGGTACTTATTATGTTTCCCATAAATAGTATCTTTTCAAGATTTTAAAAGTGCCTCTTTTATTAAGGCTTTCATCCAGAATCAAGGAAATTTGTATTCCCATAACATATCTTGTTCTAGACCAAGTAGTATCAATAAGCAAGAATTAACAGCAATTAAGTGTTATTGCTTATTTATCGTACTTTGCAATGTTCTAATCATTATTCTTACGACATACCAATATCTATCACATTATACTTATACAAGTAATTAGCTCATCTTGAAGCACATATTAAGGCATCTTTCTTAAGCTCAAGTCTAAATACTATCCTGAGTGCTACCAGAAAATATCAAGTTCCTAACTCTTCGTTTAAACTTAGGTATTTTATTACAACACCTAATTGCTTAAACAAGTGGCTCTGATACCACTTTTGTCACGACCCCTGTCCCCACCCTGGACGGAATCGGGAGCCGCGAACCAGTTCAGTGGTACCGGTGGTTATTCTGAAAAGTAGTGCAGCGGAAATTTCATCGGTACCATGAGTTAGGAAAAATATCAGAGTTTAGAAAACACCGGATTTTATTTATTAAATAGATAGGATAAACCCATGTTTTGAAAGGTAGCTTTAATAAGGGATAAAACCGAATATATGAAACCATGTTTGCTTAATTTAACTCAATTGATAAAAATAAGCCACTTCTTTAAGCCTCTCGGTGCCGTATCATCACCCTTATTCCAATATACAGTAATTACCTGAAACGCGTTTTAAAAAGATTTGGTCAGCAGGAAATACTGGTGAGTTCATTCATTTTTATACAAAACGACACATTGTTATAAATTACAGCATAAGAGCGATTACAATGGCTACTATCTTATTTTTATCTGGCGTCGCGTCACACCCTGGTGATGATGGTCATACCACTATTGGGTCCTTTCACCCAAGTAGTGATGATTATCACTATTAGGTTGATGAACCTAATCGTGAGAGATTAGTAATGTGCACAATACCCCACTTTCCAGTGATTCAAGAAAACCACGACTTAATCCATGTAATTATAACTGGAAAACATTTGGGTATTGTAAAACATTTTTGTGAAAAAGAGAATGACTCACCTTGTTAGCATATAGTCTTGTTTAAACAAGCATCTTGATTCTAAGCATCTACTTTATGGTTCTGAATCTTCTGATGATTAAGCATCCATTTTGATTGTAAGAGTATGGTGTAGAGTTTCGGGTAGTTAAACATTTAGTTTAACAGAGTGGAATACGTATTAGTGTAAAACCACATCAAACCTAACGATGGTCACGAGATCAGAACCTTAACGAAATTCACAAAGTATTGTCTTGTTTAGACAACACTTTGGCATTCGTTTAATGAAATTCAAAAAGTATAGTCTTATTTAGACAGCACTTTAGCATTCGTTTAACGAAATTCACAAAGTACAGCACTTTGGCATTCGTTAGTTGGTTCCCGAATCGACCGGACAGAACATCGCATTGGTGATTATTGGTTAGAACACCAACGTATAGAGAGAAGAATAGAAGGAATGAGCAAAGAAAAATGAATCCTAAGCTTCCTATTTATAGGTAGGAAATATGAAATTTCTAGGAAGTTTCATATAGCTTTTCTAGGAAGTTACCTATACATTTTCTAGTAAGCTTCCTACCCATATATATATCTTCTTATACCTTCCTTGCACCTTCCTTTGATGTTATCTATCTCATATATATTTATTTTCATGTATATCTATTTAGGTGTTTAATTTACTTACTTAATTAATCTTACTTAGCTTAATTAATCTTGCTTAGCTTAATTAATCTCGCTTAGCTTAATTAATCTCGCTTAGCTTAATTAATCTTGCTTAACTGATTAATTAATCATACTTAACTTAATTAATCATACTTAACTGATTAATTAATCTTACTTAGCTGATTAAGTTTAACTCATCTATTAAGGTTTCTTAACCGCTAAGTTATCTTAACTACTAAGTTTTCCTTAACTATTAAGTTTACTTAATCGCTAAGTATTCTAGCTCAGTAGTTCCCTGGTTACGAGTTCTAATTTTTAGATATAATGGAACTCGTATTAGCGTATTAACTCACCTCAACTTTAACGATAATCACGAGATCGAAACCCTCACAACGAATAACAAAGTATAGCCAGATATTGGCAGCACTTAAACATCCATTGGATCGGTTTTAATCGATCGGATACAGTATCGTACCAGTGATTAGAGTTATTACCCTAATGACGGGCAGAGTTTCGGGTTTTAGAGTATAATACCCGAGCTACTATTTTACTATAATAGAAGCTAAAAGAAGAAAAGAATTGAGCGACTTTCAAATGAACTCGAACTCCTTATTTGTAGGGCTGGAAATAGGGCGTGTCGCGGCCCGCGTAAACTCGAAGAAACATCTACGCGGCCCACGAGGAAGTCTAGGTCGGCTGAGTCATCAGAGGTTTCGACACGTGTCATGCCACGTGGCCTTGATCATTATCCGGTTGTTTGCATTGCTGTCGCGGCCCGCGTAAGCTTGGCTTAACTCTTACGCGGCCTGCGAGCGAACCAAAAATCTTGTTTTTCTTGATTTCTCCAACCACGAAGGTATTTCGGGTCCGTTTCTCGCACTCGGGGTGTATTTAGGAGCGTTTAGGGTTACGTTAAGGGTCCTAGGAGAGTTGTTACAGTTTCCCCTTAAAAATGGAGGTTTCCATGATTTAAAAGCATATAATTTTCTTTTTAAAATCACCACCAATCATCAACAATTCATCAAGACTTACCATGAGCCAAAATCATGCAATTTACACTACATCATGAACTTGAAATTTTGTAAAAGTTTGTACTAACTTAATATGTTGTTCAGTAAGTTTAGTTACCCTTAATAATATGGTTATTAGTCTATAAATCTCATTCTTGTAAAATTTAGTCTTTTACAACTTACAAGGAGATTTTCTAAAAATGAGTTTTCTTGTATTCTTTTCGTTAACAACATGTTTCTAGCTTTGATTTATCACTTAAAACATGATTAGTTTCTTTAAAATCATGATTATGTAAATCTTGTAAATAACTTTGGTTTCTTGAGAAAATTAGTTTTGAAATCATCCATTTACAAGACTTATAACATGTATCCATCATCATCATACACAAAAACATCTTCATTTTCAAGTTCATGTTGAACATAAAGGATGATCATTTTGATTTTCACAAGATTCATCCTCATACTTACTAGATCATGTGTTTAATCACAATCTAGTAAGCTTCTTATGATGATCAACATCATAAACACAAGAAATCAACAATCAAGTATCATACATACACTAAATCAACATAGATCCTTGCTTTATGTGAAAGATCATCTTCTTGGTTCTTTATATGGTTCTTATGGTTAACCACTAACATAATCTTTTAACCATCAAAATGAGAAGTAAGATCAAGTTATAAGAGGCTTACTACTAGCACAAGGGCTAGGGAAGAATCAAAGATGAAGAAGATGATGAACATGGTGGATAAAAGCTTATGGTGAAGGTCCTTCAAGTTCTAATGCTTCCAAGCTTCTTAGCTAATCTCCTTGCACCTCTAGATCACCTTGGAATGCTTGTTAGTTGATTGAAAATGGAAGTAGTGTGTGTGTGAGGTTAGGCCGTAAGCAAGAAGGAGAGGAAAAGAGATGATGGAGCTTGAATGGTGAAAATGAATATGGAACATCAACTTGTGGTCTTCTAAATTAATTTCCAACAACACATTAATCCTTGGATAATATGTTTCAAAATTACCCAACAAGTCAAATAAAATATGTGAAAGAAATCCCAAGTGGGTCCCCCATGTCTAACCGTCCATAAGTGGGGGGGGGGGGTCTAGTTGTATTTCAAATGTTAGTTAAGGCCTTAGTTAGATTTTAGGGATTTTAGTTAGGGTTATGTGTGTTATAGTGTTTTAGGATGTGTTATAATGTTCGATGACCATAACTAGCTTCGTAACGCTAAAACAATGCTTCTAGTGAAAATTTGGTGTTTCGGGTAGTGTCTGGTTGTTCGATGGTTACCGGTTCGTTAATGTGCTAAATTGCGCAGTTTAGTGTGCTTTATGTTGTCTTTTATGACATTTTTGATTCCCGGTACTTAGGAAGGTATTTTGGACCATTAAACCACATTTCTGCATTATATTTTGTTGTTAAAATGCTGAAAATTGCTGAATTTGGTTATTTTCTGCAGGATTCTGCAGTTTTAGTGTGTTTCTAGCACTTTCCGGCACATAAATCATCACTAGGTAAGCAGTTTTATGATCCCTACTTTCCTACACCCTATTCTAGCGTAACTCTTGGTTTCGGGCTTATTCTGTGTCTTAACATTATGTCTGTCTGAGTACTGAACTCCCATCAGTACTTCTAGTTTGTCTGATAACTGTGCCAACTTTGTTTCGTGCACTAATCGAACCATATTATGTTGCATGCAATAATGATGAACAATCTTGCAATATGAAATACCTTTGTATGTATATGACAGTAATAAAAAATTCATTCGCATTGTTAATTCAATCATGCACAGTCATTAAAGCACAGATTACTGTTTATTATTGTACGGAATACATGGAAGAGTACCGGTTGTCACACCGATGCAGCTTGGTAGTTTCGTTATCATAGTAGACATGGATTTTCTTCGTGAAAATCATGCTGAAGTCGTTTGTTTCGATAAAATGATTCGTTTCTCTCTCGCTAATGGTGATTAACTCTGTGTGTATGGCGAAACACCCTCGAAGGATCTTAAACTCATGTCGTGTGTCCAAGCTAGCAAGTATCTCCGCAAGGAATACCAAGCTTTCTTGGCGCACATCATAGTAGCGGAGAAGGAAAAGAAAGAGAAGGCAATGGAAAAGGTGCCTGTGGTTCGTGATTTTCCTGTTGTTTTCCCTGAAGATTTACCTAGCTTACCGCCATCTCGTGATATCGATTTTCGAATTGACCTCGTTCCTGGAGAAAATCCTGTCGCTAGAGCGCCTTACCGCCTTGCTCCATCTGAAATGCGCAAACTCTCGAGTCAACTCCAGGAATTGCTTGACAAAGGCTTTATTCGCCCTAGCACCTCTCCTTGGGGAGCGCCTGTACTTTTTGTCAAAAAGAAGGACGGATCGTTCCGAATGTGCATCGACTACAGGGAATTGAATAAGCTTACCATCAAGAATCGCTATCCTTTACCTCGAATCGATGATTTTTTTTATCAGTTACAAGGTGCTACATGTTTCTCAAAGATTGATTTACGTTCAGGTTATCACCAGCTACGAATCTAGGAGGAAGATATGCCCAAAACCGCTTTTCGAACCCGATACGGTCACTACGAGTTTGTCATTATGGCCTTTGGTTAACTAACGCCCCCGCAGTCTTTATGGATCTAATGAATCGCTTGTGTAAACCCTTTCTCGACCACTTCGTCATCGTGTTTATCGATGATATCCTGATCTATTCTAAGTCAAAAGCCGAACACGCGCGACATCTTAGTTTGGTTCTTGAACTACTCCAGGAAAAACCACCTTTACGCCAAATTCTCCAAGTGCGAATTTTGGCTCGAGGAGGTTCAATTCCTCGGTCACATTATCAATAGTCAAGGTATTCATGTCGATCCTGCGAATATTGAAGTAGTTAAGAGTTGGGTTACCCCAAAGAACCCGTCCGAAGTTCGTTCTTGTCTCAAACTAGCGGGTTACTATCGCCGATTTATCTAAGGATTCTCAAAAATTGCTGTACCGCTTACTACTCTAACGCATAAAGACAGGTCTTTCGTTTGGGGAATTGAACAAGAGACTACCTTCCAAACCCTCAAGAGTATGCTCTGCAATGCTCATGTTCTCGCTTTACCTGACGGAAACGATGACTTCGTAGTCTATTACGATGCCTCTAACCTCGGTCTCGGTTGTGTTCTCATGCAACGAGACAAGGTTATCGTGTACGCATCTCGTCAGCTCAAGATCCACGAGAAGAACTATACAACCCACGATCTCGAGCTTGGTGCAGTTGTTTTTGCGTTGAAGATTTGGCGACACTACCTTTACAGTACCAAGTGTACGGTCTTCACCGACCACAAGAGGCTACAACACATCTTTAACCAGAAAGAACTGAACATGCACCAACGCCGATGGGTTGAGCTTCACAATGATTACGACTGTGAGATTCGTTACCACCCTGGCAAAGCAAATGTCGTTGCCGATGCTCTTAGTCGACGAAGCTATTTGCATAGCATTCGTAATACTCAAACCCAGCACAAACTCGAAACCCTTATACGAGATGCTCAACATGCTTGTTTTACCGAACGCACTTTAAAGAAAGAAAGGATCATCAATAACGGCGAGCAATTAGTGAATAAATCGAATGGCATATTTCATTATCTAGATCGAATTTGGACTCCCAAGCGTACTAATTTACGAGAAATTCTGCTGAACGAAGCCCACAAGTCTCGATATTCTATTCATCCCAGTGCAGATAAGATGTACCAGGACCTTCGGTACAAATATTGGTGGCCAGGCATGAAGAAGGATATCGCCATCTATGTTTCGAAGTGCCTGACTTGTTCGAAAGTCAAGGCTGAGCATCAACGCCCCTCTGGCTTACTCGTACAATCTGAGATCCCTATGTGGAAATGGGAGAGTATAGTTATGGACTTCATAACGAAAGTTCCGCGTACGCCATCAGGTCACGATAGCATCTGGGTTGTCATTGATCGTCTGACAAAATCTGCTCATTTTCTGCCGATACGAGAAGACTTTAAGGTAGAATGATTAGCACGGATCTACACCGACGAAATCATTTGTCGAAACGGGACGCCTTATGATATCATCTCTGACCGCGATGATCGGTTTACCTCGCACCTTTGGGAAACATTTCAATCCGCTCTCGGTACTACTCTTAATCTAAGTACCGCTTTCCATCCCCAAACCGACGGTCAGACTGAACGAATGATTCGTACCTTTGAAGACATGCTTCGCTCGTGTGTCATAGATTTCGGTGGTAATTGGGAAGCACACTTACCTTTAGTTGAATTCTCGTACAATAGCAGTTATCATTCTAGCATTCAAATGGCACCATTTGAGTCATTATACGGAAGAAAATGTCGATCGCCTATTGTATGGCACAAGATCGGAGACGCGTAAATTACCGGTCCTGAGCTGTTGCAAGAAACGACTGACAAGATCCTCAAAATCCGAGACAATCTCTTGAAAGCTCGGAGTCGTCAAAAGAGTTACGCCGATAGACGCCGTAAGCCCCTTGAATTTGACGTTGGCGATCACGTACTCCTAAAGGTTTCACGTTAGAAGGGGGTGATCAGATTCGGAAAGATAGGAAAGCTCGCGCCTCGATATCTTGGACCCTTTAAGATCCTGGAAAGGATTGGCAAAGTGGCCTACAGACTCGAACTACCGGAGGAAGTTAGCAACGTCCACCCGACTTTCCACGTCTCGAACCTCAGAAAGTGTCTAGCCGAGCAGAATTTACAAGTACCACTTGAGGATCTACAAGTGGACGAAATATTACACTTCGTGGAAAAGCAAATCGATATCTTGGATCGAGAAACCAAGAAACTCCGACGCTCACGCATTCCCATAGTGAAGGTTCGCTGGGAAGGCAAACGTGGTGCCGAGTTCACCTGGGAACTCGAAAGTGACATGAAGGCTAAGTATCCACAACTATTCGTTATGCCTGCAGCTTAATTTCGGGACGAAATTCCCTAAAGTAGGGGAGGCTGTAACAACCCGAGTTTTGAAAAGTCAAAGTAGAAGTCAAAGTCAAAGGAAGAAAAGATTGCTAATGCGATCTGTCATTCCTTGCTAATTATTACTTGTACTTCCTGACCTGCAATCGATGCTTTAATTTATGTTAACTTAGTTGTATTATGTGGAGTTATAGTGCAATAATCGCTATTAATCGCTAATCGACTTATCGCTATCTCATCGCAATCGCATCACGACTCGAATTACAGGTTATGGATATTGTTTTACGTGTGTGTGCTATTATGTGTTACTTGTGCATGTTTATATTTGTTTTGGGATGTTAATCGCAAACGCAATCACAACTCCATCGCAACGTAATCTTATCGCAAACCGGAAACGCAAGGTTACTTATGTTATGTTATGTAGTTAGGTTATTTGTGTACCAGTTGTATAAAACTATTGCGTCATTACTCGCAACGCGCAACGCTCAAAACGGAAAGTCGGAAACCAACTGGCAGGAGTCCTCCGATCGAAGGACCATCCGACCGGATGACCATCCGACCGGATGGCCATCCGATCGGATGGCCATCCAATCGGAAGGCCCTCCGATCTGATTACATTACACCGCCTCTCTCACTCTTTGCCTATAAATAACACCTGTCACATCAACAATCAATGATGTGACAGCTCCCCCTCCGACCAACACGCTTTTGACCTATTTCCTCTCGATTCCTCGCGATTCTTGTAAGTTTTCATCTCAAATCTTGTACTTCTATCATATACACACACTTTCTCATCAATTTCACCATCAAATCTTAACTTTTCACCATGAAATCGGTGGATTTGGGCTGTTTTAGGATGATGTCATCATGGGTTCTCAAGAACACCAAAGTGTGACCCCATTCCACCAAGAACAACTCAGATCCAAAGGATTTCTATGATGTTTTAACACTGATTTCATCATAATCTAAACAATTCCAACTAGATTCAAGCTTTTCTTCAACATTCTCAACTTTTCACATAAAACCGATAGAAACGGAGCTCGTTCAAGCCTTCTACTCATTCTCTAGTGAAGTGTCGGTGTGAGAACTGATTTCTACCTACGAGATGACCGATGTAACAGGTTGAATATGAAATTCCGACGAGAACAACTAACTGATCGGACGGGATGATTCCCATCCGATCGGATGACTTGGACTCGATGGGGTTTCCGTTGTTCGACATGTAGTCATACTGTCTCGGTTCAAACGCAAAAGTTTTGACTAAGCAAATTTTACAAAGTTTCACAAACGAACAGGTTACCAAGAGGATCGCCGTCCGATCGGACTGCCATCCGGTCGAACGACAATCCGGATGGATGACTTGTGATTATCCTTCAATACTTAACAATTTTCACAAAATTCAAAGAAGATCAGTTTCAGACGAACCGCCATCAGACCGAACGGCTATCCGTCCGGATGACCATCCGACTGGATGACCTGAATTGCAGGAACACTTCTTGATTCTTAAAATGCTACAATGAAAACTTCAAAGTTCCATCATACACAAACACATCCATCCTAAACGGACAACCTTCCGAGCGAATGGCCATTCGTCCGGATGACCATCCGTCCGGAAGGTCGTCCGATCAGATGACAATCCGTCCCCCATCACTCCAACGCACCGTTTAACGTACTGTTCATCGCTCATACTGTCGTACTGTGTTCAGGCCAATCTCTCAGCGCTCCCTTCAATCCAAGACTGTGTTTATTCGTAAACACGATCTGTGAGTATACTCGATCTCTTTTTGCTTAACGCACTTTTAGGTGTTACATACGTTACCTATATTAAATCACATCGATCATACAACGCAAACACTTTTATATGCTAACCGTTCTTGCATGTTATACGTGTTACTCAATGAATGCTTGTATGTTATGTTTACACAGTGATTGTTGCCTGACACCTTAGCAACGACAGTACTATAGTTTGGACTCAGCACCTGTCGTGGACAGGGGTTGTTAAGGGCTTTTCTTCACGTATCACAGTAGTGATATGTGTTGTACATTCTACAACTCGCAGTCATGTCTGTGCATATTTCATTGTCGATAACTTACTTGCTTTGCATTACTACGTGTTACATGCTGGTTATGCGTAAATCACTTTCGCTACTATTACTAATTAACTTGTATGCTCACCTTTACACTATGTGTATTGACTTTTACTTTAACGTATGTGACAGGTGTTTAGGATGCTTTTTCTTGTTAGCTGCTATGGAATCAAGCTAGGAGAGTCTAGAAACAAACTAAATAAAATCTGAGTTGTCGGAATGGATTACTTGTCTTTGAGAACAACGTCTGTAATAACTGTTTTTTTTATACGTTTGTGGTATGGGACATGAACCTTTAATATATCATAATTAATAGTTGTTATGGTTTCTCCTGGACAATCTGTTTCGCTCCGTGCCGCGCCCCGATGTTTCTGCCATCGGTTGGGGTGTGACATCTGCACACTGGTTGCCTTTGCCATTTTTACGTAGGCTGATTCTGTGTTTAGCATGTACACAGTGTTTTTTTCCTGCCATTGATAATCAGAATAGATGACGTCTCAAATTCTTTGAAGATCTCGACGTACTTGGGCCCGAACAAAACATAATAATCATTATTGGTTAATTGAGGAACCTAAAACATGTTCTTCTTCATCCCTGCAACATGATACGTGTCTTTTAGGGTTAAGCCTTGTCTTCGATCTCCTGATGGAAAATTCACATCACCATTGTGATTGATACAATGCTTGGAATTATCAGCTAGAACCACAACTTGGCTGCCACCATATTTACTCGGATTGCTTAGTCTTCCTTTATCTCTAGTCATATGATTCGAGTAACCCGAATCAACAATCCAATCATCTAAACAGTTTTCCCTGGACTCGGTTGTAGCGGTAAGGGCAAACACTGCATCCTTTTGGGCAAAAAAACGTCTTAGCATCCCAACCTGCTTCATCCATTGTTGTTGCAACATTGCTTTCTTTATTTCGATTGGACCTACAATTCTTTGCAAGATGCCCTATTATGCCACAATTATAACATTTAAACGAAAATTTCTTACCACTCCGAGACGGTTTCCGTTCACCAGAAGACTCCCCTTGTTCAGGTTCACCAGTCTTCTTGTCTACAGTGTCACGACTCCGGCTTTTATCTTGGTTTCGATTAGACCCACGATAATTCCTACCCTTCTTGTATTTTCCTTTGCTTCTTGCTACATATAATACTTACGCCTTTGTTTTTGCTATAGAACCAACTGTTAGACCTCCCATTTGGTTGGCTAGAGCCTCTTGACTAGCTAACAAATTCTCGAACTCGCCAAGGGAAGGTTGAGTGGGCCAACCTTGAACCGCAGCCACAAAACTCCTATACTCAGCCTTCATCCCATGAATGAGAATACGTTTCATTCGAACATCTCCAATAAGGGACTATGGATCGGGAATTTCCCGACTCAAGGTCTTGACTTTATGAAAGTATTGAGCAATGGTTAGATCCCCTTGAGTAATAGAAAATAACTCATTCTCTAACAACTAAAGACGGGCATCAGTCTTCTTAGACAGAACTTTTACTAACATATCACGTGCGGTTTTAGGGTTCGTTGCATCCTTGATATGTTCAAGGAGTTCTTCTTCCACAGTCATCTTCAAGATGAACATCGCCTTCTCAGCCTTGACTTTCCACTTCCTTAATGCTCCATCTTGAGTTTCTCTTGGAGGTTGCACGGTACCTGGCACCACTTCCCATAAGCCTTGATCCTGCAAGTATGAAGAAAGATATGTAGCCGAAGTTTTATAATTTTGATTATTCCATTTCTTCACTCCATCAATCAATTGCAGGTCTAACATCTTGATAATAGTGGCTCTGATACTACTTGTTAGGCTAAGAACAGTAATACGCTGAGTGAAACAGAAAAGCAATAGTGACACTATGGTGAAAACAATAGGTATGCTAAAAAATGCTTAGAGCTTTTTCTAAATGATTAATAAAGCTGAACTGCAGGTACATAAATAGAGAAGAAAACAAACGTGGTCCAACCCAACGTTCACAAATACTTTAGCCTAAAGAGAAGGAGAAATACCAGGACAAAGCTAACAACCTATTGCCCACTCATGTGATTTATTCTGCTACTAATTAACAAAACATTAAAAAAAATTATTCCATGTGCTGAAATAGAAATTAGACTGACTCGAAAGTAGGGAATGCCAAACTTTAACAAAAAGAATGGGGAGTAACTTGCTTCCCATGCCACCATCAAACTATGATTGATTCTCAGAATTTTCCTTTTGGGCTGACTAATTTACCTACATGAATAGCCGTATTGAATTGTTTGATGCAATAATATAAGGTTGCAAATTGTTCTATAAGTCGTTGATACAATCACACATGATTTTAAATTTGTACATGCTATTAGAGCTATATTAGTTCTAATTCCAGTGTTTTTGATCAAATGATTATTTTCTTTCAAGTCATATGAGATCTAACTTCTAAGGTTCAAGTTAGATTTGGTTTGTAGGGGTGGGGGTAAGCTCCCTCCTCTTGTGTCCATTGTGAAATTGGTCTCTGTTTTGTTGTTGGATTGTTTGATAAAGCATATGAGATTTGCCCATATAAATGAATTGTTTGATACATTCACACTAACATTTAAAATGCGGACACAAACAGACCTTGGCCACTAATTATAATCAGTTTAATGAAGTCTTACATAAAACGAGAGAACTCTTGTTATCTAGCATTCTATTTTCTCATACACACAACTGAAACATGCATTCTTATTGATAAAGATGTTTATGACTTAACAAACTAATTAATTCATCTTTATTTCACAATATCGGTGGGAGGGGGGTAAATGATTGATGCTTGACATATATGAATCATGTGCCAGCATAATACAATTTATCGGATAAACGAGGGGCAAGTAGGACCTCTAGGGGCGTTGCTTTGCTAGAAGTTAGTCCCCAGCTTTCACTCATATCAATCGATTTTTTGATGGATTGTTTATAACAAACTGTTGAATTACATTGGCTAATGCTAAAGGTAAAACATGTAATGCAAAGAAAACACCTATGCACATTCTTCTACCACTACCGAATGGAAGCAGTACAAAATTCTTTCCTTTAAGATTAATATCTTTTTAACTTGTCAAGAATCTTTCTAACTTAAATTTATAAGGATCTGACCATATATTTGGATCACGATGGATTGCAACTAGGGTTTCGATAACCCAGTAGCCGCCGCTGCCGCCTACGATTCCAAAATCGAAGATTAGGGCTTTGATTTTGCACTTTGGTGAATAAATTTTGTGAAGTTGTGGGAGTTGTGGGAGCAGAGTAGTGCACGACGAAGAAGAAGAAGAAGAAGAAGAAGAAGAAGAAGAAGAAGAAGAAGAAGAGCACATACCGTGTTTTTTTCTCTTTTCTTTTAAGGGAAAATCAAGTTTCCCTTATTTGTAAAATACACCCCTCAACCTTTCTTGTGGGAGCACATATCGCCATTTAAATCTTGAAACAGATAAGTGTTTGTTTCCGTTTAATGCTTCTGCTAGTATAATTGTCCTTTAACAATACGAACTCGTTTAGTGTGTAGCAGTTGATAATTATTTGTTAAAATGGCAGAAGACGGAAAAAAATCAGATAGAAAAGTTTGACGGAAAGAAGTTTGGTTGGTGGAAGATGCAGATTGAAGAACTACTTTGTCAGAAAGACTTAGATGTAGTGCTCGAGGATGAAAAGCCAGAAAAAATGCCACAAGCAGATTGAGATAGGATGGATAAGAAAGCCAGAGCAATGATAACGCTTTCTCTTTCGGAGAATGTTGCATTCAATATACAGAAGGAGACCTCAGCTAGAGGAATTAATGATGGCAGCATTATCGAACATGTATGAGAAGCCTTCTGTAGCGAACAAGGTTTATCTTATTTGAGAGCTTGTGAATACTAGGATGAGGGAAGGTGATTCAGTTACAGCGCACATTAATAAGTTAAACTCGATCTTGTCTCGGTTGGTGTCTGTGAATATCAAGTTTAATGATGAGGTCCCAACCCTATTGTTATTGTCCTTATTACCCGATACTTGGTCCGGAACCGTAAATGCCGTTACGAGATCTTCAGATACGAGCAAGTTTACATTTGTGAAGTTGTAGGATCTTATTCTTGGCGAAGATGTCAGAAGAAGAAATTCGGGTCGATAATTGGGTGGTGAATTAATGCATGTTGGCAGAGGAAGGAAGAATAACAGAAGTAGTGGCAATAAGAACAGAAAGAGGAGTCAGTCCAGGGCTCGAAATGATGTAACCCGTTGGAACTGTAAAGAAGTTAGACATTCCAGGAATCAATGTCCAAACGACAAGAAAGAAGTTCACATTGCAGTAGACTACTCAGATGTTGAAGTTTTGATTTGTAATGTGGAGAGCAGTGTGGATTCCTGATTTATGGATCCGGGTGCTTCATTTCATGCTATCCACAACAGTGAAGCACTACGGAATCTTAAAATTGGGGATTTTGGTAAGGTACGACTTGCAAATGATGAAGTCTTAGATGTCACAGGCATGGGTGATATTGACCTAGTTATGCCAGTTGGATCTACCTGGACTTTGAGAGATGTGAGAGTTATTCCAGGCTTGAAGAAAATGCTTATTTCGATCGGGAAGCTGGATGATCAGGCTCACGAGGTTAAGTTCGGTAGTGGACAATGGAAGGTAATTAAGGTAAATTTAGTAGTTACACGTGGCAAGAAAAGAGGATCATTGTACATGGTCAGTGATGCCTAAGCAGAAGAAGACCAAGATCCGGTTCACAGAATCTCGGGGGCAGAAGAAGGTTTGTTTTGCAGGAGATAAACCCAGAGTCACAGGTCAGATTCAGGTTAAACGTGCTAGGAAAGGTTCAGAGAATCAGTCAAGGGTTTTCGTGGCAGTGGGAGCACATGTAGTGCTTCAGTCAGAGCTCCTAGACGACAGTGGGTTAAGAGAACTCGTATTCTAGCGGTAAAAGTCTCTCAAGTGAATTACCTGTTTATGATGAAGAGTGTTAGTTCTCAGGTTTTCTTAGAGTCCGACAGTTTGTTTAACTGGGAGCCAGAAGGGACAGAGAATGAGTCACGAGTAGTGACTGATGAGTTGAAGCTCAGTGGGAGCTTCAATGAGCCTTCAGGTTAATTGATGAGAAGTCGCCCACAACTATTGAAGATGAAGTGTTTACAGATGTACTTATAAAGATGAAGTTTTAAGGAGAGCAGTTTGAAGTCGTCAAAGCCTCCAAGTGGGAGATTGTTGGGTTATGAAGGATTTAACTCGAGCAGAGGATTATTCCTCTAGTATGATGATTATTCCTCTGGGCAGAGGATTGTTCCTCTAGGAAGAGGATTGGTCATTTTGTCTGTCTGATGAAGATATATTATTATTATATTATATTATATTATATTATATTCAGTTTCCTAATTTGTACCCTATAAATACTTCTTATTCTTGTACCTGTACATTTTGAGCACCTAATACAAAAGGAAGAACTAGTTGTGGAGAGTGGATGTAGGTTAGATTAGACCGAACCACTATAAATCTTGTGTTCTTGTTCTTGTGGTATAGAGTGTGAGAGTGTGTGAGCTTGTTGTGCTTGTTCTAGTGTTCGTGTGATATCTGTTCTGACCTAACAGAAGGGAGAGAGGTGCAGTCGGGTATAAACGCAATGTCTCTTTGATAATAGCATCGAGGTAAACCAAATTCTTTATGTCCGACTCCTCCACCAGTCTGCCTCTTCCAACTTGTTCATCAATTTCATTTTGGGCAGTTTTAATGTGTCTGGGTTAAAGTCACAGATGTGGTGTCCGATCCAGCAGTTATCATTTCCTGCAAGATTAAAATTATCTTAAATGTTGTTGGATTTAATTATAAGCAACAAGGTGTTAAAAAAAGAAAACCAATAAGGTAGTTTCTAAAATGTTACTTTCTCAAGCATTTAACGTCAAGGAACCAATCATGTGTTGATTGAACAAAAATAAATTGTGTGGGGTCACATCTAAATCTAAATTAGACAATAGATCAAAACTCGCACCTAGTTAAAACTTGTTAATTTAAAAAGGGTTGAAATGGGTTAGTACTATCAACAGTGGCGGACCCAGGAATTTTTTCATGGGGGTGCGGAACATTTTTAAAATTTTTAGGCCCCTAGGTACATAAGTAAAAAAATCGGTTGTATCGGGTCGGGTCGGGTCGGGTCATGTAAGACAAAAGAACATCAAACTAAATTTATATATTTGGCAAACACGTCAAACTTTGTACAAACATAATTAAAACGACGCCCTACGGATTTTCATTTTTTGAAATCTATCCAAAACATTATCTAAAGCTACTTTCTTAAGCAAGTCTTTCTCTATATAACCTACACAGCTATCACTTAAATTCTCATCCCCAATCCGATTACGCAAGTCGGTCTTCACATTCTTCATTGCCGAAAAACATCTTTCAACGGTTGCGGTTGCGACGGGTAATACGAGAACAAGCTTCAATAACCGATATACCAATGTAAAGTTACGTGAATATTTGTTGAAACCATTAACCTTACAAGACTTGACAAACCATCCAAGTTGGCGAATTGTTTATCTTTTTTCACAAAATTAAAGTAGTTTCCGAGTTGAACCGGAAGCCTTCGTTTTTCCTCTTCATTGAAATCATATGGATACTTCTCGGCTAGCTTTAGTATATTTTGAATGTCAAATGCACTAAAATTATCACAAGGACTCAAACAACTCATACAAACAAGTAGTTCCGATGTTACCTCATTAAAACGGTTCCCAAATTCTTGTATTTGCAAATCAAGAACCGCATTGAAGCAATCATACTCGTAATAATGTCGATTTGGGATGTTCGTCTTTCTTCTTGGCCACCTTGGGTTAACGTATTCATCATCCAATTTTTTCACCTCAAGTTAATACATGTCACAAAAGGAGTTAACCTTCTCCAAGAACTCATTAAAACCTTCCAACCTAAACTTTTCAAGTTGGTTTTTGGTGGAAGAAACCAATTTAACCGCATTCATCAAATCTTGCTCCTTTCTTTGAAGACATTGGGACAACGTATGCGTGATGTTTAGAATATGCTCCATCAAGTGTATGTAAAATACAAAGTCGTATTTTTTCATATCCTCTAGAAGTCCGTCCGCTTGTCTACTACAAGGAAGAGTTTGACCCGTTTCTACTAACCATCCAAGAACTTCCATAATGTTTGGATATAAAGAAATTAAACGGGAAAGTGTCTTGTAATGGGAATTCCAACGTGTATCCCCGAGCCTTGAAAGTGTCATTTCTTGGTTCAACCCATTTCCGGTACAAAGTACGTCTTCCATTTTTTCCAATTGTCTTCTTTGGCTTTCACGAAGCATATCTTGCCATTTAGAAGATACACAAACGACATTTGTTAAACATGTTATCGTTTCAAAAACTCTCCAAATTGGTGTGTGTTTGTGAGCCACCGCCACAACAACTAGTTGAAGTTGGTGTGCAAAGCAATGAATATAAAAAGCCGAAACATTTTCCTTTAAGATTAGATCCCTTAGGCCGTTAAACTCGCCCGACATGTTACTTGCCCCGTCATAGCCTTGGCCTATAATCCTTTTCAAACTTAACCCATAACGTGCCAATATATCATCAATAGCCGTTTTGAGTGTTATTGTGCTTGTCTCTTTGACATGAACAAGCCCAATAAAACGCTCCTTAACAATCCCAACTTTATCAACAAAACGAATAACAACCGCCATTTGTTCTTTTTTTTTTTTTGATACATCACATGATTCATCTACTAATAAAGAAAAAACATCATCACCAAGTTCTTCTAAAATTTGTTTAATTACCTCTTGAGCATAACAATGTTTGATGTCCGCTTGGCGTTTCGTGGACTTGTCATTTGGTTATTCGCGGGTGTATTCTCTAAAATAACGTTAGCAAGCTCTTCATTCATTTCACCCATGAGTTCTAAAAGCTCTAAGAAATTCCCTTTATTTAATGAATCTTTTGATTCATCATGTCCACGAAACGCCAATCCACCATTCAACAACCTTTTCCCAAGCAAAGTAAAAGCACTAAGTCTAAGTCGGTATTCACGTTTCTCCTTAGGGGTCCTATTGTCCCATTGTGTGTGTACCGCTTGATTTTCGTTAACTAAATCGGCACTCATTTGGAAACATTTGTTGTGTAGGCTATTAACTAAACCAACATGTTTTTTAAGTGACGCATGTACCTTTTTCCAATTGTTATACCCACTGCACATAAATGTGTCTCTACGATCTCCGAAGTGGATCCTAAACAAATAGCAACATAAGCAAAACACGCGATCCGATTTTGATACTCTAACCATCCCTTATACTCATGTTTGTCATACCATTCTTCCTTAAATTTTCTTAACTCGTCACCTTGAAACGTTGTTTGTGGGAATTCGATACCTCTTGGTTGATACGGTCCTCTTAGTATATATGCCTTTCTAATCTCATCCCGTTGATTCACGTTATATGATTCTATCGGCTTGTGATCATACGGATCCGAAGGAAGAGTATCCAAATCAATTAGTTCGGAAGATGTATCCACTTTCCTCTTGAGAAATCGCGCCATAACGTCTCTACTCATGGTTCCTATAATCCTATCACAATCAAATTGATCCATGACCATAAGTTCATCATTCCATAACCTTTTTGTTTAATTTTAACTTTCAACTATTCAAGCAATCAAGCTCTAGAATTGTTTAATCACCCCTAAAAAGCATCTAAATAACATAATCATCATAAAAATCATCTAAAGCAGGAAAGCAACGACAAAACACACGATTTTTCAAACCTATTTCAGAATTTTATTACACCTTTTCTACCTTAATATCAAGTAAAATCATCAAAATAAACAATAAAACTTACCCTTTGAAGATCGCCGGTTGGTTTTGGTAATTCCGGTCACTTTCCGGCCGTGATCGACTGATCGCTGCTATGTCGGACTTGCTGATGATGATGAATGTCTCGGGGCGTGGGCAGGAGGCAGAGAACGCAGAAGGCGGGATGAATTGATGGAAATTGAGGGGGTTTTGGGCTTAAGTTTATGTTTTATTTAAGTTATGTTGGGTTGGGTAATGGGCTACAAATGTTATATAATGTATTAATATAGGTAGTTGTTTTTATAAAAATCAGACTTTACTAAAAAAATTTATAATATAAATCCATAATATTTTTTACCTATGGTGTGCGGACGAAAAATTCCAAGGGGTGCGACCGAAAAATTCCAAGGGGTGCGGACGAAAAATTCCAAGGAGTGCGACGGGATTTTCGTCGGAAATTAACATAATTTTTTTTCTCGGGGGTGCGTCCGCCCACCTTGGCTTCCCTGACTATCAATAACCATTGTTTGTCTTCACCAACCATTTGCTGTTGCCGCCACCACTGCTGCTACCTCCAGCACCTCCACCCTAACACCACCTCGTAGTCGCCGTCACCATGCCGCAGCAACCAGCTCCACCTCCACCATCGCCATTTGCATCATCAAAAACTATTTCGGGAAAACCTATTTTTACTTTTTTCATTCAAAGACGGTTCATTTCAACCCAACTCCTTTTTGGCCCGTATTCATTTTGACACAAACCAATTTAATTAACATAATTTTTTTTTCTCGGGGGTGCGCCCGCCTACCTTGGCATGGGGGTGGGTCCGCCCCTGACTATCAATAACCATTGTTTGTCTTCACCAACCATTTGTTGTTGCCCCCACCACTGCTGCTACCTCCAGCACCCCCACCTTAACACCACCTCATAGTCGCCGTCACCATGCCACAGCAACCACCATCGCCATTTGCATCATCAAAAACTATTTCGGGAAAACCTATTTTTTACTTTTTTCATTCAAAGACGGTTCATTTCAACCCAACTCCTTTTTGGCCCGTATTCATTTTGACACAAACCAATTTAATACTTTTTAAAAAGAATACCGTTTTAACTTGGACTAATTTTGCTTTAAACACATATTTATCCAACCCGTTTGACCTGTCACCCAAACTCGTCTAACCTGTCTAGTTTACCAGACTTAGGAATATTCATGAATAAATACTCTACTCATGATTTTTAATATTTCGAGATGCATAAATTAACAAATAACGATGAAGTAGTTATAGAATTTATGAAGGTTCATTAAGGTGGTGTTTGTTTTTGAAGAGGTAAAATGTCTACAGTCTGCAGACCACATCTGCAGGCATCTGCAGAAGAAGAGGTGGACCAAAGGTATGCAGTCTGCAAGGAGAAGAGTGTTTGTTTAACACCACAACAAATACCACTTGTCTCTCTCACTTCTCACTTCTCACTTCTCTGCATCTCTCCTATTCTCTCCTCTTCTCTTTTCATTCTCAGAGAACACCACCACCACCTAACACTCACCACCACCATCTCACTTCCACATCCTCATCATCACCGGCCGGCACTCCACCGAGCCTGAGCCGACAACAAAACCACCACCCGAACAAGAACATCATCTTCCACATCACGGTCGGAGTAAAAACACCACCTCCAGAAAGAAACGGCCTTGTCGTCGGTCTTCACCGTCGAGTTGCCGTCACAGCGCCGCCGTCGACTCAACTCACCTGTTTATCTTATCCATCTAGGGTTTCGTTCGACTCGTTTCCGAGAAAGCGGCCCCGAGCGGTTTCGTGTTACTGATAGCGCTAGTACTGTTCAGTATAATCGATCGGCGATTGTGGAGATACCTGTTACTTGTTATCAGGTTAGCGGTTGTTGATTTAGGGCTTGTTTTGTGCTTTTTTTCTATTGAAATGTAGGTTGTATTTTGTTGTAATTGTTTGATTTGTTAGTTTATAGCTGTGATTAGTAGTTTAGTACTGAATATCATCGAGTTTTAACAGTTTAGTACTGGAATTAGAGAAGAGATGTGGTGGTGGTGGCGGAGATGTGGTGGCGGAGGTGGTGGCGGAGGTGATGCAGAGAAGAGATGTGGTGGTTTGTGTTTTGAAAGGCAGAGAAGAGGATAGAAGAGGTTTGAAGACATGAGTCCACATCTTCGAGAAAACAAACAGTCTTCAGACCCAAACGTCTGCGCGCGGTCTGCGTGGCGCAGACATAAGAGGTTCTGAAGACCTTTTCAGGAAAAATAAACACCACCTAAGTGTACCAAATATGTGGCTTTGATTTGGGTCGACTTGCAAACGCCTTGTCGTTTGTGGTAAAGCACTCTTTAGCTACCTCCCCACTAATCACAACCAAAACTTGGTGAACACCAAGTTTGATGGTAAAGATATGTCCATATTCGTCTGCCATGTCACCTAACACATCTTGAGGTGGTCGAGATCCACCTAAAAGGTGTAGGTGTCCGATTATAGGCCATGCACCCTTTGCTTGAGGTGCTGCTCTCTTCTTCACTATGTTTATCCTCTTTCTCCTCAAGATTTGCAACAGGAAAGCTATTACTAGAAAAACAAAAATGGATATTACAGTTGTTGAAAATAAGACATGGAACTCCATGACTTCTTGATCACACAGAATTTTGGGTGTGATTATATAACAAAAGCAGATTTCATAAGTTAGATATCCGTCAACTTCATACATAATTTTAAATGGCTCAAACTATTGGCACATCCAAAGTGCTTATTTGCACACTTTAAAGTTTATATATGCTGTGTATAGCTCTATACACGGCGTATATGGTTGCATAAAAATCAGTGTCTAACTGGTGTCAGTTCTGGTCTGGTTGCTCCTATACGCTGCATATAAGCTTATATGCGGCGTATATAAAGTTTTTTATTTTTTTACAAACATTTTATACAATATTAATTATTTTAGCAAAGTTTTATAAAAAAATATAAGTTTTCTATTTTAAATAAATAAAAAATAAGCATTTCTTACAAACATTTTTATACAACTTTAATCATTTTTATACATTTACAAATATCGTATAGTTATAGTATAGGTCCCGTATTGATCTCGTAAGCTTATAAGTGTGATATCGTATCGTAACGTATAGTATAGTGTAGTATAGGTCCCATATAGACCTCATATAGGCATATATGTGTAATATCGTATAGTATAGGCCTCTTATAGTACTATAGATGTAATATCGTATCGTATCATATAGCGTAGTAAAACTTAAGTTTCGTATATGCGTAGTATAGTATAGCAGGCATATATAAGACCTATAGGGGGGACCTATATGAAACTTATATTACACTATATGAGGGTTAAGATCAAATAAAAAGATAATTTTCCCTAAGTAGGATGAGAAGGAATCTTAACCATTCATTTTTCAAATCAATGGTTAAGATGAAAGGGTAGGAGAAATGAGGAGTGTAAGGGTATCTTGGGAAAATCCTATTTATGGACTTTCTCTCTCCACATGCAAGGCACATGCATATTCCACCCCCATTTTTTAAACGTTCATAACTTTTTTACACGACATTATTTTTTCATAAAAATTTCATCGTAAAATCGAGCGTCTTTTTATCTTTAATTTGAGTACCATATTGCTATATAAAATATGAAGACTAAAAAAACCCACTTAAATGTGTTGTATTTCTATGTTGTATAACATTTTTTTGTGCTGAATTTTTGTACTATATTTTTGTGCTAATTTTTTTGTGTTGAATTTTTTTGTCTTAAATTTTTTTTCCTCAATTTTTTGTGCTGGATTTTTTTGTACTACATTTTTTTGCTGAATTTTTTCGTGCTAGATTTTTTTGTACTAGATTTTTTTGTGCTATATTTTTTTGTGCTATATTTTTTGTGCTAGACTTTTTGTACTAGTTTTTTTTGTGCTAGATTTTTTTGTACTAGATTTTTTTGTATTTTTTAAAAATAAAAGGGATGCCACATGTCATTTTCACTCCTATTTATAAGGACCAAAATGCCCTTCATTTCTACTTATTAGGAGTGCCACATGTCATCATCACAATCCTTCTTAGGCTACTTAGGCAAAATCCACTTTTTAGTGGATCCTTCCCCTACTATATGATACTATAATATACGATATAATACGATACGATATTATAGGATACCATACAACACTGATATAGGCTTATTGGTATAGTATAGGTCCTTTATAGGACTATAGGTGTGGTTTAGGTCCCGTTAAGGCCTATACAAGACCTATAGGGGACCTATACGAGACTTATACTATACGATATGATAGAATACAATACAATACCATACGATACTATAGGATACAATACAACACCCGTATAGGTCTATAATACTTAACAATGTTTTTTATTTATTTTTTTAAAAAAATTACTTATTATAAAACTTTGCAAAAACAATAAATATTGTAGAAAAATATTTGTAGAAAAAACCACATTTTACATACGCCGCTGCATATAAACGCATACGAGGCATATATAAAGGGACAAATTCTCAAATGATGAGAATCAGAGATTCTCTTATAAATTGAAAAGGTAGCTATACGCCATGTATAGACCTATACACGACGTATATAAAACTAAGATTTAATGTGCAAATGGGGATTTTAGTGTGCAAATAAGTACATCTTTGAATATAGCAGATGACAAGTGTTGCCTTGTTTATTGGTTAGTATTTGACGTGTCTCATCCAGTTAACTCTAAATCAATATTGATTTAATTCCACCCACAAGATCTTAAATACACCCGTGGTCCTGGTTTTTGTTGTCTTGTTATTCTTTCTTTCCATTATTTATTGTATTATTATTGGTGTTTTTAAATAATACAAAATAATATTATTATTACCAGGGGCGGATCTATATGGATGTCAGGGGATGCACGGGATACCCCTCAACTTTCTTGGCGTAGTGCAATTTGGTTTTTCATCTCCGTTTTCTTTGTGGATGATACCTCTGAGCAAATATTAGGATACCCCTGAGTGTATGTGAAGATGAGATGAAATGAAATTTTCGGCTGATGAAAACAAAATTCCGGTCGGTGAAAACTAGCAGCAGCGGCGACTTTTGTTTAGACTTCGGAGAAGATGAAGTTACAAAAAAGACAAGTAGTAATATGTTGACCTGGCCCAGCCCAGTTGGCCAGGAAGGATGAAGATTCGGAAACATGACCGAGAGGTCGTGGGTTCGAGTCGGACGACCGCCCGAGTTTTCTATTACCGCGCATACTTGCCTAGAGTGTCCGCTCTAGGTGGAGGTGCAACTTCCATCAAGTGGTGGAGGGTGGGAAATTTTCTCGGGGAGCGCCAGCTACTCCAATGCACCAGCACGGGCCCGGTTAAGACAACGTAGCCTGGTTGCGTGAGTAGTGAGTGGGTACCACTTCGGGTGGTATTGCGGCATGAGCCGTTTGTTGTGAAATGTCGCCGTTCAAAAAAAAAAAAGTAATATGTTGACAGGAAGAATGTATCACTGACCAATCATAATCAGCCACATGTTGGTTGTGAGTGCTGTATTTAATAATATATGTTTAAATTTTAATAAAAAGTCTTCTGATCAAAGTTAACTTCAAAATTCATAAAAATTTTTTTTGTAAATTTTGTGTTTTGATGAGTGGGAATAAAATTCACAAATAAATGTCAGTATTAATGATCAAATGGAGTTTCATACTTCACATATTAGTTAAGGGCTTTATCACCTTAGGGGAGGTTCATTTGAGAAGAAAATTAAATTGAGAAGAAAAAGAATAAAGTGTACAATTGTAAAACATTAAATAGTTTTTCTCTCATCTCATTTATTATTATTTTTTACTAATTAATTAGTCATAAAGAGTATCATCCTACACACTAAAATTTTTGCCTAGACACATCAAAATTTATCCTACACGTTTTTTAAATTTATCCTACACATACTGAAATTTATCCTACACAATTCGTAATTTATCCTACACACCTCATAATTTATCCTACACTTTAAATTAATTTTTTTCTTCTTTGAAAATATATATATATTTTTAAATAAGTTACAAATTTAATTTAGTGAGCTATTAAAAAGGAAGACTACGAATTAATGATCTATCTAATTTTACCAATATACCCTTACACCCATATTAAATACAAAAATTAAATGAAGTAAAATGAAGCATTATTATTGGTTGAAGTTTGTTGTTTTTTATTCTTACAAAAAAATTCTTCTCATTTGAACCTTCCACTATCACCTTATATCAACATCATATCCGCATTATGTTACATAGGGGCTTTAAAGTTCTTCTCTTTAACTTGCAAGCAATGATTTAAAGTCCATCTCTTTAACTTGCATGCAATGGTTTAAAGTCCATTTAAAACCCCATATTAAACAAAATACAAAAAAATAATAATAAATAAATATATAAAAAGAAAAAGATTTGATTGGTTGAAAAGAATGGCCCCTACCTGCAACCCCCCCCCCCCCCCCCTCTTTAACATTCGTTACTACAATGGAGCCCTCTCCACGGCGCCCCCCTTTGGCGCCCAAGGGGTGGCTATGGGGCGCTAAAAATCGTGATTTGGTCAGGGGCGCTATACCACACCCCCTGACCTTATGATATAATAGGTTATCTACCCATGTGATATACGGGTTGAGAAATTTAGTTTTGATCAGTAATAAAAAAATTATAAAAAAGCAAAGAATATGACTACATTTTCATTTAACAATAAAAAACAAAAAATATAAATTACAAGTAAAAGAAATCTAAAGTAATCATAAGTGTCTAAAAATTTCCTTGTAACAACATTTGTATGTTGATTTGTAACATTTCCCCTTCTTTTATCTAAAATTAGTAATTTTGCTCCGGCTCTACTCTCTACTTTCGTCGCACTATAAGTGATGATGATAATTTTGCAAACTTGAATGGAATAAGTGATCTTTCGCGTTTTATGGTTGAAACGAGAACACATAGTTCTTGTCCTTTAGTTTATCGGGTAGTGAAGTTTGCTTTGCTTTTACCGGTTGCAACCGCAACCGTTGAAGGATGTTTTTTTTTAAATTGAAGCTTGTCAAGACGGATTTGCGCAATCGAATGGGCCCGGATTTTTTGAACAATGTTGTGGTTTGTGCGGTCGAAAAAGATTTTTTACATGAAGTAAAAGACGACGATGTGATGGAATGATTTCAAGCTATGAAAAAAAAAGAAGAGGACAAATTTGTTTTACTTTTTTTAATATTGTATGATTACACGGTGAAATTTTTTTTAAGGGATACCCCTGAGTTAATTTTCTAGTTCCGCCACTGATTATTACATACATGAAATAGTATTGAAAATAACATAATACATTTGAATTAACTTACTTTAGCGACAGCGTTCGCATTACGTGGCGATGGCGGATATAATTTTTTTAGGGGCACAATATGGGGTCATCTCTGTTCTCGAGTTTACTTAACGATTAAATCCCCAACACAAATGTAAATTAGCGATTAAATCAGTATTGACGATAAAAATCTATAACAAAATCAAGTTGTTAAAAATTCAAGATTTCAAATAAGTGGCTATTATGCAAGCCTAAGAAAATTGAAATACATACATATGTGCTGTAAATATCTTATATGAGTACTATGTCGTTTTACTTTAGCTTGTATCATTTGTAAACTAATTGGTTCATGAGAACTCATAGTGATCAGTGTTATCATATCCTGCATCTATTCTATATTACATGGGTGTTTCCAAATATTTCATCTATGGGTTAATTAGACGTAAATCCTTGAGTGTCGAAAAAAATACAAGAAAGAAAATAATTTTTAAACAAAAATATGGAAAAAAGAATTCAAGATTTCAAGATTTACTATGTTCAAAACGTGGATTAGGGAACTGCCAGACTCAGTGGCGGAACTAGAACATTAATTCAGGGGTATCCCAAAAAAAATTTTTTTACCGTGTAATCATACAATATTAAAAAAAACAACAATACATGAAATAAAGTAAAACAAATACCTAATAGATTTGTCCTCTTCTTTTTTTCATAGCTTGAAATCGTTCCATCACATCGTCGTCTTTTACTTCACTTAAAAAATCATTTTCGACCGCACAAACCATAGCATTGTTCAAGAATTCCGGACCGATTCGATTGCGTAAATCCGTCTTCACAAGCTTCAATTTCGAAAAACATCTTTCAACGGTTGCGGTTGCCACCAGTAAAAGCAAAGCTAGCTTAACTACCCGATAAACTGTAGGACAAGAACTATGTGTTCCCGTTTCAACCATAACACGCGCAAGATCACTTATTCCATTCAAGTCTTCAAAGTTATCATCATCGCTTATTGTGTGACAAAATGACTCAATATCACCCAAAAGACTCCCTATTTCTTGTGTAGTAAAATCATCCGGGTACATCTTAGCAAACGCCAATATCTTCGATGGGTCAAACTTAGATAAACCGTTAGAAGGATTTAAACCCGACATATTTTTAATCAAACTAGTTGTTACCTCACTAAATCGATTTCCTAATTCTTGAATTTGCATGTCCAAAACCTCATTAAAAATGTCTACTTCAAAATGATGTCGATTTGTAATGACATTCAATCTGCCGCCCAATGCACTGTTGGGTTATTATTTTTTTATTTGGGTTAACTAGTATTGGGCTATCATTTGATTATTTGGGCCAACATTATCAGAATAAATTGGGCTTAATTTCAGTTTGTAAATTTTTTTGAGGGGTGTCCTTAGTATAAAAAACGAAAAAAAAAAAATTTACACTACCGGATAAAAGTTGAGCCGTAGCCCGGGCTACGCCTCGGACTACACTAGGTCCGCCCCTGGCCAGACTGGGGAGGCGGTTAGCTTGTTGTTTTGTGGGCAGCCGGCGACAACAAGGAGCCAATTCCGATGGACGATGACAAGAACAGAAGAGAGGGAGTCGGGGGATGATCGAATTAGTCTTGCAAGTTCATTTTTGATTAAAAAAAAACCGTCTTTAGGGCTTAGAATAGTTGGGCTCTCACTTGGGCACTTGGGCCTTTACCCTTTGGCACTTGGGCCTTTACACTTTGGCACTCGGGCAATACTTAGAAACAAAAAAAAGACATTATACAACATATATGATGTGACTTATCAGTGATAACAGTTCACGTCCTTATAACTGCTTGACTGACATCGTTTGTTCAATGTTGGGTTTCTTAACCCTATGACACATACATACTAGCATAAGCTTACTGTAATCGGCCCCCACTTAACAATCTTAAACAAATGTCTGACTCATATTAAATACATAAGGGTGTAAGGAGTGGTTAAACACTTTGGAGTGGTAAACCAAAAAACCGACCAATCAGAGCGCACCATGTCAATCAGTCAAAAGTGTTTAAACTTTGCTGAAATGTGTTGGCAATGGTTTAAACATTTGGTGAAGTGGTTAACTTTTTAAATAAAAAAAAAGAAAAAGATGTGATTGGTTGAGATTGGAATGGACCCCACCCCACACGCCCCTCTCTCTCTCCTTCCTCCCTTCCCCGCATCGGTGAAGCCTCACCGACTTCACTCCCATTTCGTCAAACACTTCATGCGGCAAGGGGTTGGCATTGGTTTGCCACTTCGGTAATTGGGTTTGCCGAGTGGTTTACCGAGCCACTCCGCACGCCCTAACAAAACATTAGTTTGCAGCCCAAAAGATTATGGGAATCGGATTAAAAGATTACATACACTTTTAATAGATGGTTTGTTCTTATAACATAGACCAGATACAAAATTTGGAAATAGTTAATGGCTCATAACTGTGGCAACCTAAGACATTGAAAGTATAAGATATTATTCATTCTTTGCTTAATTTCATCTCTCCAGTTTCACCTCTACATGCTACATAATATAGTCAAAGTTTAGTACAAACGCCCATAACAAGCAATGTTAAACACTTCTTTGCGCCTTAGATATTTAATAAGTATGTTATAAGTCAGATTAACCGAAGATTGAATTCATTCTCGTTTAAGGATCCTATCTTCCAGTTGTTGGCTTAGCCTTCCCAGGGTGAACTCAAGATTCGGCAGCATGTCCGACGTCTCTAAATCTGGAGACTTAATACACCTACTATTTTCCAACATCTTATGCTTTTGCGTCAAGTGTAAGGATGCCTCATGCTCATCCACCTTCATAGATACAAACAATGAATGACAATCAATAATCTTATATAGATACATATGTTTGCGTATGCGTCACAAGATGAAACTATTATTACACATATCAATTATCATACCTTTATATCAATTCCTCCAAGTGTATATTCTTGGGTCGATAAGCTTGAATGTGACTCCACTGCCAATGGCCATGATCCTCTATATAATATGGAAGAAAAGAAGCACAATTAGATGGAAATTGGAAATACAAATTGTTACATATAAAAAATGTCATGTCCTCAATTTTTGTCTAATTACTCAATAATGAAATAAAAATAATCTTTAAGTAAAGTATATCCCCAAATTTACATGGTAATATGTTTCTACATATTTATTTATCCATCTAATCTTAATTACTGTAAGATAAATGTGGGTAAAACACTAAAACACTGTAGGGGGTATGCATGAAAGGAGAGATCACACAAGTAAATAAAATGATTGAAAGAAAGCAATAAAAGTCCAAATATGATGTCTTTTTGGTTTAATTTTCCAAGATTGATTAAATACTTATGTCCCACCTTAAGATGAGAAATTTGAAGTATTCAAGCACTTATAATAAAGTATGGAGTTACGTGTTTATATAAGGCCACTGTCTTGGGCTGTGTCCCACAAAGGCCACTTTGGTATTTTTTTTTGAACGGCCAACAAACTCAATCCCGAGCAGTCTCGGAGAACCCACTGGACAAACGGAGTACTCCGAGAGTAACCTGAGTCCACCACCAATTCCGGGGAAAACCCGGTAACCCACCCGCCCGTAGGCACGACGGTGAAATTACCGGTAAAACCCGTTTGGCTCAAGGATCCAACCCAGGTTTCCCTGGGTCTCCTATCATTGCCCACCAGTGCCTCACTCTGCACCTACGCTGTGTTCCAGAGATCCACTTAACAGGGGGAGGGGAGGGGAGGGGAGGGAAAATGGTGTTCCAGAGATCCACTTAACAGGGGGAGGGGAGGGAAAATAGGGTTTTTTTTGCCTGAAAATAGTCTTTCCAATTTGGAAAGACATGGAGGGGAGGGGAGGGGAGGGGAGGGAAGGGGAGGGATTTTTAACTCGGGAACACACCGCTAGTGGGAGTCGAACCTGCATCTCTCAAGAGAAATACAAGTCCTCCACCACTTGATCTAGAGATCATTGGCCACTTTGGTATTATTAGGGGGTAATAATTTGCTGTTAAAGAAAACGTGTTTATATCGGTTGTATATAATGAAACTGACAACCACTTGTGTACGTACGTCGGGCTGATATATTGTTGATGGTTATCAATTGCCGCCCTAAAATAATTAGGTCAAAAAAAGCCAGCCAATATTATGTCTTTTACAATAAATATTCTACCTAACTCATTTAAAAAAATGTACGATAAATACAAAGAGAAATTAACTTATATACCCTGGCTTGCTTTGAATGGCTATACTAATTATTCTAGTTTTATGAAAAGAATATACTTATAAACATGGAGATAACTTTTTTTTTTTTTTGAACGGCAAGCATGGAGATAAATATTCTCCAAATTATATTTTTGTGCATTTCCCTTTGACTTTAAGCTTTCCTTGAGATCCTCAAGATTCACAATATTTATTTAGAATAAAAAATAGGTCATCCTGCAGGTTCTTTATATAGAATTATAATTATATCATAACTAAAAGTCTTGAAACTATGATCATAATATTTTTATTCTGTTGATATAGAATAATACTACTTGAAAATTGAAATTCCCTATGATATTCACCACAGTTTGTTTATTTTCACTGCCAATAAAGAAAGACAAGATGCTTGCTTGCTAGCTAGATCAAGACGACAATATGCATTAACAAACAAACATTATGCATTTATGTGTGTTTCTACCTTGCACTTATTAGATGCCTTTTTAAGTCAATTTGGTATCATATCCTCTATATGTTCAAATAAGTAATGATGGTGAACAACTAAACGACATACCCCTTGCTCCAAAATAACTATCCACCAGTTTTGGAATATGAAATTATAACGCATTTTTTTTAAAATAAGTAATTTTTTTAATTAATTTTACCCCTATATATAAAATACATACAGGTTTAGAAATTTACAATTAATCTTGTTAAGGTAAAGTAGGAAACTAAATAAATTATTTTGGAATAAATATTATTTTATAGCAAATTATATCAGAAAATTTGAGATTGCTTTTGGACAAGGAGGGTGTAACAGGAAAGAACAAAACTTGGAGATGGATAGATATTAACAGCATGTATGTACTGATCAGTGACACACACACACTCACCAACCTTTCGAGGTACGGGTTACAAGAGTTGGTATGATCATCAAACGTTGAGATACCGCCCTCTATATCAAGGGCGGTCTTTGGAGTTACTTGATTTATCATATCCATATCTGCAAGTCCAGCTGCAAATACATTTATACAGCATCCATCAATTTTCTATAGTTTATCATACAGACTGTTTGAATTGGACGATATGTTTAATTTGGGTCAGGCTATACGCACACCACTGACACGTTATGATAGATTATATACTTATATAAGGCCCATATAACCTAATATACAAACCGTATGATACATGGAATAGATTATACGGCCCCTTTTAAGAATAAAAATAAAATAGATTTTATATGGCTCGTATGATACATGAAAATGAAACGTTTGCTAAAGTTATTCGACCTGTATAACTTACTAAAATTGACTTATGTACTTATAGCAGCACCATATGTTTTGATGTTATATCTAATATGCCAAGAGGTGGTGTACTTATAGCAGCACCATATGTTTTGGTTTTATATCTAATATGCCCAATCCACTAGGATGTGTCATAACAATTAAAGAAAAATATGATGCCTTGGGGTCCTTCATTATAGAAAGAAAAGATCCAAATCTTGTACCTGGTCCTTTGTCAGTGCTCTTCACTGTTCTATACATCTGCATGATTATATCGGACAAACATGTGAGTAAATCATATTTAACGTAAGAAAAAGTTTTACCACTTTTCTGTAACGGTTTTATCCTTCAAAACATGTTTTAACCGCAAATTAGTACAGTTGTATAAGGACATCAATATGTGATGTCGATGTTCTCTTTTGGATAGTCACTACTTTCTGACTAGAAAGTCAACTATTTTGTGATTAAAATGTGCAAAAGAAAATGTATGAAACAGGATCCCACTTATCTCACTGGACATAATGATAACGTGTGATCTTGTACATAAATTAGATAAGAAGGATATATACCCACCTGCAGATGACTCTTCACATGAGCAAGAGTTAGATCCTTCACATTCATTAGCTCCAGAACTGATTTAGGGGTTGCTCCTGCAACATTTTATAAAAAAGTTAAATTAGTATAAAACACTTTAAAATTGATCAATAAGATATAATGTTATTGAAAATATAATGTTGATTGAAATTTTTAAGAAAACAAGAACAAGGTTAGCCCGTGTTCGACACAGTTCCCTTAAAACATTTCCAATGGTAACACCACATTACATTTAAAAAAAAAATGTGTGCATAAATGTGAATTTTAGAACATACTTTCATGGCCACCAAGGAGTTGAACGGCATGAACGAAGTGCGCGTGTAGAGTCGAAGTCCATCGCATACGAGGAGCCCGAACGACCCTTCTAACACGGCTACCCGTCCTTGAACTCACCTTGAACTCCTGACCATAGATTTGAGGTTGATAATAATGCTGATTTCCATAATGATGTTGAAGCAGAAAGTTATTTCTTTGTAGTTGTAATGGCATCATGAGATGATGATGATGGAGATCAGGGTCAAAAGCTGCCAACTCAAGCCCCAAGCTCAGTCTATTATGATCAAGCTGGATCCCATGGTTAACAAAACCTCCCATATCTGCCGGCGGGGGCTGGTAGTTGAAGACGTTTAAGCCGTTTTCGAGGCTTAAATCGCTGCCGCTGCTGTTGGAATCAGTGGTGGTAGAGCAGGAGTTTGATCTCTTGATACAATCAGCAGCCGGAGGGCTGATCTTTAAGGAAAGATCAGGCATTGTTGTAGCTGCAATATCACTTGTCATTGGAGTTGTTCTTGAGACCAGAAACATGGAGGTGAAATGTGTATCTAACAAAAGATTGAGAAAAAGATAGATTGGTTGGTGTTTAAGAAAAGTTTTTTGAGCTGTGAATCTGTGATTATATCATGAATGCCTTATGATTAATCTTTGCATGGTCTTTTGAGAGAGAGAGAGAGACAGAGAGGGAGTAGGGTTTATCAATGGTAAAGTGTGTGTAGGCTTTATCGGTAGTAGACTTGCAGCAGGTTAAGTTTCAGATTTGACAATGAATTGGAGAAAGGATGGCTTTTTGTATATGATATGACCCGAAATTAAGCAAGGTTTTACTGTCCCCAAGTTAAGTGGACATTTTGGTAGTAAGGTTAGTGGGTACGAAGGAGGGTAGTCTTCAAATGATGGTCCAGCACATAGGTATTCACGTAAGGGGGGTGAGGGTGGTCACTAGTGATAGAATTCTATCACTCACAAGCACCAATCAAGTTCCGCCATGTCATCAATCATTTTTCCATCACTCACAACTATTTTTGGTGGCAATGGTCATCACTCACCACCACACCCAACAATTTCCCCCCAACCAACAATTACCCTCACAAAAAAAAAACCATCACGCCGTTAAAAAAATAACGAAATCGTGTTTTCGTGATTGTATCACGAGTTATTGTAATGATGGCGGTGGGAAAATCAATTATTCCACGCGTTGAAGTTGCTTTTCGTGATTATATCACGCACCGCCCCCGGTGCTCTAAGCAGGCGTGGAGAATGGGCTAAGGGACGACCCCCCAACACACACATATACATACATACATACCTATATATATATATATATATATATATATATAGGGAGGAGTTCATACGAGAACCACCCTTATTGCGAGAACCGCGAGAATCAATGTGAACACAACCTAAAATAACTAAAAAACCTAAAAATTAATTTTAGTGGCAAAAAAAAATTAATTTTTTTTTAATATTTTTTATTATTTTTTATGCTCAAATCGCTACTTTTAGTGGCAAAAAAAAATTAATTTTTTTTTGCTTCGAAAAGTAGCGATTTTTATATAAAAAATATTAAACAAAAAATTGTGTGATTTTTAGCTATTTTTAGGCATTTTTGGTTGTGTTCACATTGGTTCTCGCGGTTCTCGCAATAAGAGGTGGTTCTCACATTATCTTCTCCCTATATATATATATATATATATATATATATAGGGCAATGCTCTATAAAAAACCCTTGAATTTTAGAAAACTTTGCAAACCCAATGCATGGTCTAGATTTTGCCATGTGTCCATAGTAAATATCATATTCTTTTTGTTCTTGAGGGCATTATGGTATTTTCACATCTATCTTAGATATCTTCCCCTATTTGATTTGACAATAATTAATACCCATCACATTCAAATCTACTTTCAAAACCCAAGATCCACCATTCAAAACCTCCATTTTTTCATTAACTTCATCTCTGTGTTTCAAGATCCACCATTTCAAAACCTCCATTTTCCATTAACTTCATATCTGTTTCAAGTTCTACCCAAGATCCATTTCCATGAACTTCATTTCGGTTTCAAGATCCACCATTTCAAAACCTCCATTTAAAGATCCCCACTGACGGGAACGTCATTCACAACGAGTTCCCTACTGACGAGGACAAGAATGATCAAGGTTTTTCATCCTTTTTTTTATGGGTTCGAGTTTTTTTTTTCTTTTTTACACCCCTAATTCAACTTTACATGTTAATTTCTTAAAAGAAATCGAAGAACCAAAATACTGTCGAAGAATCAAGATCCTGTCAATAATAAGTTGGTTTTGATTTTTAATTGTCATTTACTTTGATTTTCGTTCTTCACAATTGGTTTTATTTTTTCCAGAATTAAGAATGTTGCCAAAAGATTAATTATTTTTCAATACCATTGATTATTGTTTCAAAAAAAATGACGTTTATAGGTAATAAATTTCAATACTATTGATTTTAGTTTGGTTTTCATTCTCCTGGTGTTTATAAATTTTGATTTTGATTCATGGATTACTTGTTTTGGTATCAAACTCGTTTGATTTTGATCCATGGATTAGTTATTTTTGTGTTAAAAAAATGTGTTTGTTGGTTTGGGGATTTTGATTTGAACAGTAACTGTTTTTTTGTTGGTTTGGTTGCCTTGTTTGGTGCTTTTTGATCTGAATAGTAACTGTTTTTTGTTGGTTAGGTTGCTTTGTTTTGGGCTTTTGATCTGAATAGTAACTGTTTTTGTGCGTTATAGTACAGAAACAGACCCATAACATGTGTTAATCCCCTGTTAGAATGATATATAACGTGTGTTGCTTTACAGAAACAGAACAATAAAGATATTCAATCGACAAGCTGGATGGATGTAGGCGACGCTAATGCGGGGACATGTGTTAAAAAAAGATATTCAATAGGTCACATTTTTTGGGAAGGAACTCTTCGTTCATTTATAACATGTGTTAGTGGTTCATGCTGTAACAGAACTCCATGATGTAACCTGACATGTGTTCATGTATAACATGTGTTAAGCCCCTGATAGAATGATATATAACGTGTGTTAACCTTTGTTAATTTAAAAAGTATGTACAAAGGACAAAAAGAACATGGTTACTTCTTTGACCATGTGGATAAATGTAGACCATGTATTTTATTTCATTTGACTAGATTGACATTCGAAATCATTGTGAAATTCTATGAAGCCAAACATCAACCATTGATTATGTTTTATTAACTAGATCTATGGTTGTCATTTTTTATTTTTAGACGTCTAATAATCGGCACATCTGTTTTTAGAAACGAAAAGCCAAGTTTGTCTTATAGGACAACCAACGTAACACGTGTTATAGTCTGAACTCCTGTTTCACAGCTAAGCCAAGTTTGTCTTACAGCACAACCAACGTAACACGTGTTATAGTCTGAACTCCTGTTTCACAGCTAAACCATAGTAACTGTTTTTGTGATGTTATTTGAGAAAAAAGATTTTCTGGCTATGAATGTGTTAATATTTATGTCTGGTTAACGACTTAACGGTTATCTTATCTTTTTGTTTATTAGGACGGTGATGGATACAAGGGATATAAGATCCAATTCTCGGGACTGTTGGTTTCGTCAAACGTGGATCAGATACTCAAGGATCATGACCATGTTTATGTTGCAGCACAACACAACTAACACGTGTTATAGTTTGAACTTCTCGGACATGCATGTGTTACATGTGACATGAAACCCATGTACAACGTAACACGTGTTACGTGTGACATGAAAACACATTTTTATAACTTCCCTGGCATACGCACACCCACATGTTTACAAACCGTTTCAAGACCGACCCAAACAATAAAGCAAGGGTAGCCGCTGAAAAGCTAAGGCAGCAACGGTAGCCGCTGAAAAGCTAAGGCAGATTTTCAAAGGAAGCTCCGCCATTTTCTTAGTGCTATGTATTTTCGTTTACTAGTAATATGTAATGTGAGACTCTTATTTTGTTTTGTCTAGTACATGATGTTAAAACGGTATGGACTTAACACATTCTGGAAGTCTTAACACACGTTATAAAAGAGGCTTAACACACGTTATATCAGGTATACTATGTTATTAAGTTACTATTGGAGTTTATGCATCCATTCTGGAAGTCTTAACACACGTTATAATAGAGGCTTAACACACGTTATACAATATTAACTTGTATGTTCCATATTAACTTGTACACATATTAACTTGCAAACCACTTTCATATACATGAATACAAGTCGGGTTATAATGGATGCTTACATGTTATCATATGTATACAAGTGGGGTTACAACAAGATTACGATATTAACTAAGCTCACCATTAAACTCATCGCCCCCGTCGACTGTTTTCACCCTTGTCACATGTTAAGCAATTACATGTTCCGAACAGACAAATTGTAACACATGTTAGATCAGTATATACACATCATGGTGTTTTGTAAACCCCTAGCTTATACATGAATATATGTCAGGTTACAAAAAGATTATAACAGAGGCTTAACACATGTTATACATTCCAAAATGTGCAAAACAAACACATGTTATAAACGAACGAAGAGTTCTTTCCCACGTTATATATCATTCTAACAGGGGCTTAACACATGTTATACATGAACACATGTCAGGTTACATCATGGTGTTCTGTTACAGCTTGAACCACCAACACATGTTATAAATGAACGAAGACTTCTTTCCCAAAGGATGTGACTTTCATATACATGAATACAAGTCGGGTTACAGTGTTATAATATTAACTTGTATGTTCCAAGATTATACAAGTTAATAGTGTTTTAGAAACCACTAGCTTATACATGACACAATGTTGGGTTAAACCAAGATTATAACAGAGGCTTAACACATGTTATCCCAGGTATACGGTGTTACAATATTAACTTGTATGTTCCATATTAACTTGTACACGTGTTACGATCAGTATATGCACATCATGGTGTTTTTGCAAACCACTTTTGATATACATGAATACAAGTCGGGTTATAATGGATGCTTACATGTTATCATATGTATACAAGTGGGGTTACAACAAGATTACGATATTAACTAAGCTCACCATTAAACTCATCCCCCCCCGTCGACTGTTTTCACCCTTGTCACATGTTAATCAATTACATGTTCCGAACAGACAAATTGTAACACATGTTAGATCAGTATATACACATCATGGTGTTTTGTAAACCACTAGCTTATACATAAATACATGTCAGGTTACAAAAAGATTATAACAGAGGCTTAACACATGTTATACATTCCAAAATGTGCTAAACATGTTATAAATGAACGAAAACTTGTTACAGCATGAAAACTTCTTTATGGATCTGTTACAGCATGAACCACTAACACATGTTATAAACGAACGAAAACTTCTTTCCCAAAATATTTGACTTATTCAATATCCCCGCATCCATCCAGCTTGTCAATTGAATATCTTTATGGATCTGTTTCTGTAAATCAACACACGTTATATATTATTCTAACAGGTGTTTAACACATGTTATGGGTCAGTTTCTGTAAATCAAACAACCCAACAAAAAAAAACACTTACTGTTCAGATCAAAAGGCTAAACCAGCAACCAAACCAACAAAAAAAACAATTATTGTTAAGATCAAAATCCCCAAACAAGCAACCAAACCAACAAAAAATCCCGTTCAAAAATCTCATCCTAAAGTTTTCGATTTATTTAAAATACATGAGCATTAACCATTACTAGATCTTGATTGAAGACAGAGGAGAGGAGAGAGAGAGAACATTAACCATTACTAGATCTTGACTCCGACGACGTTTCGAACTTCGGCGCCACCAACCACCCACCCTCCACCACCTTCTACAACCACCCACTGTCGCCGCTATCAACTACCAACAACCCAGAATGAACCAGCCACCACCTTCCACCAACCACCATCGTGCCTCACTCATCGTGCATCTACCGCCTCCCATGCCCCAACCATAACGGTCAACAACACCACCGCCACAGCGCTGCTGCTGCCGTGGGTGGCTGGAAACCCACCAGTTTTCTCTCTCTCTTTCGATTTCTCTGGACCTCTCTTTCTCTTTCGATTTCTCTGGTACTCTCTCTCACGGCTCTCACTCTCTCTTTAGGCTTGCAGGTTGTAAGTGTTGTGTAGAGAGAAGGGAAAGTCATGGGAAAGAGGGAATTGAGAGAGCTGAGATTGTGATTTTGAATTGGATATGAAGAGAGAGAAAGAGAGGTGCATTAAAGATGATAGGACTAGACAGTGGAAAGAGAAGGAATATACTACCCAAAATGCCCTTCTAGTTGACTAATGTGTATTATTACATTTCTTTTAAATCTAATTGTTACCAAAATTATGAGAGTCATTGATCAAGTGTGATGAAACATAATCAATTGATGGTATTGGGTTTGCATAGTTTTTTAAAAAAGATGGGGTTTCTTGTATAGCCAAGCCCTATATATATATATATGTATGTATGTATATGTGTGTGTTGGGGGGTCGTCGAGAGCGACTGCAGGAGGACGTTGGGGACGATGATGGGCCCTGAGGGGGCGGGGAGGTGGTCCGGCGCCGGAGGTCGACGGACACAGGACGTCCCCATACCCACCGGTCTAACTGGTGTGTTCCACAATTAATAAGCTAGAAGTTCAAATTCTATATATATTTATCTTAAATAAATGCGTAAGTATCTTAGAAAATTAAAAAAATTGCTTTAAAAAAATACAATGGAAGGTTTTACTTTTAATTAGTTATTATCTTAGGGGAAGGTTCAAATGAAAACCACTATTTATTGTGAAAACTCGAAAACTAATTAAAAAAACCAAAAAAACATACCAATTTTTTTTTTTTTTTTGCAAATCAATTTTTCGCAGGTTTTTACATATAAAAAAAAATTTCAAAAATTTTTTTTTTTTGTGTAGTGCACATGTGTATTACTACACATGTGTATTACAAAAAATTTTTTTTTTTTTTTTTTTTGAAAAAAAGTTTTTTTTCATATATAAAAACCAGCGATTTTTATTAAAAAAATTGCAAAAAAAAAAAAAAATTTTGTGTGTTTTTTAGGATTTTTTTAGTTAGTTTTTGAGTTTTCACAATAAAAGTGGTTTTCATTTGAACCATCCCCTATTATCTTATTATCAGATTTATGAAAGGGTTCAGTATAGAGAGGTAAAAGAGCATGATAATGCCATACCATATAAAAACTTGTCAATAAGGAAACATTCAGAAGCATTGCCACATATCACCACTATTTTAATTTTTAGCCGCTTATTTACATTACCCATTCTCTTTTTCTATATTTTATTTTTTAACCACTTATTTACACTAATTATTCTCTATTTCTATATTTTATATGTTAAAAGTACATGAGGCACACGACTAACTTATTTTTTAGTGTTTTTGTGTAAAAACAATCCCAAAAAAAAATCTCTAAAAACAACCATCACAATAAGAATGGATGATGTGGTAAAACCATAAAAAAGTTCACTAAAACGTAAATTGATTAGACCAATGGGAAATAGAGGCAAAATGATTTTTTTCACTGGGGGTAAAAACGTATTTTTGAACTACGGCGAAACCGTAATTTTAAACATGGGATAAAACCGTAAATTGGTTGGACCAATGGGGGATGGGGGCAAAATCATTTTTTTTTCACTGAGGGCAAAATCGTAAATTTAAGTTAGGGGCAAAAACATAATATTATTTTGAACTAGGGCAAAAACGTAATTTTGAACTGAGGACGAAACCACAATTTTGAACAGGAGATAAAATCATAAATTGGTTGCACCAATTGGGAAGTGTCAGACAGCTGTCAGACACTCCCAATTTCTCTTTGTATATGTAGTATAATATAATATAAATTCGACCGCGGGTTTGAAGAGAAACCTAGAAATATTTGGAAAGCTGGTTGGCAATTTTTACATGGATCGTGCCAACTTAACTATTCTATTGATGGCATTATGCTTCGTGGAACGGTGGTGTTGCAGTATGTATGTACGTGAATGCATTCATGTATGTGTATGTATGTATGTATGTTAGATATATCCACAATAAAAAACCTATATCAAATTAACCCTATATATTTTGCCTCACCGTATAACATGGTTGACTCACGTGAGTTGTGGGCATGACTTTGTCTTGGTGATAGGTTGTTAGTTTTGTTCTCTTCTTTTGTAATTTTATTCTTATTTGATCTCCCCATAATATATTTTATACTCTTTATTCCATCCCTAAAACATTCTATACAATTCAAAATTTTATAGCTTTTGCTTTAAAGCACAAACGAGGACGGTTGTGTTATTGGTTTATATTATTATATATAATATACAAATTCAAGATGTGCTCTATCCCGACAAAGATCGAAAAGGATGTATTTATGTTCTAATGTAGGCATGTAGCTTCAATTTGTACTCATCTAATGATGACAATATTTTGTCACCATCTAATAAAGTAGTAGTAGTTTAAGTTCAGTAGTTTAAGTTCTTTTGGGACCATTTCTTTTTCAAATACTATGAAGATATTGTCGTTTAACTATGGAAAACTATCTGTTTAGATTCAAAAGCCAAAATTCACTTTTCAAAGAGATGAATGGCTTTATAGTTTAGAATGGTTATAATGATTTATGACTAAAATGTGAGACACCATGCACCAAAGCCATGCTATCATCCATTAGTTTCAGAACCTTAATTTTTCTTTTATTTGAACCGCGGAATAGTATATAAAAACGGCTAGTAAAAGGCTAGCACAAAGAGGAACGAGTTTTGTAGCTAGCTCGTCCAACTAATGTTATTTCTATTCACAAGAAAGAAAAATTAAGAATAGAATAAAAAATGCTTCCTTTCTAATGATCCTTACTTGCAAACACCATGTCATTACGAGACTTTCAAATAACCTACCAAGTCGTAAGAAATAAAAATAATACCATGCACCAAGAGTTTCCTTTGCTTAGACAAACCTAGCTGATCCAACCAAAAAATAAGCTTCAACAATTTACAAAAAGAAGGGGACGAAATATGAAGCCAACTAAAAATCAATGGCCACACATGAATGGCTTCGTCACAATAGCCAAATAGATGATCCAAAGCCTCCTCTAACGAATCACAACCCAGACATAGCTCGCTTGGGATGTCAATATAATGATCCACCAAATTAGCTTGTTTGTCAATTGATTGTAGAAACTAGGTTCACTTTTTATTAAAAATATTGATAAAATAAATAATAACGAGACCTCGTTATTTGTGGGAAATTTTACTAGTATAATACCAGTTACATAAACTAAATAAACAAATGTAAAAATACAATTGAATTATACCAATCTTGATTCAAGTCGATGTCTTTGGAAACTTCAACCGCACCTACGAGATCGAAACTCCGCTGCAAGACAAGCAAAATTGTTGACGGTTTTGGTTGAGGCATGTGTTCAACACGCTTCCCTTAAAACAGATTATGCGCCTCCTCTCAGACGGTTCTATCTCCCAGGGTACAACAACCGGAACAGTATGTGTACAGCCGGAGATGACTCTCATGCCCGAGATAGCACCGGGTATAATTTGATGTTCATACAATTAGGAAAATATGAAGTTGAGAAAAGAATAATTTAGAGAGTGCTCATCTCTAAATTTTCATAGAACAAAAGACCTCTGTGTTGCGTGTATATCTCCCTTCTACAAGAATATGAACTACCATGTTCATATATACACACATCAAGATTAATGTCATTTAATTTTGTAATAAAACAAGACATTCAATTTGTAATAAACAAGATATTAAATCTTGTAATTAACAAGACAATTAATCAGGTTTTAATCTCTAATTAATGAACTTAAGTGGTTAGTAAAAAACGGTCATATTTATCATGACACGAATTAAATGGTTTGAAACAACTAGTTTGACTAGGTCCAACTAGATCTTTTATTACCGTTGCAAACCTGCGCGCGTGCTAGAACTGATCCGCCAGTCCGCATGCCACGCTTCAAGGATCTCATGCCACGCCATATGGAGCTGTGCGCCACACGGATGCCACTACGCATACCAGGACGCCACCAGGTCATGCACCGTCCATACTCGTGAGCCACCTGCACTCTCCGCCCTAGCCAATGACGTGCGCCTAAGGAGCTCGCGCCGCATCGACATGCCATGGCATCCGCCTACGCCACCCGAGGGTGCGCCATAAGCGGATCGGCCATGTATCTGACCACGCGCTCATGGACAAAAATACAAAGGCGGTGTGCGAAGTTCAAAGTGCACTACATAGGGCCTATAGCCCACGGCACGCGCGAATTTGTGTACGAGTAAGGGTACCCTTTAGGATCTTCACTAGTGTTTGCCTTTAAGGAAACAATATACAAGGAGTGTTCCTCCTTATAAACCACTTTAAGTTTTGTCATCCCACCTATGTGGGACAAGTTGACAAAACTAATCCATTTTATTCATCTTTGTTTGTTCCAAACATACAACTGCAAGCTTCGATATCTCATTCATCTTAGCTCTATTTGGACATAGTTTGAACACAAACCATAAATAATTATTTAACAACACATATATAAATATTATTGATGTCCAAAATATTTAGTGAAAAACTCATTTTCACTAAAATTTCCAACATTGATTTAATAAAACACGCCAGCCCATAATATTAACTTTAATAGCACATTTTATTTCACCTTGTCTCCATAACCCCATTAGGTAAGGAGCTTACAGATACTTTCAACCGAGAAGGATTCCTCTGCATCAAAGTCCCAAATCCACCTATTCCGTATCGAATAAAAAACAAACCATTTAGAAGTTGCATCAAGGTATTCAGTTGACCCGATCTTGGCCACGCCTTGCTACCAGGTCCCCTCCAAGGATCACCTCCACCTGTATTCCCCATGCCTAATACTTCATCGAGCAGTCATCATGGGATTCTAACCGATAAAGTCTAGGAAATGTAACACTCAACATTTCCTATCCTAACCACCGATCCAACCCAAATGACGTGTCTTCCCGGTTACCCATTTTTTCTTTAAAGTAGACCACGGATAGGGATGGGAATGAGGCAGGTTCCGGATAGGTTTAGGTAATCCCAACCCCATACCCGATTGTAATAGCTTTTGGGTATATATTCAACCCAAAATCCGCTAGCCATCTATCGAATAACTATTAATCAATTACATACTCAATATTATCAAAAGATTACAAATAAAGTGTATGGCAATCTTGAAGACTAATATTAGTTATTTTAGCAACTCGTGAAGACCAATAGTAAGAACTTTGAAAAGGCATTAAGGACATATCTTTGAAGAAGTAGGGAATGAGGTTCTAAATGACGATTTTTTTGGATAAGTGAGCATAGCCCGGCAAATATATTCTAAAAGAAACGTGTTACAGGTTTTAAGGGGGCATACCCCCCGAGACTCCTAAAAGAGGACACCCCAAAACAAGCTTTGGGAACCTCACTAACGAGAAAAATATATAAATTCCGACTAGGCTATCTATAAAAGAAGCGGCCTAGTAGGAAAATATATAGATCTACCTCTAAAATACAGAACTAAACTAAACATACACTGGGCCCAAAAACACGAAATAAAAAAATATACCACTCAAAACAAACATCTCCCAAAATAAAATGGGCCTTCACCGTACAAATCCAACTGAGAACCGTTGAGCCTTCAAGAGGGGGCAGCAATGTGATTAATAATCAGCGACCAAATTAAGAGGCCCCAACCCAAGCTACTGAAACCGATCCAAAAATACAGCCCCTCACACTTAAGAGTCCAAGTATACTTGTCATCCCAAAAAGATTGATCATCACAGCAGCTCCCTAAGCTAGTCGGTTTTTCACAAGTGAATATATTAAGGCCCAGCTTCGAAACACATAGCCAGCACCAAATAAACCAATTTACGAAGCCACAATCAAACCGTAACTTCTTGTGAGCAAAAAACCCATACCCCAAACTATGTACTATAGACCCGAAAAACACCGAAGCTATAAGGATGATCCACCACCAACCGAAAACGAAAAAAATAACACGAGAAAACCAACCAGAGCCCAGAAAAATAATAGGATAAAACTCCATAAATTACTTACGGGAAGGAGGCTTTGTGACGACCGGGTCTTTTGTAAGGCCTGAAAAGAACCGAGCAGTCCCACTAGTATCTTCGCCAACATCTTCTATGCAAGAATCCGGGTTCAAACCGAGCTCTATACAGAGGTCCTCAAAGTAATCTCTTTCACCCGGTTCCCAATTATTCGCTACCTCAGCCAAAACAGTTTGGGATTTTGAAGTGAGACGTTTACGGATAGCATCTTTTTGAGCTTGCGTGATACCATAGTCGTATCCATTATCATCATCTTCGTCATCCCACTCGTCAACCTCCCCATCCAGATTAGACATAGATGTCGACGAGACCGTGTTCCACTTAGGCAACACCCGGCCTGAAGAAGGAGTACCACCCGTAGAAGGATCATTCTGACCATTAATACCTTGGTTAAATGGGTCAGTAGGGTATACGTCAGACTCATCTTCGACAAGAAATCCACACTTAGCACTTGCTTCAACATCAAGGATCGAAAACCGATTTAACGTAGATACCGGGGGGTATCAATTTCCATGGGGCTCTTGTTTCTCTGAGAAGACACGGGACTGTTCTGGGACTTCTGTGGTTTACCGCTCTGTGGTGTCTTGTCGCCATTCACTGCACGAGTAAAATCAAACCCCGACTTGGTGCCCATACTCATGTTAGCGTTTTTTGCTGCAGCTCGGGTAAAAGGACCTTTAGGCTGGACCGAAGCAACATGAGGGCCCTTCTGATTCACATCTTTACGAGCTGGATTACTGTTTGGCGCAGAATCACTGGTTTTATTGGCATTCTTCATTTTCACACTACTGGGTGTGGTAGTCGATTGGTTATTTTTAACCACAGGTCCCTGATTTTTTGGTTTCTCTTGACCCTTCCCCTTAGTCTTACTAGGTTTTTTAGACACCATGGTAAACTCTTCAGAAGCATTATTGCAAACAGCCTCAATATTTGCTGCATTTTTAGGCAGGTGGTTATGGTTTCCAACATTCTGAGTTTGAGGCTGGCTCATATCCGGACCCTCCTCCATACTAAAATCCTTAGGCTTCACTTTACACATCTTTAACGAGTGACCAAAGACTTTGCAATGGGAACACTGGGCAGGGTGCCATTGATATCCAATACGAAGGTTAACAACCCTAGCTTGATGATGATTAACTTGGGGGAAGACCACTTCTACTTCCTTAGGGATCTCACCCTCAGCCGGAATATCAACGAGAACCCTAGCATAACCAATTTTTCCAACCTTGCTAGCACATCTTTGCCGAGTAGTTTTATCCATGAGCCGAGGATAACCAATACCACTCAGAATTTTGCTCAACCCCTTACCTGTCCATAGTTCCAAAGGAACTTGGTGCACTGTGACCCACAACGGAATGATTTTCGGCTCTACTTTTTCAAGACACAGCCCTGGCTCCCAACGGTCAATAAAAATAGGGACATTGTTGACCATCCAAGGGCCATTTTCAAGCACGTCATTCATGCCCTTCTCACTCTTGAACTTGAAGAAAAAGTAGCCTGCTGTACTCTTTGAGATTTCAGCAATATCAAAGGCCCTCCAGAGGCGTTTTAGGCAGTTATTAACCACATTAAAATCCATAGAGGTGCCTAGAAAGTATCCATATAAGTGCAAAGCAAAGGAATGCGCTGAATACCTGAGGTCGTCTTGAGAGATGATAACTTGTTTTTTCCCATCCGCAGACACTGTTGGCGGTATATACTCTAACCGAGTATCCTCAGTTTCGTTATTTAAACGAATTTGCTCAGCAAAAGTCAAACCCCCTGGTTTGTTTGATTTCCACACCGAATTATTAACGTTGAAAATTTGTTGCCTGTTATCAGTCCCAGCTGTATGGTCAAATACAGGGGATACCGGCTGATGGTTATCTGGGCCTAACTCCGCTGAAGGACCAGGCCGAGTCTCATTAGCAAAATTCGTTGTTCCCAGCCCCATCTCCACATCAGTACTATCAGGGCTAGGGTCAACCTGAGTCGAGCCACTATGGGTACCACCCTTCTCCGATTGAGCATAAACAGGGGGATTATCAACAGACTTCAAGAGTACATCAGAATTCACAGCAGATTCAGTAGCAATAGAAATACCATTACCTGCATTCGACACAAAGAGGCTCTCAGTATTCTTGTTTGAATCCAACATACGCTTCGCCCAATCCCCCAAAGCAGATACAAAGCCTGAGCTAGCTTGTTCATGGGCTGAATGATGCAAATCATTAGGGATCGATAATCCATCTTTCACAAAATCATCAAGGTTGAGATTAACCACAACCCTATTCCCCGAATTAGGGTGGGAGCAGCAATTCACACTAGCCGCAGCTTTTTCTAGAGGAGACTGAAGGGGATTCGCAGGGGGGGTGAGCACGTGGTTCCCAATTTCAGGCGACTGAAGAGGAGGGGATGCGGCATTAGGGGTTTTGAGACCGCTGCTGGTAGAATTAGGGTTCAAAGGAGGGAAATCGGCTGGAAAGAAACGATTGGGAGTATCAGGAGGGCGATTAGGGGAGAAATTATGAGATTTCATCTCACAATTTGATGGCTTCATGAACGATTTAGGGAGGAATCAGCTGAGAAAAGATGGACGGCTGGACTAAATGACGATTTGGTGCCAATATAAAGGAAAAAAAATAAAACTATGAGATTTAGGATACATCATATATATAAAATAATTAAAATAGATAAATAGGAAATTATATCGGTTATAAGATTGAGTAAAAGGATATACGTTATCGGGTAATTGGGTCGGGTAAACGCATATATCACCAATCCCACACTCGTCTCATACCCGCAAAACAAAAAAAAAATCTCATACCCTCAAAACATAAAAAAATATTCTCGTACCTGATTACCCTACCCCATACATGTCCCAAATGCTTCGAGTTTGTCCATCGGGTTTGTGTTCAATTTTCATCCCTAAGTATGGAACATTGTTCAACAGTGTACTAGACTTTATAATAGGATTCCATACACCATTACTCCATTAGTATTAGATCCCATCCCATTAATAAACCCCGCTTTTTCTCCATAAACATCTTTAATAAAGTGCAACCATAAGTCGTTACTTCTTGAAACAATTATAACATAAAAACAAAATTAGTTAAGTAAATATATTTAAGGGATATATCATATATGTCATTTCCCGAAAAAAACAATTCAACATATGAACCAGAATATGAATATTATGCTGAAACCATTCTCCTAAAAAAATAACGTCATCGGCATAGAATAAATGAGAAAAAGTAACTTTCTCCTTTTCAACTAAAGCTCAAGTAAACAGACCCAATACTAGAGCTCAAGTAAACAAACCCGATATAGTAATATCTTCAAAAGAATTGGCTGATATGAAACTTTATTACACACACAAGAATTGGCAGAAATGAAACTTTAATGCTAAAGTTAATTACACGTTTTTTTTCTTCTGCACTTTCTTAAAAGTAAAAGGTTTAGGTATTAAGAGTTCCGAGTAACAGACTGTGGCTTTATACTGATTAATCTTGTTACTTTATTTAACTAATATAATTAATAGAGTTTAGATTGTTTTGTATTTATATCTAAGGGTGAGGATCAAATAGGAAATTTATTTTGGCTAAATAGGATAGGAAGCAATAGGATTATGACATGTGTCAAAATTTAAAATAAAGAGAAAGGGTATTTTAATCAATCGTATCATTTCTTCTTCCTTCTTCTCCAAGTAACTTCAAAACCCACTATTTTCAAAACTCACCGTCTGTAACGCCCCACGTTTTCATACTTTCTACATATAGAAACCTTTGCTTGAAATTCTATTTTTAGAAACCTTGCGTTCTTGTAATCATTCTTTCGTCGCAATCATTTTAAAATACGAGACTTGAATCATGAATGAAAACTTGCATTTCTTTAAAATACGTATTATACATACTTCATACACAATTGTACATTTGATGGTGAAACAATTTGATACTTATTCGTGACGCTTACAACATACGTCGAATTTATAAATACGTGATATACATACTTAATACCGTGATTACATACGAGACTTATACTTAATATTATTCTTTTGATACTTGTGTTACCTTTAGTACATGTTAAGTATGCCTAAATACCCTAAAATGATCATAAAATACGTAATATATAACATCTAGACATGTTGCAAATCATTAAAATCAAAAAAATAAAATTTTATTGTTCCTGACAAAGGCTTACGGACCGTAAGCCTCATACCCTTACGGTCCGTAAGGGTGTCTGGTGGGACAGCAGCTTGAATTCTCCGCGATTTTGCACGAAATCCCAACACTTCTTCTCCTCCAATCAGCTCTAAACCTCCATTAAACACCCCCAATCAACCCTAAACTGATCCCCTATAAATACCCACCTCCTCTAAGCTCCAAACACTTTACAAACACTCTCTAATTTCTCCTAAATCACTCTCAAAACTCTTGCAAATCAGAAATTCGGGCAGATTCATACCTCTTTACAAAAGTGAGCATAACTTGCTCAAAACTCAACCAAATCACTTGATTCTTCTTCCTACTTGCTTGGATAATCATTGGGTTTGATTCCTTGATCTCTCCTTGGAGAAATCAGACCTGGAATTGCCCTAAAAAGGTCCATAAACTTTCTGTTATATTTTAAAACTCTTTCAAAACTTGTTTAAACTTATCAAACTTGAGTCTAACTCATCTCACACCTATGTCCTAATGCTTACAACCTATCTTATGGTTGGTTAGGCTTAAAAACAAGGTTGAGACATACAACATCAGAGGATAAACCTCAAATACTTTCGGTTTTAATTAGGGTTTTAACCCACAAGTCATGTTCAAGCTTCAAGCTTGATGAAGGTGAGATTATGGGTCAACTTGGGTTGCCCAACATAGAATCCCCACATGCCTTGATGATTTCTCATAGTATAGTTGATTATTATTCTTGTATTGTTATTAGTTCATGACCCTCCTTGGTTGTTTTTACATCAAGTGTAGTGGTGAACACTTAAGAGGTACCTAAATGGAAACTTGTTCTTCCTACCTCCTACATGATTTCTATGACATTAGAGGTACCTAAATGAAGATGTTAATCTTCTACTTGAACTTTAACCCTTACACACTCAACCTTCAAACCTCGTCAACTTCGTCACATTGGATAATCGGAAAGCATATGCAATATTGTGAGTATACTCGCAACCCCCTTTTTATGTTTACCACTTTTGGGGTGTAACATGTTACCTTATTAAAACTACACTTAAACTTATTCTTTATGCAATGCACAAAAACAATCCTTATACATGAATACTATGTTGTGATACTTGATGCTTACGTGGACCATACTTATGTGATATGTTTTAGTCATTAGCTTTCACGAGCCTCCATTTGACATGTATAGCGCTATAGGAGTAACGCACCGCCCCCTTAAACCTGGGTCATGTTGAATTAATTAAACTTTCTTGCGTAAACTGAGGTTGGCTAGAAATATTGCATGCCACGTTAGGTTGATCTCGTATAGACTAAGTTGCCATGTGGATTCGTTTTAAACTTTTATACTTATACTTATACTTATGCTTAAACTTGTATACTCGCCTTTGCTTTTGCATTGAACTTTATTTTAAACATGTTACAGGTTGAGGATGATGATGCTATGAAATGAAGTAGCGTTGATGCCTAGATACACATATAGACGTTTAGGTTTAATCGTTGTATCAATTTTGATTATGTTGTATTGTATTTCCCTTGAATTTGATGTTATATGATTTCCTTGTAATGTTGACAAACGAATTATGAAATGAAATCGGTTTATTAAATATTGTCACAAATAGCGTTATGATGTCTCTAGCAATCTTCACACTTCGTCTCATCCCGATGTTTCCGCCATTGGTTGGGGTGTGACAGATTGGTATCAGAGCCATAACTATAGGGAATTAGGAAAAGTAGGAATGCTTTTACCTAGTCTATAGTTTTAGAGCCTTATTCGTATGTTTTGCTTGAACTACTACATGATACTTTATTTGTTTCTTATTTATGCTCTTTTAAACATGTATATCACTCGTGAGTAATATTCGACATGTTATTCTTATGCATTAATGTTGGTCTTATTATGTGTTAATACTTGTTTCGTTGTTCGATCCTTTACGTATTATTCTTGACCTATTTCTCTATGTGTTAATACTTGGTTTATCATTTCATCATTTATGTACCATTCTTGATATGCCCTCTTACGTGTTTATACTTGTTTGCGTATTCCTTTGACATACACTTCCCTCATGCATTTTGCTCGATATTTCTAAATCCGAAAACACTCATAATACGCAAACGAGACGACTTCACCAAAATAGGCGTGAAACCCACAATTTGGCGAATGACTCTCAAACCCTCTACTTTTCTTTTTCTTACACGAAATTCACCATCAAGTTAGGAGTGAAATCCTCACCTTGATGGAGAATTTCCATTTCAAATTCCAGTGGACCCTCGTCAAAGTGTCGAAATTAAATTTTGATTCGACGAGTGCCAACCACACTTAGGGTACGAAATCGTCAAGTTAGGGGTGAAATCCGCACCTTGTCGACTAGTTCCACTCCTTGATTTTCATAAATCCCGCCAAGTCTCGAAATTTCAATTGATTTGGGATGTGTAGTAACCGGAAGGGTAAATACCGTTAACCAACTTGTCGGCGAGAGTATTTTACCTATTAGGCCAAAGCATGCTCCCCAAATTCAAAAGACTTTTCGACCACTTTGGTTAGTCAAAGTTCCGTTTTGGAACCATCCAAATTTTGATCAAACACGTGTTTCTATTATTTATTTTATACGATGCAATATTTCAAATTCGAATTTACTTTTGATATTCTCTTTTCACACACACAACATATTGAATCTTTTCCATAAATTTATACATATGCATGATTTCATATAATTTAAATTCATGTTCCTTGTATCGACAAATGGAGACATATCATCGAGATAGGAGTGATTTCCTTACCTTGACGATTAACTCCACTCCTCTTTTCTTAAAAACAACCTCACCAACGAGTTAGGGGTGATTCCCTTACCTAGGTGATCGTTACCAAAACGTCTCTTCAAAATATCTTATTATGCAAACTCGATCATACTTTATACCCAAATTGTTTATCATTATTCAAAATACCTACTCATACCGATTTCAAAATACATTGTTTTATCAAACGTACTTCTTATTCTACAATCTATTTTCACTCCACTCTTATACACGAGATTCTTAATCATGTCTTAAAACGTTTATTACTCGAACTTCAAAACCTTACGAAATGCTACCTATCAATTTAATCGGTCCAATGAAACTCTTGCCCATGAACTTCATATTCGACTTAATCACTAAAACATGCTCACATTATATCGTCATACTAGAGACTTCCATTCTTAATCAAAAATCAAACCAACCTTTCTCAATTACTTATAAAATCTTATAGATGTTATATGATCGTTTTACCAAATACTTTTTTATACTCAACAAATTATTTGTTAGAACTTTTAACAATCATTAAGTCCTTTTGCTAAAATTCTTTTCCTAAGAACCCTCGTTTTCACAAGAACCCCCTACATTCATAATTTCTTGTTTAATGAAACGAACTTACTTTTATTGAAAACCTTTTCATGCACTAATTTACAAAACACGTGGGCAAGAAGACTTCATGGGGATCGACCATCTTCGGATTACGTAAACTCTTTTAAAACAAAAGTAGCATTCCCATTCATTACAAAATACATTATGCTTAACCAATGAGTACTTTATACCCTCTTACATATGCAAACTATATTCTACCTTTCAAACCAAGCTCAATCTTATTTTGATTCGATAAACTCAACGTTTCGTTTAAACAACTATACATGCATATCATCATACACGTTTTAGTCGTTGCATCGCGACAATATCAATTATATCGTTCGTATTTACATGTTCAACCTTTGGAGCACTTTTACATGCTTAAAATTGTTATGTTTTCGATTAATACTATATACGCAATCATTAGTATTCGTACTCACACTCACACTCACACTCACACTCATATTCATAACAATACATTTTACGCTTATACTTATAATCGTATTCATACTTATATTCATGTGTTTCATGCTTTTACTTACATTCATATGTTTCATGTCTTACTTATACTCATACGTTTCATGCTTATACTTATATTCATACGTTCCATGCTTATACGTACACTCATACTACTCGTACGTTTTATGTCTATGCTTATACTTACGTGCAAATTCATACTTAAACTTATACTTATGTACATATTCGTGATTCATACATTCGTGCCCGTACGCAAGCGGAATCCGATGGATTCGCTTACGTGGGTCCTATACATACTTAAGCATGGACTTGCTTACATACTTTATTCTTATACGCACACATTCTTATTTTTTTAGTGCACCTACCCAAATTCATACACAACTAGTACAAGCTATGCGGATCATGCGAAGATCAATATAATCACGGGTGCACACGGGATTATAGTGATAGGCGTATGAGAATCATAGAGTGTACTACTGTGTATGGTAAGACACGGAACGTAACATGGCACCGAGTACGGAACGGACGTAATGTGGTAAAAACATGGTGGATACGCCGTTGGTACTTCCTATATATAAGTGTTTTCCCCACGTTACCAAACTTTCGTAAAACGTGACACGAGAAATTCAGTGTTTTACAGACCTATTTAGACCTAATACAACTTTGGACAACTCACAAACGCATTATATCTGATTATCCACGACGAGACTTCATCCATAACACACTGCGTACATCTATCCAACACTTATGCTATTCTTATACTTGCACTCTTTAAGAGTCATTCGTTCATTCTATATTCGTATTATACTCCTATATCCTTTCTTTCATACGAACCTCGTTCACAATCAAGCTTGTTTATACATTCGAACCCTAACTTATCTTATTACCTTTAGAACCGATTTTCTATTCTTTATTCTTGCGTAAACGCATTTAGTAGGACGTTAATACTTTATCTCTCCAAACCTCCTCGTTCCACTCGAGAAGCAATTTCTATGAATATGTGGTCTTATACTATCTTTAAAACTTCCTACGCAATCTATTTTATTGATTTCAAAACCATTTTAGCCAGACAATTCATTTTACAAACTTAATTTTTTTTATCCTCCCAAAATTTCATACTTTTCAAAACGTTTCAAAATTTCAAGTCTCAAACTTTTATCAAAACTCTTTAAGTCTACCTCTTAAATAAATTTCGGGACGAAATTTCCTAAAGGAGGGGAGACTGTAACGCCCTGCGTTTTCATACTTTCTACATATAGAAACCTTTGCTTGAAATTCTATTTTTAGAAACCTTGCGTTCTTGTAATCATTCTTTCTTCGCAATCATTTTAAAATACGAGACTTGAATCATGAATGAAAACTTGCATTTCTTTAAAATACGTGTTATACATACTTCATACGTAATTGTACATTTGATGGTGAAACAATTTGATACTTATTCGTGACTCTTACAACATACGTCGAATTTATAAATACGTGATATACATACTTAATACCGTGATTACATACGAGACTTATACTTAATATTATTCTTTTGATACTTGTATTACCTTTAGTACATGTTAAGTATGCCTAAATACCCTAAAATGATCATAAAATACGTAATATATAACATCTAGACATGTTGCAAATCATTAAAATCAAAAAAATAAAATTTTATTGTTCCTGACAAAGGCTTACGGACCGTAAGCCTCATACCCTTACGGTCCGTAAGGGTGTTTGGCGGGACAGCAACTTGAATTCTCCGCGATTTTGCACGAAATCCCAACACTTCTTCTCCTCCAATCAGCTCTAAACCTCCATTAAACACCCCCAATCAACCCTAAACTGATCCCCTATAAATACCCACCTCCTCCAAGCTCCAAACACTTTACAAACACTCTCTAATTTCTCCTAAATCACTCTCAAAACTCTTGCAAATCAGAAATTCGGGCAGATTCATACCTCTTTACAAAAGTGAGCATAACTTGCTCAAAACTCAACCAAATCACTTGATTCTTCTTCCTACTTGCTTGGATAATCATTGGGTTTGATTCCTTGATCTCTCCTTGGAGAAATCAGACCTGGAATTGCCCTAAAAAGGTCCATAAACTTTCTGTTATGTTTTAAAACTCTTTCAAAACTTGTTTAAACTTATCAAACTTGAGTCTAACTCATCTCACACCTATGTCCTAATTCTTACAACCTATCTTATGGTTGGTTAGGCTTAAAAACAAGGTTGAGACATACAACATCAGAGGATAAACCTCAAATACTTTCGGTTTTAATTAGGGTTTTAACCCACAAGTCATGTTCAAGCTTCAAGCTTGATGAAGGTGAGATTATGGGTCAACTTGGGTTGCCCAACATAGAATCCCCACATGCCTTGATGATTTCTCATAGTATAGTTGATTATTATTCTTGTATTGTTATTAGTTCATGACCCTCCTTGGTTGTTTTTACATCAAGTGTAGTGGTGAACACTTAAGAGGTACCTAAATGGAAGCTTGTTCTTCCTACCTCCTACATGATTTCTATGACATTAGAGGTACCTAAATGAAGATGTTAATCTTCTACCTCATGCTTGAACTATTAATCTTTTGGACTTAATAATATGTATATAATATATGTAATACATAAACACCTAATCCAAATAATCGAATCTTAGATGATGAACTAGTGTTCATATGTCCAAGTACTAGATTATATCATCCTAGAGTATGATAACTTGTTACGATTCTAATGGAACCTTGTTTCATGAAACCATATAAACTCCTTGGAGTACATAGTGTCAAAAACAAGTATCATATGTATTAGATGTCCATTTTCACATGTTATTCTCATATGTTATTTTCATATTGTTTTATTCCGAATCTCGACTCTAAACATACTTGAACTTTAACCCTTACACACTCAACCTTCAAACCTCATCAACTTCGTCACATTGGATAATCGGAAAGCATATGCAATATTGTGAGTATACTCGCAACCCCCTTTTTATGTTTACCACTTTTGGGGTGTAACATGTTACCTTATTAAAACTACACTTAAACTTATTCTTTATGCAATGCACGAAAACAATCCTTATACATGAATACTATGTTGTGATACTTGATGCTTACGTGGACCATACTTATGTGATATGTTTTAGTCATTAGCTTTCACGAGCCTCCATTTGACATGTATAGCGCTATAGGAGTAACGCACCGCCCCCTTAAACTTGGGTCATGTTGAATTCATTAAACTTTCTTGCGTAAACCGAGGTTGGCTAGAAATATTGCATGCCACGTTAGGTTGATCTCGTATAGACTAAGTTGCCATGTGGATTCGTTTTAAACTTTTATACTTATACTTATACTTATGCTTAAACTTGTATACTCGCCTTTGCTTTTGCATTGAACTTTATTTTAAACATGTTACAGGTTGAGGATGATGATGTTATGAAATGAAGTAGCGTTGATGCCTAGATACACATATAGACGTTTAGGTTTAATTGTTGTATCAATTTTGATTATGTTGTATTGTATTTCCCTTGAATTTGATGTTATATGATTTCCTTGTAATGTTGACAAATGAATTATGAAATGAAATCGGTTTTTTAAATATTGTCACAAATAGCTTTATGATGTCTCTAGCAATCTTCACACTTCGTCTCATCCCGATGTTTCCGCCATTGGTTGGGGTGTGACACCGTCTTCAACCTTTTCTTCACTTACTATCTAAATAATCACTACATTATAGTGCGATTTTCGTCATCAATCAATGATTCAAACACCCGATCAACGTGTTCTTCAGCTTTTTTTTGAAGAAAACCCAGTTTAATTTCATTCAAAATCTCGTTTTTTTCCCGTGATTTTGAAGATAATCACTCGATCCGTTCGATTCAATTGCTGATAAGTGTTTCTATCATTCAAATTTCGTCAATCGTTGAAGAAATCGGATTCGATCCATGTAAGAAATTCTTTAATTTCATTTTTATGATCTGGGTTTTTTATTTAGTCATTGCGTTTTATGTGACAACCCTCGAAATTCCATGTATCTGTACAATTTATTTATGATAATTAAAGTGCGTGATGAATGTGCTAAATCATTTAACTGCTCTCTAATTACTGTGTTATACTTACATGGGCGTGTTAACATACTAGTAGTATACAGAAAACTTGACTAAATGGTCCTGAATATTTTCCTATGTGTTAGGAATTTATTGTGTTACAAAAATATATATATGAGACGCCTTACGGAATAATTAAACACTTTAACGAAACAGTATCCGACCGAACAACCGGACATTACCCGGGACACCAAATATTTGTCAAACACATTATTTAATTATTTTTGGCTAGTCATGATCCCCGTATATCATAACACCCACTAAAAACCTTATGACTAACACCTATGATCATTTTACTTGCAATCTAACTACCTATTTACCATTTAGTTGAAATTTTGCAAACAAGACCCCCCCCCCCCCTAACCAATCGGTCACCAAGGGACCCACCCAAATATCCCTACCATACTCCATATCTTGCTCTAGATTTGAAGTGCATATTTTATTTGATCTTGCTTGTTGTTGTCACCAAAATATTAAGTAGACTTCAATATAAGTATGGAACTCTAGATATTCATCATCCCTCCAAGATTACACACTCCATCTCACCACTCTCTCTCTCTCATTTCGGTTCCCACATAACCGAACCCACCACCATCACTTCAACATCTTCATCTTCTCCAACATCAAATTCCATACAAAGCTTCAAAGTGATCCATGGAGGTTGCAAGTTGAAGAGCATTCAAAGGAGCTTTATTCTTGCCTTCTTCACCATCTTTTCTTCTTCATCTTTTGCACTAGAGAATCACCCCTAGCTTTAAGCTAGTAGTAAGTCTCTATTTAACCCTTGTTCATGTCCATTTTGTGTAGAGAAAGATGTAATATGTTAAATCTACAAAAACACTAAAAAGGGTTTAAACAAGAAGATGAAACATGATGTATTTATGTTAGTATGATGTTGTCTTGAGATGTTACTGATTATTTGCTGATTTACTTGTTAATATTGATGTTTGATGTTGTTGTGATCACTAAACATATTAACGGAATCAATCGAACACACTTTAGAATGTTAAAAGCTGAAAACAGTTTGCTGTTTGATGATTACAGCCAACTTCAGTTGGCTGTAACCGAACCTTAATAAAGCAGAAAATGTATTTTCTGAACTCTAGATTTATGTATTATGAAATACGGTTCTAATGGCACTGGAATCATAATTTTTGGACTTCGTTTACTATTTTTAAAGACCCTTTTAAAAACAGCAGCTGAAGCTGAGTTTTTGCTGCAGTAAATGGGTGATGTGTTTTTGGTCATAACTAGAAATCTATGATGAATCAGATCATGAAATTTGTACAGTAGATGAAAACTGATGTATTTGTAATTACCCCACTGGAATTTCGTAAATCGAACTTACGAAGAATTTTAAATAAATTATTCCGTGGACTGCAGTCAGAAAAAGATAAATCTGAGTTCAGTCCGGAAAATGATTTTTAATAAAATATTGGTAATGAATTGGATCCCGAGATTTTTTCACAATAATATTTGGATCGTTTAAGACTTTCTGTAAAAAGTTGGGAATTTTTGGAATAAGTTAACTATTTTATTAAAGTCACCGAAAACAGCCCAGTTTTGAATATAAAGGCTGAAATGACTTAAGTCGTAAATTGCGTGTCTAAATGTCGGGTATGTTATCTGTGAATGATATAACATGTTATATGTGTTATGTGCAATGTTGTATGTTTGCTTATGAACGAGTATAGATGGGAAGTTTATATGGGAATAAACCGTTAAAGTGATGCATGTTATGTGATAGATACGTGTAGGAACTTTGTGCTCTATTTTGAAGTCAATAATAAACTAAGTGGTAATCATACTAGGACGTGATTGACCGACCTTGACTGTTAGCTATATTTGAGAGTCAAACCGAGCAACCGAGGTGAGTTCACACCTTTACTAAGGCATGGGATTCCCGGTGGTTGGGAATGGGATTGAATAACTACTTATACTATCAACACTACTAGACTACTTACTACTGTCCTCGGATTGGGAAGGGCACTTACGTAAAACCCACGTAAACTCATACTTACTACTGTCCTCGGATTGGGAAGGACACTTACGTAAAACCTACGTAAACTCATACTTACTACTGTCCTCGGATTGGGAAGGGCACTTACGTAAAACCTACGTAAACTCATACTTACCACTGTCCTCGGATTGGGAAGGACACTTATGAATACGACTAGTCTAGTACATACAAAATGGGAAGCCCCCACTAAATATCGTAAAGGTTTGGGAATCAAGGATAATGGGTAATACATGGTGATGAAACGAACTTACGATTTTCTGATACGAACTTATTAACTGAACAACCAACTGTGAACTCGCTCAACTTTGTTGTTGATTTGTTGTCACATGCCTTGCAGGTCGTTAGGTATCTATGGAGCTTGCATCGGAGTGGGAAGAGTCGTTGTGGGACATGGACAGCTGTGTGCCATGCTAAACTTTTGAAACGTTTAAACTTATGACTTGGTTTTAAACATTATGCTTCCGCTTGCAACTTAAACTATTGTTTTGTTTAGACACCAATTGTATTGCGTTGGATCTTTATATACTACTTACATGCTTGTTCAATATGATTGGTGGCTTGATCCTGGTCAGTCACGCCTCTAAGCGGTGATACTCCGCGTGTGGATTTTTGGGGGTGTGACAGATTGGTATCAGAGCCATTGGTTATAGTGAACTTGGTTTTAATAAGGGAAAGAGTTTTTGTTAAAACCAGACTATAACCTGTACAGTGCTCAACGATCCACAACGACGCTTCGCTCCACGTGCAAGACTCAACACTATAGGTGATATGATTTATGTTTATATTGCCTACTTGCTAATTACATAGTACATTACTCATAGTATGCTTAGATAAATGTAATAACTATTGCTTGAAACACATGTGTGCGTACTCTCTTCTGTCATCGCATTTTCGCGAACCTCTCTCACTCATGTTTCCTTTGATATGAAGATCATGAGTGGACGCGTTAACATGACTCAAGCCCAGTTGGCGGCTTTGATCACTGAACAAGTTACTGCATCACTCGCCGCTGCCCAGGCAGGAGGTCAACACGCTCAGCCTCCTGTGTGCACGTTCAAGACTTTTATGGACTGTCGTACTACTACTTTCAGTGGCACTGAAGGGGCCGTTGGACTCCTCCACTGGTTCGAGTAGCTCGAATCGGTCTTCGAAATGTGTGAATGCCCTGAGGCACGTAGGGTGAAGTATGCCACTGGTACTCTCGAAGGCACTGCACTGACTTGGTGGAACGCGCAAGTTCAAATGTTAGGGCTGGCAGCTGCTAATGCCACCCAATGGAACGACTTCAAGGAGCTGATCAAGCGAGAATACTGTAATCGTGATGACATCCACAAGTTGGAAGTGGAGTTCTTTAACCTGAAGATGACGGGGTCAGAGATAGAGGCGTATACGAAGCGATCCAACGAGCTGGCAGTGTTATGTCCAACTATGGTGGATCCTCCCATCAAGCGCATTAAGCTGTACCTCAAAGGCTTAGTACCAGAGATACAAAGACATGTGACTGCTACTAACCTTTCTACCATCCAGGATGTTACTCGTCTCGCTCATCGTCTCACAGACCAGGCAGTGGAACAGAACAAGCTGCCTAAGCGTATCGGTGCTACTACTACTACTACTACTACTTCTGCTATTCCCAGTGATAACAAGCGAAATTGGGAAAGAACCTCCAGCAAGGGTTCGACTACAGTTCAGTCCCAGTCACAGCAGCGAAAGATTGATGACTACCAGAGTCCTGGTCAGCAATCTTCTGGTAGTCAAGGGCAGGGTGGATATCGAGGAAACCACCCAAAGTGCAACAAATGCAACAGACACCACAGTGGTTAGTGCAACAAGGGACGTTGTCAGAGGTGTCTCAGGATGGGTCATGAAGCCAAGGATTGCAGGAGCTCACGGCCTACAAATCAGAATCGTCAGCAGCAACAGCAAGCACCGCAGAATCAGCAACAGCAACAGGGCAACAAAGGATGCTTTCAGTGTGGTGCTGAAGGTCACTTCAAGAGACACTGCCCCCAGTTAAATCAAAATCAGAATAACAACAACAACAATAATCAGGGCAACGGGAATAACAACAGGGGTAATAACGACGGAAATGGTGCCAGGGGACGTGTTTTCGTGTTGGGTCAGGGTGATGCAAGGAACGATCCCAACGTTGTGATGGGTAAGTTTCTTCTCGACGACTTTTATGTTACTGTTTTATTTGATTCGGGTGCCGATACTAGTTATGTGTCTCTAAAAGTTAGTCAAATGCTTAAACGTACCCCAACACTTTTGAACACCAAGCACACGGTAGAGATAGCAAACGGTAAAAGTCCTAAAGCCACACGCATAGTTAAGGGCTGTAACCTCGTCTTAGCTGGTCAGACCTTCTCTATCGACCTCATTCCTATTGTTTTGGGTAGTTTCGACATCGTTGTTGGTATGGATTGGTTATCCCAACAGCAAGTAGAGATCCTTTGCAAGAAGAAAATCGTCCGCATTCCTCGTTCTGGTGAAGAACCTCTCATGATTCATGGCGACAAGAGTGGTGCTGTTGTGGGCATCATCTCTTTCCTTAAGGCCCAGAAATGTTCGCGTAAGGGCCACACTGCCATTCTTGCACTCGTTACTGACGCATCAATGGAAGAGAAGAGAATTGAAGACATTCCTATAGTGCGCAATTTTCCTGAGGTATTTCCTGAGGAATTACCTGGTCTTCCGCCTCATCGACAAGTCGAATTCCAAATCGAGCTAGCTCCTGGAGCAGCACCCATAGCTCGAGCACCTTATCGCTTAGCCCCAACCGAACTGGAAGAACTGTCCAAGCAATTACAAGAACTTTTGGAAAAAGGTTTTATTCATCCTAGCTCTTCGCCCTGGGGAGCTCCAGTACTATTTGTGAAGAAGAAAGACGGTACCTTCCGTATGTGCATAGATTACCACGAACTCAACAAGGTGACTGTGAAGAATCGCTATCCTCTCCCACGTATTGATGACCTATTCGACCAGCTGCAAGGGTCGAGCTATTACTCTAAGATTGATTTGAGATCGGGATACCATCAACTGAGAGTCCGAGACGAGGATGTCTCTAAAACAGCATTCAGAACTCGTTACGGCCATTACGAGTTTCTGGTTATGCCTTTCGGGTTGACGAATGCACCAGCGGTCTTCATGGATCTCATGAACCGAGTGTGCAAACCTTACCTGGATAAATTCGTTATCGTTTTCATCGACGATATCCTGATCTATTCTAAGAGTCAGGAGGAACACGAGCAGCATCTACGACTTATGCTGGAACTTCTTCGAGCAGAGCAACTGTATGCCAAATTTTCGAAATGTGACTTCTGGCTTCACGAAGTCCATTTTCTAGGCCACGTAGTAAACAAGGATGGGATTCATGTTGATCCATCCAAGGTTGACTCGATCAAGAACTAGCCTGCACCCCGCACACCAATAGAAATCCGCCAATTCTTGGGTCTGGTAGGCTACTATAGAAGGTTTATCAAGGATTGCGCAACCTCTCACTTCACTAACACAAAAGGGCGTCATCTATCGTTGGGGTGATGCACAGGAATCTGCATTTCAGCACTTAAAAGACAGGCTTTGTAGCGCGCCTATCCTCTCATTGCCTGAAGGCACAGATGATTTTGTGGTTTATTGCGACGCTTCCATTCAAGGACTTGGTTGCGTGTTGATGCAACGTGACAAGGTCATTGCCTACGCATCGCGCCAACTTAAGGTTCACGAAAGGAACTACACTACTCACGACCTGGAACTAGGAGCAGTTGTTTTCGCACTTAAGATATGGAGACATTACCTATACGGTACCAAGTGCACCATTTACACCGATCACAGGAGTCTCGAGCATATCTTCAAGCAAAAGGAATTAAACATGCGACAACGCCGATGGGTCGAGCTCTTGAATGATTATGAATGCGCTATCAAGTATCATCCAGGTAAAGCCAATGTTGTGGCTGACGCCCTTAGTCGAAAGGATACTATACCTAAGCGTGTACGTGCATTACAGCTTACCATCCAATCTAGTCTTCCTGCCCAGATACGAGATACTCAGGTCGAAGCATTGAAAGCAGAGAACATCAGGGCTGAGTCCTTGCGAGGATCGAGGCAGCGGCTAGAACAAAAGGAAGACGGCGCTTACTATGTAACAGGGCGCATCTGGGTTCCGCTTTACGGAAACTTACGTGAGCTTGTAATGGATGAAGCACATAAGTCTCGCTACTCAGTACATCCTGGTTCGGATAAGATGTACCACGATCTCAGAACTACGTATTGGTGGCCTAGCATGAAAGCTCACATAGCAACTTACGTTAGCAAATGTTTGACTTGTGCGAGAGTCAAGACTGAATATCAGAAACCATCGGGCCTACTCCAACAACCAGAGATACCACAATGGAAATGGGAGCAAATTTCAATGGATTTCGTTACTGGTCTGCCTAGATCTCAACGTGGAAATGATACTATTTGGGTGATCGTGGATCGACTCACAAAATCTGCACACTTTTTGGCTATCAAGGAAACGGATTAGTTCTCCACTCTAGCAGACGTCTACCTAAAGGAAGTAGTATCAAGGCACGGAGTGCCAACCTCTATTATCTCTGATCGTGATGCACGTTTTACTTCAGAACTGTGGCAAGCAATGCACAAATCGTTTGGCTCATGATTAGACATGAGCACAGCTTACCACCCGCAAACGGATGGGCAGTCTGAACGCACCATCCAAACCCTAGAAGACATGCTTCGGGCATGTGTAATTGATTTCGGCAACGGCTGGGAAAAACATCTCCCGTTAGTGGAGTTTTCGTATAACAACAGTTACCACACCAGCATTCAAGCCGCTCCATTTGAGGCATTGTACGGGCGTAAATGCCGATCACCTCTTTGTTGGGCAGATGTGGGTAACAGTCAAATCACTGGCCCAGAACTTGTAGTAGATACAACCGAGAGAATTGCTCAGATACGACAGCGAATGGCGGCAGCGCGTGACTGTCAGAAAAGCTATGCTGATAAGGGAAGAAAGCCACTCGAGTTCCAAGTCGGGGATGGGGTGCTACTCAAAGTCTCACCTTGGAAAGGTGTAGTCCGTTTTGGAAAACGAGGCAAACTCAATCCACGTTATGTCGGACCATTCGAAATCATCGAGAAAATAGGCAAAGTGGCCTATAGACTGAACCTACCCGCAGAACTCAGTGGAGTTCATGACGTTTTTCATGTGTCAAATCTGAAGAAGTGTCGGTTAGATGAGACCCTTATAGTTCCTTTGAAGGAGCTCACTATCGACGATCAGTTGCGATTCGTCGAGGAACCAGTTGAAATCACAGACTGAGACGTTAAGGTTCTCAAGCGCACTAGAATACCTCTTGTTCGAGTTCGTTGGAATTCCCGTCGTGGCCCAGAGTATACCTGGGAACGAGAAGACCAAATGAAACTCAAGTATCCCCAGCTGTTTAAGAAAAATGCAACCACTACTGAGGCTGAAGCTACTGCAGAATTTCGGGACGAAATTCCAAATCAACGGGGGGATGATGTGACACCCCAGGAAAACCAGGAAACCAACGCAACATAACTAGCTTCCTCAGTAACCACGCACTAAATTTTGGGACGAAATTTTCTTAACAGGGGGAGAATGTGACAACCCTCGAAATTCCATGTATCTGTACAATTTATTTATGATAATTAAAGTGCGTGATGAATGTGCTAAATCATTTAACTGCTCTCTAATTACTGTGTTATACTTACATGGGCGTGTTAACATACTAGTAGTATACAGAAAACTTGACTAAATGGTCCTGAATATTTTCCTATGTGTTAGGAATTTATTGTGTTACAAAAATATATATATGAGACGCCTTACGGAATAATTAAACACTTTAACGAAACAGTATCCGACCGAACAACCGGACATTACCCGGGACACCAAATATTTGTCAAACACATTATTTAATTATTTTTGGCTAGTCATGATCCCCGTATATCATAACACCCACAAAAAACCTTATGACTAACACCTATGATCATTTTACTTGCAATCTAACTACCTATTTACCATTTAGTTGAAATTTTGCAAACAAGACCCCCCCCTAACCAATCGGTCACCAAGGGACCCACCTAAATATCCCTACCATACTCCATATCTTGCTCTAGATTTGAAGTGCATATTTTATTTGATCTTGCTTGTTGTTGTCACCAAAATATTAAGTAGACATCAATATAAGTATGGAACTCTAGATATTCATCATCACTCCAAGATTACACACTCCATCTCACCACTCTCTCTCTTTCATTTCGGTTCCCACATAACCGAACCCACCACCATCACTTCAACATCTTCATCTTCTCCAACATCAAATTCCATACAAAGCTTCAAAGTGATCCATGGAGGTTGCAAGTTGAAGAGCATTCAAAGGAGCTTTGTTCTTGCCTTCTTCACCATCTTTTCTTCTTCATATTTTGCACTAGAGAATCACCCCTTGCTTTAAGCTAGTAGTAAGTCTCTATTTAACCCTTGTTCATGTCCATTTTGTGTAAAGAAAGATGTAATATGTTAAATCTACTAGAACACTAAAAAGGGTTTAAACAAGAAGATGAAACATGATGTATTTATGTTAGTATGATGTTGTCTTGAGATATTACTGATTATTTGCTGATTTACTTGTTAATATTGATGTTTGATGTTGTTGTGATCACTAAACATATTAACGGAATCAATCGAACACACTTTAGAATGTTAAAAGCTGAAAACAGTTTGTTGTTTGATGATTACAGCCAACTTCAGTTGGCTGTAACCGAACCTTAATAAAGCAGAAAATGTATTTTCTGAACTCTAGATTTATATATTATGAAATACGGTTCTAATGGCACTGTAATCATAATTTTTGGACTTCGTTTACTATTTTTAAAGACCCTTTTAAAAACAGCAGCTGAAGCTGAGTTTTTGCTGCAGTAAATGGGTGATGTGTTTTTGGTCATAACTGGAAATCTATGATGAATCAGATCATGAAATTTGTACAGTAGATGAAAACTGATGTATTTGTAATTACCCCACTGGAATTTCGTAAATCGAACTTACGAAGAATTTTAAATAAATTATTCCGTGGATTGCAGTCAGAAAAAGATAAATCTGAGTTCAGTCCGGAAAATGATTTTTAATAAAATATTGGTAATGAATTGGATCCCGAGATTTTTTCACAATAATATTTGGATCGTTTAAGACTTTCTGTAAAAAGTTGGGAATTTTTGGAATAAGTTAACTATTTTATTAAAGTTCCCGAAAACAGCCCAGTTTTGAATATAAAGGCTGAAATGACTTAAGTCGTAAATTGCGTGTCTAAATGTCGGGTGTGTTATCTGTGAATGATATAACATGTTATATGTGTTATGTGCAATGTCGTATGTTTGCTTATGAACGGGTATAGATGGGAAGTTTATATGGGAATAAACCGTTAAAGTGATGCATGTTATGTGATAGATACGTGTAGGAACTTTGTGCTCTATTTTGAAGTCACTAATAAACTAAGTGGTAATCATACTAGGACGTGATTGACCGACCTTAACTGTTAGCTATATTTGAGAGTCAAACCAAGCAACCGAGGTGAGTTCACACCTTTACTAAGGCATGGGATTCCCGGTGGTTGGGAATGGGATTGAATAACTACTTATACTATCAACACTACTAGACTACTTACTACTGTCCTCGGATTGGGAAGGGCACTTACGTAAAACCTACGTAAACTCATACTTACTACTGTCCTCGGATTGGGAAGGACACTTACGTAAAACCTACGTAAACTCATACTTACTACTGTCCTCGGACTGGGAAGGGCACTTACGTAAAACCTACGTAAACTCATACTTACCACTGTCCTCGGATTGGGAAGGACACTTATGAATACGACTAGTCTAGTACATACAAAATGGGAAGCCCCCACTAAATATCGTAAAGGTTTGGGAATCAAGGATAATGGGTAATACATGGTGATGAAACGAACTTACGATCTTCTGATACGAACTTATTAACTGAACAACCAACTGTGAACTCGCTCAACTTTGTTGTTGATTTGTTGTCACATGCCTTGCAGGTCGTTAGGTATCTATGGAGCTTGCATCGGAGTGGGAAGAGTCGTTGTGGGACATGGACAGCTGTGTGCCATGCTAAACTTTTGAAACGTTTAAACTTATGACTTGGTTTTAAACATTATGCTTCCGCTTGCAACTTAAACTATTGTTTTGTTTAGACACCAATTGTATTGTGTTGGATCTTTATATACTACTTACATGCTTGTTCAATATGATTGGTGGCTTGATCCTGGTCAGTCACGCCTCCAAGCGGTGATACTCCGCGTGTGGATTTTTGGGGGTGTGACATTTTACGATCTTGGCCGGGGTCCGGGGGCAGCGCCCCTGGTAGCAGGGTCCAAGGGGCAGAGCCCCTGGCTGGGGTCGACAGTTTTAGACAGTTTTCTGTAAATTTGCCTCTGGAAAACTGCATTCGTAGACAGTTTTATGCCATTGCGTTTTAGAACTGCATTCCTGGTTCAGACAATTCACAGACAACTATTGTCCTGGTTCAATGCGTTTTAGAGAGAACACTTTCTTTGGTGTTTTTAGGCCATTGCGTTTTAGAACTAAGGCATTTTTATGTGTTTTCTGGCCATTACGTTTTAGAAAAACACATTTTTGAAGTGTTTTTTGTCATTGCGTTTTAGGTAAAACACATTTTTAGGTGTTTTCAGTCCATTGTGTTTTAGAGAGAACACTTTCTTTTGTTTTTTTAGGCCATTGCGTTTTATAAATAAGACATTTCTTTGTGTTTTTTGGTGAATTGCGTTTTAGGTAAAACACATTTTTATGTGTTTTAAGTTCATTGCGTTTTAGAAAATAGACATTTTAAGTGTTTTCTAGCCATTGCGTTTTAGAAATAAGACATTTGTTTGTGTTTTTTGTGCATTGCGTTTTAGGTAAAACACATTTTTATGTGTTTTCCGTCCACTGCGTTTTAGAAAGTACACTTTCTTTTGTGTTTTTAGGCTATTGCGTTTTAGAAATAAGGCATTTCTTTGTGTTTTCTGGCCATTGCATTTTACAAATAAGACATTTCTTTGTGTTTTTGGTACATTGCGTTTTAGAAAACTGTCATTTTTAGGTTTTTTTTTCCATTCCGTTTTACGCAACAGGGTTTTCAATTTTTTTTTCAAAAATATAGCAATAGTATACTAGTTTTAAAGATAAAAAACGCTCGTTTTTTGGTGCAATTTTTATAAAAAAAAATAATATCGTATGAAAGAGTTATTAACGTTTAAAAAATAAGGGGGAATTGGAGGAGAGAGAAACGATTGCCTGGATTTACTAGAATGCCCCTAACAAACCCACGCGCCTCCAATTTTTTTCTTCAATTTCACTTATTTAATATTAGCCCTTGATTAAATAAATAGATGGTCAAGATTATTTCATAGGCTTCCCACCCAAATAAACTTCATATTATATCATAACCCTTATATCTAATTAAGTATTATATTTCTATTGGAATATTAAAACTGTTAGCGATTGTATTGTAAAAGGTTTAGGTATTAAGAGTTCCGAGTAACAGACTGTGGTTTTATACTGATTAATCTACTTAGTTTATTTAACTAATATAATTAATAGAGTTTTGATTGTTTTATATTTATATATAATTAAGTATTATATTTCTATTGGAATATTAAAACTGTTAGCGATTGTATTATATGTATATTTAGAAATCATGTAATCAGGGATTCTCTGTAATTATCGCCTAGTTATTAGGATATTCAGTTTCCTTTCATAAGTTGTAATCTTGTATTATTTATACCTTTTTTTTCAATGAGAATAGTCAATCTTTGATAACTTTCATGGTGAGCAAGGTTGCTCTGAACCCTAGCCGCCTCCATTCTTTTCTTCCCTGTCTTCCTGTTCTGTCGCTGTCTTATTCAGCCCCTCCATGGAAGACGGTGAAGTCCAAACCCCCCAGACGGCAAAATCATTTCAACTGAACCCTCCAAACCTACACAGAACCCACTCCATCCTGTCTATTTTGTTACAAACATTCAGCAGAAAATTATAACTCTTGATGGTGTTCGAGTTACATACAACGCGTGGGTTCGGTTGTTTACTCTCCACTGCCGCGGTTATAGGGTGATGTCTCACATTGACGGTATGTCTCCTCCTGTTGAGACCGATCCCGGTTATAGTTCTTGGCTGGAAATCGATTCGATTGTCCTCAAATGGATCTATAACACGTTATCAGATGATTATCTTGGTCGAGTTCTGTTTGGTGACCCTACTGCCCATGAGGCATGGGTTCGTGTTCAAGAATTGTTTCACAACAATAAAGGCGCACGTATCGCAGCCTTAGAACACGAGTTCACCAACATAACTCTCAAGTCCCAACCTTCCTTAGAAGCTTATTTTCAGAAGATGCGAGAAATCGCTGATCAGTTGAATGATCTTCTTGAAAACCCCATTGATGACAATCGCTTGGTGTTACAAATGGTGTGGGGTTTACCCACCGAGTTCGGTACTATGGGTTCGATCATTAATCAGTCTCTCCCGTCTTGGGAAGATGCTTGTGAGATGTTGCTTAATGACCAGAAACGTCGCGCTGCTCGCGACCTTCTTGACGGGTCCCCTCTTGTTGCTGCTGCCCAAACCTCTCGTTACTCACATGCTTCCGCCCCCACACAGCCACCCACAACCATCCGTGAACAACCCACCAACCAACCGAACCGCCCACACTCCTCTGCCTCCCGTAATCGAGGTTGTGGCCATGGCTCCAACACCCGCAACCATCCAAACAACCCTCGAAAACCTTACAGCCAACAACCCTCTGCCTCCCCTCAACCTTACCCCTACTAGAATCCTCCACCGTACTGGGCTCCTCCGCCCTGCCCTTATCCCACAACCGGCCCATGGCAGCTACCATAGGCACCCTACGGTCCCTCACATCCATCCTCCGTTTCCCATCAACCACCACAACCTGCTTCCACCGGACCGGCCCAGCCAAATGATACCAACGCCCAAGCTCACTATACTGATTTAGATGCATTGGACCCAAACCAGATTGCACAGGCTTTTCAGACTCTCTCTATTGACCCAGCTGATGAGAACTGGGATATGGATACTGGTGCCACATCACATGTGACTCTCGATCAAGGTAATCTCTTTACTTTATCTCCGTATTCTCACATAAAGTCAGTATTAGTTGGTAATGGCAATCGTTTACCAGTCCTTGGATCCGGCCACACTTCTCTAAAAACCCAATCCAAAACTTTTCACCTTAAAAACGTCCTATATAATCCACATTTTATTAAAACCTTATTTCCGTACGCCAATTTACTATTGATAATTGTGTGTCCGTTGAGTTTGATCCTTTTGGTTTTTCTATGAAGGACTACAAGGATGGCACGCCCCTGAGCCGCCACAATAGCTCAAGCGGACTTTACTCTTTCACCAAAAACTCACTGGCAACGGCTTTTGTCTCCACCTCCTCTCCTCAGTCATGGCACGAACGCCTTGGTCACCCAGGACGACATGTCATGGATTTTCTTAGTTCTAAATGTTTTTTGCCTTGTAATAAACTTGATGATTCTTATGTTTGTCATGCGTGCCGGTTATCTAAGAATAAAAGATTACTGTTTTTTGACTCTATTACTCGTACATCCATGCCATTTTCTATTATTCATTGTGACTTATGGACCTCACCCATGCTAAGCACCGCAGGTTACAAATACTACATGGTCCTTATTAACGACTTCACCTAATATACTTGGGTTTACCCACTTAGATTTAAATCTGAAACCAAAACTAAATTTACTCACTTTTACTCGTTTGTTCAAACCCAATTTAAGCTTAAAATTAAACAATTTCAATGTGAAATGGGGGGAATATTCAACAATCACAAATTTCTCGAGTTTGCCAATGAGCACGGGATCCAATTCCGTTTTTCGTGCCCTCACACCTCTCAACAAAACGGCAAATCTGAGTGCATGATTCGTCGTCTTAACGACATGATGTTATCCCTCCTTCTACACGCCTCTCTACCCTCCAAATTTTGGGTTGAATCACTCCACACCGCGTGTTATCTTCACAACATTTTACCCACAAAGACATTAAATAACCTCACCCCATGTGCCGCCCTTTACCTCCATCATCCGTCCTATGAACACCTTCATGTTTTTGGGTGCGCGTGTTACCCCAATGAATCCGCCACTCGTCCTCACAAACTCCACCCGAAATCATCCCCTTGTGTTTTCCTCGGCTACTCTGCCAATTACAGGGGATATTGCTGTCTTGAGGTGTCAACCGAGAAAATTATTTTCTCCCGACATGTCACGTTTGCTGAGACAGTGTTTCCGTTCACAAACTCCTCGGACCCTAAAACATCACCCACCTTTTGTGACGACACAGCCGCCCCTTTTTCCTTTCCTACATTCTTCAGCCCACATAACACCTTCGGCCCAACCTCTAACCTTGTCCCTACATCTAACACTGGCCCATCATCATCATCTTCGCCTGCTCCCACTTTACCGACCCCATTAGCCCAACATCCCTCTCAGCCATCCATCTTAGGCCCTCACCCTTCCACCACTCAAGTTTCGGCCCACCCACAATCAAGCCCAACTTCCCCTCCTTCGGCCCATTCCTTGGACCGTCACACGGCCACACACCTATACCACCCACACCACCACCACCACCGCCTCCCTCTCCCGGACCACCCGGCCCTTCTCACCCAATGACCACGTGCTCACGCGCAGGTATCGTCAACCCTCGGGTCCCTTTTAACCTTTCCACTGTCACTCCTTTTGTGTCACCCTTACCCAAATCTTACCTTGCCGCCCTAAAGGATCCAAACTGGTACGATGCTATGACTACTGAATACAAAGCTTTATTGGATAACCATATGTGGGATCTAGTACCGAGACCCATCTCTGCCCCGATCATTCGGTGCATGTGGCTTTTTAAGCATAAGTATCTTGCCTCAGGTCAGATGGAACGCTACAAAGCTTGGCTCGTGGTGAATGGTAAGAGCCAAACTGTTGGCATTGACTGTGATGAGACTTTCAGCCCCGTGGTTAAACCAACCACCATTTGTACGGTCTTAAGTCTTGCTGTTTCTCGCTCATGGCCTATTCACCAACTTGATGTGAAAAATGTCTTTTTACATGGGACTTTGAAAGATATAGTATACATGCACCAACCCCCAGGTTTTGTTTGCAGGTTAAATAAATCATTATATGGGTTAAAATAGGCTCCTCGTGCATGGTATCAACGGTTCTCTAACTTTATTCTTCAAAGTGGATTCAAGAACAGTATTTGTGACACTTCTTTGTTTGTCGACAAGCATGGGGACCAAACAACTTATCTTCTCTTATACGTAGACGACATTATTTTAACTGCATCGAACTCCACTTTATTACAGAACCTAATTGCCATGTTAAAAGCTGAATTTGCTATGACTGATCTTGGGGTACTACATCATTTTTTGGGGATTAAAGTTGATTATAAGCACGAGGGTCTATTTATGTCCCAGTCCACATACGCTAAAGAGATCCTTCATAGGGCAAACATGTCTAATTGCAAGCCTTGCAAAACTCTGGTTGACGTTGGTTCGAAACTGAGTGTTGAATCTGGCGCTCTTGACTCTCGCCGATCCACATTTGGGTACTGTATTTACTTGGGTGATAACTTGGTCTCATGGAGCTCCAAGCATCAGCCAACTATTTCTCGCTCCAGTGCCGAGGCTGGGTATCGTGGCGTTGCTAATGCCGTTGCTGAGGCTAGTTGGATACGAAATCTTCTTTTGGAACTTGGCGTATCAGTCAAGCAAGCTACTATTGAAAATATCGACGAAACATAAGGAAGGCGATCATTTGTTTGTTACTTCGAACAAACAAACGACATGCACTGACTAATCAAAGTAATGAATCAAAATAATGTATCGCGAAGACATGCTCGCCTATAAGTGAACACTCGCCCCAAGAGTTCCCAGGTAAGAGTGACTGGTCCGATTATGTGGATTTGTACGAACACTCTAGCCTTAGACAGAAAACTCAGGGTACAGGCATTCACTCTTCCAGTTTGCACGTGTTCACATTATTTAGACCGAAACTTTGATAAGATTTTGAAAACTCAGAAGGCACTAAGCCAAAAAATGAGTCAAACTGGAAGGGTTCAAAACCTTACAACAGAGGGTTCAAAACCTAGTAATCAATCATCCTAAAACGGACGATTAATTTTCGAAGCAGATTCGGATTTTGTTTTTTAAAAATCTAAACGCAAATCAACTTGCGTTAGGGTCCTAGAAAGTTATAGTCTAGGTCAAAATATTACTAATAACCTAATTTCCTATAACCATTGGCTCTGATACCAACTTCTCATGTCACACCCCGACCACGTAAAACAACAAACCGTGGCGAAAACGTCGGGGAGTGTCGTAACAGAATTATTGTTTCAAACCATGGATACAAAGAGTTTCGTTTTGTTAAATATTAAACATTGTCTTAGCATGAAACAAACAAGTTATTCATCGACTATCATTATTATTATGTCACTAAGGTCTCGTCCAGATCCTATGTGACTCATGCATCCTAGCAATCAACATCAAGCAACATCACCTGAAACATATGTAAAAACAAAGTCAGCAAAGAAATGCTGGCGAGCACATAGTTTTTGTATGAGTGTCAGATTCATGGCTCGTTTACATGTTGAAATAGCTCGTACAACTTCGTTGTTCGATAGTAGAAAACCTTGTTTTGTAAAATGTTTGTATTGTAAAATGAATAACCAAGTCAAAACAGATTGGTTATAATTTATAAACCTTGATGCCATGAATCTTAACCCAAAACATTTATTTTCTTAAACCAAATCGTAAATCGTCCTCGTAAATAAACGCGTATGGTTTATATCGTTTGGTAAACCTCGTTCTGTAACATCGTTTAACTCGTTCTCGTTATAGATCATCGTTCACTTCTTTAAATCGTTCATAATAGTTCAAAATCATTCTCGTACAAATCGTTCTCGTTTTAATTGTGAAAACTACTTTTTGGTCGTCTTGCTAATAACATTCAAACCTTTGTGACTCGTTCATCGTTCCACTCGTTCAACTCGTATTAACAAACCACCAAAGGGTAAGTTAACAATCATCAGATTCAGTCATTACCCACCTAACCCACACATAACCATGGGTGCAGTCTGATAACGGGATTTGTCAGATCCTATGGTACCATAACCTAATACTGGTCGGCTTGATCAATGCTAATGAATGTCATTCGTTATGTAACTACCACCAACAAGTTCGTTCACATTATTGAAATCGTTATTAGTTTTGTATAAACCATCTCAATCATTTTGAAACCATCGTTAGAATATCGAAATCGTTTTGATACATATGAATCACCCCAAAACAATCGAAAACAGTAAAAAGAGGGGATCTATGTACTCACCTTTGGGAGCGTTTTTATACGTTAACACAATCCCTCAAATTGTTTATTCGTACTAAATTAAATAAGCATGATTTAATAATAAAAAAAACCCACAAAATACATAAGTTTCTCCGATACTTAGAATTTTCACATAACTTTGAGATTTCTCGAAAAGTTATTATTTTTTATTATTTTGGTGTATTTGTATATGTATACTCAAGCGTAAAACACATAATCTTGTTAACACTAACACATCATCATACACATATTGTAAGGCACATAGCACATTGTAACACATAAATTTACTCATGAACAACCCATTCTAGTGTATGTCGAAAAACACTTATTTTAGCGATTCGGTGACATTTTTGGGCGTCGGAAGTCACGTATGACTAACCAAACACCAAGTAAACTTAATATAAGTTAAAATACTTGTTTTTATATCAAAAATATCAGTTTGGTTACTGATCTAAAACAGTTTAATAAAAATCCTCCGAAAAGACGATTTTTAAACGTTTTACCGCATAGTTTTGCATCAAACGTTACCCGAACCATCCCAAATCGAAACGACTTGAAATTTTAACATAACCCATGTTATTTACTGAATAAAATAATGGTTATACTCATGATAGTGCAGGTCTTACATAAAGCACATAAGTCATGCAAATTTCACATAATTTACCACTTTTTAAGCTATATGTACAACATGCAAAGCTATCAAACCTATGTCAAAGTTTCATGCCCTTATAATATACCAAATAATGTTATTTTTAGTGTTTGTAACCTGATCTAAAACATTTTTGTCATACAACCTTTTTTTACCATTTCTTGAGCTTTACATCAACATGTATCTTCATGTACAAGTGCCTAAAGCACACTATCATTTCATCAAAATTTTATGTTAATCTAAATGCATCAAATATGTGATATATTCAGGTTTATTTGCTGATGTACTTGGTCATTTAACATATCATACATAGGTCATTAAACACTTGCATTTTAACTCTTTTTCAAGAACAAGCAACAACTTAAACAAGTACTTAACAACAATCAAGCTCAAAACTCATACACACTTGTATATATGTGTACGGTTATACAAATATATATACACCACCATTTTTATTACTTGCATCAAGACCCATTTCATGTTAGATTTCAAGTTTAGTGAAAATTCCAAGATTCAAGAGAAACTTCAAATCATCAAGAACAACCAAGAATCAAAAGTATGATTTAAACATAAGTGTTATACCTTCAAGATTCAAGTGGGTTGTGGGATGAGATTTTGATGATAGGAAGCTTGAAATTACTTGAATGCACCTTGGAAACCCCTTTAGATCTTCACACCAACTTGAAGGTTGCTAGAAATGAGCTTGAATATGAAGAACAAGATTGAAGAAAGGATGAAGATGGTGAGAGAGAGAGAGGGGACGGTTTGGGGAGAGAGAGTGAAGGAGTTTGAGTGTTGTGGTAAGTATGGTGATCTTGGTAAGATTTTATAAGAGATATTGGAAGATTTACTAGGGATTCTTGTATCTACACTTGTCCCATAAGATCAACAAAATATTTTAGAGATCTTGAAAAAAAATTGGTGGGGCCATCCAACTATATTACCGTGAATATCAAGGGGGAGGGGGTCCATGTGTAACTTTGTTGGTAAATTAGATAAAAATAGGTATTTAACTGGATACCGGGTATTTTATCTAGCGTTTAATCCCGATTTTTGGCGTTCTAAATTATTTTTATTATTCAATAAAAATAAACTCACCAAAATATTACTGAAATAAATTTCAGTTGCCAAGACTGGCTGCGTTGTCGGCGTTTTGCAGTAGAAGCACTGTGTCGCGCAGAAACACGCGGTACGCGCTTAAACTTGAAAAATAACATTTTTAAGCGTTTTAATTTATTTTTCAACACGGACCTGATTAAAAATAAAATTTTAATCATAACAGAATATTTTTGGGATTTAAATATTTCCCGGGCGGTCACCAACGTTCGCTTCGCAGTTTTGTCGTAAATAGTCCTTTAGCTCAAATAAACATGTTTTTGCCATACTGAATCCTTCGAAACTTATTTCTAAGTTATGTAAAGGATATTTAGGGTATGTTTGGCTTACGTCACAGTTCCGGAGTGTACGTCGCATTAAACTGATTGCGTTTATGCACCAGTTTGCGTATAACCTTCCAGAAAGTGATTTAAAGCTTGAAATCGGAATCGAATCAAATTGTAAAAATCATCACACATAATAACACATATAATAACACCAAAGAACATTGTTTTATTGATAACCAACATTGTTTTACATTATACGTTGATTACAGAACACAGTTGTCACAGTCTCCCCTACTTTAGGAAATTTCGTCCCGAAATTTTAACTAGAGGAAACTTGTGAGAATAATTGCGGATATTTCGTCTTCATCTGGTCCTCACGTTCCCAAGTAAACTCAGGGCCACGTTTGGATTCCTAGCGAACTTTGACCAATCGAATCCGTTTGTTCTTCAACTGTTTGAATGTACGTTCCACTATCTCCACAGGTTTCTCGATAAAGTGCATTGTTTCATCGATTTGAATCTCGTCGAGAGGAATGTGAAGGTCAGCATCAGCTAAACACTTTCGCAAATTGGACACGTGAAAAGTCGGATGAATATTTCCAAGCTCTGGAGGTAGCTCTAGTTGATAGGCAACCTTTCCAATTCTTTCAACAATCTTAAATGGTCCAACATATCGTGGTGCAAGTTTTCCTTTCTTTCCAAATCTCACCACTCCCTTCCAAGGTGACACCTTGAGTAGGACACGGTCTCCGATTTGAAATTCCAAGGGCTTGCGTCGCAAATCCGCATAACTCTTTTGACGGCTTCTAGCTGTCACAAGATTATCGCGAATTTTCTTGATTTTGTCTGTTGTTTCCAGAACGAGCTCAGGCCCAGTAAGCTGAGCTTCACTGATCTCATTCCAACATACAGGTGAATGACATTTTCGACCGTAGAGAGCTTCGAATGGTGCCATATTAATACTAGCATGATAACTGTTGTTGTAAGAGAACTCGATCAGTGGAAGATGAGAATCCCAATTACCACCAAAGTCTATCACGCATGCTCTAAGCATATCCTCCAAAGTTTAAATCGTCCTCTCAGATTGACCATCTGTTTGGGGATGATAAGCAGTGCTTAGATTCAGTTGGGTTCCCATAGCAGATTGCATGGTCTTCCAAAAATGAGATGAAAACCAAGCATCGCGATCGGAAATGATATCCAAAGGAACACCATGTCGTGATACAATCTCGTCAACATAAATCTTTGCAAGTTTATCAGCAGATAGATCCTCGTGAATCGGTATAAAATGAGCTGATTTCGTTAATCGATCAATAACAACCCAAATAGCATCGTGACCTTTAGATGTACGCGGTAACTTAGTGATGAGATCCATTGCAACGTTCTCCCACTTCCAAACCGGTATCTCTGGTTGTACAAGCAAACCAGAAGGTCGTTGATGTTTGGCCTTGTGTAACACCTCGAAAATTCATGTCCTATAATGTATTGACATGTGTCATAAGTTTGAACGTGTGAAAGAATGTTCTGAAAGGACTAAGGTTGACAATCATGGAAAGTATGTGAATATACGAGTTCTAAATGTCAACATTGAATAAATATATTGTACATTAACCCTACATGATGCTTATACCTTCAAACGAATAAATCATAGATCATACGAAGCTAAATATGAAAGAAAGTGAGAGATTACAAACTATAGGGGTTAAATGTGTCAACATGTTTAAAAATTATACCTCTGAGTGACCTTTTGACAAACCCGAAGCTTTGTAACGGTTAATTATGCTCACTAGAATGCATGATAAAAATTTCATAAAGTTTCGTTATCGTATGAGAAAGTTATGATCAAATTCGTATGCGAGGGGTTAAAGCGTCAACGCTGAAAGTTATGACTTTTCGGGTAACAATAAAGTTAACCGAGGTCTTAACAAAGTGGGTATATATCTTGAAGCCCTTATGTGTCAAATTAGAGGGTTCAAATTGCAAGAAATAAGTTAGTTGACCTTTCGGAAGGGCCAAGAGTCAAGTATGCGGAAACTAGAAAATGTGAAACCTGAACTGAAGGCCCAAGCGGGCCGCGTAGACCTAACAAGACCCTTACGCGGGCCGCCTAAAAGGCCCAGATGCAGAAAAATGTGACAGTCGACTGTTTGAGCTTGTAACCGACCTTTAACAGATATTTTCTCATCATGGGCGACCCCTAAGTGCCTCCTAGAACCTTAGGGACATGTGTTAACAATCAAGGACCAATAGTAGTGTTGTGTGTCAAAGATCTAAGTGTTCTTGAGCACTATATAAAGGACCAAAGTTGCAAACACTTCCTCACACCTTCCTTCAGCAATCTGATCATTTCTGGAGCTCCAAAGCAGGCTCAAGTGATCACTAATCAAGCATAAGACCTTGGTAAGTTTGCTTATCCTCTCTTAGTTAGGTTTTGCTTAGTTTTAGCTTAAAAGTCAAACCGTCGTAATTAACGGTTGACTTAGTGATTAATCACTAATGGTCCAGTGATTAGTCGAATTGAAGGTAGTTATAAGTTGGTAATTATGTGGGCGTTGAACCCTTAAAAGGGTTCCCCCTGATTCCCACTCTAACTAGGTCAAATGTCGGGTCAAACTTGTTATTAAAAAGTCAACAGGATACTTAAATTCTAATTTATGCATGATTAGCAATGTAGAACACATACAACCTGTTTGATCATTAATATAACTTGGTAATTAGTGTAAGAACATGTCTAAACATGTTCAACCCGACAATTTACTGTTTAGACCCGGTTCGGAACCGAAAGTCGCAAAGCTTTGACTTTTGCTTTAACTTCAGTTCTGACCCGTTTTGGTATGTTTTAGAAATACCTAAGAGCTTCATTTGGACCAGGTTACATGCTAGTATAACCCTCTGTGATTATACACCATGGTTCATTAGTTAACCAATTAATACGCATGATTCCGTTAATTGCTCATATGTTGACCATTATGCCCTTTTCACCTTAAAACGTGATTTGTGAAAATGTAAAAGTGTAAAAACCTTAGTTACTGATATATAAACTTGTATGCAAAGTTTAACATCAGTTTGAGGTGTAGATTGAGAGTTATGCTCATTAGCGTAATTAAGAAGCTTTGTGTTAATTAAACGGCGTAATTAGCGTATAGCCTATTTAAACTCACTTTTTGATATCAAACTTCTACCCACTGATGTAATATATTATTTTGGGATTTTTGAAGATTTTTAATTAATTTTAGGCTGAGCATAACTTATAGTCATAGGCTTAATCCGGTAAATGTCGGTTTTGCCCTTACGGGCCATAAAATGAGTTTTACATATCTAATCGACTCCAAACCTTTTGCTACTGATCATAAATGATAAATAAATTATTTTAAGCCTTCTGGAATAATAAAAATGTCAGCTTTATGTATCGAACCCGGAAATGGCTTCTAATCGCCTTTTTAAGCGTTTTTAACGCATAATATGTACTAGAACTATTTTAAACATACAAGGGTTGGTACCTACTGATATTTTAGGAAAATTATAATATTTTAACAGTAAGCAAAAGTTGTTTAACTCAGACTTCAGTTTTGAGCTTTACGGCTTATGTGAAATTACCTAAATGCCCCTACGGTGCATAGTTTGGTTATAATTGATAAATTTCACATATATACTTTACCCTACTGTTATAACTTAGTAAACTAAGTATTTTTTCTGATTATATCAGACCTGTAACTCAGGTTAATACTTAGACTCTTTTATAACCTTGAAAATGACCAAACTACCCCTACGAGGCATAGTTTGTGTTTAAATTTGTTTCGGGCATAATAAAAGACATCTTACTGATGTCACAACATATTTGAAGCATATTCACTTAGGAAACCTGTATATGGCTCTTATGAATACCCGTTACGCTTATTACGCGTTCGGTTCGGTTTATGTAACTAGTTTGCATGAATTAGCCGAAACGGGTCAAACCTTATCGGTTTTATCTCAAAATCCAGAATGTGTATGAAATAACCATATTAAGCAAGTCTCCGAACTTGTTGGGTCTAAATCACATTCTATTCCGGTCTCCGCCTAATCGTGCGTTTGAACCGTATAATTAACCGGTCTAAGCTTAGGCTTAATTAAAGACACGTTAGCATTCTAATTGGTTATTTATACCATCATTCCAGACTAGAGCCTTCCGGTAAATTGTACCTACGCTTACTTAAGTGAATACGGCTGAGTCATTATAATTCTTGCTATTTAAGACAGGAGCTAGCTCAGGTAAATACTCTTAACTTATTTTCCCTATTACGGGCTTGGGATACGGTAATATAAATACCGCATGGTCAGGTATGGGATTCGAAGACCAATAAGTCGGGAAATCCAAATAACCTGTTTTAATTCGTATTGCTTGACTGAAACATTGGGGATTAATGCGACCGTGTCCTGGATATCCTTGACTCATTAAATGCAATGGCCACGACCTAAGCACGGGGTGTAGGCATACACCTGACAGATGCCATATGTTTATTAATTAATTATACCCGATAAGGGATTCCCAATAAGGGAATAGTGGTGTGTCGGTTAATCATGAACCGGCATAGAACCGGGCCCCGTATATAGAGCAAGTTATGTAAAACTGATAACATGAAATATAGTTTGTCCCAAGTATAAAAGATTAATTTTGCCTCTGTGCATTTTAATCAAATTATAAAAGATTAATTTTGCCTCTGTGCATTTTAATCAAGTATAAAAGATTAATTTTGCCTCTGTGCATTTTAATCAAAGTGTCAAAATATTTTGTGCCTGGTGCATCTAAATCAATTTTCTTAAACTCTTTTCAAATGAGTCGGTTGAGTGTATTTACCAGTGAAAACTGACGTATTTTCAAAAGTCTAAGTGACAGGTACAAGTACGTAATAGGCTGGAAGCTGCTCAGGACGTTAATGAGGAATCTTGCAAGTTCTAGGCGTCTAAAGTCTGTTGAACAATATTTATGTTTTAAGATCCGCCTGTGGATCCTTTACTTTCCGTTGTAATACTTTATATTACTTTATATTCGGATTGTAATATAATTTATCTTTTGCTTCCGCTGTGCATTTATATATTGTGTTGTTTGACTATGATGATATCAACTACGTCACGATACTCCCCACCGGGCCCACCGGTGATACGTGGAAAGTCGGGGTGTGACAGGTTGGTATCAGAGCCAACACTGAGTGAATTAAACGCTAGCCTTTTTGTGTTTAATCTCAGTTACACAGTTGCACATTCTTGAGTCTAGACAAGAACATAGGACAAATTCTAATTCGTTTTATTTGTCCTTATTTGGTTCCTTTGTTATTTTCTGATTAGCTCTTGCATGGGCAAGTCATTTTTGTAGAAGTCCCGTTTAGGGCAACCATATACTTGTTTAAATTTTAAAGGAACGATTATATTAAAAATATCATTCCTATATTATAAAATCTACCATTATAATAAAATGGCAATATCTAAAAAGGACAAGACCTAGCTCATGTGTCATTTTAAGACAGGGCCAAGACGGTAGTTCCACAATTAGATTCAGATCCTTGTTAACATTTCAAATTAGGATTGTTCTGCGTTAAATATTAAAGGAATCTTAAAGGTAAAACCTAGCCTAAATGTTAATGCAGACATGGCAAGATGGTAAAACCTAGCCTAAATGTCAATGCAGACATGGCTAAGATGGTAAAACCTAGTCTAAATGTCATTGCAGACATGGCCAAGACGGTAAAACCTATCCAAAAGATTCCAGTCCCTGTTAACATCTGTAAGTATGTTAACATTATTGGTAAACTGTGAATCGTTAAAGTCACACAGGCCATCTTTAAAAAGGGGGCTAATCTAAATTCACTTATTTGAAATAACCATCCTTTAGTGATGTCTCGCCTACGGGCTATAACGTATTGTCCATCTGAGACACTGACATTGTGATCTTTATGATTCCTTGTCTAAGGTGGTGAGCTATGCTCAAGCCTAATAGTCTATATGATCAATGTGATCATGACTAATATCATATAACATCCTAGTGATGTTTTGCCTACGGGCTATAATTGACGTCCTCTGTGACTAAAGGCAGTGGTAGCCTACAACTCCCTGTCAAGAAAAGGTAATGAACTATGATTCAAACCTTAATGCCTCGATTCTCTAAAATCCTGGCTTATATCATCCTATAAGATGATCATATTATAAACATCCCTTAGAAGGGAAATGCCTACGGGCTATAGTTAATGTCCTTTGAGACTAGAGACAGTGGTAGCCTACAACTCCCTGTCAAGAAAAGGTAATGAACTTTGATTCAAACCTTAATGCCTCGATTCTCTGAAATCATGGCTTATAAATTAAACGTGTCTACGCGACCAGGCCATTTGTGCTATTATTAACTTGTAAATTAGGAATTATGATGAAAATCCTGAATAAGATAAATAACCTTCCTTCCCTGCCAGTATACATATAAATAAGAATCTTAAGAGTGAAACCTAGCCTGCGTGTCATTATAAAGACCTGGCCAAGATGGTAAGACCTGTTTAAAAGATTCGTAACCCTGTTAAAGTCCGAAAATATATTAACACTCCTGGCAGACGTGATTCATTAAAATTACACACATCATTCTTATATAAGAATTCTTCAAAAGATTCCTAACCCAACTTAATGATCTCTGAATCATGGGTTTAAATCATCAATTAAGATGATCATATTTTGACCATACATTGGTAACATAGTGCCTATGGGTCTTGCTCATTTCTACATGAGCCAAAAGACAGTGGTAGCGATGACTCCCTGTCCGAAAGAGGTAATGAACTATGTTCAAACCTAAATGCTTTGATTCTCTGAAATCATAGCTTATAATTTATAAATGTCCAAGTGACTAGGCCTTTCGTGCCATTAGTAAAACTGTTATTGTTTTATAATTAGGATAAGTTATAATATAAATCCTAAATAAATGTGATTAATAAATTAACCAAATATGGTCTCCGTCACCATGGTTAATGAATTGCCATAAAAGACAATTCCATAATAAACTCCCAAGTAAACTATTGTCCTTGTTTTATGTAACAGTTCAATTAAATGGCTGGCTCAGATGAAATTAATAGCCACCCAGTGGAGAACAATGATAACGCCCGAATTAATTTAACGGGTGCTGAACTAAAAGCGTTAGTAGACGACGCAGTTACAAAGGCCTTAGAGCGGCAGTACGAAGAGTATAGTGGGACTCGGAGTAGGACCCTATCTACATCGCATTCGAAGCCTCCTTCCAAGAAGGATGAACCCAAGAAGGAAGATGACGAGCGTCGCTCTTCTAATCATCACAGCGATCCGTCTCAATAGATCATACTGAATCAAGGACCCCGTGATAAGGGTTGCTCCTACAAGTACTTTGTTTCATGTAAACCCCGGGATTTCACTGGGGAGGAAGGAGCTGTAGATTGTATGACGTGGTTAGATGAGATGGATACAGTTGTGGATATCAGCGGATGCGCTGAGAGGGATGTGGTCAAATTTGTGTCGCAATCATTTAAGGGTGAGGCCTTAGCCTGGTGGAAATCGTTGATTCAAGCCACCGGGAAGATCCCTTTGTACAACATGACTTGGGATCAGTTCGTTGCTCTTATCAAAGAAAATTACTGTCCTCAACATGAAGTTGAGAAGATCGAGACTGAATTCTTGACATTAGTCATGGAGAACTTAGATTCTCAAGCATACCTTACAAGTTTCAATACCAAGTCTCGATTGGTTCCTTATTTGATCACACCGGAACCAAAGCGAATAGCTCGCTTTATTGGGGGTTTAGCCCCAGAAATAAAGGCCAGTGTGAAAGCATCGAGACCTATTACATTCAGGTCGGCGGCAGATCTATCGCTATCTCTCACACTCGATGTGGTCAGAAACAAGGCTGCCAAAGCCTCTGAAGATGGGAAGCGTAAAAGGGAGGAGGATAACTCCCAGAATCCTAAGAAGAGCAAATCCGAGCTCAACAATAACCAACAGGATTCCAACAAGAAGCCTACATGCAAAACTTGCAACAGAAGGCACTAGGGACAGTGTCGATCAAACCAAAAGATAAAGCAATGTGGCATCTGCAAAAGAACTGGTCACCAGTCCCACGAATGTAGGGACATAAAGAATGCAAACTGTTTCAGCTGTGGCGAAAAGGGCCACATCAGTACAAATTGTCCTGAGGCCGCCAAGGAAGGAGCAGCTAATTCCGGGAAGGATAGGAAAGGAAACGCCTGAACTACCGATTGAATGACAGAGACAGTACATATCAATATAGCATCAGGTACGTCTCGTACCATTTAGCATTGATTGTATCTGCTCAGTATTTTACGTTAATACAAGGGACAATACACCTTTAGTAAACCATAAGCCTTGTAAACTCTTGATTACATTCATAAGAACTTCAGATATTAAAAATAAGGTATAATTTACTAATGGAACCTTTAATGACCCTCTCTCCCATCCTCGGAGATAAATCCTTTCATAAGAATCTGGAATACTTTTCCCCAGAAAGAGTACGACAATATATATATTACTTTATTTTATTATTTTCTCATTATTTTATATCGCCTGCGAATGCCAAACTATGTTTGATAAGAGTACCATATGAGGATTGGCGTATCCTAGTGTGTCCCATAGATTGCTTCCATGCCTGATCAGTATGGATGTTTAATGCATGGAACCCCTGAGATATCCCAATGGTCATATTGTACTAAAGTCGACTAGTAGTATTCAAAGAAGATATCCAATATAAAATGTCCTTATAAGTATCTCTACTTAGGACATCCTTGCATTTGTAAAGAGAATGTGTCATATATCTGACACCGACATCGATAGATGAACCAAAGCCTGAGAATACAGACATCTCTAATATCTTTGTGTGTGTCATAATTATCTTCTTTATAAGAATTACCATGTTTACCTTCTGAGAGGCAAGCGGATGTTAGGACGAACATCCCGCTTAGGGCTACAATTATTGTAAAAGCCTTATATCTGTTAGTATCAACGGAATAGGAAGAACTAAGAGCCAAATCGATAAGCTTTTAGAGAAGATTTCATAAAGCCAAAATTCGAAGTTCTAAGAACTCCGATTTATATAAATAAGAAAGACGGGTCATCTTGCTTATGCATTGATTACCACAACCCTATTTAGGCAACAATTAAGAATCGCTATTACCTGCCCAGGATCATCGATTGGTTCGACTAGCTGTAAGGATTAGCTATTCTTTGAGATTAGTTAATCAGTGGTTGGAATAACCATCTCACCATAAAATAAGTTTTTCTATAGCAATTATCATGTAAGTATCAAGGCTACTCCTTTGGAGACCTTGTATGGGCGGAATGCTAAACATCTATTGTTAAATATAGAATTGGTAAGTCCAATTATCAGGATCTGAAAGTTGTATTAGAAACAACGAATAAGATCATACAAACCCCTAATTATCTGTAAGTTGCCATTATTTCGGCAGAAAAGCAAGGATTAATGAAGTTAGCAAACCTCCTAAATTCTTGTTAAGGAATAAGGTTCAACAATAGATATCACCCTGGAAGGGTGTGCTAAATTTGTTAAATTATCGGGCTAGTTAAGCTCCGAGTATATAGAATCATTCGAAGGAAATCGAATGTATCAAGATCAAATAGCTTACGAGCTAAGACCTAATAAAGGGGCTTGGTGGAACGAGCAATGTGACCCACACTAATGATTTAGCGACGTGTCACCAATAAGTCGAAAAGCACTATCACATAATGATATGCAGAACCATGATAGTATGAGCAACCTGTGTCGATTAAGGATCGACAGGATTAGAAGCTCCAAAAAGATACATGTGCCTATTATAAAGGTCAATTGTAGTGCCTTAGAGGCTCAAAGGTACTGGGGAAGATTAAGCCCAATATAAGGTAGAAATTACTTCCTTTACTTTAACAAATCTCGAGGTCGAGATTTCTTTTAAGGGAGTGAGGATGTAACACCTCGAAAATTCACGTCCTATAATGTATTGACACGTGTCATAAGTTTGAACGTGTGAAAGAATGTTCTGAAAGGACTAAAGTTGACAATCATGGAAAGTATGTAAATATACGAGTTCTAAATGTCAACAGTGAATAAATATATTGTACATTAACCCTACATGATGCTTATACCTTCAAACGAATAAATCATAGATCATACGAAGCTAAATATGAAAGAAAGTGAGAGATTACAAACTATAGGGGTTAAATGTGTCAACATGTTTAAAAATTATACCTCTGAGTGACCTTTTGACAAACCCGAAGCTTTGTAACGGTTAATTATGCTCACTAGAATGCATGATAAAAATTTCATAAAGTTTCGTTATCGTATGAGAAAGTTATGATCAAATTCGTATGCGAGGGGTTAAAGCGTCAACGCTGAAAGTTATGACTTTTCAGGTAACAATAAAGTTAACCGAGGTCTTAACAAAGTGGGTATATATCTTGAAGCCCTTATGTGTCAAATTAGAGGGTTCAAATTGCAAGAAATAAGTTAGTTGACCTTTCGGAAGGGCCAAGAGTCAAGTATGCGGAAACTAGAAAATGTGAAACCTGAACTGAAGGCCCAAGCGGGCCGCGTAGACCTAACAAGACCCTTACGCGGGCCGCCTAAAAGGCCCAGATGCAGAAAAATGTGACAGTCGACTGTTTGAGCTTGTAACCGACCTTTAAAAGATATTTTCTCATCATGGGCGACCCCTAAGTGCCTCCTAGAACCTTAGGGACATGTGTTAACAATCAAGGACCAATGGTAGTGTTGTGTGTCAAAGATCTAAGTGTTCTTGATCACTATATAAAGGACCAAAGTTGCAAACACTTCCTCACACCTTCCTTCAGCAATCTGATCATTTCTGGAGCTCCAAAGCAGGCTCAAGTGATCACTAATCAAGCATAAGACCTTGGTAAGTTTGCTTATCCTCTCTTAGTTAGGTTTTGCTTAGTTTTAGCTTAAAAGTCAAACCGTCGTAATTAACGGTTGACTTAGTGATTAATCACTAATGGTCCAGTGATTAGTCGAATTGAAGGTAGTTATAAGTTGGTAATTATGTGGGCATTGAACCCTTAAAAGAGTTCCCCCTGATTCCCACTCTAACTAGGTCAAATGTCGGGTCAAACTTGTTATTAAAAAGTCAACAGGATACTTAAATTCTAATTTATGCATGATTAGCAATGTAGAACACATACAACCTGTTTGATCATTAATATAACTTGGTAATTAGTGTAAGAACATGTCTAAACATGTTCAACCCGACAATTTACTGTTTAGACCCGGTTCGGAACCGAAAGTCGCAAAGCTTTGAGTTTTGCTTTGACTTCAGTTCTGACCCGTTTTGGTATGTTTTAGAAATACCTAAGAGCTTCATTTGGACCAGGTTACATGCTAGTATAACCCTCTGTGATTATACACCATGGTTCATTAGTTAACCAATTAATACGCATGATTCCGTTAATTGCTCATATGTTGACCATTATGCCCTTTTCACCTTAAAACGTGATTTGTGAAAATGTAAAAGTGTAAAAACCTTAGTTACTGATATATAAACTTGTATGCAAAGTTTGACATCAGTTTGAGGTGTAGATTGAGAGTTATGCTCATTAGCGTAATTAAGAAGCTTTATGTTAATTAAACGGCGTAATTAGCGTATAGCCTATTTAAACTCACTTTTTGATATCAAACTTCTACCCACTGATGTAATATATTATTTTGGGATTTTTGAAGATTTTTAATTAATTTTAGGCTGAGCATAACTTATAGTCATAGGCTTAATCCGGTAAATGTCGGTTTTGCCCTTACGGGCCATAAAATGAGTTTTACATATCTAATCGACTCCAAACCTTTTGCTACTGATCATAAATGATAAACAAATTATTTTAAGCCTTTTGGAATAATAAAAATATCAGCTTTATGTATCGAACCCGGAAATGGCTTCTAATCGCCTTTTTAAGTGTTATAACTTAGTAAACTAAGTATTTTTGCTGATTATATCAGACCTGTAACTCAGGTTAATACTTAAACTCTTTTATAACCTTGAAAATGACCAAACTACCCCTACGAGGCATAGTTTGTGTTTAAATTCGTTTCGGGCATAATAAAAGACATCTTACTGATGTCACAACATATTTGAAGCATATTCACTTAGGAAACCTGTATATGGCTCTTATGAATACCCGTTACGCTTATTACGCGTTCGGTTCGGTTTATGTAACTAGTTTGCATGAATTAGCCGAAACGAGTCAAACCTTATCGGTTTTATCTCAAAATCCAGAATGTGTATGAAATACCCATATTAAGCAAGTCTCCGAACTTGTTGGGTCTAAATCACATTCTATTCCGGTCTCCGCCTAATCGTGCGTTTGAACCGTATAATTAACCGGTCTAAGCTTAGGCTTAATTAAAGACCCGTTAGCATTCTAATTGGTTATTTATACCATCATTCCAGACTAGAGCCTTCTGGTAAATTGTACCTACGCTTACTTAAGTGAATACGGATGAGTCATTATAATTCTTGCTATTTAAGACAGGAGCTAGCTCAGGTAAATACTCTTAACTTATTTTCCCTATTACGGGCTTGGGATACGGTAATATAAATACCGCATGGTCAGGTATGGGATTCGAAGACCAATAAGTCGGGAAATCCAAATAACCTGTTTTAATTCGTATTGCTTGACTGAAACATTGAGGATTAATGCGACCGTGTCCTGGATATCCTTGACTCATTAAATGCAATGGCCACGACCTAAGCACGGGGTGTAGGCATACACCTGACAGATGCCATATGTTTATTAATTAATTATACCCGATAAGGGATTCCCAATAAGGGAATAGTGGTGTGTCGGTTAATCATGAACCGGCATAGAACCGGGCCCCGTATATAGAGCAAGTTATGTAAAACTGATAACATGAAATATAGTTTGTCCCAAGTATAAAAGATTAATTTTGCCTCTGTGCATTTTAATCAAATTATAAAAGATTAATTTTGCCTCTGTGCATTTTAATCAAGTATAAAAGATTAATTTTGCCTCTGTGCATTTTAATCAAAGTGTCAAAATATTTTGTGCCTGGTGCATCTAAATCAATTTTCTTAAACTCTTTTCAAATGAGTCGGTTGAGTGTATTTACCAGTGAAAACTGACGTATTTTCAAAAGTCTAAGTGACAGGTACAAGTACGTAATAGGCTGGAAGCTGCTCAGGACGTTAATAAGGAATCTTGCAAGTTCTGGGCGTCTAAAGTCTGTTGAACAATATTTATGTTTTAAGATCCGCCTGTGGATCCTTTACTTTCCGTTGTAATACTTAATATTACTTTATATTCGGATTGTAATATAATTTATCTTTTGCTTCCGCTGTGCATTTATATATTGTGTTGTTTGACTATGATGATATCAACTACGTCACGATACTCCCCACCGGGCCCACCGGTGATACGTGGAAAGTCGGGGTGTGACACCTTGACTTTGAGACAAGTTAGGCATTTCGATACATACAAGGCAACATCCTTCTTCATACCAGGCCACCAGAACTGAGTACGAAGATCCTTGTACATTTTATCAGCACCAGGATGGATAGAATATCGAGACTTGTGAGATTCATCCATTACCAAGGTGCGAAGATCGTCTTATTTCGTAATCCACAAACGATCCTTGAAATATAGCAACCCATCGTCCTTCGTTTCGAGTTTAAGTTCGAGTTGAAGCGGTAGCTCATATTTCAATAAGTCTTTGATCACACAAGATCGTTGAGCTTGAAGGACATGAGATTGAATATCAGATATAGTTCGAACAGAATGAAGCTTGACTCGTTCCTTTCGACTAAGCGCATCGGCTACGACATTCGCCTTACCAGGATGGTAGCGGATCTCGCAATCATAATCATTTAAGAGTTCAACCCAACGTCGTTGCCTCATGTTTAGTTCCTTCTGATTGAGAATATGCTGGAGACTTTTGTGGTCTGTGAAAACCACACACTTCGTTCCATAGAGGTAGTGTCTCCAGATTTTGAGTGCGAAAACCACAGCTCCTAATTCAAGATCATGAGTCGTATAGTTCTTCTCGTGAATTTTCAGCTGTCTTGACGCATAAGCGATGACTTTACCTCGTTGCATAAGAACGCAACCAAGTCCTAGATTCGACGCGTCACAATAGACAACAAAATCATCATTTCCCTCAGGTAGAGATAAAACAGGAGCATCACAGAGCTTCCGTTTCAGCGTTTGGAACGCTTCTTCTTGCTTAGGTCCCCACTCAACAGGCTTATTCTTCTGAGTCAAAGCAGTGAGTGGAACCGCGATCTTTGAGAAATTAGAAATGAATCAACGATAATAACCAGCAAGACCAAGAAATGATAGAATCTCTGTAGGTGTCATCGGTGTATTCCAATCCTTAATAGCTGCTATTTTGCAAGGATCCACATGAATACCCTGCTTATTGACAATATGACCCAAGAACTGAACTTCTTTAAGCCAGAATTCACACTTGGAGAATTTAGCAAAAAGTTGTTCCTTCTTTAGGAGTTCCAATGTCAAACGAAGGTGTTGTTCGTGATTGGCTGGAGACTTTGAATAAATGAGAATATCGTCGATAAACACAATGATAAACTTATCTAAATAAGGTTTACAAACCCTATTCATTAAGTCCATGAAGATAGCTGGGGCATTCGTCAAACCAAAAGGCATGACAGTGAACTCGTAATGCCCATATCTTGTACGGAAAGCAGTTTTGGGAATATCTTCTTCGAGAACACGAAGTTGATGGTACCCAGAACGCAGATCGATCTTGGAAAAACATGAAGCACCTTGCAGCTGGTCGAAGAGGTCATCAATTCTAGGTAGGGGATATCGATTCTTGATGGTAAGCTTATTAAGCTCATGATAATCGATACACATTCGAAAATATCCATCTTTCTTTTTCACAAAGAGGACAGGAGCTCCCCAAGGCGAAAAGCTCGGACGGATGAATCCTTTATCAGACAATTCTTGAAGCTGTTTCGATAACTCTTGCATTTCTGACGGTGCAAGACGATAAGGTGCTTTCGCAATCGGGTTGGCATTGGGTACAAGGTCAATATGAAACTCGACTTGACGAACTGGAAGCAAACCAGGCAGTTCATCGGGAAACACCTCTGGATAATCCCGAACAATCGGAATATCCTGAATACTCTTGCTCTTGCCTTTCTCCTCGGTGACATGTGCCAGGAAAGCAACATATCCTTTTCGCAAATAACTTTGGGCCTTCGTACACGATATAAGCTTCAAACCACCAGAAGGCCTCTCGCCACAAACTTCCAGAATATCGCCAGACGGAAGAGGAATACGAACAATCTTATCGAAACAAACCACCTCAGCATGATGTTTGGTTAACCAATCCATCCCCACAATAATATCGAAACTCCCAAGTTGCATCGGCGTGAGGTCAATGGGAAAAAGATGATTATCAAGGTTTAACTGACAATCACGAATAACAGACTCGAGAACAAGAGGTTTACCAGTAGCAACTTCGACAGATAAGGGTTTCCTTAGTTTAGTTCTAGGTATCGCAAGCAAAGGTTCAAAAGATAATGAAACAAAATTTCTATCGGCACCAGAATCAAAAAGAATAGATGCAGGTCGATTGTTAACAAGAAATGTACCATTGACGACCTCGTTGTCAGCCCTCGGTTCGTTAGCATTCAGATTGTACGCTCGCCAACGAGCGGGATTCACATTTGCGTTGACATTCGCATTTGCATTCACCAACCTCGGACAATTGTTGCGGAAGTGACCAAACTCTCCACAATTGAAACATGAACCCGGTGGGAATCTAGCAGCATTCCCCTGAACTGGAGCTTGATTCTGAACAATCTGATTCTGACCCGAACGACAGACGTTGTCCAGATGCCCAAACCTACCACATGTTGTGCATTGCTTACAAGCTTGTTGTGCAACATGATGACCGTTGCAGCGAGCACAATGAGGTGCGGTACCAACATACGCTTTCTTCACAGGAGGTTGAGCTGGTGGGTTTTGAGGGTTCTGAGCATTTTGTCCAGTTACTGCAAAATTCTGGGAACCCTTTCGCTTTCTCGACTTCTTCGACGACTCACCTTTCTTACCCTTACCCTTTTCCTTGACAGATTCGGTCGACTTCTTCTTATCACCCTTGCAGGTAAGTTTACCCTTCCTGACTTGCGACTCAGTCAGGGTAGCAGATAACTCGATCGCTTGACGAACAGTAGTAGGATTAACGCCAGTCACAATATCCTGAATGGAATCGGGTAACCCATCGATATACCTCTCTATCGCTTTCTCCAACGGGGTAACCATAGTAGGACACAAAAGACTGAGCTCCTCAAATCGATCCGTGTACGCACGGTGTTCTCCCCCATCTTGTTTTAGATCGTCAAACTCTCGTTCCAAAGCTCGAATTTCATGACGGGGACAGAACTCTCTCATCATGAGAGCTCGAAGCTCTTCCCATGTTTGTGCCAATGCCACTTCGGCACCCCTGTCGTGCATCACTCCGTTCCACCACGTAAGAGCACGCTTCTCAAACACACTTGATGCAAATTCAACCTTACGCCCATTCGGACATTGCACATGTCTGAATGTGTTCTCGATACTTTCGAACCATTGAAGGAGTGCAGTTGCTCCTTGTGACCCAGAAAACTTTAGCGGCTTAGCAGAATTGAAATTCTTGAAATTACATGGTGCATTGTTATTGTTATTGTTGTTGTATAGCTCGTGGATTTGGGTCACAACGCCTGGAAGCACAGCAGCCATTTGCTGAGAGACAAAGGCTGCGACTTCTTCAGCAGTAAAAGTTTGTGCATCACGTCGAGGAGGCATTGTCTAACAAGGAAATATGAGAAACGGGTGAGGTCGATAATTAGGAAAAACAAAAGAGGTGTTGAAAATATCGACAAAACATAAGGAAGGCGATCATTTGTTCGTTACTTCGAACAAACAAACGACATGCACTGACTAATCAAAGTAATGAATCAAAATAATGTATCGCGAAGACATGCTCGCCTATAAGTGAACACTCACCCCAAGAGTTCCCAGGTAAGAGTGACTGGTCCGATTATGTGGATTTGTACGAACACTCTAGCCTTAGACAGAAAACTCAGGGTACAGGCATTCACTCTTCCAGTTTGCACGTGTTCACATTATTTAGACCCAAACTTTGACGAGAATTTGAAAACTCATAAGGCACTAAGCCAAAAAATGAGTCAAACTGGAAGGGTTCAAAATCTTACAACAGAGGGTTCAAAACCTAGTAATCAATCATCCTAAAACGGACGATTAATTTTCGAAGCAGATTCGGATTTTGTTTTTTAAAAATCTAAACGCAAATCAACTTGCGTTGGGGTCCTAGAAAGTTATAGTCTAGGTCAAAATATTACTAATAACCTAATTTCCTATAACCATTGGCTCTGATACCAACTTCTCCTGTCACACCCCGACCACGTAAAACAACAAACCGTGGCGAAAACGTCGGGGAGTGTCGTAACAGAATTATTGTTTCAAACCATGGATACAAAGAGTTTCGTTCTATTAAATATTAAACATTGTCTTAGCATGAAACAAACAAGTTATTCATCGACTATCATTATTATTATGTCACTAAGGTCTCGTCCAGATCCTATGTGACTCATGCATCCTAGCAATCAACATCAAGCAACATCACCTGAAACATATGTAAAAACAAAGTCAGCAAAGAAATGCTGGCGAGCACATAGTTTTTGTATGAGTGTCAGATTCATGGCTCGTTTACATGTTGAAATAACTCGTACAACTTCGTTGTTCGATAGTAGAAAACCTTGTTTTGTAAAATGTTTGTATTGTAAAATGAATAACCAAGTCAAAACAGATTGGTTATAATTTATAAACCTTGATGCCATGAATCTTAACCCAAAACATTTGTTTTCTTAAACCAAATCGTAAATCGTCCTCGTAAATAAACGCGTATGGTTTATATCGTTTGGTAAACCTCGTTGTGTAACATCGTTTAACTCGTTCTCGTTATAGATCATCGTTCACTTGTTTAAATCGTTCAAAATCATTCTCGTACAAATCTTTCTCGTTTTAATTGTGAAAACTACTTTTTGGTCGTCTTGCTAATAACATTCAAACCTTTGTGACTCGTTCATCGTTCCACTCGTTCAACTCGTATTAACAAACCACCAAAGGGTAAGTTAACAATCATCAGATTCAGTCGTTACCCACCTAACCCACACATAACCATGGGTGCAGTCTGATAACGGGATTTGTCAGATCCTATGGTACCATAACCTAATATTGGTCGGCTTGATCAATGCTAATGAATGTCATTCGTTATGTAACTACCACTAACAAGTTCGTTCACATTATCCAAATCGTTATTAGTTTTGTATAAACCATCTCAATCGTTTTGAAACCATCGTTAGAATATCGAAATCGTTTTGATACATATGAATCACCCCAAAACAATCGAAAACAGTAAAAAGAGGGGATCTATGTACTCACCTTTGGGTGCGTTTTTATACGTTAACACAATCCCTCAAATTGTTTATTCGTCCTAAATTAAATAAGCATGATTTAATAATAAAAAAAACCCACAAAATACATAAGTTTCTCCGATACTTAGAATTTTCACATAACTTTGAGATTTCTCGAAAAGTTATTATTTTTTATTATTTTGGTGTATTTGTATATGTATACTCAAGCGTAATACACATAATCTTGTTAACACTAACACATCATCATACACATATTGTAAGGCACATAGCACATTGTAACACATAAATTTACTCATGAACAACCCATTCTAGTGTATGTCGAAAAACACTTATTTTAGCGATTCGGTGACATTTTTGGGCGTCGGAAGTCACGTATGACTAACCAAACACCAAGTAAACTTGATATAAGTTAAAATACTTGTTTTTATATCAAAAATATCAGTTTGGTTACTGATCTAAAATAGTTTAATAAAAATCCTCCGAAAAGGCGATTTTTAACCGTTTTACCGCATAGTTTTGCATCAAACGTTACCCGAACCATCCCAAATCGAAACGACTTGAAATTTTAACATAATCCATGTTATTTACTGAATAAAATAATGGTTATAATCATGATAGTGCAGGTCTTACATAAAGCACATAAGTCATGCAAATTTCACATAATTTACCACTTTTTAAGCTATATGTACAACATGCAAAGCTATCAAACCTATGTCAAAGTTTCATGCCCTTATAATATACCAAATAATGTTATTTTTAGTGTTTGTAACCTGATCTAAAACATTTTTGTCATACAACCCTTTTTTACCATTTCTTGAGCTTTACATCAACATGTATCTTCATGTACAAGTGCCTAAAGCACACTATCATTTCATCAACATTTTGCAGTAGAAGCACTGTGTCGTGCAGAAACACGCGGTACACGCTTAAACTTGAAAAATAACGTTTTTAAGCGTTTTAATTATTTTTCAACACGGACCTTATTAAAAATAAAATTTTAATCATAACAGAATATTTTTGGGATTTAAATATTTCCCGGGCGGTCACCAACGTTCGCTTCGCAGTTTTGTCGTAAATAGTCCTTTAGCTCAAATAAACATGTTTTTGCCATACCGAATCCTTCGAAACTTATTTCTAAGTTATGTAAAGGATATTTAGGGTATGTTTGGCTTACGTCACAGTTTCGGAGTGTACGTCGCGTTAAACTGATTGCGTTTATGCACCAGTTTGCGTATAACCTTCCAGAAAGTGATTTAAAGCTTGAAATCGGAGTCGAATCAAATTGTAAAAATCATCACACATAATAACACATATAATAACACCAAAGAACATTGTTTTATTGATAACCAACATTGTTTTACATTATACGATGATTACAGAACACAGTTGTCACAATATGTCTGTTTCCGCCTTTCACATTGAGTAGAACACCTCTGAACGACTCGTTTCGGTCGGTAAAACGATCCTACATGTGGTATCAGAGCTCAGGAGGAGGAGTTCTACAGTTTTCAGCTTGATTTCATCTGATTTTCTAACTTCTACACCTTCTTTTCAAAATTAAACAAGTTTTAACGGATAAAATGGTTTAAATTTCACACATTATATGTGAAACTGTGTTTTAACAAACCCTTGAGAGTTTTAGACTTAAAATCGAGCTAGAACCTGATCAATTTGACAAAAATTGGACCGAAATGAGGATGTCAACATAATTTCGTTTGAAATTACACTTAATTCCGCACGGAATTAGTATTTCGCTTGAGTGATTCCGTTTGAAATCACTATTCCGCTCCAATTTGTTATTTCGCTTGAAGTATTTCGAACGAAATCAGTAATTTCGCTTGAAAAAGGTATTCCGTGTTAGTTGGAAGTGTGATTCCGCTTCAGAAGGTGATTCCGTTTGGAAGTGTGATTTCGTTTGAAAGGGTATTCCGTTTGAAGAGGTGATTTCGCTTGAGTTTGATTTAGTTTGAAAGTGTCAGATTTTGAAAAATTTTGCCGAAACATGGAAGAGGAATTCTACAACGCGTTTGCTACCCCGACTACTCCTACTGACATTGCTAAGAACATGAACATGGAAAATGAAACTGGAACTTTGCAAAAACCCCCGAAGCTCATGGGCATTGAAGAATATTATGGTTGGAAAGATAGGTTTGAAAACTGGGTTCAAGCTAATCATTTGAGATCTTGGGAGTGTGTTTAAAAAAAGTATGTACTACCACGTACAGACTTGGGAATTGAAAAAAAGATTTATGAATTTACAGATAAAGAACGAGACATGTACAAAGCAGAAAAGATGATGATTAGTTTACTCCAGCAAGCTACTAAAGAAGACATATTTGTATTGCTTCAACATGATAAAACTTCACGTTCAATTTGGGAAGCACTTCGAATTTAGTTTGAGGGAAGTGAGAAGATGATCAAGAGCAAGAAAGCATTGCTAAAGAAAGAATTTGATTTGTTTTCGAGTTTGCCGGGAGAAGATACTAAGAAATTGATCGAAAGATATTGTCACTTAGTACGGTCAATGTCATTGTTAAACATCAACAAAGATCGTGAGGAATGGGTCGACAAATTGGCTGATGCTTTACCTCAGAAAGAATGGGGTACATTTGATACTAAATAATACTGGAGAATATGAAGGATTGACAATTTCCCAGTTCATTGAAAAGATTGAAGGACAAGATCTTGAACAACAAAAGATTGCAAGAATGAACAATCCGAGTGCACAACAAGATGTTAAGATGTACTACAAAGGGAGTGTTCAGAATGTCGAAACAAGCCCAAAAATCCAAACTGCTTTCAGTGTTGAAAACTCATCTGGATCAGTCAATCAAAGTCCAAACAGCAGTAGTGGTTTTTCTTCATATCCGAGTGTTAATCCGAAAGCTTCAAGCTCAAGTCATCAATTTCAAAGCTCAAATAGCAACAATGGTCATGTCTTAAATTGCAACATCGCTTTGCATCTTCAGAATGGTCAAAATTTTTCTGAAGAAGTTGTCAAAAGTCATATGGCAGTACTTGTTATAGTATTGGAATCATATGAAGGATTGGTTACTGGAAGGATTGGAAATCCTATGTTGACAAAAGAGGATTATGATCAGATAGATGCTGAAGAAATGGAGCTGATGGATATAAAATGGTGTTTAGCAAGTGTTTTAAGAAGAGCTGAAAAATTTAAGATGATTACAGGGAGAAATGATTTTCTGGATGCAAATGTATCTACTTTGGGTTTTGATAAATCTAAAGTTACTTGTTTTCGATGCAGGGAGAAAGGTCATTTCAAGAGGGAATGTACAAATCGAGAAGCAAGTGGAGCAAAGAATCCGTTTGGAAAAGATGATTACTATCGGAAAGCCATATATCAACAAGTTGCTCATCAACCATATCAACAAAAAGAACCACAAACTGCACATGCTAAAATGATCGAAGATGCAAATAAGAAAGCTTATTATGGTATCATTGATCAAGATGATGAGAAAGTGGCTGCAGGTTTTAGCTGGGATAAATACATTCCGCCTGATTCAAAAGTAGCAGGTCTCATTGCACAAATAGTTCAAAAGCCAGATTTGATGACAGAATGGATGAAAACGTTTGCCAGTGATGAGAAAAATCAATATGATGAATCTAGTTCTTCAGATGCTAGTTCAGAACAAACACAAGTGTTTGATCAATCATCAACTGATGACAGTGATGATGAGGAAGAAATGCATATTAATATTGCAAAAACTCATTTATCTCCTGAAAGTTTTCAATTTTATTTTGCAGATAGAGTAGAGAAGCTGAAGGAGAAACAAGTAGCAAAAGTAAAGAAACAGATGAAAAGTGGGAGTATTGTTCAGGAAAAGATTTTTGAACAAAGTGAAGAGGATAAAGCTACTGAGCAGACAGTTGATGTTGATGAGAAAGTGATTGAAGCTGAAAAGGTGTTTGAAGCTGAGAAAATGGTTGAAGTTGAAAAGATTATTGAAGTGGAAAAGATTGTTGAAGTAATCAAACCGTGTCTAAAGTGTTCAGAATCGTGCAAACAGTGTGAAGAAAAAGAGGAGAAGTTGAATGAGCAAGACAAGATGAAAGAAAACTTATTGTTCAATCTCAACTATGTGAAAGAATCGTATGACGTGTTGAATAGAACGGTGACTGGTCTTCAAAAGACAAATTCTGAAAGAGAAGATGCGTTGACAATGATGAATGCTGTAATGATGACAAAACAGAAAGCCATTAATTATTACATTGTCGAATGTGCCAAGATGAAGCAGGAGTTGGAAACAGAAAAGATAGAAAATGAAAGAATCAGACGATTACTGCAAAGTTATTGTAGTTCTGATTATTTGATTGATCGAATTTATCCAACTATTGCAGGTTTTGAAGCATTTCAAGACAAGAAGCCTGAAGAAAAGGATACTGGTAAGAAACAAAGTGCAAATTATAACAAGTGTCCGCCTCCGATCTGGGAAGGTTATTCTCCCAGAAAACCAAATGAGGAGCAAGTCAAAAAGACTGTCAATATAGAGTTAAAATCTGAAACAACTGACAAGTTACCAGAAAATATTGACGTCACATTCACATCGTCTGACACTGATCATGAGTCTGAGTTAATAAAAAAGGTGGTCGATCAGGTGTTGGATAAAGATGAGGAGTCGGAGTCAAAGTCTGAGTCAGGGAGTTCGAGTTCAGTTGACAACAGTACAAAGTCATCGGTTAAACGGGTTTACAATAAAGACTTCCTGTTATCAAAATCTAATTTGATTGATGGATCAATCAAAGTGGCATATACTTTGAATGATTCAGATAAATTATATTCTGATGAGGAATTTCCAATAAGAGGTGTTAAATCAGAAATGATCAAAAAGATTTTCAAGTTAACAGACATTAATATTTCTAAAATAAAAGATGTAAATCTTTCTAAAAAATCCAAACCCTACACCTCAAGAGTTCAACAACGTTTAAATAAGAAAAAAGGTTACAGTTCTGGTTCAGGTTATCAAAAGAAACCAAACCACAACGGTAATTACAAAAAGAAAGGTCTTGGTTTTATTCCACCGAAAAATCATAAAAATAAGAAAACTTATAAAACAAAAACTTTGTTTCAGGGACAAGTTCGGAAGAAGAACAAAAGAGCTCATTCTGGAAGCAAACAAACAAAGAGTTCTTTGCAGAAAAACAAAAGGTTGAGCAGAATGGAGCTTACCAGAGAAAGGAGACAAGAACCTGTTATCGATGTCAAGAAATTGGTCATATTGCCTGGAATTTTCCATTGGCAACCAAAACAAAACAGGAAGTTGTTTCTAAACTCAAAGAAAAGGTTGTTGATAAAACTAAACCACCAACTGAAAGACTCAAAATTTTTAAAAATTCAACTTATGAAGTTGGTGAATGTTCGAAGAAAAGATTTTACAAGAGAAGAGTGAATCTTGACAATCAGAAATGGGTTGTTAAGAAATCAGATGTGAAATTTGGCGATGAATCTGATTTCACAAAGTCAGAGGAGCCACAAGTTGAGCTAAAAATTGAAACAACAGTACCGTCAATGGATGATGTCAATTTTCCACCATTGCGGGCTGAAAATTTTAAACAAAAAGTTGGAAAGGTTGAGATTTCGAATCAATTTTATTCTGAGAAGAAAGATTTTGATATTGAAAAGGTTTTTAATGGAAATGTGAAAAAGATTTTTGGGAAGATGATCGATGGGAAAGTAAAAGGGGTAAAAGATTTTTATGAAACAAAGAAAGCATCTTACTACCCAAGTGAAACTGAAGAGGTCACATCCAAGTTTGGTGAAGCTTGGATGTCTGTTTTTCATATGTAAAAAGTATGACTTGCCGGAGTTCCCAAGTTGGTAATCGCGGAGCATGAATCGGCATTATTCTTGAAAAAAATGTTTTTGAAAAGGTTGACTTGCCGGAGCTTCCAGGTTGGTAAGTGCGAAGCAGGTATCGGCATCTTTCTTGAGAAATTCGCGAAAGTGATTTAGACTTTCAAATGGTAAATCAGGGACATTAATTTGTACTTGATTTTTCTACAAGTGATATTTGGTGTTTGAACTTAAAATAGTTACATTTTTCAAGTGGTTGATAGAACAAAGTGATGAATTGAACCCCAACTTTACAAGTGGTAAAATCAACAAAAATAATTTTTCGGAAAAACCATTTGATTAAAACAAACTTAAGTGTTTTGAAATCATAATGGGAAAATAACTTGTTGTAAGGGGGAGTTCTGATTGTTTATGCCAAGTGGATGGCGATTTGAAGCGATTTGATATCAGTTGTCATGTTATTTGTATAGTTTGTTTTTCAAATTTCCTTTAAATGATTTTGAATTTTAGGGGGAGTAAGAATTTTCAGAAAATCCAAAAACATTAGAAAATTTGAAAAAGGCAAAAACATGATAAAATCAAAAATGAGTTTTGTTGTGAAAAAAAGGAAATGATAGTACATCAGTGGACTATCACAGCATGCTAAAGAAATGAAAAGTCAAAATGTGATAAACAATCTCACTGATGATCTACCAGTAGGTTTTTACACATTTAGTAGATTGTGATGAGATATAAACCTAAATTTCAAACTTACTTATATCGTGGGGAACATCTATCGGATATATGGGTAACCCCCCGAAATCTTGTTTGAAAGGTCCCTCTTTCTGAGATACTAGGTCTTTATGCTTAGTGATATCTGGGGTATTATCCCGGGACTTCTGATTTTGCGGAAGCAATGGCCTAGTCCCCGGAGAATACTTTACGCTTGCTTGAAATATAGCACCACCCTCAGTACAAAAAATGATGAAACATTGCAAGATGCTAATCATGTGCTGTTGAAGAAAAGATTCTCTAAAGGGAACCCACCAAAAGTCGAAGCCGTCATCTCTCTGATTTTGCGGAAGCAATAGCCTGAGCTCTCACGGCCCTCGCATTTAATCCTTTACAGATATCATCTGTGGTATACTCACCTGTAAGACTGAATATTGGGATCTGGATACGGGAGTATATTCTGAGGTGGGACACGCAAATAAGTTTAAGTGCTTAAAACATTAATCTCGTATCTCGAAACAGTTGAACTTTGTGTGAAAATTTAAAGTGGATCAGTATACTGACAATCTAAGTGAATCGTTTAGAACTGAAAATGTTTAAAGCTTAACGGTGTTGGTGATTTGTCTCAAAAACTGATATGATCCTCTTACACAAACTCACAAAAATATTGTCTGTATATATTTCTTTACTGCATTTCGTTTATTTCAAAAAAAAAATAGTGTGTTTTAGCATAAAATTTTGAAAAATACAAAAATATTTTCGACAACTGATGTTGAAGAGCTGATTTTTCAAAATTCCGAGTGCTAAACATGATAACAATCAGTGAGGGGGAGTCTGTTTGAAAGATGAATTAAATTTGAAAAATGATATTTCTACAAGTGATTAACATTGTAAAATCATTTATTGTTTTGTGTATATAAGTGGTAAGTAGAGAATAAATTTGTCAAATTTTAAATTTGTGAAATTTATTGTGTGGTAGAGATGTGTGCAGGTTAGACAGATTCTTGATCCTGAAATTCATGCAAGATGATGATGCTGATGAACTTAAGGAATCAAGAGACCTGATCAAGAAGAGCACAGAGCCAGGTTGCGATTCTGGAAGAAAGAAGAGAGAAGATTGAGGATGTTTTACACTGTTAGATACTTCAGATAGAGCAGACTGATAAAGACTGAAGATGTTGAAGACTTGACACTGAAGACTCATCAACATTCGAAGGGGAGTATGTTGGTGCATGCGTCTGTCGACTTCGTCTTGTATCGAGTCTTGTTTGTATATAGATAGATCAGGGCACGTAATTCGAGAAAACTGTCAAAATTAGGTTAGCAGGTAAGTTCACACGAAATTACAAAGTGTAATTTCGCTTGAAATCAACAAGTGATTTCAAACGAAATCACCTTGCTAATTCCGCTTGAAATAGTAATTTTGTATGAAATGGTAATTCCGTTTGAAATGTAATCTCGTTTGAACTGGTTCAAGCGGAATTACATTGCCTATAAATAGGAGTGTCCTGATTTCGTTTGAAATAGTCTTGAATGTGTGATTCCGGAGCCGAAGTGTCGTCTCGCTGTAATTCGTTGTCAAATCAATCAGAAAGACAATTAAAGTGTATATCTAGCTGAATCGAACTCGATATGTCTGTTTCCGCCTTTCATATTGAGTAGAACACCTCTGAACGACTCGTTTCGGTCGGTAAAACGATCCTACAAGTAATATAATTTTGAAAAAAAATATAAAAACAAACGCATCAGTCAAGAATTTTAGCACTTAATGCTAGCAATACCTCAGACCCGATTTTGACGGACTGCAACTATTTAAGTGCTCTTGTTTATATCTCTATATATATATATATATAGGGGAATGTTCAAATGAAAACCACTAGTTATTGTGAAAACTCGAAAACTAATTAAAAAAGCCAAAAAAACATACCAAATTTTTTTTTTGCATACCAATTTTCGCCACTTTTAGTATATAAAAAAAATTTCAAAAAAAATGTAGTGCACATGTGTAACTACACATGTGTAATACATTTTTTTTTTGAAAAAAAGTTTTTTTATATAAAAAAACCTGTGATTTTTTATAAAAAATTGAAAAAAAAAATTTGATGTGTTTTTTATGTTTTTTTTAGTTAGTTTTTGAGTTTTCACAATAAAAGTGGTTTTTATTTGAACTATCCCCATATATATATATATATGGGGAAGGATCCACTAAAAAGTGGATTTTGCCTAAGTAGCCTAAGAAGGATTGTGATGATGACATGTGGCACTCCTAATAAGTAGGAATGAAGGGCATTTTGGTCCTTATAAATAGGAGTAAAAATGACATGTGGCACCCCTTTTGTTTTTTAAAAATACAACAAAAAAATCTAGTACAAAAAAATTTAGCACAAAAAATCTAGTACAAAAAAATATAGCACAAAAAATGTAGACAAAAAATATAGCACAAAAAAATATAGGACAAAAAGATCTATTACAAAAAAATATAGCACAAAAAAATTCAGCAAAAAATGTAGTACAAAAAAATCTAGCACAAAAAAATCTAGCACAAAAAAATTGAGAAAAAAAAATTGAAGACAAAAAAATTAAGCACAAAAAATTTAGCAAAAAAATATAGTACAAAAATCCAGCACAAAAAAATGTTATACAACATAGAAATACAACACATTTTAGTGGGTTTTTTTAGTCTTCATATTTTATATAGCAATATGGTACTCAAATTAAAGATAAAAAGACGTTCGATTTTCTGGTGAAATTTTTATGAAAAAATAATGTCGTATAAAAAAGTTATTAACGTTTAAAAAACGAGGGTGGAATATGCATGTGCCTTGCATGTGGAGAGAGAATGTCCATAAATAGGATTTTCCTAAGATACCCTTGCACTCCTCATTTCTCCTACACTTTCATCTTAAACATTGATTTGAAAAACATTGATTTGAAAAAATGAATGGTTAAGATTACTTCACATCCTACTTAGACAAAATAAACTTTTTATTTGATCTTACCCCATATATATATATATATATATGTGTAAAATAATATCTAATAGAGATGAGTGATATATTTTTTTCTTTTTTGAATGTCTTGCTCCTACTCTAATAGAGATGAGTGATATAATCTTGATAGTTTATATAAAAAACAAACAACAAACAAATTAGTCAAGAATTTTAGCGCTAAAATCGCTAGGTCGTTTACATTGAAATAAAGCACAAGTCCCTATGATGTGGAGTTGGCTTTTAGAGTATATTTTTCTGGGTATTATAATTATGATTTAATATAAATAGTAATAAGAAATACAATCGAATCGTATATATAGTAACTATTATAGTAGCAATGGTCAGCGGCTGATGCGCTCTAGATTCTCCGGGAAGTGGACTCTAATCTGGCTTCTTCTTCTATTCATCAACCCACGGATCGTGTGTAAGGTATACTTTATACTAATACTTTTGTTTGATAAAAAAATAGTCATTTATATATTTAAACCATATGTTGAAAAAATGTAAATTGAGATCTAGACTCACTAGGGAAAAGAAATGAGAATAAGTAAAATGCTAATGCATTTGTCAAACATTTGAAAAATTAGTCATACTTTAATGTATACATGTGTATCCAGTGCCGGCTCTTGGTGCGGCCAAGTCGTCGCTCAAGACCCAAATTTTTAAAGGGGCCCGAAAGGTTTCTATGTGCTTTTATATATATACACTTAATTATATATTAAATATATGCATCTCCTCATAATGCAAAATAGTGTAGGTGGTAGAGTGGAAAAACCATCTAATGTAAAGTTCTCAAGTTCAAGTCTTGATTCCACCACTAAGGGTTTGTTTTTTTAATTCATTTCCCCAACCACAATTTTGGGCTTAAATATTTTTTTTTGGTCGTCTAAATTTTTTTGAGAGTTCTCGGGGACGGCTCTGTGTGTATCATTGCAATTGGTAAAACTAGTTTATATATAAATGCATGAATAGTTGTAGCAACAGGAATATTGAATTATTATTGTGGATTAAAATGATTAGTAAGAAATATTTTACAATAGTATTATCGTTAAGATTAACTAAACATTTAGTTACAATGTTACAGAATCTAAAGAAAATTTGTATATCTATACATCTATATAAAGCATCTCATGTGTACTAAAATGTAATTTCACCCTTGAATGTTAAGACATCATGCGAAAAGTCAGGCCTAATTCCCTTTATTTTCATCCCCACTTCCAAATATGCCCTTCTTTAAAGATCATTCAATGATTTCTTCCGGGTTTTTTTTATCATGGAGTGTGTAATTGATTTCCTGATTGAATGTCCATTCAATTTTCGCATTGAATGCAATTGAAGGCGTGGATTGAACCTGATTTAACCTTTTCATCCATGGAATTCTAGAACCCTGCATTTGTATCACATTTATATCAGTGACTTGAACCGTCCATTATCAAGCACAAATCATCGATTCTTTGAGATCGGTATTATTAGGGTTTAGAATGTTGACCTGGCCGGAAAATTATGCCATTGTTTCGGTGGCCACCGGCGCTGCTGCTCCGCCGCCGGTCTCACCGGGTATGCACAGATTAGGAGTTAATTGTTTCAGTTTCATGTTTTTTTTTTGTTTTAATATGTATTTTGTAGTAGTTGTTGTTAAGTTTTTTATTTTGTAGTTGCTTCTTATGATCTTATTTAGGTTTCAATGTAAGTCAAAGAGATATGGGTGGACAAAAAAGTGTTGACGATCCACCCTTGTTGGAAAATTATCCGTCAATTTGGTGAGTTAAGATGAAATCGACTTTCAGTTTTTGTTTGTTCTTCTCTGATCATTTTGATGGGTAATTTAGGTTATTTTGTTAGTAAGCTAAGTGGTTATAAATAAGAGGTAACTTTTCCATTAAGTCCAGTCAATTATAGTTACACCATCTATGGTTTCTTTCTTATCTCCATTTTTGAATTGTAGGTCTATGGACTCAAGTTGATACTCGTGAATTAGTGTCAGGTGGAAATGATAACAGGCTAAGTGATTAAGCTACTTCTTCATCTCTTCAAGATATTAGTTTAAATTCTTATTCTGAAATCCTTTTTTTTTTGGTTTTTATGCAGCTTTTTGTTTGTAACCAACAATCAACACAGCTTGTTTTACCCTATTACAAAGGTAAATTCTATTAAAACTTTGTAAGTTATGGATCTTTTTTTCCCAGTGATACAAATTGAAAGGTATGATGTGATATATCCTGATCAGGTATCACAACGGTGGTTATTTGGAAGTTGGTGTTCAGACGTATGGAGGCGGGTTGTATGTTCAAAATGCATAGAATCTTCTAATTGATCACCTAATGGGCAGAACGTTGCGAGAGTGACATGTTGACAAAATCGGGGGATAAATGGGATGAGCACTTTCACCCGAACAGGCATGGTTTTCACCCCTCCATCGTTCATACCTTTGAGCACTTGCTGAATCATGTTGTGTTGTTCCACCTGACCACCAGCTTGAGAGGATGACTGCTGGGCCTGGAATATGCCACTCAAAACCACTTATATCCAACTGGGATACTTTGGATGGAACCATCGGAGGGCCTGGAATATGCCACTCAAAACCACTTATATCCAACTGGGATACTTTGGATGGAACCATCGGAAAGAGAAGCATGAGTCTGGAAAACCAGTAATATTAGTCTTAAGTTTTGATTCATGAATCATTTTATAAATTCATTAGTCTGGAAAACTGTTATCATGTAGGTGTTAATTGTTATGAATACATAAGACTGCTCGTGGTAAATGGGAATATGTCCGCACAGAAATTATAAATATGTTCAGAGGTGGTCGCCCTGTTTTGGTCAGAACAACTAGGTACAACTATGATATTTTCTCATAATTTCATATTCAATCTTCACTTCTGTATTATCTTGGTTTATTTATTCTAAAAGATGCGTCTTTTGTGGATGTAGTGTTGAGAATTCAGAATATTTGTCTTATGTGCTAACGGAAAGCATGATCCCTCACAATGTTCTTAATGCTCGACCAAAGGTTTATTCCTTTAGGTTTGCGCCCTCGTTTAAGCTCGACTCATATAAGTTTTATACAAACCGACCCTGAGCAACTCATGAGCAGGCATATTCGTAGTTGTGTTAATCTACATGAGAAGTAGGTGTGTGCAGTAACTGATGTTTTGAACATTATTTTTAGACATAATGAAAAATTTACCTATGTTTCTTTATGTGAAGGCAGTTCCCTAGGCCCAAAGCAGCCATTAGCACTTCACATGAAAGGGGTGTCCCAGTTAGTAACCAGACGCACAAATGTTTCGGGTATGTAGATGAGTCGACGGATCACGTGCTTGTAATTGCTTGTATGTTCGCTAAATTGGTTTGGTGGCAGATTTGGGTTTGGTCCTAGATTTTGGTTTACAAATAGACGAGTCGGTGATCAAAAAGGTGGTTCACGCTGTTTTCATTTCAACAATTTGGGGACTGGCTGTTCCGCAACGAAAAGGTGTTGCAAGGTGGTAGAAGGTATTAAAGATCTATCATACTGGTGGATTCTAAAAAGGTCTGAACTGAGGGAGCTTAATATCCGGAATTGGAGTTCTTTTTTCAAGCTTGGCTTTTGATTAATTTTGTAATTTTTGTGCTTTTCTGTTTTGTTGTTTGTTGTCTCTTCTTAGTAGCTCGCTAAGAGTTAACTGCTTGTTTTGGTTTGGTGGCAATTTTCATTCTAGCTGTAAAAAAAAAACATGAAATTCATCAGGGGTGCAATTATAGTTTAGAGAAAAAACATTATTATAAATATAATTCAGTTCGTAAGTTATATAAAAATTCATCTACGAACCAAATAGATAAAATGGAAGTAATAAAAGAGTATTTATTAACACACAAGGTTCTTTCATGATTTTTCCGAAATACATTTTGACTCGAATAAGTTTCTTCTAAACCAGATCATTTTGGTACAAATACTTTTATACGATTATCCACTCCCATAAACATCTATTTGATGTCTCAAGGCATAATATCTAAGATCTTTTAATGGATTTGGGACTCGGGAGACCGCTATGTGCCACCATGTAACATGCGTCAAAAAACATCTGTACCCGTAGCAACGCGCGGGCATTAGAAAGAGTTATTACATCTAGTTTGAAAATGGAAATATATTAATAATTGTTTATGTTTATACGTGTAATAAATATAAGTAAATAAATAAAGTGTTTGAAGGGTGATAATCGGCTGATTATCCGTGTCTCTTTGGGTTTGGCTTGCCTTCAATATATGTATTCTAGCTATGCCTTGGGGATATATTCCTTGTGTTTGTCGTACCATATATTCATATGCTTCTTTTTATAAGTTATATTTATCTTAGTGGCGGATATGGATGCAAACGAGCCGAGCGACTCGCGAGCTACTCGAGATCGGCTCGAGAAAAAGCTCGAAACGAGCCGAGCCTTATCGAGCCCGAGCCGAGCTTGAGCCTAAAATAAAGCTCGTTTGTTTATCGAGCCCGAGCTCGAGCCTCGCATGTGAAGCTCGTTAGGCTCGTCGAGCCTTAGTGTAAACGAGCCGAGTCGAGCCGAGCTTATTCAAACTTGTTTACAAGCCGACCTCGAACCTAAAAATAAGGCTTATCGAGCTCGCGAGCCTAAAAAATCTATTATTTATATTATTTTTATTTAATATATTAATTAATAGATGATAAACAAGTCGAGCCCGAGCCGAATACAAACGAGCCGAGCTCGAGCCTTGAAAATAAAGCTCGAATCGAGCCGAGCTCGAGCCCGAGCTCTCATAAGTTAATCGAGCTCGAGCTCGAGCCTGGTCAAGCTCGGGCTCGGCTCGGCTCGTTTGCAACCCTAGTGGCGGATCTAGCCTAAAAATTCAGAAGCTTCTGCATTTTTTTTGGATCAGAGATATTATTTATATAAAAAATAAAAATTTTACACTATTAGACGAAATTGAAGGGTTTTTTTATACCATGTAGACGAAGTTGAAGGGTTACACAAGCTATATCCCTGCTTCTACCACCAGACTATTGGTGCTTCCTGCCCCACTACCCTGATATCATTTCTTTACTCCAGCCCTACAAACAGGGCGGACCCAAATGGTGCAGGTCGGGGTCCACGGACCCCAATGTTTTAAAAAAAAAATAGTAGAACCGGTATGTTAAATTTTTTAAGGACCCCATAAAATAAAATAGTTGGACCCCATGGTATTAAAAGCAAAGATGGTATGGTGGTAAATCTCCTTGTGTTCCAACAACTAGGTCTCAAGTTCAAGTCTTGCATCCTTTGTTTTTTAGTTTATTTTTTCTATCAAATTAAACTAGTGTTTTAAAACACCACAACCACCCATTGATTCTCTAATTTGCTTTTTTTTAAATGATAACTTAATGTCCGTCAATGATTTTATTTTACATTTGATTATCAAATAAAACTTTCAACATATAGGCATTCACAAAAAAAAAAAGCTTAAACAAAATTTTAAAGTTACGTGAAATAGTTGTGTTGTTTAGGTAGCTATTGGTTTCAAGCAACTTATTAATCACCATAATTTGATAACTTGATTCTTAATAATGTAGTGGTTTCATGTCCACTAAATGCTTCTACATTATTTCCTAGCCCCGACTCGATCCGACTACGATGACCGACCCGAAAATTTTAATGTTTGGTTGTGAAAAATTCTAATTCGAAAAAATGGACCCCAATGAAAAAAAATCTTGGGTCCGCCACTGCCTACAAAACGTAGCCTATTAAATTAAATTAGAATAATGTGTAAAAAACGTAGCCTATTAAATTAGAATAACGTGTAAAAAACGTAGCCTGTAATAACATATACATATTAATGCTTTGATAAGGTGAGTTCTAATTAAGCACACATATGTGATAAAAGATTGAATAGTACAACATACAACACATGCATACTGGATATTTAAAGAGAATGCCTTTGATTGGAGGGAGTTGTGAAAAATTCTTAAGCAGACATCTGGGATTCAAGAATGACATTAGTTTATATTGGAGAATGTCATTTTCCAATATTAACTTTGAACAAAAATAGTTATGTTCATATGAGTGCTATTTTACTAAGGGAACGGATTTGTTAAGAAGACCTCACTTGTAACAGCCCAATCGATAGCGAATATGTCAGACATATAGATTGTTTATAACACATGCCATTATTAAAAGTGATATTTATTTAATCATGCCATATTAAAGATTCAAATACAAGGAAAACAAATATCACAACAAAACATGAAATAATAATGTCTTATTTATTTTAATCTAACTCCATGCTTCCTACGTGAATCATCAACTTGAATACGTCTCAAATTGTGTTTCATGTATCATGTATAAAATAAAGAGTCAACTAACATGTTGATGAGTAAACATATAGGTTTTGACACACATGAAATAAAATAGCGACTCATAAGTCAATAATATAAGTTAAGCATATATGAACGTTGTAATGTTTTATGTTATAATGTTATATTAAAAAGATATAAATATTTGATAGAATTAAAAAGAAATGTGAGAAGTCAGCCGAGCAATGGGAGGAGTCAGTCAAAATATAACGAGTCAGCCAAGCAATGGGAGGAGTCTGCCAAGTATATGGGAGTAGTTGGTCAAGTATATGGGAGGAGTCGGCCGTCGACGCATCAGCTTTGTCGGACACGTGTAAGCTCCCCATTCATGGACTCTTCAAGGTGAGAAACGAACACATCCGACGTTGCAGGAGTCCTTCCAACGACGCATGAGGGTGACATTTTAGTAATGGTGATTGGTCAAGTGACATTCTTGTAATTTTCCCATTTATTTATTTTAAATGCTCAAGGAAAAGACAAAAAGCATGAAGATATTCGCAACGTTTAGTAGATAGATATAATCTTTTATTCCTGAAAGAGTTTTTAAATGGTTTGTAATTTGGATATTCAAATTAACGTCGTGGGTAGATCACATGAGCCGAAACGGCGCTGATTCCGGCGATTCTTTCATGTTCTTCTTGTCTTCTCCTTCAACGGTTTTCATAGCAGAGAGAGACCCTAATCCAGGGGCGGACATACTAAGGAGTGCGGGGTAGCCTCCGCTACCGCTAGGTCGGAAAATTTTTGACGTTTTTAGTGTAAATTTTGGAAAAATTTGACGTTTTTTCGATTTCGTTACCGCTTATTTATAAAACGTTACCGCTTGGTCGGAATCCTAGATCCGCCACTGCCCTAATCTCACCAAAAAGAAACTAATATTCTTCTGATGAATATATTGCTAAAGACAAGAGCATAGAATAATTCAATTTAATTGTTAATGATGCGGCCCAGATTTCTATATATCTTTATTTTGTTGGGCAACCTTTTAATTTGCATGTAAAGTTTTATCATTCGTTTTTTCTTCATATTTCCTTCTCCTTGGCTGAGGTTTTCTTCTGATGACTTTTTCTTGAACGTAAGGAAAGCAACTAGCTATACCAACCTATGTTTGTTAACTGTTTTATGTTGTATATTTTAACGGGGAACCTTCCTAGATACTCCTATACATGCATTTTGCAAGATTTGAACACATTACCACCATATCATATCTCTTAGGGGGAGGGGGAGGGGGTGGTGATCAGTCATCACTCACTCATCACTCACAACATCCAATCAAGTTTCGCCATGTCATCAACCATTATTCCATCACTCACAACACCCAATAATAAACTCTCACATTCCCAACAATAAACTCTCACATACCCTCACAATATTCCATTATTCACGTGTGATACATTCCATGCGTTATAACTTTCACGCGTTGAAATGATGGGTGACGGTGGTGTTTTGTGATCCATCACTTGTTATAATTGTCCATCACGTACAAAATTTCTTCCACCCCGCCTGCCCTTATCCGTTGAAGACAAGTTTTTTATCAGTTAACAAACGAATTAACAGGTGTTGAAAAACAAATTAATATATCTTTATAAAGTTCTTTTTTAGAAAATTATATAATTGCACTAGCTGCATTTATGTGCATTTACTTCTCGTTTATGTGTTTACGTGTATAATGATTATTGCAAATTCTCAATTATTTATTTGCATTTATGTCTCATTAATACATTTCAGTCGTCAAACCATATGCAAAAATAATAGCAGAAGTTTGTTTGTTATATGATTAAAGTTGTCTATGACGATGTTGGGCTATCTCATTTGGTAGTAACTCTTTTCTATTAGTGGGAGGTTTTGTGATCAATCATAAACAAAGAATAGATTATGATTAATCTGATGTAAGTTAGGAGTGAGTAAGCATTGTCACTAAAAAAATATATGATTAAAGTTTTTTAATGTATGTAAAAAATTTAAGACATAAACCTCTTTATAAAACACTAGTAGGGTGCACGCGCGATGCGGCGGGGCGACACTTTGGATTGCGACATTCGTTTCTGGTAGTTTTCTTATTCGTATAATATTTATGATAACATTATTGTGCTGGATATATGTCATTAGTGTTATACATATGTAAAGTTTTTTTTTTTTTTATAAAAATTAATAATTAAAAGACAAAAAGTATTGTTTCTTTTATAAAAATTAACAATCAAAAGACAAAAAAAATTAAGTTGTTATAAATGTAAAGTATGTTTATTTTATTGGTTAAATTATAAAATATAATTGTATTCTTTAAAGTTCATAACTTTGTTTAAATATCCAATAAACTTTAAGTTTAAAATTTTTATTTTTATAAAAATAAAAAATAGTATTTGACCCGTAAGTACTTTTTAGAGCTTTAACTTAAATTGTTTATTTTTGGTTTTTTACAGATATAAACAAATTATATTTTTATAAAATTTCAAGAAATGTTTTTATAAAAAAATAGGATGTTAAGAGTTTATATCTTTATTAACTTTATATCATACTAAGTTCAGATTTTTAGTTCCTAATTATTCTTATCTATATGAGTCTATTTTTAACTTACAATCCCTAAAAATATGCAACACAATCTACTATGTATCTAGTCAAGTTGGTAAAGAATTCTTTTGAAACTGACTAATATTATCTATAACAATATAGTTGAACTTATAATTCCTAAAAAATTGCAACACAATTTAGTATTTATTTAGTAAAGATTGTAAATTTCTAGAGTATTTTGTTTTATATTACTTGTTACATAAAATGTTTATAAAAAAATTACTTTTTTATAAAAACAAAATTGACAAAAAATAAAAGATAAGTTGTTATCGTTGTAAAGTAAGTTTATTTTGTTGGTTAAATGACAAAGTTTATAATTTTATTCTTTAAAGTTCATAACTTTTTTTAAATATCCACATGGTACTCATCCAATAAACTTTAAGTTTAAAACTTTTATTTTTATAAAAATAAAAAATAGTAGTTGACTCGTAAGTACATTTTACACATTTAACTTTAATTGTTAAATTTCGTTTATATATATATATATATATATATATATATAAATTTGTAAAATTATAGAAACAGTATTTGTAAAAAATAGGATGTTAAGAGTTTATATCTTTGTTAACTTTATATTATACTAAGTTCAGTTTTTTTTTTAGCTTTAAAGTTTATTACTTTATTATTTTTTAATTTAGAAATACAAATTATTAGATTAATATCCAAGAATAACTGCAATATTTTATTATTTTAGCTTAACTATATCTAACTGCAATATCTATTTATTGCAACTTTAGGATATTAACTTATATATATTTAGCTGACTTGTAAATTTATGATACTAACTTTATTTTGAACTTTATTAATATGGTCAATAACTGCATTATATTAACACCAAAAATAAAGTTCAAATATAAAATAAACTTTATTCATACATCTAGATCAAACATAACAACTGAAAATGAAAAAAAAACATAAAAACACTTGATAGAATTCATATTAGACTGCATGAAATTTGTTCTGCTTCTGAATTGACACTCGAGATATTTTTAATCGGGTTTTCTGGTTTGTGCTTAAATCATCTTCTAATTCCTCTTCTTTGTCATTGTCCTCTGAATCGTCAAAATTAATAACCTCACTCCATTTCCATTCAGAGAGTCTCTTGGATCTTTTCCTTTGAGTCTCAAATTTTCGATCATTAAAAAGGACAAAAATTGAATACAAAAGTTTAAAAAAGATTAAATAAACCTTAAAATTACATCTTCACTAAATTCACGTTGAAGATTAGACTTGTATGGACTAAACATTGCACCATAAGAAATAATATCAACACTTTTATTACCATCATCCTACAATAAAACACAAATGTAATAACATAACGAACATGTTAATATGAAAGATATACGCAAAAATAATACTTAAAAACCAGCAAAATCAATACCTTAGAAGCTTTTTCCACAAATGGATTGTTTAAATTGGCATATTCATCATGCAACTGAATCTGAAAAATCAAATAAGTTAACATTCACATAAAAGTAAATAAAAGAAAACACTTATTCACTGTTGCGATATAACAGAACTGACCTTAGACTTTTCAATCTCGCATGCTTGGTTTTCGGAACAATTAAATTCAGTACTGGATCCATTTTTTAACTTTGTTTAGCAATAGATATAGGGGTGTTCTGCTATGTATTTATAGTAGTAACTATAGAAGTGCATTAGGGTTTAATTTTAGATTTGCCATCCCTTTATTTAGGAAGTTTGTTGTAGTTAGTTTTAAGTTTTTATAAGATATATCTAAGTACAAATATTAGGCAGTTTTAATAAAATAAAATGTGAGACATAATATCTTCATTTTATGTTACGATACTTTTAATTCTTTTTGTTTTTGTTTGCATAGATGGACACATCTTTGTAGATTGGGCGCATTAGATCACAAGTATTAATTACTTGTATATTAAAGCATTATCGACTTGTACCTTTTAATCGGTGCGTCGATATTGAACAAGACAACTATCGAAACGTTGACAAAAATGTGTAGGTCATCATGTTATCTTTGGATTTTTTTTTTTAAACAATATAGTTTATAAGATATGTCAAGAATATGTAAAAAAAATTATAAGTTTGTTGTGGATGGGTGAATTGTAAATAATTATCTATAATTTTGTTAAAACCTTAGGGATTTAAGTGTAATAAGTTTAGGGGCTAAAAATAAATAGTGTTTAAAAAATTAAACTACCCTCATTTTAGGGGTCTTTCTATAAAAAAGTGGGGGAAAAGTCTTTATTTTTTTGGTATCTTAAAATACCACTCTCTCATGCATTATAATATAGTAAGACTAAACTTGAGGAAAATACATATTTTAACAAATTACATTTTCTAACAAACAAAACTATATTTAATCCGACTATCAACAATGCTATATACATATAAACCACTAGAACCACTATCTATTTGATGTTTAAAACCTTCTATATTCAGCCCCTATGCCCTACATGTTCTTCTAGGATGAATATTTGGTACCAATATCGAACTGAGAGCGTATCGGGAATATTTGGTACCGGTATCTATTTTCTTCGTTTTTTTGTATCGGTACCAGTACAGTCACAGTATTTACGGGTAAAATACCTGTAAATACCGATACCGAACCGGTATATTCGGTACCGGTACCAATTATCCCATTTTTTCGGTAACGGTACTTTTGGTATCGAAGGGATACCATGCTCATGCCTAGTTTTTTCCACACTATAACTACTTTTCTTAAAGTCTCTGCTTTTTTTAACGGCTAAACTTGCACACCATCGGGATTAAACCCCTGACCTCCTCCTACCCTAAACTCTATCTAACTCAACAACAACTGAGGTATTTCCATGTAGAGGGACTGAACCCCTTTACTTACCTGTTATTCATGAATGCTGCCTTAAAAAGGTTTTGTATTAATTATTTATCACGATCATCTCTTAAAATGTTGTTGCAAGTTTCATTCTTAACAACATAATCTGCGCTTATGCAACCAATCATTTTTTTCTCCAACAATACCCTAGTCGACGGTGATACACCATCAGAAATATAGCCGTGGGAAATATGATTTCCGACAGATTCTCGATGGAATTTACCAAGGGACTACCGACGGGGGTATCACCAACGGATTACCGACAACATTTACAACATCATCCTTAATGTTTTTTTCTAAACAAATTTACATGTGTTGGTGGGTTTCTTTACGTTACACAATATCACGTTAAGTTTTGGGTACATTTTGCTATTATGCCATCAACCGACCAACCCCGAAGGCCCGAACTCTACTTTGTGAGTAAAAGAATATTACTAGGTAGGTTTGTTTTTGTGTAATATCATATGCAATCGTAACAAATAATTTACATGTGTATGATTAATAGTACACTTTTGGTCCCTAGTGGCCTTTGACATGTGTTATTGTGTTGCTCTAGGTTATACAAAGCCATATAAGTTTATAACAAGTAATTTTGATGTTGAATAGGGGTAATCATCACTGGATTCGGATTCAAAACGATTTGAATTCAAAATGTTCAAAACGATTTGTAATAGAATGTTCTAGTTAAGGTTAATTCGAATTCAGTCAAACTAATTAAAAAATAACAAAAAAAAAAAACTTAAAAAATTTCCAACCATTTTCTGAGCCATTTCATATGAAAATTTCAAACCATTTTTTAACAATTATAAAGAGCAATTGAGTAGTTGAGAATCGAGCAGGTAGAAATTGAGCCACGCGATGTCATGAAGAATGGCGCAACTGAGAAGTGTCAAAGATCAAGACTCGTGAAGGGTGATTGGCATCGAGGGTTTGGAAAATGAAGACTTAATCATGACGACAAATTGAACTACTAAAGAAGTGTCAAAGATAACATGCTAAATTGACATTCAACGTTCTATATTGGAACGGCCTGGTCTATTCGCACACGTCATTTGTCTTTTTGCACATCCAAAGCGCCGCGCTATGGCCAAAGCGCCCCGCTTTGGCCATAGCGCGGCGCTTTGGATGTTTTTTTTTGGAAACAGGTGGGATGTGGGTTAGTTTGGTAGGGATTTTTGGTTGTTTGGTAGGGATTTTTGGTTGTTTGGTAGGGATTTTTGGTTGGATTAGTTTGGTAGGGATTTTTGGAGGAAAAAATTTTATTTGAGTTTTATTACATATAATTTATAGTTGTTTTATAATTACGTTATTACGTCATTATTTTTATAGAACGTATATAATATAAGTTCTTAACGTAGTTTATTTTGTTAAATTAAACGAACACGTTAAATAAAATGTACAGAAAGCCATAAGAATTAAACGTAAACAATCCAAAACCAACGTGATGTAAATAGAAGATTAACTGCAATATATATATCAGTTTGTACATACAAAACAAAAAGGTACAACTGAGTACATAATACATAACAAAACACTAAACAAACAAACTAAGGTACTAATCCTCGTGCGGTGGGGACGGTGGGAGGGGAAGTGGAGGCAACCCAGCGAGCTCTCGTAGAGCAACGAGCGTCTCGACGATCCAGTCAATGCGTGCGCCCTGGCGTCTGAGGCGCCGGTCGAAGTCCCGAGCCACCTCACGCGCTGCCGGAGGCAGGTCAGCGTAAACGTGCTGCGGGTACTGTGGCGGCTCAAGAGCTGGCTGAACTGGTGGTACCGGGATCTCCTCGACATGCTCCTCCTGAGCCGGATCCTCGAATACAGGCTGAGCCTGAGCCTGAGCCTGAGCCTGAGGCTGGCCCGGGTACTGATCGAGGCCCAGAGCCTGTAGCTGAGCCTGCCGAGCGGCCTCCTGAACATCAGGAGGGGCTAACACTCCAGCCCTCAACTCAATAACAACCGGGATGACCTCCGGCATCACCTCCGGATGCCAAATCAGCCCATCACGGCCCCTAAACCTCAGACCAACATCAAAGGTACGGGTGATCTGCATGACAGATACTGACGCGCGGCCCAACCTGGTAGACGGGACCGGGTCGGACAGCTCCGGATCACTCTCGGGCACGATCCCTAGCGAGCGTGCAATGGCGGTGATGTATGAGCCAGTGTGCACGTACCCGCGGAGCTGCCGGTGGTATATTGTGGCAAAGTAATCTGCCAGGAAGGCTGCTAGATCGCAGGGCTGGCGGCGAAGTAGGCAGTATAGAAAGAAAAGGTCACTGAGGTTGACCTTCTCCCTGCTGGTACCCCGCGGCACGATAGTTTCCGCGATAACATGGCGCAGGTATCGGTACAAGGGGTCTTTAATGGTGGTGGCCTTTTGCCAGGATTTCCCAAAGGGAACCCTGGAAATGGCCCTCCAGAAACTGATAAGCGTCTGCCTGTCCATCAACGTAACCGCCTGCGTATATAAATCAGTATCAAGCTCGGGCTCTGTGTACAAACCTGTATGGACAGCAAACTGCCGCACACTCATCTGAAAGTGCTGACCGGCGAGACGGAATGTAACCTCGTGGACTGGAAAATCCGGGTCCTCCACGTAATCCGCCGGATGCGGCGCGTATGTAAACGTGGAAAGAAACTCGACCGTAAGCTCAGGGTACGAGTCCTCCATCGCTATCTGAAATAGGCGCGACCAAGGAGTATCTAGTCCAACTATATCACGCGCCCGCGCGGCCTCTCCCACGGTATCCAGCAGGTCCCAGTCTATCCCTACGTGCCCCCCAATCTCTATGGTGCGCAACCTAGCGCATCTCCCCCTCGCCCGTGACCCCTGCGGAAACTGCAGGTACGGACATGCCGGCTCTCCCTCCTCTCCCTCAGCCTCCATATGCTCAATCTCGTCATCGGAGGAATCCATCCCTGCACGTTGAAAAGATAATAAATAAATAATATTATTTAAACAATTTAAATAATAAACAAATAATATTAAATATAAAATAATAAACAAATATAATATTATTAAACAATTTAAATAATAAACAAATAATATTATTAAACAATTTAAATAAATAAACAAATAATAATAATAAACAAATAATATTAAATAAACAAATAATATTAAATAAACAAATAATAATAATAAACATATAATATAATAAACAAATAATAAAAAAAAAATAAACATGAACCAAAGCGCCCCGCTATGACCTCGGCGCGGCGCTTTGGTTCTTCATTATGAAGAACAGCAGCAGCAACTCGATCAAATCCACCAAAATCCAATCATAATCATACATATAACTTGAACCAAAACATATAATGAAGTTCGATCGTACCTAATAGCGTTTGAAATCTGGAAAAAGAAGATCTTCACCTAGTGTGTGTAATCGCACCGTGTGTGTGTGTGTGTGTTTTGTTTGTTGTTGAAATGGGGGAGAAGGCTGCCCCGCTTCAGGTATAACGAGGGGCCAAAGCGCTGCGCTATGGCCTAAGCGGGGCGCTTCGGTGCCAAAACGCTGCGTTATGGCCTAAGCGGGGCGCTTTGGGCCTTTTTTAAATTTTTTAAAATTGTTTTTAATTCACAAACGCGTCGATAATAGTCTAAATTTTACGTTTTTTCCATTATGCATCATTTTTTATTATATATGGACTATACTACAAGTTCCGGATCAAATCGGTTACGTGTGATGTCTTATTCCGTTATATCGTATCATTTTGGTTTGAAAGCACAAGTACTCCTGTGAGAGGTGTTATGTGTATCAGCCGCCTACCGTACATGAACATGACGTATTTTTTCATTAATTGTAGTATTATGATGTATACTGTCATTTTGGGTCGTACAAGTGCGTATTGAATCTGATTGGGTCGTGTCGGTGACATTCGGTTTTTAACGTGATGTAACGCATATATTGAACAAACACAAACGTGATTATTATTAAACACATTTAACATACATCGTGAACATATGGGGTTACATTAAGGTCAGGGGCACGACACGTAAGCATTTCGTACGCGTTGATCTGATCCCTGTATAATGTATGCCAGGCTGCTGCGCGCTCTGTTCTGTTAACTGTCCAGAGTAGGTTTGGGGGAGGGATTGGATAACAACCTCCAAGCTCTACATGTATGAAATGCCCATGGTCGACGAACACAACCGCAACCACCAGGTGAGGTTCCTCAGCTTCGTTTGGCCCGCCCAGCAGAGGGAAAATTTTATCGCTCCCACGCATGTCGAAGGTGTGAACAATCACACCGTATCGTTGGGCAATAAGAAACCCCGTCTCAGGCATCGTCATGTAATTTTCGATACCTGCTCGTCCCACCCCCTTGAAATCGATCCGTCTAACCAGCGCATCATAATGTCCTATGTTTTCCGGATCGAAAACCTGCCTCCAAAGCGATTCGTTCGTACGTAACTCCTTTATAAGTTGTTTTCGGATCATCAAATATGAATTTTGTTTCACTCCTAACCCAACAGCCACCGATCGAAACCCACAATGACCATCTGGTTTCACGTCCTTTATTCTAACGATGTATGGATGGATCACTTCGGGAATCTGAGATGCGTAGTTGCGGATCGCTATATCCGTCTTAGGACCGAGCTTGATCATCGGGAAATCAGGGTGTAGGTTGATCGGTTTGGTATTCTTTTGTCTTCTAGAATCTTCGGGTGATATGTACGAGCTGTGACGGGGAAGATCGTCTGAGGCCTCGACCCAAGTTTCTTCCGACGGAATGTACGAGCTTTTTCTAGCGGCTTCAACCTTTCTTTCTTCCTGCGTTTTCAATGTTGGGCGACCACGAGTTTTCTTCAGAACAGCAGGAGGTTTTTTGTTATTGTTCCCTGGATTGAGGATTTGCTGAAACTTTTCAAAGAAGCTCCTTTTCACTTGAGGGGGTGTTGGATCGATCTGTTGTTTCAATTTTTCAAATTCCGCGTCTACATCGATATCCTCTATGTTTTTCTTTGCAGGCTTGAAGTCAAGCTTCTTCCAGAACACGTCTATGTGTGTGATCCGGAGTTGCTGACCTGTTGATGAAAACAAATTAGGTGGCAAAATCATAACGAGAAAGGTCAAAGATATTAATTACCGTTATTTTCCAACTTTTCCAAACGACAGGCACATGGCAAACCACAGCTGGTAAAAAGTTGGCAACCACAGCTTGCACCGTAGGCTCTCAACCCATCTTCCTTACGTTTTAGTTCCCTACTCAAAAGCTCAATCGCATATATTGAAACCTTTCTGAGAATATATGCAAGCATGGGCTGATTCTTGTGGTGCGTCATCACTTTTCGGAGGCTTGTTTCAAAGCTACTACTAATCTCGGCGTATTGTCTATCAACAACATGATCAACATACAGTACAAGTTTATCCAGTGTGTTGCGATGACTTGGAAAGTGACTTTTTAGTGTTGCATGCATGCCCTCAACCCTGTTGGTCGTAGTTTGGTGAAAGTTGATAGTTTTGTTAATCCAGCAAGATACAAACTTTTCACGGTACGGATCCAACCAGGATTTCTTCAAATAATCAAAAACCTCTAAAATTAAAAAACGTAAATAGTTAGTTTTTGTTATTATATAAAATTTGAACATAATTATGTAAGAAATACCTACGTTCACGGTCATCTTCTTTCAGCTGTGCTTCAAGGTTTTCCAAGTTATACCTGTATATTTCCTCGGTCGTAGACTCGCACAATAACCAAAATCTACGTACGAATTCTTTCCAATCCTTGTCAGAGAATTTCTTCTTGCTGTTCTTATTAATATTTTGTTGAATATGGAACCGACAAAGATACTTATGCGCTTTTGGAAAAACTTGTTCACACGCGTTCATTAGCGCAAAATCCCTGTCTGTTAAAATCACGCGCGGTTCCATACATCCTACCAGCATAGACTTGATCCTCTGCAACACCCATAGGTAGTTCTCTGACTTCTCAGCGGAAATTACCGCACAAGCAGCCGTAAACGATTTGTTTGTCGATGTCATGCCTACGACCTGAACAAATGGCAGGTTGTACATGTTCGTTTTGTAGGTGGCGTCAATCATTAGCACATGCGGGAAGGCACACCACATAGTGAATGATTTTTCGTGAACAAAGAAGACATCTTCAACTTCGTTCGATATCTCATTCGTGCGCATGTAATAAGTGTAATTTTTTTCGAGAAGAATGTTTTCAAGTTTTTGCATCGGAGACTTACCGACATTTTTTTCGGCGTTGATCTTCTGAACAGCGTTGTGTATATCTTTCGGAATAAGCTTTCTAGCCGGATTGTTTTTTGTCAGCGTTCGCCAGATACTTTGGTTGGGAATATCTTGCTCTGCCAGCTCCTTAACCAGTTTTTTATCCTCCGAAGAAAGCCTTCTCGCATACGCGTGACCCTCTAAGTTTTCAATAGGAGTGTGGTTATGCTTCGCCTTCGTCACCTCGATCCTCCAAACACTTCCGGATGATTTCGAAAACCCGATCATCTCGAACGGGCAGCCTATTTTCTTGCTACCCGTTTTCCTCTGTGTAGCTATACTCTTATGCTCCCCACCAAAAGTACATTGAAACCAAATCTTGTAATTCTCTCCTCTTTTATTCTACCTCTTAATCACAATGAGGTAACCGTTGTCTTTTGCCGTGTCTTGTACCCAACGCACCAACTCTTTACATGACGAAAAGGTCTGCGTTGTATCAAACGTAAATGTAACCGGGTAACAGCCTTCCTCGTCAACAGACACATCCCCCGGCTCACCATCGTCACCGAGGTCCGGCTGTACAAAGCTGTGCTCGCCACCGTAACCGAAATTCGAATAACCTTGTAAGCTCTGTTGACAACCGTAACTGTCGTTTGGATAACACTCCTGCTGTACAAAGCTGTACTCGCCACCGTAACCGAAATTCGAATAACCTTGTTGTGCGTAAGGGTCCTCCACAGGGGTATTCAAATCCAGCGTCACCGTGTTATCACGATAACGAATGCCAGATACAATCTCTGCCTCCCTCAAGTTGGACGAGACCGGTTTCTCATACGAGTCAGAAATAGCGGTCCCCTTGTAAGAATCAGGAACAACTGACTTGTCAGAATATTGACCGAAAAGATAGTTGCTTAACCACGACATCGTTTTTTCAACACACGTAACTAATACAGCAAAGAAATCAACAAACAACAAAACACTCGAATTCCCTCGAATGCTAAATGTTCTGTCTATGCAGTTTTAAATAATGAAAATTTGGGGTCGAAGCGCCGCGCTTTGGCCATAGCGCGGCGCTTAGGGTTCACAGGCCACTGCAACCTCGTATCACCTTTATGTCTCTGCAACATCGTATCACTTTATGTCAGTCAAATCAACTTTTGTCAAGCAAAGCGCCGCGCTTTGGCCATAGCGCGGCGCTTTGGGATGTGAAAATAATTTTCTCCGTGTGTGATTAGCATGACCCTATTGGAACATTGGTTTTTTTACTCTTTGAAAAGTGTAAAACTAGTGTGATTCCCACGTGCAATGTAATGGTAATTCCGTATAAACATAAAATACATTATATTTTTTTTATAATTGTATTGACACAATCAAACAAAAGTTACAACTTAAAGTTACGAGTCACAAAGTTATATTCTAGTATCGTATCGCTTTGGTACGGGTAGAGAAAATATCAATATAAATATATACTAAGACCGAATCGTAGGGATGGCAATGGGTCGTGTATGGCTAATCCTATACCCATACCCGGTTGTAATATCTTGTCATATACACGACCTATTACCCGACGGGTATTTACCCATCAGGTATCAGGCATACCCTCGGGTATCGGGTTACCTCTTAGGATTTTCCTGTTTATATATTTTTTACTTTCCTTTATAATTTTATGATTTAAAAATCCATATAATATATTAAATTATAGTAAATAGCATACATATTATTATCACCTTAGTAATATTTGATATACGCAAAAATGTATGTGTGTGTATATATATATATAGAGAGAGAAACGGGATCAGGAGAAAACGCTTCAATGTGTGAGAATGGTGAGAACGCATCCTGACCCAACACGTGGCGCACGATATAATTAGGGCGTATGGGCTTTTTTGTCATTTTATCTTCTGCTTTTCCAGTTCCGTTTTTCACAATATTGTTTTATTTTTGAGGTTTAATATTTTTGGCGTTAACCAAATTCAATAATTAATGGCATTTAATGGTTTCATTGTATTAACATTTTGGCTTTTTGGCGTTTTTCAAATAGTATGCCATTGTTTTTCAAGGCGTTTTAGACAAGATGGTCCATTGTTCTATTATTTTTTATATACATTTTGACGTTTGTGATATCTTGGCGTTTTACAATTGTAAAATTATATTACAACCACAAGGAAAAAAAATAGAAGCGAAGAAAATAAATTAAAAATCCTAATCGGATCTCTCTTTACAATCTTCACTGTCATCAGTCTCTCTCTTCTTTAATACTACAAGAACTGTCACCAAATATATGGTGTTTTATGTAAAACTTAACAAACCCATCGGTTTGATTATTTTGCATGCTCGTCTGTTGAAGTGGCTTTTTGTGGATGTTTGGGGACATAGATCTATGACGTGTGGGTGTGTTTTTCGCTTTTTCTTCATCTTGATCTTCATCTTTATAATCATCCAACTTTTCAGTGTCATTGATCTTTTCTCCTCATCCAAGCCTTCTTCAAGAACAAAGAACACAAAATGACATACGATTGTTATCAGTATCTTTTTCTCGATGATTTGTCCATCTCATGCAGCAACATCTTACTGAGTTACTCTCCTCACCTAACAATCTATTCAGTGAAACTTTACGAAGAACAATACTGAATATCCAAGAAAGCATATTAGCTATCTTTAATTTTTTTTAATTTTTTGGCGTTTTTACAGTGAGTGGTATTTAGTAGTATTTGCGTTGTTTTTTTTTTTGTTTGATTAAATGGAAGTTGTTGAGAGGTATCATTTTATAGGATGTCTTTTTGGCGCGTAGGTTATGCGGTGCATTATTATAATAAAGTATTCGTCGTTTCAGTTACTGTTTGTAATTATTGTTTTTATAAGCTTTTATCTCTGAAGTTTGTAACACGTCCCATCTTTCAAGTTTGGCATTTTAGATTCTAATATAATATATTTTCCGTCTCTTCAGTTTTACTGTTTTGTAGTTACTGTTTCTAGTTACATTTTCGAGTTTGGTTTTTTTTTATTATTTTTTTTTAATTTTTGGGTTTTTTATAATACTTGTCCAAAGTAATTTTATTATAGTTTGGTAGTTTTTGGGGCGTTTTATGGCATGATGGCGTTTTGACAAACATTTGAATGTGTGGCGTTTTTATTACAAATGGCGTTGTTATTATATAACAATCAACTGAAAAAGAAAATTAAAAAAATATATATAATTGATCTTTCAAATCTTCACTGTCACCAGTCTTTTTCTTCTTTTGAAGCATCCTCACTGGCTGTTTCGATTTTCGTATGATTTATTTTGATATTTGTTTTTTGAAGTAGTTTCTTTGTCGACGTGTGGAAGCACAAAGTCTGAAATCAGCCTCTTTTTCTTGAATATTTGTTCATCTCATGCAACAAAATATTATTGAGTTTACACCCTTCAGCCAACAATCTTTGAATTTCCAATGAACGATGTTTGACTTTTTAACTTTTTGGTGTTTTACCGAGAGAAAAGAACGCCACTAAATAAAAGCACCTTAAAATTCTAATTTAGATCATGCTAAATCAATAATGTTTTGATGTATGGTGATGGACAACATTGTTCATCCCATAGAGCTAAACTTTATTGACAACAAACCTCAATAATGTTTTTGTATGTTTTGGCGTTATAAATTGAATGGAAGTTGAGGATAAACTGAATTTCAAATAAACGCTTTGGTTTAGAGGATATTTGGGTTTTTTGGCATTTCTAAGACGAATGGTATATATTAAATATGGCGTTTGGGTTTTTGTGTGTTTTAATTGAATGTCTGAGATGTTGTATATATAGGATGTTTTTTGGCGGGAATTTATTATAATTAAGTTTGGCGTTTTATATCTAATGGCGTTTTTAGATTTAGGATGGTATGTGCTATTGTAGGGTTAAGGCGGTAATTTTAATGGCGTTTTATTTCATTAGAGACGTTTTGTGTAGAGAAGTAAAAAGACTTTTTTTACCCTTAATGAAGCGCACCAGAGTAATAAAAGTGATGTTATTTACGAAAACGTCACCGCGTCATCTAGTCCATATATTGTTTTAATCTGACGATCCATAACCGTTCTCACCGTTCTCACACTTTTCACCGTTTTCTCTAAATCCTGACCCTATATATATATATATAGGATTAGGTTCAAACGTGAACAAAATCCCAAGAGTGAACTGCGTGAACTGATCTTGGCCCTTGATTTTTATGATCTTGAGATTTTAAGTGAATGGCATGATGGTAATTATCTAGTTATTTGTTACTATTTAATTAAGTTAATAAGGGTATATGTGTAATTTCCGTATCATCTTGATTGCATAAATCCCGTTTATATCTACATTTAGGTTTCAAAATACCACACATATCTTTCTCTCACACATATCAAAGCCGACATCAACGAAAATCCCACACCACACAAATATGTCGCCCAAAACACTCAACACCACCATCGATTGATCCATTTTTCTTGTCTCTCCATCTCAATGATGAAACAGAGTGCCGCCGATGATGAAGTAGACGATGAAATCAGGCTTCGACGGTGGTTTTTCAGATCCGAATCGAAGAAAAAACGGATCGTTTTTCAGATCCGAATCGAAGAAAAAACGGATCGTTTTGTAGGTAAACTCTTCTAATCGCCTCTTATTATTATCAATTTCATTCAACATATTTTAGATCTTGATTGTAATCGTTGATTTCTATTGTTTAATTTGTGTATTTTGATGCTCTGTAGCGAATTTAATCGTTATTATATTACGTTTTCAGATATTTCACGCATGTTATCTTTTCCTTCTCTTATAATTTAGATATCCATAACAATTACCTTTTCAAATGTTATATGCATATATATATAAAAAATGCTTGTACAGAAGAAATTTAATACGACAAAAGAGGCTTTGTACAAGATTCCAAAATTTTCATTAATTTAATAGCCTCCTTCTTCTTCATTAATGTTCAGTTGATTTGTTGAATATTTAGGTACTATGGTTTCAGGGGTCTGCTTCCATATAAAAATACAAATTTGAATTCTTGATTATCTAGATTTATATTTAACAAAAATTCGATCAAACTTTTAGCAGTATTTAATATCTACTTGCGATGAAAAAAAACCGGATCTCTCGATTTCTCTCGGTATGTTTTGTGGATTTTTTTTGTGGTGATTTAGTGTTTTGTGTTTGTGCATTTTGTTGGTTTTTTGTGGGTTAATGTGATCTTATGTGGGTGTGTTAAAAAGAAAGTAAATCATGATTGTGATTCTGATTATTCTGCTCAAGAGATTGTCTTTTTTAATGTTTTCCAACTTGAATGTCAGTTTGATAAGTTATTCTAGTTCTTTTATGTTGTAGAGATGTTTAGATTGAAGTTGATGCGATGTACACATGTGTATTCTGTTTTTGCTCTGTTTTTAATGCGATGTACACATGTGTATTCTGATTTTGCTCTGTTTTTAATGCGATGTACACATGTGTATAATGTTTGTTTTTGTGATATCTCATATTTTTTTGTGTATTGAATGTGTAAAGTTGTTGATGTACACTTGTGAATATTGCAAAGTATTAGCTGCTGAGTTTTTTGTTCAATTTTTTCATTTTGCTCTGTTTTTAATTCGAAGTACACATGTGTATTCTGATTTTCCTCTGTTTTTTATGTGATGTACACATGTGTATAGCGTCTGTTTTTGTGATATCTCATATTTTTTTGTGTATTGAATGTGTAAAGTTATTAATGTACACTTGTGAATTATGCAAAGTATTAGTTGCTGAGTTTTTTTTTTGTTCTATTATAGGAGATGTCGTTAACGAGAAAAGTGGAGATGGAAGGTCGAAAAGGATGATTCACGTATGAGGTCGATAAGGATGATTCACATATGTTTGTTTGCTTGGTCGATAAGGACGATTCAGCATACAACATGACGAATAGTTGTAAAAGATTATGTCTTTTTGTTTTTTCGATTATGTTGGGTTTATTGTTTTTACGAAATTGGAACTTGTAATTATATGTTTTTTTGTTTGGTTTGGAAAACATTATGGAACTTGTAATTTGTTAAATATAAAATAGTTTTACAGGTATTGTTTCTATGTATGTATTATGTAGCTAATTACACATATGTACGATGCTGAGTACACATGTGTACTGTTCTATTTATATCCAAGTACACATGTGTATACCGTTGAAATATGAAGGTTACGTGGATCTTAAAAATCAAAATTTGAATTATGGTGATGAAATCTGAAATTAAAATTAAAATTGAAATCTGGTGATTTGTTGTTTGTTTTGATAATTATCTTATTAATAAATAAAACATAATGTGGATAATGAATTTAAAATAGGAAAGATGTAACTTAATTCAATTATTAAAATAATGATTTAAATCTAATTTTTTATATAATTACAATCCTACCCTTAACAACTAAAAAGGAAATCAAGGGTCCAGATCTGTTCACGCAGTTCACTCTTGGGAGGTTGTTCACACTGGAACCCTACCCTATATATATATATATAGAAACGGGATTAGGAGAAAACGCCCAAAAGTGTGAGAACGCATCCTGACCCAACACATGGTGCGCGATATAATTAGGGCGTATGGGCTTTTTGTCATTTTATCTTCCGCTTTTCACAATATTGATTTATTTTTGGGGTTTAAGATTTTTTGGTGTTAACCAAGTTCAATAATTATATGGCGTTTTAATGGTTTCATTGTATTAACATTTTGGCGTTTATGGCGTTTTATGGTATTTTTCAAATCGTATGCCATTGGAACCCCAAGGTGGTCAGAATATCTCTTCGAATGGCTTCATCCATACTAAGTATGGCCAGGACTTTTTAGGATGACGCCCCATGGTTTGTTCTTAGATTCAAAGACGTTTTAAACAAGATGGCCCATTGTTCTATTATTTTTTATATACCTTTTGGCGTTTGTGGTATATTGGCATTTTACAATCGGAAAATTATATTACAACCACAGGGAAACAAATAGAAGCGAAAAAAATAAAATAAAAATCCTAATTGGATCTCTCTTCACAATTTTCACTGTTATCAATCTCTCTTCTTTAATACTACAAGAACTGTCACCAAATATATGACGTTTTATGTAAAACTTAACAAACCCATCGGTTTGATTATTTTTGCCTACTCGTCTGTTGAAGTGGCTTTTAGGGATGTTTGGGGACATAGATCTATGACGTGTGGGTGGTTTTTTCGCTTTGATCTTCAACTTGATCTTCATCTTTATAATCATCCCACTCTTCAGTGTCATTGATCTCTTCTCCTCATCCAAGCCTTCTTCAAGAATAAAGAACACAAAATGACATATGAAAAAGAAAATTAAAAAAAATATAAACAATTGATCTTCCAAATCTTCACTGTCACCAGTCTCTTTCTTCTTTTTTGAATGATCTTAACTGGCTGTTTCGACTTTCGTATGATTCATTTTGTTTTTTTGTTTTTGAAGTAGTTTTTTTGTCGCCTTTTGGAAGCACAAAGTCTGACATCAACATCTTTTTCTTAAAGATTTGTCCATCTCATACAACAAAATTTTATTGAGTTACACCCTTCAGCTAATAATCTTGATTTTCCAAGGAACGATGTTTGATTTTTTAACTTTTGGCATTTTACTGAGAAAAAGAACGTCACTAAATAAAAGTACCTTAAACCTCTAAATTTGATCATGCTAAAATCAATAATGTTTTGCTGTATGAGATGGACAACATTGTTAATCCTCAGTTAAGAAAGATGCCTGACAATGTTGTCCACCCCATACAGCTAAACTTTATTGAGAACAAACCTCAATAATGTTTTTGTATGTTTTAGCGTTATAAATTGGATGGAAGTTGAGGATAAAGTCAATAAGATTTTACTCAATGAAATGGAAAATATCCTCACTTAAGGATTTTTTCCATTACATTGAGCGAAACCTTACAGACAACCAAACTGAATTTCAAATAAACGTTTTGGTTTAGAGGATATTTGATGTTTGGGTTTTTTGGCGTTTCTAAGACGAATGGTATAATATTAAACTAGGTTATAACCTGGAACTTTTCCGGGTAGGAAAATTTAATTTACAGCAAACAAAAGTATAAAAATAACATTTTTAACCTCTAAAGTATCCTCTTTCCGTTTTCTCCACCATAAATTTTTAATTCGGATTCAAAGACTTTTTCTTGTTGTAAACTTCACATCACTATTATAATATTTCCAGTACACCAGTACTTGTTATTGAATTCAATGCAGTAAGTAGTTCCAAAACATTCAAAAATCTGTATAAATTCATTTTAAATGCAGAGTTAAAACTTAAATGCATATCTTGTATCTAGCTGCATACTTGTTCATCCATCATAGTTTTTTTATCTAACAACATGCAGCACCTCTGTCTCAGAACAGTTTACGACCTAATCCTAAATTTAAGAATGATACACAATTATCACAATCAACATTAAAGAAATTACAACTCTTTTAACAAAGACTTAAAGTTTTGTGAAATAAGCTTAATTTCAATCTATACACATGCCCATTCTAATTCAAATTATGTATCAAATTAAAAACCTGTTAATAACCATATTAATTAAACACAATGCACAACACTTACATAGGCCTTATAGGTGGTTGTTGAAGAGTAGTTACAACATGACCCTGCTGCATCACCAGCTATCTGAATAAGAAATATAACTAAAAAGGATTGTATTTGCAAAACCAAGCTATCTCAATAAGAAATGTAATTACAAAATGATAGTAATAACCAGTAAGTAATCCTAATCATCCTATATCATTTATCTATTTAATTATACCTTCACATTATGTTTTATATCCAAGTCAAAACACAAAATAATACATTGAAAAAATTATAAAGCAAGGGAATTCAAGTAATAAAAGGATAGAATTTGGATGTTAATTACCTTAGTGTCATCCCTTGTAAGCCGAAGAGAAGAATTAATTAACAAATAAACCTTCTTAGAGCACTCCATCAATTTTGTCACATTAATGATGAATTAAGTTAATTGAAAAAAGGAATGGACTAAACGGGTGAAACACATTAATGGTTTACTTCCAAATTTAAATTAAAATAATGATTGACTTCGAAATTTAAAATCAAACACAATAATGACAAACTTTCAAATTTCAATTTAAAATAATAATTGACTTCGAAATTGAAAATTTAAAATCAAACACAATAATGGTTTACTTCAAAATTTAAATTTAAAATAATGATTGACTTCAAAATTTAAAATTTAAAATCTGAAAATCAAATCACTAATATCCAATCCCGTAAATCAAGCAAACTTATTATGAAAGTCTAACCTTGCCAAGCAAAACCAACCGACATGGTACCAATTTCCAGCCACATCAAGCATATCTCTGTCCAACATAGTTGCAGCAAAAAACTCCGGACCATACAAAATAAACACCTAATGAATCAAAATAAAAACACATAAACCTTGAATATTACTCACTTTATGACTACTATCCCCCAAAACAAAACTTTGTCAACAAATTATACTAACTTATGCAATGGTAAACCATAAAAATAACAAGTTAATTTAGATGATTAGCCTTGCAAAAAAAAACCCAAATCATGAAAGTTTACCTGAATCATTAACGAAAAAATCAGACTCATATTGGGTTACTCAAGCGGATATTAATCACTGGAATCAGATCTGGTATCAAACATAAGAGCACACATGAGTTGATTAACGGAACAAAATGGTGAGGAGAAGAATATACACCAGTGAATCCAATAGAGATCAATTTCCCATAGGATCCCGTCAAGATATAGATAAAGAACGGCGCAAGATATACATTTCCTTCAACTTCCCATAGGATCCCATTCAAGAGTTCCTTGTAGGGGAAGGAGTCTGAAAGAAGCTCATCACCTAAAATTACAAAACACAATTTGAATTCGATATGCAACTCGAGTACAAAAACAATAGTCGAAGACTCGAAGCATCCCTAAAATTACAAATAATATAGTCAAAGCATCTCATAAAAAAACATCAAGATTTCAAAGCATTCAATTAATCAAAGTGATAAAAACCATTGATTTAAGCAACTAATCACAAGAGAAAAAATTCTGAAATTTTTAATTTTAATTTAAAGTAGTATTACTCCTTTTTCTCTGTTTGTGTTCATCATAATCAACTCAAAATCTTTTCTTGATTAATGTTATCAATGGAATAATGATATTAGTAAGAAATTATTCAATCCATTGCATAACAATTAAGAGATAATAATTAATAAAACAGTAAATAAAACCTAAAATCAGCTAAAAAGATATAAAAAAAATTATAGATTCTAACAAAAGATTAAAGCTTCAAACTCAGTCACATGACAAATAATAAAAAGATTAAAAACAAATTAATAAAACCTAAAAAAGCTAATAAAAAACCATTACACAAAATAAACCTAAAAACCAATCTCCAGATCTAAAAAACTTCACATCAAACAATAACCTAATGGATTTACAGCCAAATTAAACCTAATCAATAACCAAAAACGCTACACAATCAAAGAGCTAATAATCCTAAATTCATAAATACAAAATATATGTGAGATTGAAAGGAAAAGATTAACAGTAATCAAATCTTGATAGACCAACATAATGATGCTTCTGGAAAACGGTGGAAACAAAGAGAGCAAAAAGGGTAGCAACTTGCGAAAGAAAGAGAGAGGGTTTGGGAAGTAGCTAATGCAGATGAAGCCTGTATTCTTATCTTGAAAATAGAAGAATCACTGAGCGAAGTAAAAGAATACAAAAAATTGAAGGAGCCCTATGCAGAATAGAGTAAACACAAAATCCAAATACCTGTGAGTTCATCAAAGCACTTATTCTGCAATCCAAATAAAAAAACCGGTAAAATAAGTTTGAAATATGCCTTCACATTATGTTTTATATCCAAATCAAAACACAAAATAATACATTGAAATAAATTATAAAGCAAGAGAATTCAAGTAATAAAAAGATAGAATTTTGATGTTAATTACCTTAGCGCCATGCCTTGTAAGCCGAAGAGAAGAATTAATTAACAAAGAAACCTTCTTAGATCACTCCATCAATTCTGTCACATTAAAGATGAATTAAGTTAATTGAAAAAAAGAATGGACTAAACGGGTAAAACACATTAATGGTTATATTCCAAATTTAAATTAAATAATGATTGACTTCGAAATTTAAAATCAAACACATTAATGACAAAATTTCAAATTTAAATTTAAAATAATAATTGACTTCGAAATTGAAAATTTAAAATCAACCACAATAATGGTTTACTTCAAAATTTAAATTTAAATAATGATTCACTTTAAAATTTAAATTTGAAAATCAAATCACTAAGGAAACATACCAAAAATATAGGATCATATTCCTCAATCAACTTTAACAACGAATGAGAGTTGTTTTTTGGATCCATAACTGCAAAGGAAGTAACCACTGTTTAAAAAAAATATATAATGGTAATCTATTTATAGAAAAAAAGTCTATTTACAGAAACCGAATCATAATTCCGAATACAAAAATCATCTTTGACAACAGTAATCTGTTTATAGAAACAAAAACAACTTTAAAAATGAAATTAAAGGCATCTTTAAAAAATTAACAACTAACTAAATACAAAAATTATAACTAAATGACTCACGATAAATCATCATCAATAATTTTAAGACATTGACATATGGAAGTTGTTCTCCCCACAATAAGGTTGCAAAATCATACGGTATTTCCTATCAATCGAAACAAAAAAAAACATATAAGTTGCAATAACTTATTGTGTGCACAAAACTGAAAACTAAAGAAAACATACTGTGACATCTGTGCCTCCACGACCATCAAACAAATACCAAATCAATGAAATATTGTGTTTCATACTTGGGATTTGTATAAATATGTGTATCAATTGCACATATCAATTCTTGTTTGATTTCGAGCTCTAAATCGCTTTCTGGAAAGTTATACGCGAACTGATGCGTAAACGTAATCAGTTTAATGCGAAAAACACTTCGGAACAGTGACATGGGCTTAACATACCTTAAATAACCTTTACATAAGTTAGAAATAAGTTTTGGAGGGTTTGGTGTGTCGAAATCAAGTTTATTCGCTTACAGGGACTAATTTCGACAAACTGCGAAAGTATGCCGATTCGTACTATAACGAACCTTCCAGAATATGATCATAAGTTAAACATGCCCTAAATATCCTTTACATAGCTTAGAAATAGTCTTAGATGTGTTTGGTGCGCAAAAATATACTTATTTGATCAACAGGGACTAAAAGCGTCAAAAAGTGCATACGTTTGCATTTCGCGCATATCTTACGTTCTGAATATATCCGGACGTCCAAAAATTTATGTAATCATTAAAATATTTTATTTTAGTAATTGGCATGATAAAATTCCATTCGTCGCGTAATTTGGATCGTTTTTCGCGTCCGTTCGTGTTTCGTCGTAATTAACCGAACAACGCAACCGTATGACCAAACGAACCGAAATCCGAGATATTTTTGAGCATATTTTAAGTTCCCTATACTTTAACTTCATTATAGAGCCTTGAAATGAGGTTAACGGGGCTTAAACGTGTCAAAAATGCATTGAAAAGCAAGTTTTACACATTCAGGGGCCATTTCTGACTTTCTGCCAAAGATGGCTTACACGGGGCGCGTAAGACTTCCTTGAATCTTATGCGGGGTGTGAGAGCTTCCCAGATCTGCAAAAACCAGTTTCTGCAATCAGCAGCTGGTTTCTGGCTTTGGTTCTTGGTTATTCAATACCATGAGCTTGTTTTGGGGCACCCATAGGTTTGTAAAACAATGGGCACACATGGAGGGCCAAGATTGAAGCTCGTAAATCGAGGAACAATCCTAACGGTGGCCCGAAATCTATAAATACCCATCATGTTTCATTTGCAACCTCACACCTTGATTCATTTCTGCTCTAAGTTGGGGTTTCCACACCTCATACATGAGCAACTTGAATCAAATCTCCATTGCTTGGACCTCTTGTAAGTTTCTTTCATGCTTTTATGCGTTTTTAAGCGTAAAAGTCAAACAGTGTTTGACTTTCTGCTTTGACCGGTCAATGGTCAACACGAAGTTCGTTTGAACTTCGCAACGTGAGCTTAATCACGATGGTCATAGTCCCTTGTGACTATACCTACTGATTACCACATTGATTAGGTGTAGTGACGAGTCATAGTTTCGGTCAAAATACGCGTTTATGCGTATTTTGCAACCAAACTATTCTTGGGCATCAAAACCCTTTGTTTTGATATCAAACTTGTTTTCTAACTTCGTTAAACATATTTTAACATGTTTAACTCATCACTTTAGGTTTAGTGCTTATATAGGGTCGTAAGATAAGCGGTCTAAACAACCGCTTAGACTTTCGAACCCGACCCGTTTCGTCGATCATTAGGATCCGACCAAACATACTTTGTGACCATAGTTGTATAGGGAATAACCTTCCGAGGTTATACCTTATGGTCACTTCGTTTAGTTAGTTGTATGATAGGCAATTTATATGCCTTAGGAAAAATGACCAAAATGCCCTTTTTACGCATAAATTCATTTTAAGCATATGTAACCTAAATTTTGACATCTAAACTGATTAGGTAACATTATTAGACATGTTAAGGCATATAATACTTGTCATAGGACTAGTTAGGCGGTCCGAACGCGTTTTACGCGAACGACGCGTTAAAGTAGCGTAAGCTACCTAAACGAGTTGTAATGGGTCATAAGCACTTAGGATAGGTTTCGTTTTAGAATGTAGGCTTTGTTAAACCATATCATATGAGTTCCAACGCTCATTTGGTTTACGAAACCTCATTCTATCCGATCTTCTGATTTAGGTCCAGTTTATTAATATAGTTACTTATATTAGGTGCCGTTTGATTTCCGTGATCCCTCTAGCTTTGCTTGGTTGTTATTCAAGACTTCTAATCATCCTCAAGTGAGTACATAGTCCCCGCTTTTACGTTTTCAAACATTTTGGGGTGAAACACATATGCCTACTTGTTACTTTCGTGTTTTTCATGCTTTTATAACATATACTTGCTATGTTCATTAGTACACATATAGTACATGATTTCATTGTGTTTTGCTATGTATGTTCACTTAGCATGCTAGCACATTGATTTTCATAAATACTTTTGTTGCATATGTTCACTCAGCATATGGACACATTGATTTTCATTGCATTTTTGTTGCATATGTTCACTCAGCATATGGACACAATGTTTTACATTTCTACTTTGTATGTTCACTTAGTATATTTAGTACATTATTTTCATATAACATGCTTACACTTGGTATAACATTTGGTTTGTTTAACGAAACTAATACATTCATTAACACCGATCATGCCGCTCGGTAGTAGGTAGTGGTACCATAGGACTTGACAACTCCCATTCCTGAAATCCTAGGTTTGTTTGGGTGGAAGGAATGACCGAATCCGAATTCATTTTTTGGTAGACCTCTGACTTGTTCTAGGGTTTATCTTACAGTCTCATGGCTTGAATGTAGACGTTAGAACATTACCGCGTAGATGTTTGTATCAATAAAGCATGCATTTTACAAAACATAACTTTTGATTTAAATTATGATTTATCAAATACATTGTTTTGTACATTTCTTTCATATAGGGTTGAGTAAATGCTTTTATTTAGTAAATGCTTTTATTCACTATACATTACATTTAGTCATACATGAACATGATTCACATTTGGCATTTGACATTGTTTACACATAAACTTTTTGACATTGGTTTAAACAATACATTTTGGTGGTTTGTTTGGGTAAGTGATTTAAATAACGAGGCGTGTGTAATATGATAAAAGCATGGTGGATACGCCGCTGGTACTTCCTATATATAAGTGCTTTTATGATATTACATATCGTAGCGTTATTTAAACCATTTCAATTTTGACCTATTACATTTTACACAAATAACATATCTTTACAAAACATTGTTTTACAAACAACATATTTTATACAAACTCATTTTTACTTGGTTATTCATTTCATTATGCATTATTCTTTTATATCATCAAATTTCTTATCGATTTTCGTTTGATTTCTAAAAGAAAATATTTTAAGGTTCATGACTACTTTTGTTAAACATTTTCTTTAAACTTACAAGTCATGAATTCTATTTTAATAAAACCTATGTATCTCACAGGCATTTTTATGCTGACGTACCTATTTTCACATGTGTTTTCAGGAACTGATGCATAGGATTGATCAAGATTCACTTAGGCGGACTTGGGCCTTAGTGACAATAAAAGATGCAAGACTAGTTAATTAACAACCCTCGGTAAAACCAACACCCTCATTATATTTTGTATACCCTATTATATCTTAAAATATCCTTATGTGTCTTATATTATGCCCCGTATGTAAAAACTGAGCCCAAAATACATTATAGTTTATAAAAATAAAATAAAAATCTGAATTTAGAGCTGAGGTGGGCCGCGTAGGATCCCACCTCAAGCTCACGCGGGCCGTATCAAGACTGGAATTTGACTCCGCTGATTTCTTTAGTTAAAGCGGGCCGCGTAAGCTTAAGCTTACATCGACGCGGGCCGCGAGAGCTCATGAAACGCGGATACACCAGATGCCGACACGTGTCGACATCGTGGCAAGTCTACAAGCTGACCGGGCCAAGCTATGGTGTTGACCAAGGTTGACGCGGGCCGCGTAACCTTGGCCTGTGTCTCACGCGGGCCGCCTGAGAGTCAATATCAGCAACTATATAAAGGAGGCCTCGGGTTTCAATTTCCGTCGCTCATTCTCAATTCTCAATCTCGAATTCTCTGATATTAGGCATATTTTGCAAGTATTATACCCCCTAATTAGCAAGGTTATGCTCCATTGTAAGTATTATAACCCCAGTTTCATAATAGTTACGCTGCCCGATTGATTTAGGGTTCCGTAACAACTGTCGTGGTTCTGCCCGACGTAGTTGTTGGAATGCCGTCTCGGGGAGGGTATCATTAATAATTTCAAAGGGTTATGATACTAACCAATGTACATTTGTATAAATTATAGATTATACCCAGGAAACCCTTACAAGAAGCCTAAGATAGCAAAGTGAGTAATCTCCTTTTTGTTAACAGTTTTTACAAAACCTTAATTATTTTACAATATGATTAAGCGGTGATTGAGTCTTTGTAGTCTTCAATTACTGCCGGTATGTTGGGGTTTTGTATACAAAATTTACTACACTGTGAGTAGTAAGTCGAGGATGACAGTACGTTACCATTGGGACAATGAGTTAGCCAATGTGTAATATGACCCACAAGTCAGTGGATTGATAGTACCAAATGGAGTAATTGTGTAGACATAAACATTGTAATCGTCCTTGATACTGTTTTAATCAATAAAATGTTTCTTGATTAAACTGGGATTCACTCACCAGTATTTCCGACTGACAAATGTTTTTAAAACGCGTTTCAGGTAACCCAATGTGACAGCCAACTAGTAGAAATCCAGCTGGAGAGCACTAAAGGCTTAGGGATAATGTGGCTATAAAAGTTACCTAATAAACGATGTTTTAAATTAAATAAGATAGGGTTTATCCCTATAAATGTATTGTAATAAGAAACTTGGATTTTATCCATGTGATTAGTAATATAAAATATGGTGGTTTTACTCTGATAAACATTTCCTAACTACGGTCCTGATGAAAATTCCGCTGCGAGATTAAATAAACTGATACCACCACAACTGAGATCGCGTCTGCCCGTTCCTGGGAATAAGGGATCGGGGGTTGCGACAGGAGGTGGTATCAGAGCCTAGCCACTGTTCTAAGCCAAAGAAGTGTTCTGCTGACACTTGAAATTTTAAAATTTGTGTTAGGAAATAAATTACGAAAATACGTGTATAACTGTAATTATTTGTTATGTGTTATTTGACTATTTGTTAGTTTTCAGTATGAGTGATCAGGGACCATCAGATGTGAATCGTCAGTTAGCTGATTCACCTAGGAGTGAAGGTACATCATCACAGCCTGCCCTTTCAGGGTATTCTGCTGATCAGGAGGAGGGAATATTTGCTTTTAGAGCCAAATCTGAAGAGCCATTTCCTAATAAGAAACGAGGATGGTTCAGTAAAGAAGCTTTTGCTCGTAGGAAAAGAATGCGAAAATTGCAACAGCAAAGAGCTTTTTGCAGCCATTAAGCGAGAAACAGATACCCATACTCAGGATATGCTTAATAGAAGCCTAGCTAATTTCCATATCCTAGCTACAACAGCTGCTGACCCAAGTCTGGAACAATTAGTAGCCCCACAACCACAAAACCCAGAACAACCCATGGAGATAGAAAATCAGGAAAATCAGGTAGAGATGCACGACTTTAATCCAGAAGAAATCCCTAGGGTGCCTGCACCGAATCCCCTAGAACCGAATTACGACCCCTGGTGGGACGACAATAAGGACTTTGTGCAACGTTACCCTATTCAGAACTATCCACCCATACAGAACATAGAAGCTTACCCAGGTATGGACCCTTTAGATCCCTATTACCATGATAACTATATTAGGGAGATATTAGAGGATCCTTACCAATTTCAAGATCTGTCACCCCCATATCAGGAAACCGCACCCCAGATTCCAAACCCAGTCCGAGAACCTGCACCCCCAATGAGTGCAGAAAACGTTCAAGAACTTAGGACTTTCGGGGAGGAAATCTTAGAAAACAGTGAGAGAATGCGTCAGGTGGGAGAACGTCTCGTATGGAAATACGATGAACGTAATATGGATTTTTGGATGAATCCATATCCGTGAATGAGATGGAGGAAATGGTAGTAGTAAATATATATATATATATATATATATATATATATTAAAATATGTGTGTACGGATGCATAATACTATTAGTATAATTTCCTTTCTGCTGGTATTGTAATCTTTATTTCTGTACTAGTGTGTAATAGATGCATAGTATATGAAAATAGAGTACAAGTCGCAATGATCGACGATTTTGGTTAAATTGCGTGTTATGTGATTTACTATATTACCTATTATTTGTGATATTAATACGGGGTAAATGTTTAAAGTTCAGATGGCCGACGAAGAAAATCAAGGAAATCTAAATAACGACAATCAGAGTAACATTAACGTGGTTAATGAAAACCCAAGCATCAATAATAATGGAAATCAGATGGATAATAGTGTTATCCAACATATAGTGGCACAGGGAATTATAGATGCAATGCCTTTTATTCTTCAAACGGTTCAAGAAGCGAATAATAAAAGTAAACATAGCAGTAAGTGACCAATTGAACCAGAACATAGCGTGAACAATGGACCTATACTTCAAATGCCCATTCCCAAAAGAAGAAGAATCGTGCCTTACGGTTGTTCATACAAAGAATTATGGTCCTGTAAACCAATAGAATTCTCGGGCAATGAAGAACCTATTGCAGCTCTACGCTGGATAGAAAAGACTGAGGCTGTTCTGAAAATAAGTAAATGTGCGGAAGAGGACAAGATAATGTTTGCTTCCAATTTATTTAAAAATGCAGCCTTTGAATGGTGGAACACTATCCTTCAATCTAGAGGAAGTAATAGGATTTATAGTATGGATTGGGAAGAATTTAGGAATATGATAGAAAGGAAATTTTGCCCTCCAAATGAAAAGGAACAGATAGCAAACAAATTCTTAAACCTTAGGATGACTGGTATAGATAGTAAGGGGTACACGAAGTTATTCTTTGAATATGCTAGAATAGTACCAACTCTTGCTTCACCAGAACCAGTGTTAATTTCCCGTTATATTTGGGGATTAATTGGAGAGATTAGACATGTAGTCAAGGCTGCTAGACCTCAAACTATAGAAGAAACTGTAGAACTAGCCAATACCTTGACAGATGAATTAGTCCGTACTAGAGAAGAAGACCAGAGGAGAAACCTAACCCAAAGGCTTACTCGAGAATTTCGTTCTGGAAATTTCAATCGTAGGAATATGGGTTCTACCCCTACACCATACTGCAAAGTTTGCAAGAAAAAGCACTCGGGAAAATGCTCAAATCTCTGCAATTACTGCAAAATGTCAGGACACAAGGAAGAAAATTGCAAGAGGAAATCCAGTAATGGATTATGCTACAACTGTGGAGAAAAAGGTCATATCAGGCTAAACTATCCAAAATTGGCCCCAGCTGCAAACAACAAGAATAGTAAAAATGCTAGGGCATTTGTTCTTACTGCAGATGAAGCCAAGATGATCCCAGATGTTATAGCTGGTACGTTTTTAGTTAATGATATATTTGCTAAAGTATTATTTGACTCTGGTGCAAACCAAAGTTTTATTAATACTTCGTTTTGCAAAATTCTAACTCAGTCATTAACTAAACTACCACAAGAATATCTAGTAGAAACAGCCAATGGAGAAACTGTTAGGATTTCCGAAATCTTGCAGGGAGCAAGAATAGAAATTTTAAATCAGAAATTTATTGCAAATCTTTATCCCATGAATTTGGCAGGATTCGATGTTGTACTAGGAATGGATTGGTTAATAGCCAATAAAGCCAATATTTTGTGTGATCAAAAGTTAATTCAAGTAAATTCACAAAAAGGTAAAACAATCACAATTAAAGGAGATAAGCCGTTTAGATCCACTAAATTAATCTCTGTAATGAAAACTGCAAGTTGTATAAGAAAAGGTTCTATAGTGTATTTGATTTCTATAATCACTAACACTAAAGGAAAAGAACTAAAAGATATTCCAGTAGTATCTCAGTTTTCAGATGTCTTTCCAGAAGAATTACCAGGACTACCTCCAGACAGAGAAGTTGAATTCAGAATTCACCTGCTACCAGGAACATCACCAATTGCCAAAACACCCTACCGTTTGGCACCTGCTGAAATGCAGGAGTTGAAGAACCAATTAGATGAATTATTAGAGAAAGGATTCATACAACCAAGTTCATCGCCATGGGGAGCGCCGATACTATTCGTTAAAAAGAAGGACGGATCGATGCGTATGTGCATTGACTACCGTGAATTAAACAAGGTTACGATTAAGAATCGGTACCCATTACCAAGAATCGATGATCTGTTTGATCAACTACAAGGAGCTTGATTTTTCTCTAAAATCGATTTAAGGTCAGGCTATCATCAATTAAAGGTACAGGAAGAGGACATTCCTAAAACCGCTTTTAGAACAAGGTATGGTCATTATGAATTTACTGTCATGCCATTTGGTTTAACCAATGCCCCAGCTGCATTTATGGACATGATGAACCGAATATGTAAGCCATATTTGGATAAATTCATAATTGTATTCATAGATGATATTCTAATTTATTCTAAGAATAAAGAAGATCATGCAAGGCATTTGCAAATACTTTTAAGTCTATTAAGAAAGGAAAAGCTTTATGCTAAATTCAATAAGTGCGAATTTTGGTTAGAACAGGTACAATTCCTTGGACACCTAGTCAATCATGAAGGAATTCATGTAGATCCAACAAAAATCGAGGAAATTACTAAATGGAAAACCCCTGAGTCACCAACTGAGGTTAGAAGTTTCTTAGGATTGGCCGGTTATTATAGAAGATTTATTCAAGATTTTTCTAGAATAGCCGTTCCCTTAACTAAGCTAACCTGTAAATCTGTTAAGTTTGAATGGGGAGTAAAACAAGAAGAAGCCTTTAAAATCCTTAAACAAAGATTGACCCATACACCCATATTAGCATTACCAGAAGGAATTAAAGACTTTATAGTCTACTGTGATGCTTCTAAATTAGGTTATGGATGTGTATTAATGCAACATCGGAAAGTTATAGCTTACGCATCTAGACAACTTAAGAGTCATGAAGAGAATTATTCAACCCATGATTTAGAGTTAGGAGCTATAATTTTTGCTCTTAAGATTTGGAGACAATACCTTTATGGTAGTAAGTTTACCATATTCACTGATCATAAGAGTTTAAGGTATATATTCAAGCAAAAGGAGTTGAATATGAGACAAAGACGTTGGATGGAGATGCTTAGTGATTATGATTGTGATATCCAGTATCATGAAGGAAAAGCAAATGTAGTGCCAGATGCTTTAAGCCGAAAGTATCATGAAAAGCCAAGAAGAGTACGTTCTCTTAAATTAAATCTGCAAGTAGATTTAAATAATCAAATAAGAGAAGCACAAGAGTCAGTAATCAAGGAAGATACTGAAAAGTTAAAAGGTATGTTAAAAGAATTAAAACAAGGAACAGATGGAATTTGGAGATTCCATGAAAAGAGAATGTGGATACCTAAATTAGGAAATCTACGTCATCGTATATTAGAAGAAGCTCATAAATCCAAGTATACGATACATCCAGGAAGTGACAAAATGTACCAGGATTTAAGGAAAAATTTCTGGTGGATAGGAATGAAAAAGGATATAGCAACTTATGTTTCTAAATGTTTAACTTATTCACAAGTTAAAGCTGAACATCAGAAACCTTCAGGTTTGTTACAGCAATTAGAAATGCCAGTTTGGAAATGGGAATTAATAACCATGGATTTTGTTACTAAATTACCCAAAACTAAGAAAGGAAATGATACAATCTGGGTGATTGTAGATAGACTAACCAAGTCAGCTCATTTCTTACCAATGAAGAAAACAATTAGTATGGAACAATTATCTAAATTGTATGTAAATGAAATTGTTTCTTTACATGGTATTCCTTTATCAATTGTTTCTGATAGAGATAGTCGCTTTACACCTCATTTTTGGTCAAGTTTCCAAAAAGCAATGGGAACCAAGTTAAGGTTAAGCACAGCTTATCATCCTCAAACAGATGGACAAAGTGAAAGAACAATTCAGATAATGAAGGACATGCTTAGAGCTTGTGTAATTGATTTTGGAGGTAATTGGGACGATCACTTACCTTTAATAGAATTTTCCTATAATAATAGTTATCACACAAGTATCAATGCTGCACCATTTGAAGCACTTTATGGAAGAAAGTGTCGAACCCCAGTTTGTTGGGCAGAAATTGGGGAAAAGCAACTATCTGGACCTGAGATAGTGCAAGAGACAACTGACAAGATAATTCAAGTCAAGGAACGACTGAAAGCAGCACGGGATCGACAAAAGAGTTATGCCAATAACCGACGCAAGCCATTGGAGTTTCAGGTAGGAGATAAAGTATTGTTGAAAGTCTCTCCTTGGAAAGGAGTAGTAAGATTCATAAAAAGGGGAAAGCTAAGTCCCAGGTATGTTGGACCCTTCAAGATTATTAGAAAAATAGGACCTGTAGCCTATCAGCTACAACTGCCAGAGGAAATGGTAGGAATACATGATGTGTTTCATGTATCAAATCTTAAAAAGTGTTTAGCTGATGAATCATTGATAATACCTCTTAAGGATATAGAGGTAAATGAACAACTCAAGTTTGTAGAAAGACCTCTACAAATTGAAGACAGAAAATTAAAGAATCTAAAACACAAGAGACTAGTTCTAGTCAAAGTAAAGTGGGACTCCAAAAGAGGACCTGAGTATACATGGGAGCTCGAGTCAGAAATGCAAAAGAAATACCCGCATTTATTTCAATAGATCTCGAGGACGAGCTCTAAAACAAGGTGGGGAGAATGTAACAACCCTCGGTAAAACCAACACCCTCATTATATTTTGTATACCCTATTATATCTTAAAATATCCTTATGTGTCTTATATTATGACCCGTATGTAAAAACTGAGCCCAAAATACATTATAGTTTATAAAAATAAAATAAAAATCTGAATTTAGAGCTGAGGCGGGCCGCGTAGGATCCCACCTCAAGCTCACGCGGGCCGTATCAAGACTGGACTTTGACTCCGCTGATTTCTTTAGTTAAAGCGGGCCGCGTAAGCTTAAGCTTACATCGACGCGGGCCGCGAGAGCTCATGAAACGCGGATACACCAGATGCCGACATGTGTCGACATCGTGGCAAGTCTACAAGCTGACCGGGCCAAGCTATGGTGTTGACCAAGGTTGACGCGGGCCGCGTAACCTTGGCCTGTGTCTCACGCGGGCCGCCTGAGAGTCAATATCAGCAACTATATAAAGGAGGCCTCGGGTTTCAATTTCCGTCGCTCATTCTCAATTCTCAATCTCTAATTCTCTGATATTAGGCATATTTTGCAAGTATTATACCCCCTAATTAGCGAGGTTCTGCTCCATTGTAAGTATTATAACCCCAGTTTCATAATAGTTACGCTGCCCGATTGATTTAGGGTTCCGTAACAACTGTCGTGGTTCTGCCCGACGTAGTTGTTGGAATGCCGTCTCGGGGAGGGTATCATTAATAATTTCAAAGGGTTATGATACTAACCAATGTACATTTGTATAAATTATAGATTATACCCAGGAAACCCTTACAAGAAGCCTAAGATAGCAAAGTGAGTAATCTCCTTTTTGTTAACAGTTTTTACAAAACCTTAATTATTTTACAATATGATTAAGCGGTGATTGAGTCTTTGTAGTCTTCAATTACTGCCGGTATGTTGGGGTTTTGTATACAAAATTTACTACACTGTGAGTAGTAAGTCGAGGATGACAGTACGTTACCATTGGGACAATGAGTTAGCCAATGTGTAATATGACCCACAAGTCAGTGGATTGATAGTACCAAATGGAGTAATTGTGTAGACATAAACATTGTAATCGTCCTCGATACTGTTTTAATCAATAAAATGTTTCTTGATTAAACTGGGATTCACTCACCAGTATTTCCGACTGACAAATGTTTTTAAAACGCGTTTCAGGTAACCCAATGTGACAGCCAACTAGTAGAAAGCCAGCTGGAGAGCACTAAAGGCTTGGGGATAATGTGGCTATAAAAGTTACCTAATAAACGATGTTTTAAATTAAATAAGATAGGGTTTATCCCTATAAATGTATTGTAATAAGAAACTTGGATTTTATCCATGTGATTAGTAATATAAAATATGGTGGTTTTACTCTGATAAACATTTCCTAACTACGGTCCTGATGAAAATTCCGCTGCGAGATTAAATAAACTGATACCACCACAACTGAGATCGCGTCCGCCCGTTCCTGGGAATAAGGGATCGGGGGCTGCGACAGTTTCTTTGTTTTAAGACATTGTAACCTCTTTTAATACAATAAAACAAAACTTTAATTTCCATGTGTTATGAAACAATGATTTTGTTACGACACTCCCCGACGATTCCGCCGCGGTTTGTTGTTTTACGCGGTCGGGGTGTGACACATACCAAAAATATAGGATCATAGTCCTCAATCAACTTTAACAACGAAGGAGCGTTGTTTTCATGATCCATAGCTGCAAAGGAAGTAACCATTGTTTTAAAAAAATATAACGTTAATCTATTTATAGAAACAAAGTTTATTTATAGAAACTGAATCATAATTTCCAATACAAAAATCATCTTTAACAACACTAATCTATTTATAGAAACAAAAACAACTTTAAAAAGAAATTAAAGACATCGTTAAAGAATTAACAACTAACTAAATACAAAAATTATAACTAAATACAAAAAAATTATAACTCACAAAACAAACCATAAGAACTTCAAAAGATAATCACATAAAATTTCAAACTAATGCCTAAAGACAAAAATAAAAAAGAAAGACTATACATATCAAAAAACAAACAACACCAACAAAACTGAACTAATCTGTTTTGTTCGACGAACAATTCGAGTCCGATTGTCACAAAAGATTGAGGGTTTTCCTTGAGAAAAACAAACCATAAAACATTCAGAACATATGTTATTAATTTTTGAAAAAAAAATACCGAACAGAAAGGATAAAATCAAACCTATACAAACTTAAAAAAGAGAAAACAACTATAACATTTAACTAACCTTTGTTGTTTGACGAATGATCGGAGTCCGATTTTATCCAAGATTTAGGGTTCCACATGAAAAACAAAATCAACAAAAATCAGTAACTTTGATAAATGTCGAAGAGATGATTAACGTTCATAGACACTACATAAATCGGAGAATGTAGATGATGATAACAAAACCTCTGATCTTGATTTTGTTTGCAAAAAAAAGATAAATGTTCAATCGTTTGATTAAAGATACACAGTAGATAAACAACAAATTAAAACAACATACCTTCAATTTTTATGATCACATCTACAAAGTTTAGGACAAAGAAGAAGTTAATAGCATTCGATGCAATCTTTATAAAATCAAGTTTCTATAGAATTGAATAACATAAATAAAGCAGATTTAGAATCGATTGTGTAGATTACAATCGTAAAAAAAAAAAGAAATTAGAAACAATAAAATCAAAAACATAGAAATATACCTTTGATTGGTTTATAGGATTGATTTGTGTGAAGAAGATGATGTTGCAGAGGTTTGGCTAGGGTTTGGAACTGAGGATCTTGGTGGTGGCGATAGGAGAGAGGCTGCAACTTAGTTTTTTTAGAGTTTGTAAAGTGTGTGCAAGAAGAATGAGAAAAAAAGGAAATGTATACTATCCGTCACGCTTGACCTGAATTCAGGATTTCGACCCAAATAACAAATGGATCCCGTGTTCAATGAGGCATTCTTTGTGAATTTAGAATTCTATTCTCAATTCCCTCCTAAACTCACAATCCACCTCCACCATAGGTTGCCACATCATCAAAAATGTCCAAAATCACATGCCACATGCCCCAAATCCATCTCATTTATATATATATATATATATAGATTTGGCGTTTGGGGTTTTGTGTGTTTTTAATTGAAGGTCTGAGATGTTGTATATATACGATGTTTTTTGGCGGTTTTTTTAGGCGGGATTCTATTATAATTAAGTTTGGCGTTTTATATCTAATGGCGTTTTTATATTAGGATGGTGTGTGCTATTGTATGGCGTTTTATTTCATGAGATGGCGTTTTGTGTGGAGAAGTCAAAAGACTCTTTTACCCTTAATGAAGCGCGTCCCGTAATAAAATTGATGTTATTTATGAAAACGCCACCGCACCAATGTAGTCCATAGATTGCTTTGATCGGACGATCCATAAGCGTTCTCACACTTTTCATCGTTTTCTCTAAATCCTGGCCCTATATATATTATAAGGGTAAGGTTATTGTAAAAAAAAAGTGTGTTTTGTGAGAAATTTAGGAAGGAATCTATATCCTTGGATCTAGAATCTAATGGTTGACATCATAATGGCAAAATTGTAAATAGTGTTTACCATTCAACTAATTACGTTTTTAGATTAAGGGTATAAAAGTAAACTTAGCATGTTTTAAATTCAGGAACTCATATGCAATGCACATGCAAGTTCCCCCCGTTCTTTTTTAAACGTCCATAACTTTTTATACATAACTTTTTTTAAATATAACACCATAATAAAGAGCGTTTTTAATCTTTAATATGAGTACCATATTGGTATAATTATATAGAGAAAAAAATTATGTTTCGATCGGATGTCCACGGTGTTTTGTCTACGTTCATACAATGATGTTTTAATTGTATTGTAATTCAATGGTGATGTTTTATAAATGTAACACCCCGTGTTTTGAAAGTCAAAGTCAAAGTCAAGATTGAAGTCAAAGGGAGACAAGATTGCAAATTGCGATCTGTCACTCCTTGCTCAATTCCTGTTTTGACTTCTTTGACTTGTAGATAGTCTATTTATTGCTTTACGTTAGTGTATTATGTGGAGTACCTATTAATAATCGAGGTTTATTCGATGTTTATCGCACGTTTGATCGCTTCATCGCTTATCGCAATCGCACTCGCAACTCGAATTACGCGTTCTGTATATTGTTGTATGTGTGTGTGTGTGCCTTATGTGTTACTTGTGCATGTTTATTTATGTTTATGTTGTGTGATTAATCGAAACGCAATCGAAACTCAATCGCAATCGAATCGCAAACGCTAAACGCAAGTCAACTAAGGATGATTGTATGTTGATATAGTAGTTGGGATTAAAAGTAATTTGAATAGGAAACTCTATCGCATCGCAACGCTCGGCACGCAATTCGAAATCGCAAAACACATCGCGTCGTGCCCTCCAATCGAGTGGCCAGCCGATCGAGCTGCCACCCGATCGGGCTGCCATCCGATCGAGGTGCCATTCGATCGGGCTGCCACCCGACCAGGGTAACCACTCGATCGACCAGCCCTTTCCTTTTATGGTAAGCCTATAAATACCCCCTGTCAACATCATAACTTCACCTTTTGCACTCTCTCGTCCGACCAGCGCTTCTTGCCCACTTTTTCTCTGATTTCTCGCGATTCTTGTAAGTATTCAACCTAAATCTTGTACTTTCTTAATCTGCACGCACTCCTACACCTTTCTATCTTTTGAATCTTAACTTTTAACCGTGAAATCATTAGATTTGAGGTGTTCTAGGATGATGTCATCATGGTGTTCTTATGAACTTCATGTTTTGGCTTCAATCCACCAAGAACAACTTAGATCTGAATGATTTCCACACAAATAAACAAAGATCTTGTATAGATCTGAACATATTCATGGTGAAAAAGGATTGAAAGATGGTTTCTAACTTTCTTTCAACTCTTTTACACTCAATGCACTCAAAACCGATAGGACCGGACCTTGCTCTAACCTTTTACACTTTCTTGGTGATGTGTTGGTTCAAGATATGAGTCCTACCAACGAGACAACCGACTTCGGGTTAATCAAGAACAACCGTCTTGAACCAGTTAACTGGTTGAACTTGGGTGATTCCTGTTCGATCGGGTCACTTGGGTCAAGATGGGGTTCTGTTGATTAGCACGTTGACACACCGTCTCGATAAAAAGACAAACCATCAAATCAACCAAGTGTAAGACGATCAGGCCGACCAGGACGGAGTGCCGCCCGATCGGACTGCTGTCCGATCAGATTGTCACCCGATCGGGTTGCCACCCGATCGGCTTTTAACTTGGCCCCACGCTTAACTTTTATTTCAAACATTTGAAGTTGTGAACATTGAACGAACTACTGTCCGATCGGACTACCACCCGATCGGATTGTCACTCGGCCATGTAATATTCTGACTTCAACACTTAAACAATTTTCAACATGTTCAAATACAAACGGATTGCCACCCAATCGGACTGCAATCCGATCGAGTGACAAACTGTTGTGAACTTGTTCTCACTAAAGTGTCCAACCAACTGGGTTGTCGCCCGATCGAACGATGGTTCGATCGATCGACCTGAAAGGTAGAGATACTTCTCTGTTTTCAAAATACTACAACGAAAACTTCAAAAGTCAAGCCATCATACACAAACACATCATTCCCAAACGAAGAAGCAATCCACTCGAAAGGTCACCCGATCGGATGACCATCCGAGCGGATTGTCACCCGATCGACCGGCTACCCGATCAGATGACTATCCGATTGGAGTACCGTCCGATCCTTTGACACATCTCACCCATTTACGTATCGCTTATCGTTATGCTATCGTTCTGATCAGGCTAATCTCACTCTAGCGCTCCCTTCAATCCATCATCGCTGTGAGTATACTCGATCCCTTTTTGCTTTATGCACTTTTGGGTGTTACATACGTTACTTATTCTAAGTCACATCGAACACACTACGCAATACTTTAACTGTGACAACTGGCACCAAACCGGTAATTTCCGTACACTTTAATTATTATTTAATGACTGCAATTATGTGCTTAAATGTCAACATTGTTTGATTACATACTATACAAGTGAATTCATGCACGTTTTATACTACAAGAATTACTTTATGCATTAATGAACAGCGTTGCGTCAGAAATACTAGTAAACTCACCGGTAAGACACATTGTGTCAACAAATCTGCAGAAAGCAGTCAGACAAAAGAATTTGGGGCCTAGGTGTAGGTCCAACGACAAGAATACATTAAAACCCAAGAGAACATACAAGGGTTAACATATAGACGTTCCGGAAGCTAAAATACGCACTAAAAAGCACCCGAAACGCACTTTAAGTGCAGAATTTTACAGAATTCAGCTATAATCAGCTTTATAACCTCAAAATATTATGCAGAATTCATGTTTTATCATCCAGAATACTTCCCTAAGTGTCGGGAATTAAAAGTGTCACAAAAGGATACAAAAAGGACACTAAACGGTGCAAGTTAGCACTTTAACGAACCGGTATTTAACCAAACAACCGGACATTACCTGGAACATCAAAATATTACTAGAAGCATTGTTTATTTATTTCTGAGCTAGTTATGAACACTGAACACCCTAACACACTACATAACACATTGTACACCTTATCACTAAACACTGTACTTGAAATTTAATTAGAATACTTAACCTACCATTGGAAATTTACATTTTGCCCCCCCCCTATAAGGACCTCCAAAATTGTCCCAAAACGACCCATAAGTAAAAACCCAGACCCCTGAAACCTTGATCCATAACAAAAACCAAGAAAATAAGAAATCTGGTATTCAGGCGGGCCGCGTAAGGGTTAAGCATGGTTGCAGAAATCGGCCTAGGCAGCCGATTAATCGGCGCCTAGGCGCTAGGCGGTCATCTACTGCCTAGTTTTGAGCTAGGCGGTCAATTAATCGGTCATGGTCAAAAATCGGTCAAAATCGGTCCTAGGCGGTCAAAATCGGTCCTAGGCGGTCAAAAATCGGATTAATCGGACAATATTAGTCGGTCAAAATCGATCAAAATCGGTCCTAGGCGGTTCAAGGCGGTCCTAGGCGCTCAAAATTGGTCAAAATCGAACCATACTATTCGAAACTTGAAGTATTTATGTGAATTTTGAAGTATTATTTTTATAGTATTGGGTATATATATATAATTTTGAAAAAATACAAATAAAAATCCCATTCCGATAAATCCCTAGGCTGTACCTCACCGCCCGACTAGCGCCTAGCGCCTTCTATAACATTGGGGTTAAGCATAACCTCACGCGGGCCGCGTCAACATGTGTTTGACCGGATAAGCATTCCCAGGCCACAAGGCATCCACCTGGCAACCCTATGCGTGACCCAGCAAACCTACACGTAGACTAGGTGGCCACGCGGTCCGCGTAAGGATCAAGCATGGGTTCACGCGGGCCGCGTGAGACCCATTTTTCACCTATAAATTGCCTGGACATCGAGCTTTCATTCTGTGTCGAAAAAAATTCTCAAAAACGAAGTTATACTGCTCGAAATTCACTTCCAATATAGCCAGGCGCTGCTACGATACAGGGTATTAACTCGATCAATTGAAACTATCCAATAGATGTTTAAGTGCTGCCCAAATTAGGGCTATACTTTGTCATTCGTCGTAAATTCGATGGATGTTTAAGTGTTGCACTTTGTCATTCGTTGTGAGGGTTTTAATCTCGTGAGTTATCGTAAATGCTGTATTAGTTACTGACCTAGTTCGTGTGCATTGTTATTTAAATTAGAGTACAAGGCTAATCAGTAGGCTAAACTCTGCCCATTTAAATCTGCAATGTGAGTCATTCTCTTTTTATCAATAATGTTTTACAATACTCCAATTATTTTCAAAAGTTATAATTACAGGGATTAAGTCTTGGTTATCTTGAATCACTGGCAAGTGGGGTATTGTGCACATTACTAATTTCTCACGGTTAGGCTAATAAATCCTAACAGTGATAATCATCACTACTTGGGTGAAAGGACCCAATAGTGGTATGACCATCGTCACCAGGAGGTGACACGGCGCCAGATAAAAATAAGATAGAAGCCATTGTAATCGCTCTTATGCTGTAATTTATAACTACGTGTCGTTTTATCAAATTTGAATGACTCGCCAAGATTTCCCGGCTGATAAAATATTTTCAAAACATGTTTCAGGTGACTACTGTGAACCAAGGAAAAGTGCTACGGAGCACTAACAAGCTTGAAGTAGTGGCTCAATTAAATAAATAAACATGTTTTGCAAACCAGGGAATTTCCTAGTAAAATTCCTCTATTGTAAATTACGGGGTTTTATCCCAAATTATGAAATAAAATAATCGGGCATTTCAAGATTTAAAAGATCCTGTTAAATCTTCCACTGTCAACTCAATTAATAAATACCACGGGGTTCTGTCCCGCTGCTCCTGGACCGGGTAAAACCGGGACGGGGGCCGTGACAGAAAAAGGTGGTATCAGAGCGACTGATTTAAGCCAATTAAGTAATTAGAAATACTTAATTTTTCCTGATTACCATCTTGTGATTACGAGTTTTATTAACTAACTACTTGTTAGTTACAGTATGGGTAAGCAAAGACTTTCGGACATCTATTGTCAATTAGATAGTTCACCAAAAGATAAGGGAACTTCATCTCAATCAAATTCCTCAAAATACTCAGTAGATACAGAGGAAGGAATATTTGTTCGTAAGGCACAGTTTGAGAAACCACTTACCCCTAATAAAAGAAGTTGGATTATTAGAAAAAAGTCAAGAGAAAATAAAGAAGTTACAACCAAAAGGAGGGATCATTAATAAGGAAACTCCATAAATAGGCAATAATCCACCAGGGGAAAATAAAGTAGATGAACAATGGGCAAATCTCTATATGTTAGCCACTACAGCAGCAAATGTTAATTTTTAATTAAATTAAACTACCAACACCCTGACCCAGTACTAGCACCCCTATCATCCATAAGCCAGAAACTTGCCCATTAAATAAACAACTTAGTAAGAAAAGATAGACTAAAATAAATTATCCCCTCGTATGTTTTAAATTTCAGTTGTAATTTATAATAAATATATATGTAAAATTCGCAGTATTTTATTTTAATCAATCTATTTGTACAAATACTTAATTGTTCTGATTACCATTTTGTGATTCTGTGAAAATTTAATTTACAAAATTTTAACCTAGAATTTTGTTTGTTTCTTCATATATGCTAAACAACATGAATGAGTTGTCTGAAGCTCTTCAGAATCTCAATCTCTATTCTGTTAATGTGGAAGTTTCCATAGACTTTACCGGTTATTGTGCCAATGTTGAGGAACCTATGGAAATTCAAGCTCAACCTCCGGAGAAACCCAAGCCAAAGAAGAGAAGAAGAATCATGGGTTGGAGGCGTGTGCGCAGAAGGAAACCAGTAACTTGTAAAGTTGCTAAGACGGAGGACCCAATGGATAAAGGGAAAGGAATAGAGTTTGGAGAAAGCTCCAAGCAAGCCGAGGAAATGCCATTGTGGGAAGAATTAGACCGCAAACTGGCAGACTGTGATATCCTTAAGCCTGTTAATGAAAACCTTTTCACTTATCATGCCGAAACCCAGCTTCCAGTAAACTTGGAACCAGCCATCCCAGATCCCCTTGTCAACACCCGACCTCTAGGAGAAATGGAAGAATGGTGGACCAATGACTGGCAGTTCCAGAATCTCTTAAATAACCCTTATACCTTTTTCCCTCAGTTTGACCCCGAGCCTGCACCAAACCCACCGATGAGCAATGAGAACTTGGCTGAACTCCGCCATTTTGGCGAGGAGCTGGTGGATGCAGGAAATCGAATCCGGGAGGTGGGAGAACAGATCTCCTGGAAGTACGACAAGAGGGAACGTCGTTTCTGAAAATGCCAGCTGATGGGATAGTATGGGATGGTGGAAGCATGTGTTTAATAATAATATAATAATTAAAAAATAATAATTATGTGAAATAACCTAAAAATAAAACTTTTGTAAGATAACAGGTGTGTACGGAAGCATATTATAATATATAAAATGGAAGTCGAGAAATCGACAATTTTGGCTATACGTGTTGATGTGATTATGTGCAATTATTTTATTAATTATTTTCTGCTAATCATTTATATAAATTAATTACCAGATGGAACACGCTGGTAATGAACCCGTTAACGAAGTTAACCAATCTGAACAAAATCATGAAGATCAATTTCTGAATAGGCAAGATATCGAGAATATCGTTGCTCAAGGAATAGCCAATGCTATCCCAACAATTCTTGCTGTTGCTCGAAATCCAGTTGAACCTCAACAAATTATTCCTAGCAAACGTACACATAGCGACAATTTCAGTAATAGTGTAAACGGAGGCGGTAACCATACTAATAATGATAACGATGGGATTCAAGCCCCACTCCTTATGAAAATGAAAGCTGCAACGCCTGGTTGCACTTATAAGGGATTTCTTGCCTGTAAACCAGTTGAATTTGCAGGCAACGAAGGGGCGACTGCTGCACTGCGTTGGTTAGAGAAAACCGAGGCGGTGATTAAAATAAGTAAATGTGCTGAAGAAGACAAGGTCATGTACGCATCTCATCTTATCAAAGAAGGGGCGCTAGAATGGTGGAATACGGTACTTCAAGCTAAGGGAAGCAATGTGGCCTATGCCATGAGTTGGGAAGAATTTAAGCGACTGGTGGAAAGAAAATTCTGTCCCGAGTATGAAAAGGAAAAAATGGCGAATAAATTCTTGAACCACCGAATGATGGATGCAGACTGTCGAGGGTATACTTCGACATTCTTCGAGTACGCTAGAGTTGTACCAACCCTGGCTTCGCCAGAGCCGGTGCTTATTTCCCGCTATATTTGGGGATTGATTGGCGAAATCCGTGATATCGTTAAAGCTGCAAGACCTCGCACTATTGACGATGCTGTGGAATTAGCTAACACCCTAACGGACGGACTAGTGCGTACGCGAGAAGAAAATAGAAAGTGGGAAGTGGCCCAAAAGATTACCCAGGGATTCCGTGTGGGTAACCATAGCAATTTCAAGAAAAAGAGAACTTGGCAATCTTCCACTGTTCCATTTTGCAATGCCTGCAAAAGAAAGCATTTTGGAAGATGCAAAGGGTATTGCAATTTCTGCAAAATTCCGGGGCATCAAGAAGAAGATTGCAGGAAGAAGAAAGCGACAATCTGCTACAACTGCGGAGAAGCTGGACATTTTAGGCCAGACTATCCCAAATTGGTCAAACCAGCTGATAACAAAGCCAAACCTGCAGAAGGAACTACCAAGAGAAACGCAAGAGCCTTCCAGTTGACTACTCAGGAAGCAGAACTAATCCCTGACGTGATAGCTGGTATGTTCCTAGTTCACGACTTTTATGCAAAAGTATTATTTGACTCTGGTGCAAACCAAAGTTTTATAAATACTTCATTCTGCCAAGCTCTTAACTTACCCTTAACCAACCTTAGACAAATTTTTACGGTAGAAACGGCAGATGGGAATTCTGTTAACATAGATAAGGTTTTGCGAGAAGAAAAGATAGAACTCTTAGGCCATAAATTCTTTGCAAACCTGTTACCTATGGATTTAGCCGGATTCGACATAGTATTAGGAATGGATTGGTTAGTAGCCAACCATGCTCGAATTCTCTGTGATAAAAACTCCATAGAAATTCATACCCCTACAGGAGAATTAGTGGTGATTACAGGAGATAAGCCACGAAAGCCACTGAAATTCATTTCAATAATGAAATTGGCCAGTTATTCAAGAAAACAAGAAGTGGTGTATATGATTTCAGTAATCAGTAACACGAAAGGTAAGGAACTTAAAGAAATTCCCGTAGTAGCAGAATACCCAGATGTATTCCCAGAAGAACTACCGGGATTACCACCCAATAGGGAAGTCGAATTTAGAATTCATCTAATTCCTGGAACTACACCAATAGCTAAGGCACCTTATCGGTTAGCACCCACCGAAATGCTAGAATTGAAAAAGCAATTAGATGAATTATTAAGTAAAGGATTCATACAATCTAGTTCATTCCCGTGAGGAGCTCCAGTGTTGTTTGTGAAAAAGAAAGATGGATCAATGAGAATGTGTATCGATTATAGGGAATTAAATAAGGTTACAATTAAGAATCGATACCCATTACCTAGGATCGATGATCTTTTCGATCAACTTCAGGGAGCTAGATACTTTTCTAAGATAGATTTACGCTCCGGATATCATCAATTGAAGTACAGGAAGAAGACATAGCTAAAACTGCTTTCAGAACTAGGTATGGTCATTACGAGTTTACAGTCATGCCCTTTGGACTAACAAATGCTCCAGCAGCATTTATGGACATGATGAATAGAATCTGTAAACCGTACTTGGATAAATTTGTAATTGTCTTCATCGACGATATACTTATTTATTCCAAGAGTCAAGAAGAACATTGTGAGCACCTACATGCACTCTTAACTTTGTTAAGAAAAGAGAAACTCTATGCCAAATTCTCGAAGTGTGAATTTTGGCTACAGGAGGTGCAATTTTTAGGACACATGGTGAATCACGAAGGTATTCATGTAGATCCTGCAAAAATAGAAGCAATTACCAAATGGAAAGTCCCGCAGACAGCTATGGAAGTTAGAAGTTTTCTAGGATTAGCTGGATACTATAGACGATTCATTAAGGATTTTTCCAAGATAGCTGTGCCATTAACTAAGCTAACCTGTAAAGCAGTTAAGTTTGAATGGGGACCTAGGCAAGAAGAGGCCTTTAAGATTTTGAAGCAAAAGTTAACAAACGCCCTAATTCTAGCCTTACCAGAAGGAACAGAAGATTTCGAAGTTTACCGTGGTGCTTCTAAGCTAGGATTAGGATGTGTGCTAATGCAACGCAAGAAAGTAATTGCGTATGCCTCAAGCCAATTGAAAAAGCACGAGGAAAATTATACAACTCATGACTTAGAGTTAGGAGCCATAATTTTTGCCCTTAAAATTTAGAGACACTATCTGTATGGAAGTAAGTTTACTGTCTATACAGATCATAAGAGTTTAAGATACATATTTGGGCAAAAAGAATTAAACATGAGGCAAAGAAGATGGATGGAAATTCTAAGTGACTACGACTGTGATATTCAATATCACCAAGGAAAGGCAAACGTAGTTGCAGATGCCCTAAGTCGTAAGTATCATGAAAATCAAAAGCGAGTTCGTGCTCTTAGATTAAGTATACTACTAGACTTAATGGAACAACTAAAAAATATTCAAGAAACCGCAATCAAGAATGATGCTGAAGGAATGAAAGGAAGAATAAAGGAATTAGAGCAAGGAGCTGATGGAATTTGGAAATTCCACAAGAAAAGGATTTGGGTACCTAAGCAAGGAGAATTAAGAAATAAGATTTTAGAGGAAGCCCATAAATCTAGGTATACCATACACCCGTGAAATAATAAAATGTACCAAGATTTAAGAAATAATTTCTGGTGGATAGGAATGAAAAAGGACATAGCTAGATATGTTTCTAAATGTCTTACTTGTTCACAAGTTAAGGTAGAACACCAGAAACCTTCAGGCCTACTACAACAATTAGAAATGCTTGTATGAAAATGGGAACTTATAACCATGGACTTTGTTACTAAGTTTCCCAAAACCAGAAAAGGCAATGACGCGATTTGGGTAATTGTGGATCGATTAACCAAGTCAGCTCACTTTCTACCCATGAAAGAAACCTTTAGCATGGAAAGGTTAGCAAAGTTGTATGTAGACGAGGTAGTATCCTTACATGGAGTTCCACTCTCCATTGTATCAGATAGGGATAGTCGTTTCACTTCCCATTTCTGGACAAGTTTCCAAGAAGCCATGGGAACCCGACTAAATTTAAGCACTGCATACCATCCTCAAACAGACGGACAAAGTGAAAGGACGATCCAAACCCTGGAGGACATGCTTAGGACATGTGTGATAGATTTTGGTGGAAATCGGGATAACCACCTACCCTTAATCGAATTCTCCTACAACAATAGTTATCATACAAGCATTGAAGCTGCCCCATTTGAAGCATTATATGGTCGGAAGTGTAGAACTCCAGTTTGTTGGGCAGAAATAGGAGAAAGTCAATTATCAAGTCCTGAAATAGTGCAAGAAACTACCGACAAGATCACTCAAATCAAGGAAAGACTGAAAACGGCTCGAGATCGCCAGAAGAGTTATGCCGATAATCGACGCAAGCCACTAGAGTTTCAAGTTGGAGACAAGGTACTCTTGAAAGTTTCTCCTTGGAAAGGAGTAGTTCGGTTCGGTAAGAAAGGCAAGCTAAGTCCAAGGTACGTAGGACCATTCCCAGTAATACAGCAAATAGGACCAGTTGGCTATCACTTACAACTACCAAAGGAGCTAGCTGGAGTACATGACGTGTTTCATGTATCCAATCTCAAGAAATGTCTATCCGACGAATCCTTGGTAGTACCTCTTCAAGATGTAGAGGTAAATGAGAAGTTAAAATTTGTTGAGAAGCCACTGCAAATAGAAGACAGAAAGATTAAGTTTCTCAAACACAAAAGATTGGTACTAGTCAAAATCAAGTGGGAGTCAAAAAGAGGACCCGAATACACCTGGGAACTGGAATCGGAAATAAAGCGAAAGTATCCTCACTTATTCCAATAAATCTCGAGGACGAGATTTTAAATAAGGTAGGGAGAATGTAAGGACCTCCAAAATTGTCCCAAAACGACCCATAAGTAAAAACCCGGACCCCTGAAACCTTGATCCATAACAAAAATCAAGAAAACAAGAAATCTGGTATTCAGGCGGGCCGCGTAAGGGTTAAGCATAACCTCACGCGGGCCGCGTCAACATGTGTTTGACCGGATAAGCGTTCCCAGGCCACATGGCATCCACCTGGCAACCCTACGCGTGACCCAGCAAACCTACACGTAGACTAGGTGGCCACGCGGGCCGCGTAAGGATCAAGCATGGGTTCACGCGGGCCGCGTGAGACCCATTTTTCACCTATAAATTGCCTGGACATCGAGCTTTCATTCTGTGTCGAAAACAATTCTCAAAAATGAAGTTATACTGCTCGAATTTCACTTTCAATATAACCAGGCGCTACTACGATACATGGTATTAACTCGATCGCTACTACGATTCAATGTCCGATCGATTGAAACTATCCAATGGATGTTTAAGTGTTACCCAAATTAGGGCTATACTTTGTCATTCGTCGTAAATTCGATGGATGTTTAAGTGTTGCACTTTGTCATTCGTTGTGAGGGTTTTAATCTCGTGAGTTATCGTAAATGCTGTATTAGTTACTGACCTAGTTCGTGTGCATTGTTATTTAAATTAGGGTTCAAGGCTAATCAGTAGGCTAAACTCTGCCCGTTTAAATCTGCAATGTGAGTCATTCTCTTTTTATCAATAATGTTTTACAATACTCCAATTATTTTCAAAAGTTATAATTACAGGGATTAAGTCTTGGTTATCTTGAATCACTGACAAGTGGGGTATTGTGCACATTACTAATTTCTCACGGTTAGGCTAATAAATCCTAACAGTGATAATCATCACTACTTGGGTGAAAGGACCCAATAGTGGTATGACCATCGTCACCAGGAGGTGACACGGTGCCAGATAAAAATAAGATAGAAGCCATTGTAATCGCTCTTATGCTGTAATTTATAACTACGTGTCGTTTTATCAAATTTGAATGACTCGCCAGTATTTCCCCGCTGATAAAATATTTTCAAAACATGTTTCAGGTGACTACTGTGAACCAAGGAAAAGTGCTACGGGGCACTAACAAGCTTGAAGTAGTGGCTCAGTTAAATAAATAAACATGTTTTGCAAACCAAGGAATTTCCTAGTAAAATTCCTCTATTGTAAATTATGGGGTTTTATCCCAAATTATGAAATAAAATAATCGGGCATTTCAAGATTTAAAAGATCCTGTTAAATCTTCCGCTGTCAACTCAATTAATAAATACCACGGGTTTCTGTCCCGCGGCTCCTGGACCGTGTAAAACCGGGACGGGGGCCGTGACACCCCCCTTGTCAAAGTGGACGGCCCATGTAGTGGCCCCACCTTAAGATTTCTTCAATCTTTCTAAAATCCCCATATGATCTTTCTCAAGATTTGGTGAGATTATGTGTGGTACTTCTTGGACATAAGGACCATTGGGTAATAAGGGATTTAGAGGTTATAAGAACTAGATCACATCTCACCATCTTATCACCTCCACTCATCTTCCTCCTCCCTTTGCCCATTCTCGGCCGAAAACCACCAAGGCACCACCATCATCTTCAAACATTGTTCATCCATTCCAAGTCCATTTAGAGGTGTAAGAAGGTATCTAACGAAGTGTGGAGCTTGTGGAACTTGAAGGACCTCTCTTGTGTGCTATTATCCACTCCATTTTCACTTGTGATCTTCCCTAGCTTTAAGCTAGTTGTAAGATTCTTGAACACCCTTGTTTACTTCCATTTTAGTTGGTTAAAAGATATAACATGTTGATTATCATAAGAACACTAAAAGACATACACATGAATCTTGAAACATAAGGTTGATGATAACTTGATGTAATATTGTTAGAATGATGTTGTTTTGAATATGTTGATGATTGCTTGTTGATTTCTTGATAATATGATGTTGATCATCATATTGAACTTGTTAGATTATGATTAAAAACATGATTTAACAAGTTAGGAGATGATTATGTCTCTACATAAAATAATCATCTTCAAATAAAGATATGAACTTGATAATAAGATGATTTCTTGAAATATAAGTAAACAAAGTGAGTTGATGATCTTATGGATCCGAGATTTACAAATGATGTTTCCAAACAAACCAAGTTCAAAAGACGATTTTTGAAAGATCATGACTTTTACTTAAATTAGAAAAACAAGTGTATAAACACTTATGAAACAAGAAAAAAATACAAAAGAAATATTTTTAGAAAAATCATCTTACAAGTTGTAAATGGCTAAATCTTTCAAGAAAGTGATTCACAAACAAATAACCACGTTTTCAAGGGTAACTAAACCTACTAAATAACATGGTAAGTTACTACAAGTTTTCACAAAAACTTCAAGTTCATGATGTAGTGTGATTTACTTGATTTAGACACTTAATAAGTGTTGAATAAGTTGTTGATGTTTGATGATGATTTAAAAGAAAATAAACACATGTTTTGAAAACATGGGAAACCTCCATTTTTAGGGGAAACTATGTCAAAATTTTTATAAATTTTGACACTTAGAAAATATAAGTTTTTGAGAAACTTATTCCCTAAAAATGTATCTAAAGACATTTACTAAGGTTTCCCCAAATTTTTATGTTAAGAAATGATTATTTCTTCAAGATTAAAATTGATATTAAGTATGTATATTTTTGAGAAAAATATATATATTTATTGATCACCAAATTTTGTGCTAAGTGTATGTAGTATGTATTATACGTGATAGTGTATTAGGACTTGTAAATACACTAAATACTCCTAAGGAGTGAAAATACAAAAATACTCATACAACATACTTAGACAAATACAAGAAAATGTATTTATGAAAATATATTACTTGATAGAATAAATAACTTAGACAAGTTATGAACATGAAATGAAGTTTTGGACAAAATACATAATTCGGGTGAAAAACACAAGATACTTATATTTATTGTTGAGAAAATAATATAAGTAAGACACATAGTTAAAAATCTAAATTATTTTTAACACGAGAAGAAATACACAAAACATAGTGACTTGTACTTGTGCAATACAAGTCTAGTGACTAACGTTAATAAAACACGTTTAGGTCACGATGCTAGATAAGCAAAAACCGGTGAAGTTTACGGCGCAAGGAACGCAAAGTTGTGAGTTCATGCTCCCCCTTTTCTTTTAACTGTTTTCAGTTTTATAACTTCGGGGGTGAAATACATGTTACAAATGTTACAATGTTTACAAATGGTATGAGGGATACAAAAACAAGAAGCACTCTTGGTGATAACTAGTACCAAGTATGATGCGTTTTAAGGAATGATACGAGAATTCGTGTCACGGATAGGGTACCATAAGCACCATTAATCGTGTACATACTAAGACCGCAGAACAAAAGGTTAGATCTAATGGGTTTTCGGGCAGCCACACTCTTGGTGAAAACTAGTACCGAGTAGTGCTTTTGTGTCTCAGTCGTGAATCGACAACTAAAAAAATGCCTATGGTTTGGTTGCTTCCTATGTCGTGTCACATGTTAATGGCCTTGCAACCCATTAACAACCTAGATACATACAGAATACTTGATTTATAGAAGAATACTTGATTTATACAAGAAAACTTGATTCATACAAGAATACTTGATTTATACAAGATACATACCATGTTTTTCATACAAAGTATACAAACATTCAATACAAGAACTGCATGAATTCACAACAACATTATCTTGACGTTTTTCTAAAACTCACATGTATTTCAGGTAACTAATGTGGATGTGCGCGCGGTCTTACTCATGCTCTTGGATGTCGTTTATGTTTGAATAAAGTTGTAAACTTCTCAGACAATATGTCGTCTTGTGTTGTAAACACTTAAACTATGATTTCAGTGATGTAATGTTTGGCATTTTGAAGTTATTTTTATGAGCATGTAGTATGTTTGCCAATCGTATGCAATGAAAACCTTTCATGATCACACCTCGCGCTTCCGCCTAAGAAAGGGGTTTGACAGATTGGTATCAGAGCTGCGATTGTAGTGAACCAGGATTCCTTCTCGAGTCTAGACTACAATCTCTAGGATCCCTTCACGAAAACAATTTTTTCAAAAAGTTTTCATTGCATAAAACTTTCCGCGACATCCACTACCTGAAACTGTTTACAAGAGTCAAGAAAAGACACTACGAGACTTAGGGTGCACTGAAGTAGCACTTGTCTGTGATTAAGAATTATTTACAATTATGTGTGATAATTGATATATACATATACTAGAAGTAGAATGTCACAAGTATACGTGACTTTACCTGAAAACAATGGCCTATCTGAAGGAAGTGATACGAGGATGAAACGAACTGTGCGGACTGTGCAAGGAGTTACGTAATTATGGATGCATACATAATTATGGAATTCAGTGCACAGAAACCACAGCAAGTCTTGTCACGTATAGACTCCCTCAGTGCAAGAAAAGGTCAAACTTGAACACCCCTCCCCCAGCCTACTAAGTACCCTGCTGGAGTAATAATTGTTTGATGTCACTTATGTGGTATATGCTTGTATATATATACTACTACTGTCTTGCATGACGATATCAAACAAAAGCCTAACCCTATTGTGATGTGTTCTGTCAGAACATGGCACCCAGAAGAGCTGTGAACGCTCGTGATCAACCTCCTCCTCCCCCACTGCCAAGGACTGCTGAAGAGCTAAACGCCCTACTGGAGGAAAGGATCTCCACAGCTATCGCCCTGTATGAGGCGAACCGTACTGAACAAAGTGGAGGACCAAGCAATGCCAGGCGTAATGGGAATGGAGATTCATGTGGAGGAAACGAAGCTCAGGGCTGCACTTTCAAGCAGTTTCTCGACTGCAAACCGCTGAACTACGACGGCACTGGAGGTGCAGTGGCGTTTGTACGCTGGACGGAAAAGACTGATGCCACTATCCGCATGAGCAAGTGTACCGCAGATCAGCAAGTCACTTTTGCTACTGGGTTGTTTGTTGATGAAGCTTTGACTTGGTGGAATTTGCAAGTCCAGACTCTAGGTGATGATGCCACGTACGGCATGACGTGGGATGAGCTGAAGGAGAAAATGAGAGAAAAGTATTGCTCTCGTGCTGAACTCCAAAGGTTGGAGACTGAATTCTGGCATTTGACCATGGAAGGTGCAGACATTACTGGGTATACTCGAAGGTTCCATGATTTGTCTAGGGTGATCCCTTACATGGTGACTCCTAAATTTAAGCGCATTGAGCGCTACATTTGGGGATTGGCCTCAGAATTTCACGGCATGGTAACTGCGGCCAAACTTGCAACAATCACTGAGGCTGTAACTCTGGCTGTCAGCCTTACTGAAGATGCTGTTCGAATGAAGAAGTTATCGCTGAACCCAACTGAAAAGACCGAGACGCATGCCGAGTCATCTGGTGACAAGAAAAGGAAGCATGTGAACCTGAATCAAGCGACACGTAATAACAAGGGTTTCAACAACAAGAAGCGTGACCCCAACCCGCCTCAGGAGGTGAAATCTCTTGCAATCATGAATGACGCTCCTGCCAAAAGATACCTGGGCACTCTGCCCATTTGCAACAATTGCAAGCGTCATCACGAAGGGGTTTATCGTATTCCAAAATGCGACAAGTGTGGAAAACTGGGTCACCATACTGAAGACTGTTGGGGTAAAGGAAACAAGAACGGAAATGGAAATCGCAACGGTGCTGGTAATAGAAACAACGGTGGAAACGGAAATGGCAATGGTAACCGGAATGGGAATGGAGCTGGGCAAAATCAAGGATGCTTCAGTTGTTGAAGCAAGGATCATTTTATGAAAGACTGCCCAAAGGGGGACAATGCTCAGGCTCGAGCATTCGTAATTGGAGCAAGGAACGCACGCGAGGACCCTAATGTGGTCACCGGTACGTTTCTCATTAACAACCACTTTGCATCCATATTATTTGACACTGGTGCCGACTATAGCTTCGTGTCTGTGGAATTTAAACGCATGCTTGGAATAGAATCTAGTAGATTAGATATTCCTTATTCTATAGAGCTAGCCAATGGTAAACTTGTTGAATCGGGCGAAGTTGTTAGAGGTTGCACATTAGAACTTGGTGAACGAAGATTTAACATCGACCTCTTACCTATTCAATTGGGTAGCTTCGATGTAGTGGTCGGAATGGACTGGTTGTCCAAGAACAAGGCTGAAGTTATTTGCCACGAGAAAATCATTCGCATCCCTCTGACGAATGATGAAACTCTCATTGTGCATGGAGAAAAACGAGACGCGCCCGTGCGAATAATCAGTTGCATGAAGGCACAGAAGTGCTTAAGGAAAGGATGTGTTGCTTTCCTAGCACACGTTGTAGATAAGAAGGCTGAGGAGCCGAAACTCGAAGACATTCCTGTGGTGAAGGAATTCCCTGATGTTTTTCCCGAAGATCTGCCAGGATTACCTCCGCAACGACAAGTAGAATTCCGCATAGACTTGGTTCCAGGAGCCGCTCCTGTAGCCAAGGCACCCTATCGACTTGCACCATCCGAAATGCAAGAATTATCTACACAACTCCAGGAGTTGTTGGATAAAGGATTCATAAGGCCAAGCTTCTCACCTTGGGGAGCTCCAGTATTGTTCGTGAAGAAGAAGGATGGAACACTGCGGATGTGTATCGATTACAGAGAACTGAACAAGCTCACAATCAAGAATCGGTATCCACTACCGAGGATTGATGACTTATTTGATCAGTTGCAATGATCAAGCTACTATTCCAAGATCGATCTTCGATCTGGATACCATCAGTTAAGGATTCAAGAGGAAAGTGTACCAAAGACTGCATTCAGAACACGTTATGGGCATTACGAGTTTCTTGTGATGCCATTCGGACTGACAAATGCGCCAGCGGTATTTATGGATCTAATGAACCGCGTATGCAAACCATATCTCGATAAATTCATGATTGTATTTATCGATGATATCCTGATTTACTCGCGAACGAAAGAAGAACATGAGCAATACCTCAGAACCATTTTGGAACTACTGAAGAAAGAGAAACTTTATGCAAAGTTTTCAAAGTGCGAATTCTGGATTCGCGAAGTACAGTTTCTTGGCCACGTTGTGAACGAGAAGGGCATTCATGTAGACCCATCCAAGATTGAAGCAATAAAGAATTGGTAAGCCCCCAAAACCCCAACTGAAGTTCGACAATTTTTGGGCTTAGCGGGCTATTACCGGCGATTCATTGAGAATTTCTCCAAGATAGCTCAACTGCTAACTACCCTTACCCAGAAAGATAAGAAGTACGACTGGGTGACAAGCAGGAAGAAGCATTCCAGCTACTTAAAAATAAGCTATGCGATGCACCAATACTATCATTACCCGAAGGCACTGAAGACTTCGTGGTATACTGCGACGCTTCACGACAAGGTTTGGGTTGTGTGCTCATGCAACGCCAGAAAGTCATCGCTTATGCTTCAAGACAATTGAATGTACATGAAAGAAACTATACCACTCACGACTTGGAACTCGGCGCAGTGGTATTCGCCTTGAAGATCTGGCGACACTATTTATATGGTACTCGATGTACAATCTTCACAGATCACAAAAGCTTACAACACATATTTGATCAGAAGGAATTAAACATGCGTCAACGACGATGGGTCGAACTGCTGAACGATTATGACTATGAGATTAAGTACCATCCTGGAAAGGCAAACGTTGTAGCGGATGCATTAAGTCGAAAAGAAAGGGTTAAGACCCTAAGGGTTCGAGCATTAGAAATGACTATTCGAACGAACCTCACCGCACGCATTCGTGACGCACAACAAGAAGCCCTTAAGATGGAAAACCGCAAGGCTGAATACCTCCGGGGTATGTTGAAATATATGGTGCCAAATGAAGAGGGAACCTTATACTTTAAGAAGCGTATTTTGGTTCCGCTCTATGGCGGTATGCGAGAAGTCATCCTTAATGAAGCTCACAAGTCGAGATACTCGATCCATCCAGGATCGGACAAAATGTATCAAGACTTAAAGGAATATTACTGGTGGCCGAGACTTAAAAACGACGTTGCTGTTTATGTTGGAAAGTGCCTAACCTGTGCTAAGGTTAAGGCTGAATATCAGAAACCGTCCGGTCTACTGCAACAACCAGAGATTCCCATGTGGAAGTGGGAGCAAATCTCAATGGACTTCATAAAAAAATTACCCAAGACCCCTAGAGGGCACGATATGATATGGGTGATAGTTGATCGATTGACGAAATCTGCGCATTCCCTACCAATCCGAGAGAAGGATAGCACTGGAAAGCTCGCAGAGATATACTTAAAAGAAATTGTGGCACGTCATGGAGTGCCTATCTTAATTATTTCAGACAGAGATGGACGCTTTGTCTCAAGAATCTGGCAATCGTTTCAGGAAGCCTTTGGATCTCAGCTAGATCTAAGCACGGCCTTCCATCCGCAAACAGACGGTCAGAGCGAACGGACCATACAAACGCTGGAAGATATGCTTCGCGCATGTGTTATGGACTTAGGCGGCAGCTGGGATACTCATCTACCTTTAGTTGAGTTTTCCTACAATAACAGTTATCATACAAGTATAAAAGTCGCACCGTTCGAAGCTCTGTATGGCCGCAAGTGCCGCTCGCCATTATGTTGAGCAGACGCTGGAGACAAACGTATGGTTGGTCCTGAACTTGTACAAGAGACAACCGACAAGATTATGCAGATCCGAGAGCGCATTAAGGTGGCTCGAGATCGACAAAAGAGCTACGCTGATCGAAGACGAAAACCATTAGAATTTGAGGTGGGAGACAAAGTGTTGTTAAAGGTCTCACCTTGGAAGGGCGTAGTAAGATTTGGAAAACGTGGAAAGTTGAATCCACGATAGATCGGACCATTCAAGATTTTAGAAAGAATTGGTACCATGGCATACAAGTTGGAATTACCGGAAGAACTTAATGGAGTACATGATACGTTCCATGTATCCAACCTCAAGAAGAGTCCAACACAAGAAAACGTGATCACCCCTGCGGATGAAGTGCATATTGATGACACCCAGCGATTTACAGAACAACCCGTTGTGGTTACAGACTGGAAAGTCAACAAGACCAGGAGGAGCACTGTCAAGCTTGTCAAAGTACGTTGGAACTCTAAGCACGGACCCGAGTACTCATGGGAACGTGAAGACCAGTTTAAAGAAAAGTACCCCCACCTGTTCAAGAAGACTCATGCGAGAGTTAGTTCAGCCTGAATTTCGGGACAAAATTCTTTTAACGGGGGGGAGACTGTGACAACTAGCACCAAACCGGTAATTTCCGTACACTTTAATTATTATTTAATGACTGCAATTATGTGCTTAAATGTCAACATTGTTTGATTACATACTATACAAGTGAATTCATGCACGTTTTATACTACAAGAATTACTTTATGCATTAATGAACAGTGTTGCGTCAGAAATACTAGTAAACTCACCGGTAAGACACATTGTGTCAACAAATCTGCAGAAAGCAGTCAGACAAAAGAATTTGGGGCCTAGGTGTAGGTCCAACGACAAGAATACATTAAAACCCAAGAGAACATACAAGGGTTAACATATAGACGTTCCGGAAGCTAAAATACGCACTAAAAAGCACCCGAAACGCACTTTAAGTGCAGAATTTTACAGAATTCAGCTATAAGCAGCTTTATAACCTCAAAATATTATGCAGAATTCATGTTTTATCATCCAGAATACTTCCCTAAGTGTCAGGAATTAAAAGTGTCACAAAAGGATACATAAAGGACACTAAACGGTGCAAGTTAGCACTTTAACGAACCGGTATTTAACCAAACAACAGGACATTACCCGGAACATCAAAATATTACTAGAAGCATTGTTTATTTATTTCTGAGCTAGTTATGAACACTAAACACCCTAACACACTACATAACACATTGTACACCTAATCACTAAACACTATACTTGAAATTTAATTAGAATACTTAACCTACCATTGGAAATTTACATTCCCCCCCCCCCTTGTCAAAGTGGACGGCCCATGTAGTGACCCCACCTTAAGATTTCTTCAATCTTTCTAAAATCCCCATATGATCTTTCTCAAGATTTGGTGAGATTATGTGTGGTACTTCTTGGACATAAGGACCATTGGGTAATAAGGGATTTAGAGGTTATAAGAACTAGATCACATCTCACCATCTTATCACCTCCACTCATCTTCCTCCTCCCTTTGCCCATTCTCGGCCGAAAACCACCAAGGCACCACCACCATCTTCAAACATTGTTCATCCATTCCAAGTCCATTTAGAGGTGCAAGAAGGTATCTAACGAAGTGTGGAGCTTATGGAACTTGAAGGACCTCTCTTGTGTGCTATTATCCACTCCATTTTCACTTGTGATCTTCCCTAGCTTTAAGCTAGTTGTAAGATTCTTGAACACCCTTGTTTACTTCCATTTTAGTTGGTTAAAAGATATAACATGTTGATTATCATAAGAACACTAAAAGACATACACATGAATCTTGAAACATAAGGTGAAATATGATGATAACTTGATGTAATATTGTTAGAATGATGTTGTTTTGAATATGTCGATGATTGCTTGTTGATTTCTTGATAATATGATGTTGATCATCATATTGAACTTGTTAGATTATGATTAAAAACATGATTTAACAAGTTAGGAGATGATTATGTCTCTACATAAAATAATCATCTTCTAATAAACATATGAACTTGATAATAAGATGATTTCTTGAAATATAGGTAAACAAAGTGAGTTGATGATCTTATGGATCCGAGATTTACAAATGATGTTTCCAAACAAACCAAGTTCAAAAGACGCTTTTTGAAAGATCATGACTTTTACTTAAACCTACACTATTTTTATTAGAAAAACAAGTGTATAAACACTTATGAAATAAGAAAAAAATACAAAAGAAATATTTTTAGAAAAATCATCTTACAAGTTGTAAATGGCTAAATCTTTCAAGAAAGTGATTCACAAACAAATAACCACGTTTTTAAGGATAACTAAACCTACTAAATAAAATGGTAAGTTACTACAAGTTTTCACAAAAACTTCAAGTTCATGATGTAGTGTGATTTACTTGATTTTGGCACTTGATAAGTGTTGAATAAGTTGTTGATGTTTGATGATGATTTAAAAGAAAATAAACACATGTTTTGAAAACATGGGAAACCTCCATTTTTAGGGGAAACTATGTCAAAATTTTTATAAATTTTGACACTTAGAAAATATAAGTTTTTGAGAAACTTATAACCTAAAAATGTATCTAAAAACATTTACCAAGGTTTCCCCAAATTTTTATGTTAAGAAATGATGATTTCTTCAAGATTAAAATTGATATTAAGTATGTATATTTTTGAGAAAAATATATATATTTATTGATCTCCAAATTTTGTGCTAAGTGTATGTAGTATGTATTATACGTGATAGTGTATTAGGACTTGAAAATACACTAAATACTCCTAAGGAGTGAAAATACAAAAATACAAATACAACATACTTGGACAAATACAAGAAAATATATTTATGAAAATATATTACTTGATAGAATAAATAACTTGGACAAGTTATGAACATGAAATGAAGTTTTGGACAAAATACATAATTCGGGTGAAAACACAAGATACTTATATTTATTGTTGAGAAAATAATATAAGTAAGACACATAGTTAAAAATATAAATTATTTTTAACACGAGAACAAATACACAAAAGATAGTGACTTGTACTTGTGCGATACAAGTCTAGTGACTAACGTTAATAAAACACGTTTAGGTCACGACGCTAGATAAGCAAAAACGGTGAAGTTTACGGCGCAAGGAACGCAAAGTTGTGAGTTCATGCTCCCCATTTTCTTTTAACTGTTTTCAGTTTTATAACTTCAGGGGTGAAATACATGTTACAAATGTTACAATGTTTACAAATGGTATGATGGATACAAAAACAAGAAGCACTCTTGGTGATAACTAGTACCAAGTATGATGCGTTTTAAGGAATGATACGAGAATTCGTGTCACGAATAGGGTACCATAATGTCACACCCCTATATTTCCATGTATTACCGGTGGGCCCGGTGGGGAGTATCGTGACGTAGTTGAGATCGTCATAGTCAAACAACACAATATATATAAATGCACAGCGGAAGCAAAAGATAAATATATTACAATCCGAGTACAAAGTAATATCAAAGTATTACAACGGAAAGTAAAGGATCCACAGGCGGATCAAATAAAAGGAAAAACTGTTCAACAGACTTTAGACGCCTAGAACTTGCAAGATTCCTTATTAACGTCTTGAGCTTCCAGCCAATTACGTTCAGTACCTGTCACTTAACCTTTTTGGAAAATACGTCAGTTTACACTGGTAAATACAATTAACCGACTCATTTGAAAAGGTTTAATAAAATTGATTTGAATGCACAAGGCACAACATATCTTTTATAACTTGGGACAATTATATAAATAATCTTGTATACAGATTTACATGTTCGTTATACGTTCAGGTCCCGATGTAGAAACCGAGTCAAGATTAACAGACACGCCACAAGTATAGGCCCACAAGAGAGTGAGATACCGTTTCTCTTATGCACTGTCAGGTGTATGCCTACACCCCGTGCATAAGACGTGGCCATTTTATAATACAATGATGTCAAGGATATCCGGGACATGGTCATTAACCCCTAAAGGCTTTTATTTCAAATAATACAGATTAAAGCGGGTTACCTCAATAATTTAATCACAATACGACTAAACATTCAATACCCGACCAAGCGGTATTATTATAATACTGTATCCCAAGCCCGTATAGGGAAAATAAGTTAAAAGTATTTACCTGAGCTAGCAAATGCAATTTATACTCAGCCGTATATTCTAATCAGCAAGCACAAGTACTTCTACTAGGGCTCTCGATCTGGAACGAAGGTTTTATTAACCTATTAGATTCCTAACGGGTCTTATTTAAGTCGTAACTTAGACCGGTTAGTTTTAAGGAAAGGTTTACGGTTCAAACGCATGATTAAGCGAAGACCGGAATAGAATGTGATTTAGACCCGACAAGTTTGAAGACTTGTGTAATATGGGTAATCTAAACACCTTCTGGATTTTGAGATTAAAAAAATGATAAGGTTTGACCCGTTTCGGCTAATTTATGCAAACTAGTTACATAAACCGAACCGAACGCGTAAGAAGCGTAACGGGTAACTATAAGAGTCATATACAGGCTTCCTAAGTTAATATGCCTTAAATATGTCGTGATGTCAGTAGGATACCTTCCGTTATGCCCAAAACGAGTTTAATCTTATTTTATGCCCCGTAGGGGTATTTTGATCATTTTAAAGATTATAAAAGAGATTAAATAAAATTTTGAGACTCGGGTCTGAATAATCAGTAAAACAACTTAATTTTATTAGGTCATATCAGTTGGTAATAGGTCTTATATGACAAAATGATTTTAAACCCATACTAGGTGTTTAATACGCGTAAAAAGCCATTTTAAGCGATTTCCGGGTTATACAGGAAATTTGAGTTTTCTGATCAGGTTATAAAGTTCAAAATACTTCATTTATTAAATAAAATCAGTCGCAATTGGATTGGTGTCAAAATACTATGTAGAACTCATTTTATGGACAAAAAGGGTAAAATCGGTTTTTACCGAATCAACGCCATAACCTCAGGTTATGAGCAGGTTAAAAATAATTAAAAATCTTTAAAAATCCTAAAATATTATATTACATCAGTGGGTAAAAGTTTTGGTGTCCAAAATTGGGTTTAGATAGGCTTTACGCTAATTGCGCCGTTTAATTAACAAAAAACTTTTTAAGTGCGCTATTGAGCATAACTCTTAATCTAGACCACCAACTGATGTGAAATTTTAGGGACAAGTTTATAAATCAGTAGCAAAGATTATTGTCCTCTCACATTTGCTGAATTCTCGTTTTATGGTCAAAAGGGCATTATGGTCAACTTTAAGCATTTAACGGAAACGTGTAAACGAATCGGGTAATCTACGAACCAACCACAGAGGGTTATACCAACATGTAACCTGGTCCTAAGGAAGCTCTAAGGCATTTCCAAACCTATCTAAATCGGGTCAGAACTGAAGTCAAAGCAAAAGTCAAAGTTTTGCCACTTTCGGTTCCGAACCGGGTTTAAACAGAAAATTGTCGGGTCCAACATGCTTAGACATGTTCTTACATTTATTACTGAGTTATATGAGTGGCAAAATAGGTTACATGCCTTCTACATTGCTAATTACATGTTAATTTGCAAATTAAGTTTCTGTTGACTTTTTAATACAAACTTTGACCCGACATTTGATCTAGTTCGAGCGGGAATCAGAGGGTGCCCTTTTAAGGGTTTATTGCCCACATAATTACCAACTTATAACTACCTTCAATTCGACTAATCACTGGACCATTAATGATTAATCGCTAAGTCAAACATTAATTACGATGGTTTGACTTTTAAGCTATTAACTAAGTAAAACTCAATTAAGGAAGGTTAAGAATACTTACCAAGGTCCTATGAACGACTAAGGATCACAAGGAAGGGGCTTGAGCTCCAAGGGACTCCAAGAAGTGAGGATGGAATGAATGATCAAAAATTGGAAAAATGTGGGTTCTTATATAGTGATCTTGATCTATCAAGATCATGACAAACAAGGCTATACATGATCCCTGATGATTAACAAGTGTCCCTAAGGCCTAAGAATTAATTTAGGCAGCTCTTGGTGATGATAAAGGGCATATATGTCGTTTACATGGGCTGAAAAGGCAACATAAACGATTTTCTGCATCTGGGCATTCTCACGCGGGCCGCGTAGACTCTGAAGGAGTCTTACGCGGGCCGCCTAGCCCCGGCTGACCTGAAAACAACTTTCAATAATTGCCATTTTGGTCCCTGGTCCTTCTACACTTGATTTTAACATGATTTCTTGCACTTGGAGCCCTCTAACTTGACTTTTAAGGGCCTTAAGACATAACCAAACTTTGTTAAGTCCTTGGTTAACTTTCTGGTTACCCGAAAAGTCATAAACTTCATCGTTGACGCTTTTAACCCCTCGTATACGAATTTTATCATAACTTTCTCATATGATATCGAAACTTGGTGAAATTTTTATCATGTATTCTAGTGAGCATAATTAATCGTTACAAGGCTTCGGGTTTGCTAAAAGGTCACTCAGAGGTACACCTTAAACATGTTGACACATTTAACCCCTGTAGTTTGTAATCTCTCACTTTCTTTCACCGTTAGCTTCGTATGATCCATAATTCATTTGTTTAAGGGTATAAACATCATGTAGGGTCATTGTAAAGTATATTTATCCATTGTTGACATTTTGAACCCTTATATTCACATACTTTCCATGTTTGTCAACTTTAGTCCTTCTAGAGTATTCTTTCACACGTTCAAAGCTTATGACGCGTGTCAATACATTATAGGACGTGAATTTTCGAGGTGTTACATCCTCACCCCCTTAAAAGAAATATCGACCTCGAGATTTGTTAAAATGCTGGAAGTACTTTTTGTCGCGTAATGGACTTAACTTCTATATCATATCTGGAGTCTTTCCAAGCTCCCAAAGTGACCCCTATATTAGGTACATGTATCCTTTTGGAGCTTCTTAACCTGTCGATCCTCAATCGATACAGGATGCTCATTACATCATAGATCTGCATATCATTATGTGATAGTGCTTCTTGACTTATTGACGAAACACATCCTTCAGTCACTAGTGTGCAATGTATGGCGAGCTCCGCCAGGCTCCTTAAATAGGTTTTAGCTTATAAGCTACTTAATCTTGATACACTCAAATCCTTTGAATGACTTTATATATATTCAGAGCTTAACTAGCCTGATAATTTAACAAATTGGCACACCCTTCCTGGTGATATCTTTTGTTGGACCTTATTCCTTAACAAGAATTTAGGAGGGTTGCTACTTTCACTAATGCTTGATTTTTTTTTGTCGAATGCTGGAAACTTATAGATGATTAGGGATTTGTATGATCTTATTTGTTGTTTCCAATGCAACTTTCAGATCCTGATAATTGGACTTACCACTCTATTGTTCTAACAATAGATGTTTAACATTCCATCTATACAAGGTCCCCAAAGGAGCAGCCTTGATACTTACATAATAATTGTTATAGAAAAACTTATTTTATGGTGAGATGGTTATTCCAACCACTGCTTAAAACTAATCTTAAGGAATAGCTAATCCTTACAGTTAGTCGGACAAATCGACGATCCTGGGCAGCTGATAGCGATTCTTAATCGTGGCCTAAATAGGGTTGCGGTAATCAATGCATAAGCAAGATGAACCGTCTTTCTTAATTAACAATACCGAATTTTCAGAATATTGAGTTAGGCTTTAAGAACCTATATTTTAAAACTTACTTAGTCAGGGTTTCGATTATTCCAATAATAATGGTACTAATTGTCCTGGAGATGACACAATACCGCAGCCCTAAGCGGAATGTAAATCTTAACTCTACTTGCCCTTCAGGAGGTAATCAGGGTAGTCCTTGGAGAAGATAATCAGGATATAAGGAGATTACATAGATTTTCCAAATCTCAGGCTCTGGTTCATTTATTATTGCCTGTGTGTTACGAGTCCACGGATTTCTTAATCAGAGACACTTACTTAGACAATTCCATTCTGGATATCATCTTTGAATACCATTAGTTGACTTTAATACCGTATGACCATTGGAATATCTTTGCGGTTCCATGCATTAAACCCCCATACTGATCAGGCATGGAAGCAATCTATGGAACGTATTAAGATACACCAATCCTCATATGGCGCTTTTGTCATACCATCTGGTATTCGTATTCGATGGAGATCAAAGAGATATCAATTACATATGATGATGTACTTCGTCTGGAGAGAGGGTACACTAGAATTTCACGACTGAAGATTTCTGACAGGTATAGAAGAAACGGTTCCTATGATTTTCTATTTGTAAGCTTTACCTTACACTTAATATCTAGGGTTCTTATGGTAGATTTTTAAGAGTCTACTATACTTTCAATTTATGAAGGATTGATTGGTATCCGAATCAAAGCAGAACTCTTTGCGTTCTATTCTAATTCATATTTTGTGCTTAGGTTCTAACAGGCAGATTTAAATACTAACAAAATTTAATGACTTATCTGCACCTGAAACAAACAATACCCTTGCATATACATCATGGATGAGGACGTACCGGTTATAATATTGTCATCTTGTGTGACCTCTTTTGCATCCATCTGAGAGACCTTAGCGTTGGTCTTCTTATCTCCTTTAAGCTTCTTAGCATATTTTGGCCAATTTGATTTGATATGCCCCTTTTCGTTACAGTTGTAACAAGTCGCATCTCCTATTTCCTGGCATTCCAATGTTTTATGCTCACTAGATTTGCAGATCCCACAAGCCCTAGGCTGTGATTAGGATTTTGATTCGAACCTGCATTTCCCAAAATGGCGCTTCTTGCAGGTCTTGCATACTGGTTTCTGGTTGGACTTTTGTTTGTTCTTCTTCTTAGAGCTCTGGGAGTTATCTTCCTCCCTTTTCCTTTTTAGCTCATCTTTTGCATTTGAGGCATGAACAAGATCCTCCTTATGCGTAAGGAAATGTGGTCCTAGATAAAATTTGGAGCGAGTAGCATGGGGCTCCTTGAACTTTTTCACAGCCTTCTTCACAGCCTTTCCGACAGCTGCGTCTATCATAGTTTGAAGAACATCTTCAGAAATTCTAAGGCTCACAATTGTAGCATCATTGGCCTGTGTCGCATCATTCATACCACGATCAAAGGCTGTTTTATCTGAGTTTGCCATATTCGATATTGGTTCCTAACACCGATAAAACAATTTCTTAGTTGCAATCCAACAACTGCTATTCTTCATCTTGATGGCCTTAACACATACTAACCATGGTATCAATAGACCATACAGGCTAATATAGTATTAACATTCTTAATGAATGTCATTTAATATATATCCATTATATTTAGCCTAGGTCACAAAAGACCATCAATGGCATTTAAGGTTTGGACCTAATCCATCATCTTTTTGACAGGGGATCAAAATGTCACATCTGTCCTGATTATATTGATGAATTTGGATAGCTTGAAAGCTTGCCATAAGGGTATTAGAAAAGAGTGATTCCTAATAGATATAAAATACCAATCTAAGATTTGTTGGAGCATTCTCTAAAGTATCATCGGCCAATTTCTACCTCGCAGTAAATGACCGGAGTCCTAATCAGGCGGAGGCAACAGTTCTCAACATTTATCGTTCATTATAGGATCATATGTGCCAGCATCAAGTAAATTTCTGCATAAACTGCTTGATAAGGAAAGGTACCTGCTATATAGTTATCATTCTGCATCATCTCCTGGGCATTCATCTGGAAGACTCATGCGTTTATTTTCTTGGCCTCTTCGGGCTTCTTCTGATTCCTAGGGCAGTTGGTCTTGATATGCCCCTTCTCGTCGCAACCATAACAGGTTGCGTCTTTCAACTTCTTGCAATCCAAGGTTGTATGTTCCTTAGACTTGCAAATCCCACAAGGTAGAGGCTGAGATTCAAATCTGCATTTCCCGAGGTGGTATTTCCTACAGGTTTCGCACCTGGTCTTCTCACCCGACTGATGGTTGTCTTTCTTAAACCCGGAACTCTTCTTATCCTCAGCGTTCCTCTTTTTCTTCCTATCGGAGCGATGAGAATTCTAGAGTATTCTTTCACACGTTCAAAGCTTATGACGCGTGTCAATACATTATAGGACATGAATTTTCGAGGTGTTACACATAAGCACCATTAATCGTGTACATACTAAGACCGCAGAACAAAAGGTTAGATCTAATGGGTTTTCGGGCAGCCACACTCTTGGTGAAAACTAGTACCGAGTAGTGCTTTTGTGTCTCAGTCATGAATCGACAACTAGAAAAATGCCTATGGTTTGGTTGCTTCCTATGTCGTGTCACATGTTAATGGCCTTGCAACCCATTAACAACCTAGATACATACAGAATACTTGATTTATACAAGAATACTTGATTTATACAAGAAAACTTGATTCATACAAGAATACTTGATTTATACAAGATACATACCATGTTTTTCATACAAAATATACAAACGTCCAATACAAGAACTGCATGAATTCACACCAACATTATGTTGACGTTTTTCCAAAACTCACATGTATTTCAGGTAACTAATGTGGATGTGCGCGTGGTCTTACTCATGCTCTTGGATGTCGTTTATGTTTGAATAAAGTTGTAAACTTCTCAGACAATATGTCGTCTTGTGTTGTAAACACTTAAACTATGATTTCAATGATGTAATGTTTGGTATTTTGAAGTTATTTTTATGAGCATGCAGTATGTTTGCCAATCGTATGCAATGAAAACCTTTCATGATCACACCTCGTGCTTCCGCCTAAGAAAGGGGTGTGACATTAACGCTAACCGTTACCGCATGTTATACGTGACTTAATGAATGCTTGTTTGTTATGTTTACACATGGAATGCTGTCTACCTGCCTTAGCAACGATAGTACTATAGTTTGGACTCAGCACCTGTTCACTCAGGGGTTGTTAAGGACAATTTGTTATATGGCTCACAGTGGTGAGTGTGTATTACGAACTGCCTTGGGCAGTCAACCCGCATTCATTGGTATCGATAGGTTCATGTCGATAACTAACATGCCTCATTTTACACTGTGTACGTGCTGGTTATGCGTAACGATTTCGAACTCTAATATATCTATTAAACTTGTATGCTCACCTTTACACTATGTGTATTGACTTTTACTTTAACGTATGTGCCAGGTGCTTAGGATGCTTATGTGCTTAGCTTGCTGTGAAATCGAGGCTAGGAAAGGTCTAGAAACAAATAAACAATTGTCTGTATTTGAAATCTGAGTTGTCGGAACAGAACAATTTGACTAGATCTTGTCTGTAATAATTATGTTATCTTTTATGACATGGTATGGGACATGTTGCTTAAATAATTGGTAATTATAGTTGTTATGGAAACTTCTGGACAATCTGTTTCTCTCAGTGTCGCGCCCCGATGATTACGCCATCGGTTGGGGTGTGACAATAAACATCTGGAAACATCGTATTGTGATTCAGTTCATGATGTTTTAACATCTGCAATGATTGTATTGTTATTCAAGTCATGGTGGTTTAATATCTAGAATAGCAATACAATCATCCCCAGATGGTGTTAAAACATCATGACTTGAATAGCAATACAATCATTCCAGATGTTAAAACACCATGACTGTATTACGATTCAAGTCGTGGTGTTTTTGAAATCTGTTTGGTGTTATATACTTGCAAAATAACTCCTAAAACGGTTACAATCATTCCAGAAAATTTATCTTTAAAATAACCCCTAAAGTGGTTACTATCTATTTTATAATTAAATTATTTTTTGAAGTTAATTACCTTATTATCATTAATCTAAAAAATTAAATAATGCCACGTGTCGTCTCTATAATATTTCTCACGCTTCTCACAAACTTCACATTTTTATAGGAATCTGAACCTACATTATAATATTAATCTCAAATACAATTTTCTATTTCAAAGCATATAAATAAATATGAATAATGTCATCAAAATATAAATTTCAAATGAATAGTTTATTTTTCAAATAATAAAGCTACAAGAATGAAACTTTACTAAACAATAGCTAAAGGAAAATAAATATAAAACTTAAAATTTTTCGGGTATATATTTCGGGTAAACGGGTAAATAGTTTCGGGTAATCGGGTCAGGTATCATCTTAACCCACACCCACGAAAAAAAATTCAATACCCATACCCAACACAATACCCGTCCCAAATGTTCGGGTTTCGGGTATACCCATCGGGCTTGGGTATTTTTGCCATCCCTACCGAATCGTATCCAAACCAAAAACATAAATATGAATACATGATATTGGTATCGATGTTTGAGCGGGGTATTGGTTCGCTAAAAAAATATGTGGAATAAAAAATTGTATTTACAAAGTTTTATTCACAAAAACTGTCCCATGTAACCCAAATATCAGTTCAGTAAAAACTATGTGCGTTACAAAATACAAGATATTACAATGGCTTAATTAAAAAATTGTCTCAAGTAATCCAAAAGGTAAATTTGCGGTATGCTCAAAATGATAGCGACACGTGTTTTACGACGATCGAAAACCTAAAAACTAACATCAATACCGATTTCGATATTATTGATATTGTTTGGTCAGTACCCGTTTGATTCGTTGCGGTACCTTTACTCTTAATAGTTTACGCTACAAAAATAATTATTAACAATGGTTTTGTTAAAAAAAATAGTTGTCGATGTAACCCAAAAAAATAAAATTATGCTTTTCATCAATCGAAAATCATAAAAACGAATACTTATACCGACTCCGATAATACTAGTGTTGGTACCAATGTTGTTTAATCAGTATCGTTTCGGTTTGGTTTGTCATGTTAACGGTACGACATGATATATAGCTTAAGATACCGAAAATACACTCTATTTTGAATACAGATTTGTTTTCAATAGAATTTATAGCGAAATGTTGAGAAAAATAAATATATACAATTGCGTATAGAGTTTTTTTTAAGTTAAACATATAAAAATTATCAGAGAAAAGTCAAATTAAGATTAGAAAATGAGGGCGTATAGAGTTTTTTTTAAGTTAAACATATAAAAATTATCAGAGAAAAGTCAAATTAAGATTAGAAAATGAGGAAAATCAGTCATTGGGTCCACTGTTCCAGTACTTTAATTAAGTTTGAGCCCAGGTCATATTATTACAAGCCCAAGTAATTAAGATTAGAAAAAGAGGAAAGTCAGTCATTGGGTCCAATGTTCCATTACTTTATTTAAGTTTGAGCCCACGCCATATTATTACAAGCACAAGTCAATTATATGAAGAAAAAAAAATGAAATTTTGGAAGGTTGGAGCTTGGAAGCCCAAACTGCCCATTTTAGGGTAGTGGTGCACAAAAAACCCGAACCCGGAGCCGGACCCGAAAAAAACCCGGAACCGGGTATTATAAAACCCGGGTTTTTTATACCCGAACCCGACCCTACCCGTAGGGTAGGGACCGGGTATGCATATTTGGTCTAAAACCCGAACCCGGAACCGGTTTTTTTATACCCGGTTTATACCCGAAACCCGGTTTTATAAATACCCGGTTTTTATAATACCCGAAACCCGGTTTTTATAATACCCGAAAGTCCCGGCTTAGATTAATCCAATTACATGAAAGGCCCAACCCTCCAAATTGGCCCAAGTGATATTCATGATTAAAGACTGTTATCCGGCCCCAAGAATTGTGCCCTTTATCTCATTAAGGTTCATATAATATAATAATTTAATAACTAAAAACAAATATAGGTTTAATAACTTATTCGCCCCTGTGTGTGTATCGACATTACAGTGTGAAACTTTGGGTATCCAGTACTGAAGAATGAAGAATCCTCACTCCTCAGCCGCTCGCCACCACTGACTACTCGTCTCCAGCCACCTGCATCACTCGTCTAGCCTTCTCCAGCCACAACCGCTCTTCTCCGCCGCGCCAATTCGCCATTCCTTTCCTAATTCCTTTCAATCACCCGAATTTTCAGGTAATTACTTGCTTTTCATTGCTAATTCTATGTGAAATTACATACACTAATTGTCTAATTAGTTGTTGAATTGTTGGATTGATGAATATTTAATTCTATGTGAAATTGGTTGTGAAACCTAGGGTTAACTTAACCATGAATGCACCATGAATGCTTGAAATTTATGTGAGAGTTTTCATCTTCAAATCAGTATTTTCAAGAGTTGTTGCCCTGCTTGATGAAATGACTATCATTATTTTATCGTGTTCTGTACTTATGACCAGCAAAAAAAATTGTTCTTCTGGCTTCAGTCAACCGAATTTAATGTTGTGGTTGAATATTTACTGCAGAATTTTAATGCACAACTAATATACACAACAACTCAAAAATGGCATCGCAAAGTGCTACGTCTTCCGTTGGCGTGGGTTCTACGGCTACCAAAGCAAGCGTCGTGGAGGTTATTCCTACAACTCGAAACCAAGAAGTTTGGGTTCATTACTAGTTATGTAAAATGTCGTTTGGACCAAACAAAGCTCGATGCGTTCATTGTGGAGCTTTGTTGAAGTCTGATTCGAACACGACGTTGAAAAAACACCTGTCAACGTATTGCAAACTTTTGAGGAATGATCCGAACCAAGGTCAACCACCATTGTCAAGCGACGGGAAAATTTGGCATTATGACGTCGAGTCGGTTCGCGAAGGATTCGGAAATTTCGTGATTCAACAAGGTTTGCCATTTCAATTCTTTGACAACCAAAGATTGACCCGTCTCATCCAAAGAGTTCTACAACCACGTTATAACCAAGTAAGCTGCACTACTCTTCGACGCGATTGTCTAAAAGCGTGGAAATAAGCAAAACAACAATTGTTTTCGACTTTTCAAAGTTTAAAAACCGGTGTGAATTTGACGTGCGATGTTTGGTCGGCACCTCATGGGTTACCCGAATCGTACCTTTGTGTTACCGCGCATTGGATAGATCCCTCTACGTGGCAAATGCAAAAGCGTACGATTGCTTTTGAGTTATTTCCTTATCCACATACCGCAAACAATTTGTTTCAACTTTTAAAAGAAGTAATCGATGGTTATAACTTTGGTGACAAGTTGTTTGCTATCTCTTTTGATAATGCATCCAACAACACCGCCGCGGTCACACAACTAAAGTTAAGATATAAACCGACTTGCGACGGTGTTTTTTTTCATAGCCGTTGTGTGGCACATGTTATCAATTTAGTTGTGCAAGACGGTTTAAATGAAATTGTGGATTTGAGAAAAAAATTTAAACAAATGCTACAAGATATTTTTGCTACTAGCAAGGGAATATATATGCGATATAGAAAATATTGTAAAGAATCGGGTGTTAAAAGTTTGGGTGCGAATTGGGACGTAGCGACTCGATGGAACTCGACTTGTAGCATGTTTGAAAGCGCTATAAAACAAAAGGATTGTTTGATTGCTTTTCATAATTTGCTTGGAGACGAAATGGAGGTTGAATCATTCTTGCCGTCTAGTTGGGCTATTATTGAAACTTTAACCGATGTGCTTGGGGTTTTTAAAAGTGCAACAAAGTTTTTATCGGGAGTTTATTATCCCACAAGTTGCGAAGTTCTTAACCAACTTTTCATAATCGCAACAAAGCTTCAAGATTTGGAATATAAAGGTCCGATTTTTGTTAAAATGATGAAGCCGATGAAAGAAAAGTTTAGAAAGTATTTTGAAGTTTTGCCTCCCGTCATTACTTGTTCGGCCGCTCTAAACCCATACGTAAACAAAGGAGGTGTGGAAACATTGATTGAGAAAATATGTTTTGCTTTGGATTTGCAAGAAGAAGATCCTTATTTTGTGCCAAAAGCGCAAGCACGTTTTAACAAACAATTTGAAAAGTTGTTTGATGTTTATTATGCAAAATATGGTCAATTAAGTTCACAAGTTCATCAAGCTTATGAAAATGCGGGTTCTTCTAGTGGTGGTTCAACAAGCCGTGATAGAAATTTAAAAATTTGTTTGTTTAATACTTTGCGAAGTGACAATGCTAAACGAGCTCGTGGTAACACCCCAAGTTGCCTTGTTACGCATGTAGTCAAATCATCCGTTGTTTATGGCATACTAACCTTTGGTTTACTAGTAATCTGATACCGAAACTTTTGGATCTTACTGGTCGAAATGAATGGCGAATTGTTTGTATTTGATATGAAACTTTCGTTAGTTGATTTCTTGGTACGAAGAGCCGGTGTGGTAATGTGGTATGCTGATTTTTTAAGAAGTGTTTGGTTGAAATGTTTTGATATGCCTGACTGATATAGTGATGTATTGGTAATCGATGAAACTTGTAGGCCAATGCAGCATCAGGGATGGCTGTGCACGATGAGTGCAAGCTAAGTTTATGGACTTGAAGGCAAAAAGGACCCATCGCTTCATCATTTACAAGATTGAAGAGAAGCAGAAGCAGGTAATGGTGGAAAAGGTCGGAGAACCAGCTCAGACCTATGATGAATTCACCGCATGCCTTCCTGATAACGGTTTTAATACCCGGTGCGGGTTTTTTCCCAACCCGATGCATACCCGAACCCTACCCGATGAATACCCGAACCCGACCCGAACCCGGAAATAGGGTATTATAATACCCGGGTTTTATAAAACCCGACCCGAACCCTACCCGAACCCGGGTATATAGGGTATACATTTTTGGTAGAAAACCCGGACCCGACCCGGTTTTTAAAAAAACCCGATTTTGTAAAACCCGATCCTACCCGAACCCGATCCTACCTAAAACCCGGTTTTTAAAAAAACCCGATTTGTGCACCACTATTTTAGGGTGTTGTTTGGGTTTTGTATTTGCGCTAAAATCATTTGTTGGATTGAGTTATGTATCAAAGCACCAACTTTTTATTTAGACAAAAAATATAAAAGAGGAGTGTTATCTTAAAAACACTAAATATTGTGAGAATCGTGAGAATTAACGAAAAAAATCAATCAAAACCAATTTTTTTAATAGAAACCTCAATGTAATCAAAATACAATATCAAAAAAAAAAAAAAATTTACAACATCAAATAATTCATTTTTCTCTCAAAATTACTCTTATTAGATTTTTTTACACATGTGTAAATGACAATTACAGATGTAAATTTTCTTTACTTACGAATTTACATAAATTTAAACATGTAAATTGAATTTCTAACATTGTATTCGAATAATAAATAATAATGATAAGTGTAAAAAAATTGAATTTGCATTGTTTTTATCACGTTGTCGCGGTTTTTTTATTCATTCTTACGGTTCTCACAATATTTAGCATTCTCATTTAAAGCTTCCCAGTATATTAAATTGTAAATGTCGGCGTTGTATGTGTTTTTTTTTCTAATTTTCATTGTCGCTAGTAATAACATGTCGTTACCTCATTAATTTATCATTTAGTTTGATTATTTTCTAATAATTTGCATTCATGAATTTAAAAAAAAAAATGAAAATGCAGGTATGATTATTTTTTGTTCTCAGCATTTCGGTATAAATTTGTTGAAAATGAAGTTGTATTCAAAATATAATATTTTTTTGGTGTAATACGTTATACGAGTGTCAGAATCGTGACGAATCAAACCGATTGCAACTGAACAAAATCGATACTTGTTTTGATAATATTGGAACAGGCAACACTATTCGTTTTTTATGGTTTTCGATTGACGTAAACACGAGTAGCCTTTTTTTGCTTTTCTTTTATAACTTTTAATATGTGATAGTTTTATAAAATTTTGAATATATTGTTGAGGCGTCTTTATTTTATCTATGTCTCGGTGTAAATTTTTATTTAAAACCCAGTTGTACGTAATAATGTAAAAATCATTGAAATACAGACGTATAAGTCGTTAAAGTTGCTTAAGGTTTCTTTTTGCTTACTTTATTTTTCCACTTTTACAACCTTTAAATGATGTTTTAATTTCAGAGTTACATTGTAATAACGTGCTTCTTTTTATAAACGTTTAAACATGATTTGTTTCTCGGGGTTAATACCAGACGTGATTTTTTTTTCGTGGTGTTAACACAAATGTATAAATCATCGAAATCTTACGTTACAAATTTTAACACCCTAACCGCAACGGGAGTTTCGTCCACTAGTTATATATAGTTTTTCAATATGTTATAAAATGTATATTATTAAACTTATTCGGAGGTTTTCTTCTATGTATGTACGTGGTGGATGACTACCAATTCATACTTGTTAGCTATTTTTACAACTTTCATCCATCCATCAGATGTAAAACAAAACTACAATCGATCCCAAAAATTGATCGATACTAATTGCAATGAAAAAAAAATGAATTAACATATTCAAAGTTCTGACTAATGTTTAGATATCTTTCTCCATCATATATAGAAACTTGAATTAGATAGAACACGTGATTCCTCAAGGGACGTTCATCTAAAATGATACATAATCATGTGCAAAATTAATTGAGAACAACTCATTTAACAAGTATTTACTTGATCAATTCATTTGTTGTAAATGATTGGTGGAATAATTTTACGTGTTGCGACTCGTAAAAACTCGGTTGGTTTTTACGTATTTAGCTCGTTATAGCAAACAAAAGAGAACGCGAAATATATAGTAGTAATATGCCAAAAATGTGTTCGGTGCATTGGTTTCTTATGAATTCTAGTTCGATAAAAAACGAAAAAAAAAAACATTTCAAAAATATTAAAATCTGTTTGTTTAAATCTAAGTTAAATAATAAAATAAAAACTAAAATAAAAAATATAAAGTTAAAACATGAAAAAAAAGGAAGGGTGGGGAGGGGAAAGAGGGCCCGAGGAAGATTTGAACCCACGTCTCGGCTGAGGGGCTGCAAAGCTTTAACCATTACGAAGGCCGGTGCACCATCCCAAGATACCCAAAATCCAACCAATGTAAAAGCGCCATCTAGATTACCCGCACCACCCAAACCCCAAATCCCTCCCATCGGCGTCGTTTACCAACGGAAACAACCCCTCCATGCGTTGTTTTCGAGGCGCATACACACATTCATCACCTACCCAAATCGGTCACCCCACCCGATTTCCTTACCTGAAACCCACTACCAGAGACATCCGCGACTGTGTTCCCAGTAAACTAGTGGGTACCCGATTACAAATCGGTGTTCCCAGTTAGGCCCTTAGAGCCAGCGCATTGTGTATTATTTGTTTAACTTTTACTGTACATGGTTTTATAGCCTAGTGACATCTTGGGGGTGAGATAAGACTTTGGGACCAATAGGTCCTGGGTTCGATTCCCACAAGGAGATTTTTTTCATATTTATTGGGTTTCCTCCTGAATTGGTGTATAGGCATTATCCCAGGAAATTTTTTCTTGGGGTGCGGAATTTTTTTAAGAGTTGTTTGTCTATTGTTATATATATTTTTTTTCCGGTCAGGGCGGGTCGGGTCGGCTTGTGGGGGCATAAATTCTTGTCATTCTATGATGTAGGTTTTCCCGCGTTTTGAGGCGGTACTTCGGTACACATATACAAAACATAAAATGATGTTTACAATAGTATCAACCTAATAAAAATTAGTTAAAAACAAAAGGTTCCGAGTTACAATGTTTCATTGCGGGTGGTAAAAAATACCAAAAAATATAAAAACCGACTCGTATCGAAACCAAAATACAATTAAAATAATAACTAATACCATTACGGATGTTTATCGATATGGTTTAGTTGAGTAAAAAGTTATATGTATTGCAATTTATTTATTTATAGGCCATTAAAAATCTATTAACATATTCTTATCCGAATTAACTAAAAGAGAATGGATAAATTTTTTTAGTACATAAATTAATTAATTATGGAATGTGTAAATACAATATAGTATTTAGTGGATAATTAATTCATTTCCAAAGGGTTACAGCTAATTGCTTTTCTTTTTCCGAGATTCTGGCTTTCCATATTTCCAAAAAAAAACTAATTGCTTTTCTTTTTCTTCCATTACAACCTTCTTCTTCGTTACCTTCCCTGTAACACACTCATAACCTTAAAATCCTTTTCAAGATCTTGCCATAATTCCCATTAATTCTTTTTTATTGCAAACAACATAAACTCATTTACTGGTTTCAACCAAGTTCAAGGGGTGCAAAGGAAAATTTTTAAGGGGTGCGGTTGAGATTTTTGGTACAAAATTAACACTAAATTTCTTTTTTCCAAGGGGTGCGCCCGCCACCCCACCGGGTAAGGTAGGTCCGCCCCTGAATATAAAAGCATGAATCACCACACTTTAAGGCTAAGAATGGTGTGGTTTAACATGGTTTAACTAAAGATTAAAAAAATCTCTAGCTAGCTTAAGGTGTCCCTCACATCTGCAATAGTTAGCCCTCGTTATCAACCCCCCCCCCCCCCCCCCCCCTCTTTGCGACGACCGGCAACCCTACGGTGGTGTAGGGGGCGTTGGTGATGTGGTGGGTGGCGCTTTGCCACACTGCATAGCTTAAGTTCACATGTTATTGAAACCGGTATACGCAAACAATCTCATTACAATATAAAGATTTTAATATAGAATCAATTTGAGAGTTGCACGAAACGGAATAATGTTCAAAAAATATTGTGTTCACGGGTGAATAAAATGATTTTTATGTACTTGTGGTCCTCAGTTAAAACCACAAACACATGTATATAACTGCCATTAATCATTTTATTATTATTAACAGATGATATCATCAATGAAAAGAGAACCATCATTAATCGTTTTATTAATAGCTCACATGGGCGGAACCAGAGGGGATCAAGAGGGTCCGTTGACCCTTCGGTCACCGGAACTTTTTGAATTTTTATTTATATTTTTTGAGTTTTTGAATAACAAACTTAGAGATGGACCCCCTAATTTGAACCAGTATAGAATATAAGCTTATGATGACCCCTAACTAAATCGATCTGGTTCCGCCACTAAAGGTCATATCACTGGTGAATGCACTCTTGTTGAATCGTATAATTTAATCGATTTGCATAGCCATTAGAAATTCAGAATGTTATCGTGCATTAGTTAGTGAATACGTGTGAATAAATTGGTTCTTAGATATTTAGTGATTGGCACAATAACTCTCTCACACACATGTACACGCCACACTTGAGGCATCAATTAAGAACATATTACTTGGTAGAAATGTAACATCCTGATATTTTGTATTTTAACATATTATATTTAGAAATGCAACATCCTGAAATTTTGTATTTTGTTTGAAGTTTTTTATGATAAATAAAGTAAGTTTAAGAAAATGGGTTTTAAGTTCATGGAAGAATTAGACCCAAAATGGAAGGGTATGATGGGCCTTAGGTCTTAAACCCTTACTATATAAAAGAAAGAATGAATCCCTAATCACGATTTGGTCATCATTTGCACAAAATCTATTCAGAAGTTAGAGAGAGAAAGTGGGCTTTAGAGGGCCGGAGAAAGTAAAGACCAAGAATTAAAGTTCACGGAATTCATGATTTGAGGCTTGGAATATGTTTCTCCTTGTTCTCTAATCATCTTAGCAGCGATTCGTACGCAGGGGCGAAGTATAGAAGGGGCAGGAGGGGGCGTCCGACCCCGAACTTTTCGTTCAGTAGTGTTATATATGTAGTTTTCGTATAGAAATTTTTGGGTATATACGTTTTCGACCCCCCGGTTCTATAGAAAATTTTGGGTATATACATTTTCGACCCCCCCCCCGGTCATTCGGGTTAAGCTTCGCCACTATTCGTACGAAAATCCAGGAGCGAATCATTCCAAATTTGAAGTTTTATGGTTTTTTGGGTTCTTAGGGTGAAACTTGGGTTTTCATAAAAAAAGGTGAGATTTGTACGTGTTATAAGGGTAATGGATCATATATTACGTTGCATGGAAGTTAAATAAACATTTTGGACGTAAAAAGTTGGGATTTGGGGAAAAAAACATATCTGGTTAGTTAAAGGTGATGAATTTGGCGACACTGGTGTTGAAGGTGGCCCACACTGATGATGAATCCGGTGACACTAATGATGGATCTAGTGACACTGAGGATGAATCTGGCGACACTTGGGAGCGAAAAAGTTGATGTTAAGTCCTAATGCAAGTTAGGCAACAATGTGTTGATCAGCTTTATCAACAGCGACACTCGTTGGCAACACTGCCAAGAGCCACCTAGTGGACATCCAGACTACATGGGGTCGACCTTATCACACCCGACACTGTTTAGCGACACTATCGGGTGGCACTACCGGTGACACTATGGGTGACATTGCCGATGGCGATATGTTGGGCGACACTAACGGTGAAACTCTTGTGTTAGTATTAGAAAGTGGTAAGATTTTCTTGTGCAGATTAAGTAACTTTCGAGTTACTTTAGACATGATAGCACTCAGTTGTTAACAACAATCCGGTGAGTTCTAGATGGTCATTTTACACTTTTAAACCTTTGGGCTGACATGCATGTAATCTTAACCAATTTATGAACTAAAGTACTTAATGAACACCACGTGACTTTTGATTAATTGATTGATTGCTGATACATGTATTACGTTGTTTGATATAAAGATAGTTAATTGATGTTTAATTGAAGTTAAAAAGGTCTATTGATTTACAATCTTGTGTTGACCATCGCACGATCAATGAATTAAGGAATTAACAGAAACTTATTGATGTTATAACCCGTGAGGGCAACAACGTAGCAGGGACGAAGCCTTATACCGGTGTAAGCCTGGCTGACAATGCCTAGGCAGTTTTATTTATGTTCATCATATGTTGGGGTTCACGACTAACGTACATGATAGATGTTACAATATGATGTGATGGATGATGTTTATTTGACCATCTATGATTGTAGTCGATATGTATGTTTGACGTCAAAACTCGTTTTGATGAAAAAGCTAAACATTTTGTAAAATGTTATCTTCTTGTTTGTAAAAAACTATAACTCATTTAGTGTAGCTAACTTTTTAGCATATATGTCAAGTAAAAAGAAAGCTGATGTTTGAGTAGTGCTCCTTAGCATGGATTGAAGCCTACCCAGAGAAGAGAAAATATTGGCATCCTAGCGACCCTAGTCGATTATCCTTACTTGACATTTTTAAGACTCGATTTTAATTATTTTGATGAGTTCCGCTGTCGTTGTTATTTAATCATCGGTTTACGACCTATTTAATGATTTTATGATCCAGCTGGTGTGGTTCCCGAGTTACGGGCCTTATAAGAGAAGTGTAGGAAAGTTTAGTTGGAAAATAGGAGTCCTATCTTCAACTTTAAATTTAAATGGGAGAAAAATTATTTTCTTTCTCATAAAGCGACAATATAAGGAAGAACATGATGTATTTTCCCATTTTTCCCACCTCTCCATCAATCTACTATGACTTCTAAAGTTCTCACAATACTTTCTCTCAATAGTTAGTTAACTTTTCTTATTGTCACACCCGCTCATAGGCGGATGTGTGATCATGATTGATTCTCACTGCATACGATAAAGTAAATATACTATATGAATAAAACAAACTCCAATGATATTGCCATAAGTTCCAAAACACAACCAAGAGTTAACAATATCGTTTACTATACTTCAAAAGAAAATAAGTTTTTAAATTGTCACACAACATAATTTAAAGCTTTAAAGTTCAAGGTTTTGTTCCCTATAGCACCGCAAGGAGGCGGGATTGAGCAAATCCTTCAAAATGTGGCATGGAGTTCTAACACTTGAAAACTTGATGCAAAATCCCTGCAAAAGTTCCACTAATTTCCTAAAATACATGTAAGTTGAAAAACATCAACAAAGTTGGTGAATTCATGTAGATGATTTGTATCAAATGAATATTTGAAAAATAAGATGTATTTGTATAAAAACATGTATGAAATCGTTGATCATTAATGTTTTGCAAGGACATTGATATGTGTGATGACATAGGAAACAATCCAAACCTTGACGATTTTTTATATCGACCCTCGACTGGGACACAGAAGCACTCTTCCGTGTGGGTTCCAAGGACTAAGAGTGGGGCTTGTCGAAACCCAATAGATCTACCCATTCCGTTCCTCGATCTTTTTGATAAAAGTAACATTTCAGTTTACCTACAATCACTGATAAGTTTAAAGTGAATAAAAGCAAACCACTGTTTGGTCCTAAGTCAAATAGCTGATGGAAACCTTCTAAGCACTGCTAGTGATTAAAGCACTGATGGTAGTTAACAACTGATAGTGGACTTCTGATGGTTAACAACTGTTGTTGTAGTAAGCAGTGGATAGAGAATCAGTGATTAAAGATCAGTTGTTAAGGAAGAGCAGTGGTTGGGATACAAGGTCTGATACTTACTTTCTTGTAAGTTCAGGGGGTATTTGTGCAAAGTTCTTACAACGGTTTGTTGTAATAGAATTTTGGGATCTTAGTATAAATAGGGGGTTTGTGTTAGTTTGTAAGTAGTTCATTGTTTTCAATTCATTGTAATTTCTTTTCTTGTATTTTCAATTTCGATTCAATTCAATAACAATCGTTGGTTTCCAGTTTTCTCTGGTTTCAATTTCTGGTTGTTCTTTAACAAGTGGTATCAGAGCCATTGGTGGCTCGATTCAAAGAAATTGATTTTCAATTTCGCAATTAGAGATCAAAGATGGTGTCGACGAAGTATGAATTGGAGAAATTTGATGGGAAGAATGATTTCAGTCTGTGGCGTGTGAAGATGAGGGCTCTTCTGGTTCATAATGGTGTGGTAGATGCGCTGAAAGGAGAAGATAAACTTCCCGAGGGCTTAAATGATAAAGAGAAGAAGGATATGCTCGAGAAGGCTCATAGTGCAATTATATTGAGTCTTGGTGATCGAGTTCTTCGTGAAGTATCAAAAGAGACATCTGCTGCAGGGATTTGGACAAAGTTGGAGTCAGTGTATATGACGAAGTCTTTGGAAAATCGGCTGTATTTGAAGAAGAGGTTGTATACGTTTCACATGTCATCAGGAAAGAGTCTTGAAGATCATACATATGAATTCAACAAATTGATCTTGGATCTTGAAAACATAGAAGTGGTCCTGGATGATGAAGATCAGGCTATAATATTTCTCACATCTCTTCCATCATCATATGAACACTTTGTGGACACATTGATGTATGGTAGAGATTCTCTATCCATGGAAGATGTCTTGTCTGCCTTGAATTCAAAAGAATTGAAGAAGAGGTCAGATTCTAAAGAAGAAGGTGGAGATGGTTTGTTTGTAAGATGAAGGTCAGATCAAAGGAATTACAGTGGTAGCAACAAGAATTCCAGATCAAAATCCAAGTCAAGATTCAAGAGGAGATGTTTTGTTTGTAATTCAGAGAAACACTTCAAGAAAGACTATCCAGAATTCAAAAGAAGGAAAGGTGAAGGAAGTTATTCCAGAGGGCAAAGTAGTAATTACTCAAAGGGGCAAAGTAGTCATCTAGATTCTGATGATCAGTCAGAAGAAGGTTATGACAGTGCTGATGTTCTTGTGGTTACAAGTGAATGTAACAAGGAAAAGTGGGTAATGGATTCAGGGTGTTCATTCCACATGACACCTCTGAAAGAAGCCTTTAAAGAATTGAAGATGGTGGACATAGGGTCTGTGAAACTTGGTGATGACAGGCCTTGTCAGATTCTTGGAATTGGCACAGTTACAATGAAGACAGAATCTGGTATTACATTTGATCTCAAAGATGTGAGGTATATTCCTGATCTTAAGAGAAGTTTATTATCTCTTGGTACTTTAGAGAAGATGGGATATCATGTTAGTCTTAGAGATGGTAAAGCTAGAGTTATAAAAGGATCTATGGTGATGCTAAGTGGTACTAGAATCAAGAACAATATTTACATGTTGGATTGTAAAATTGTTGATGGAGTAGCTGCTTTAGCAAGTGAAGAAGGAAATGAAGAAGCCCTGAAGTGGCATAAAAGACTTGGCCATATAAGCCAACAAGGCCTGATTGAATTGTCCAAACAACAAGTTCTTAGTGATTTAAAGAACTGTGATATAAGCTTCTATGAAAGCTGTGTATTGGGCAAACAAAAAAGAGTGAAGTTCAGTAAGGGAAAACATATTTCTAAGGGAGTCTTAGATTATGTACACTCTGATCTGTGGGGGCCTGCAAGAACAGAAACTTTGGGGGGTGGTAGATACTTCTTGTCAATCATAGATGATTACTCTAGAAGAGTGTGGGTTTATGTTCTTAAACATAAAAGTGATACTTTCAAGAAGTTTAAAGAATGGAAAGTATTGGTGGAAAATCAAACTGAAAGAAAGTTGAAGAAACTCTGAACAGACAATGGGTTGGAGTTTTGTAACAATGAGTTTGATCAGTTTTGTAAAGCAAATGGGATAGCCAGACACTTGACCATTCCTGGTACTCCTCAACAGAATGGTTTGGCTGAAAGAATGAATAGAACCTTGTTGGAGAGAGTAAGATGCATGTTAGCAACTTCAGGGATGCCTAAAAAGTTTTGGGGTGAAGCTGTATCCACTGCAGCTTATCTGACCGATAGATGGCCTTCATCAGCAATTCAGATGAAGACACCTATGGAGATGTGGACTGGTACTAAACTTGAGTATGAAGATTTGAAAGTGTTTGGGTCTTTGGCGTATTCTCATGTCAGTGATGATAAGTTAGATCCAAGGTCTCAAATGTGTATCATGCTGGGGTATACTGAAGGAGTAAAGGGATACAGACTTTGGAGGTTGCAAAATCCAAAGGTGATTGTGAGCAGAAATGTTCAGTGCAGAGAGAATGTTCTGTACAAAGAGGTCATGGAGTCTATAAACAAAAGTGTATTCAAGAAAGATGCTCTTCAGTTTGAGGTGGAGCCAGTGTTAAACGGACCAAAGGTGAATGTTGAAAGGTCTGATACAACTCAGGGTGAATCCAGTCAAAGTGGTCCTGGTTCAAGTCAGGATGAAACGAGTCAAAGTACACCAAACTTGGAAGATTACATTTTGGTGAGAGACAGGTCAAAGAGAAAAGTTATGAAACCACTGAAGTATAGAGATCATGAAGATATCTCAGCAGTTGCTTTTGTAACAGCTGAAAATGAAAGTATCTATGAACCACTAACTTTTGAAGAAGCTATAAATTCAGAAGAAAGTCAAAAGTGGTGTCAAGCAATGGATGAGGAGATGGATTCTCTGTACAAGAATGATACATGGGAATTGGTGAACAAGCCTAAAGATCAGAAGTTGGTGTCTTGCAAATGGATCTATAAAATTAAATATGGTGTTAAACCAGGAGAGGGTCCGAGGTATAAAGCAAGATTGGTGGCCAAATGATTCACATAAAAGGCAGGTGTTGATTACAATGAGATCTTTTCTCCTGTAGTCAAACATGTCTCAATTAGAGTCATCTTGTCATTGGTTGCTACATTAGATCTGGAATTGGAACAAATGGATGTGAAAACTGCATTTTTGCATGGGAGTTTGGAGGAACAGATCTACATGGAACAACCAAAGGGATATGAAGTCAAAGGCCAAGAAGATAAAGCTTGTTTGTTGAAGAGGTCCTTGATGGACTCAAACAGTCTCCCAGACAGTGGTACAAGAGGTTTGATGAATATATAGTGGGCAGTGGTTTCAATAGGAGTCCTTATGACAGTTGTGTGTATCATAGGGAGAATGACAAGGGTAAATTTGTCTATTTGCTTCTGGATGTTGATGATATGCTGATAGCTTGTGAAAGTAAGAGTCAAATAGTAGAAACCAAGAAGCTGCTGATGAAAGAGTTTGAAATGAAGGATTTGGGGGAAGCCAGAAAGATACTTGGTATGGAGATTCACAGAAACAGGGCAGAAAAGGTGTTAACACTGTCTCAATCTTCTTATATTGAGAAAGTGTTGAAGAATTATGGAATGGGAGAGTGTAAGCCTGTTACAACTCCTCTTGCAGCTCATTTTAATTTGTCAAAGAAAGATTGCCCTCAAACAGATGAGGAGAAAGAGTACACGAGCAAGGTTCCATATGCAAACACTGTTGGAAGTCTGATGTATATCATGGTCTGCACAAGACCTGATATTGCATATGTTGTTAATGTGGTGAGTAGATATATGGCAAATCCTGGTAAAAATCATTGGGCAGCAGTAAAATGGATTCTCGGGTATTTGGCAGGCACAAGGAAACTTGGTTTAAAGTTTGAAGACCAAACTGAGAAGAAGGGGAATATGATCAGTGGTTATGTTGATTCTGATTATGCCAAAGACAAAGATAATGGCAGGTCTATAACTAGTTATGTGTTCTCAGTAATGGGGAATGTGGTCAGTTGGAAGTTTCAGTTGCAGCATGTTGTTGCACTGTCCACAACTGAGGTTGAGTTCATAGCTTTAACTGAAGGGGTAAAGAGTCTTTGTGGTTAAAGGGTATGGTTGTTGATCTGGGAATCAGGTTGGATAGTGTGGAAGTAAATTGTGTTAATGAAGGTGTTGTTTAGTTGTAAAAGAACAGTGTTTTTCATGAAAGAGCCAAACATATCAATGTGAAAATGTTTTGGATCAGAGATGTGGTGACTTCTAAAGAAGTGGCGGTCAAGTGGGTTGGAACAGATGTTAACCCAGCTGATGTGATGACCAAGGCTTTGCCAGGTGCAAAGTTTACATTTTGTTTTAACTCTTTAAGTTTAGGTTAAACTGAATTGTTACTTAGGTGGAGATTGTTGAGAAAAGTAACATTCAGTTTACCTACAATCACTGATGAGTTTAAAGTGAATAAAAGCAAACCACTATTTGGTCCTAAGTCAAACAACTAATGGAAACCTTGTAAGCACTGCTAGTGATTAAAGCACTGATGGTAGTTAACAACTGATAGTGGAGTACTGATGGTTAACAACTGCTGTTGTAGTAAGCAGTGGATAGAGAATCAGTGATTAAAGATCAGTTGTTAAGGAAGAGCAGTGGTTGGGATACAAGGTCTGATACTTACTTTCTTGTAAGTTCAGGGGGTGTTTGTGCAAAGTTCTTACAATGGTTTGTTGTAACAGAATTTTGGGATCTTAGTATAAATAGGGGTTTGTGTTAGTTTCTAAGTAGTTCATTGTTTTCAATTCATTGTAATTTCTTTTCTTGTATTTTCAATTTCGATTCAATTCAATAACAATCGTTGGTTTTGAGTTTTCTCTGGGTTCAATTTCTGGTTGTTCTTTAACAAATCTAAACATGATTAATGGTGCTTAAGTACAACCATATTCGCACATGATCTAGTTGTTCCATTCCCTAGCTTATCATATATGCGCGAGGAAGACCTCTAGAAGAGGTTTTTTAGTGAAAGCTCTTCCAAAAAACAAATACGCTGTAGACTCAAACGTCTGCGCGTGGTCTGCGTGGTGCAAACATAAGAGGTTGTGAAGTACTTCTGACAAAAAACAAACACCACCTTACTATATAAAGAAAGAATGAATCCTTAATCACGATTTGGTCATCATTTGCACAAAATCTATTCAGAAGTTAGAGAGAGAAAGTGGGCTTTAGAGGGCCGGAGAAAGTAAAGACCAGGAATTAAAGTTCACGGAATTCATGATTTGAGGCTTGGAATATGTTTCTCCTTGTTCTCTAATCATCTTAGTAGCGATTCGTACACATGGGCGAAGTATAGAAGGGGCGGGAGGGGGCGTCCGACCCCCGAACTTTTCGTTCAGTAGTGTTATATATGTAGTTTTCGTATAGAAATTTTTGGGTATATACGTTTCCCCCCCCCCCCCCCCCCCCCCGCATTCGGATCAAGCTTCGCCACTGTTCGTATGAAAATCCAGGAGCGAATCATTCCAAATTTGAAGTTTTATGGTTTTTTGGGTTCTTAGGGTGAAACTTGGGCTTTCATAAAAAAGGTGAGATTTGTACATGTTATAAGGGTAATGGATCATATATTACGTTGCATGGAAGTTAAATAAACGTTTTGGACGTAAAAAGTTGGGATTTAGGAAAAAAAAAAGATCTAGTTAGTTAAAGGTGATGAATTTGGCGACACTGGTGTTGAAGGTGGCCCACACCGATGATGAATCTGATGACACTAATGATGGATCTAGTGACACTGAGGATGAATCTGGCGACACTTGGGAGCGAAAAAGTTGATGTTAAGTCCTAACGCAAGTTAGGCAACAATGTGTTGATCAACTTTGTCAACAACGACGCTCATTGGCGACACTGCCAAGAGCCACCTAGTGGACATCCAGACTACATCGGGTCGACCTTATCACGCCCGACACTGTTTAGCGACACTGTCGGGTGGCACTGCCGGTGACACTATGGATGACACTGCCGATGGCGATATGTTGGGCGACACTGACGGTGACACTCTTGTGTTAGTAATATAAAGTGGTACGATTTTCTTGTGTAGATTAAGTAACTTTCGAGTTATTTTAGACATGATAGCACTCAGTTGTTAACAACAACCAGGTGAGTTCTAGATGGTCATTTTACACTTTTAAACCTTTGGGCTGACATGCATGCAATCTTAACCAATTTATAAACTAAAGTACTTAATGAACACCACGTGACTTTTGATTAATTGATTGATTGCTGATACATGTATTACGTTGTTTGATATAAAGATAGTTAATTGATGTTTAACTGAAGTTAAAAAGGTCTATTGATTTACAATCTTGTGTTGACCATCACACGATCAATGAATTAAGGAATTAACATAAACTTATTGATGTTATAACCCATGAGCGCAACAACGTAGCAGGGATGAAGCCTTATACCGGTGTAAGCCTGGCTGACAATGCCCAGGCAGTTTTATTTATGTTCATCATATGTTGGGGTTCACGACTAACGTACATGATAGATGTTACAATATGATTTGATGGATAATGTTTATTTGACCACCTATGATTGTAGTCGACATGCATGTTTGACTTCAAAACGCGTTTTGATGAAAAAGCTAAACATTTTGTAAAATGTTATCTTCTTGTTTGTAAAAAACTATAACTCATTTAGTGTAGCTAACTTTTTAGCATATATGTCAAGTAAAAAGAAAGCTGATGTTTGAGTAGTGCTCCTTAGCATGGATTGAAGCCTACCTAGAGAAGAGAAAATATTGGCATCCTAGCGATCCTAGTCGATTATCCTTACTTGACTTTTTTAAGACTCGGTTTTAATTATTTTGATGAGTTCCGCTGCCATTGTTATTTAATCATCGGTTTACGACCTATTTAATGATTTTATGATCCAACTGGTGTGTGGTTCCCGAGGTACGGGCCTTATAAGAAAAGTGTAGGAAAGTTTAGTTGGAAAATAGGAGTCCTACCTTCAACTTTAAATTTAAACTAGTCTTTTTTACGTCGCGCGTTGCGGCGAAACCGAGTAAATGATAATGTAAAACAAACGTGATTTGAAAATAAAGCATGTTGTTTAGAAAGTTAAACCATTAGAACGATTTAGTTTATCATCGCATCGTTTTATATTACCAAATAAATATTTTATTCTGTGTACAACTTCGTTTTTAACAAAACTTATAACAAAATGTCAGGGAAAAAATTAAGCACAACTACAAACTTAAGTTTTTAGAAAAAAGTTATAACGTAAATTATTAAAGAAATATCAAATTAATCGATAAATTAATATATGTTTAAAAAAAAGGAAAACAATAATTAAAAAATGGTAAAGGAAATATATATTTTTGTTGAAAAAAGAATAAAATTAAAAATATGTTACTAAAAATAAATATAATAATAAACTTTTATAATATATTAAATAATAAAAAACTATATATTATTATAAAAATAAAGTTACTATTCATCATCACTCGTTAACAAAATATATATATATATATATATATATAGGGGAAAGATAAATCGAAAACCCACTTGAGTTGAGAAAACCCAAATAAACCCTATGTAACATTTTTATTTTTTTCTAAAAAAAATAGGGAATGTAATATAAATGTACACGGACCTATTTATGAAAAAAAAAATGTAAAAAACGCTTACTATTTTTTTTTTTTAAATAATGTTGAAAATTTGTATGTTACATTTTTTTGGACATATATATTATGTAACCTGAAATTTTGTAACATTTAAAAAAAAAAAAAACTACTTGGTGTTTTTTTGTGTTTCTTTTTTTAAAATGTTCAAATATATGTATATTACATTTCCTATTTTTTTAGAATGTTTCTTGAGTTTACATGGTTTTTTTACAAAGGTTTTCTGGGTTTTCTCAACTTAAGTGGGTTTTCGATTTATCCTTCCCCTATATATATATATAATGGGAGAAATATATTTTCTTTCCCATAAAGCGACAATATAAGAAAGAACATGATGTATTTTCCCATTTTCCCACCTCTCCATCAATGTACTATGACTTCTAAAGTTCTCACAATACTTTCTCTCAATAGTGAGTTAACTTTTCTTATTGTCACACCCGCTCATAGGCGGATGTGTGATCATGATTGATTCTCATTGCATACGATAAAGTAAACATACTATATGAATAAAACAAACTCCAATTAGGGCTGTAAACGAACCGAACGTTCAGCGAACCGTTCGTGAACCGTTCGGCGGGAAGTTCGTTTATGTTCGTTCGTTTAATAAACGAACGAACATGAACAAGAAATTTCGTTCGATTAGTTAAATGAACGAACATGAACAGAAGTCTCGTTCGTTCGATTGTGTTCGTGAACGTTCGGTAAGGTGTTCGTGAACGTGTTCGTGAACATTCGTTGATTTGCATCCGTTTATATTCGTATGTTTGTGTTTTAATTGAAGATCTTTGTACTTTCTTATATTTTATTTGTACTTTTTATATTATTAAACTTTTATTTATTTTATTACCCTAACAATTAAACTAGGAAACCCACTTTCACCTTGTTTATGCATAATTTCCCTTTCATTTCTCATTATTTACATCGGTGAATACGATCGACCTCCGTTCCACAATAAGGGATTCAAGATCGAGTGCTACTCTCTGGGCCATCTATCTTTATCCTTCGTCGAGCTCGCCAAATTTCTCTGTGTTCGTTTGTGTTCGTGAACCGTTCGCGAACACGCTTATTTCCTTAATGAACGAACACGAACATAGAATCTCGTTCGGTAAGTGTTCATGAACCGTTCGTGAACAAATTTATTTCCTTAACGAACGAACACGAACAAGGCCTTGTTCGTGTTCGTTCGGTTCGTTTACAACCCTAACTCCAATGCTATTGCCATAAGTTCCAAAACACAACCAAGAGTTAACAATATCGTTTCCAATACTTCAAAAGAAAATAAGTTTTTAAATTTTCATACAACATAATTCAAAGTTTTAAAGTTCAAGATTTGTTCCCTATAGCACCGCAAGGAGGCGGGATTGAGCAAATCCTTCAAAATGTGGCATGGAGTTCTAACACTTGAAAACTTGATGCAAAATCCCTGCAAAAGTTCCACTAATTTTCTGAAATACATGTAAGTTGAAAAACGTCAACAAAGTTGGTGAATTCATGTAGATGATTTGTATCAAATGAATATTTGAAAAATAAAATGTATTTGTATAAAAACCGGTATGAAATCGTTGATCATTAATGTTTTGCAAGGACATTGATATGTGTGACAACATAGGAAGCAATACAGACCTTGACGATTTTTGTATCGACCCTCGACTGGGACACAAAAGCACTCTTCCGTGTGGGTCCCATGGACTAAGATGTGGGACTCGCCGAAACCCAATAGATCTACCCCTTTCCGTTCTAAACATGATTAATGGTGCTTAAGTACAACCATATTCGCACATTATCTAGTTGTTCCATTCCCTAGCTTATCATACCATTTGTACACATATTTTCCCCAAATGCTTAAAAAACTAGAAAACGTTTTAAAAGAGGGGACATGAACTCACTGAATTATGTTCCGTAAGCATAGTAAATTAACTAGTGATTCTCTTGTCTCGCAACGTAACCTACAAGAGTCCTAAATATGTTAACCACCCAGGCTTATGATAACTATGTACAAGTTTTCCATCCTGAATGTGTATTAAGTTATATGGAATTATTGTGTATTGACTATGTTTTAGATGTATAATATCTTGAGTTGTTATTATACATTTTACAAAATATATATCTTTGTATATTTGTGAGTTGTATGAATGGGCCTAGCTCTCTTGTGACTTGTTAGTGTTCGTGTGTTAAAGAAATATATGTTTGTACAAATATGTACCTTTTGTCTAGGTGTACTTAACCTCCTAAACCAAGTACAAACAAACGTTCATGAACAATATACATGACACTTATTAAGTATTTTATTTGTCGTAATTTTGAAATATTTAAATAAAATTTAAAAGCTAAAAACACTAATGAACTAGCGAACACAAACGAACACGTTACTGAACGTTCACGAACATAAATGAACGAACATGGCCTCTGTTCATGTTTATTCATTTAACTAAACCAACGAAATTTCTTATTCGTGTTCGTTTGTATAATAAACGAACGAATACAAACAAACTTTCAGCCGAATAATTCATGAACTGTTCGCTAAAGGTTTAATCCGTTTGTAGCGCTAGGGTCTCATGCTAAAAAATATGTACCTTGTCTAGGTGTACTTAACCTCCTAAACCAAGTACAATCATCATTGTCAGCCTTAACCAGATCTAGAAAGGTGAGAAAACAGCATCCACTTCAAAAGTTGGTTGTCTCGTTGATACATCAGCAAAATACACAAATTCATTCAGTCAATAATGACAATCATCGTTAGATTCAATCTCTTCCTCTTGTTCTTATCACACGCAATCGCTTCTCCAAGATTCAATCTTTCTCACTTCATTTTCCCCAAAATCAGCGAAGAATTTCGCCCCCAATCCTCTCTGTTCTTAAAGGTAATAGATTCGATTCAAATTTATCTCTTTTATTGTTATTATTATTTGAAGCTATATAATCTGCAAATTATTAGATATTATTAATACTGTATTGATATTGATCACTGAGGTTGTCTTTACAGTTACAATATAGTTACAATATATAGAGATTATAAGAAACCTAAACCGGGCTCGTGGGCTCATACTAATAAACCCTAAGTAATATAGTCTAATACTCACCCACATTCAGAGCGAAAGGAAGCCGGAAGCTCAGACCGAAAAAAATAAACATATAAGTAAGAATAAGAATCCTAATAAACCCTAAATAATATAGTCTAATACTCACCCGCAGTCAGAACGAACTCTGTTCCCGAGTCTCATTTAACAGGGGAGGGGAAGGAAAAGAGATGAAAATATGAAAAAACCATGTTCCTGAGATTTTTTAAGGATAGGAGGGGAGAGGAAAGGAGTACGAATATTTATCCTCCCAAATCGAAGAGATTAGGAGAGAAAATCTTATTAATTACTAAATTACCCTCATATCTAATTAAAATGTTTTATGTTTAAGGGTATAACGGTAAAATTGTTCCTTTCTTTTCTTTTCATCCTAACTCGTGAACACATAAAATGCTTGATTTCTTCTCTTTTCCTTAAACTCGGGAACACGAAAAAAATCACATCTTTTCCTTCCTTTTCTCTCTTAATTCATTTTCCTTCCCCTCCCCCTGTTAAATGAGACTCGGGAATCTAACACTCGCCCGCAGTCAGAGTGAAAGGAAGCCAAGAAAGCTCAGACTGCAAAAAAAAAAAACATAAAAACAAGAATACTGATTAACCTAAAAAAATAAGGACTCATAGTTGTTAATGGCGAATAGCGACAAATAGTGATAAGGTACCATGTATACTACATAGCGAATAGTGATAAATAGCAGACGACTATTTTATAAATAGCGATACACTAGAATTTAAAAAAAATTATATGTATATGATATCAAAATACCTTGGTGTATGTGCTATTTTACATGTATATTTGACAGAAGACCTAAAATCCAGCTATTTTATAGCTATATTTGATTGCTATTTATATTAAAAAAAGATAAGGTGTCACTATTCTTGCTATCCATCGTTACAACCCTAATAGCGACACTATACCTATACGCCACATAGCGCGCCATAGCGATCACTTTGATCGCTATTGACAACTATGAATAAGGTGTTTAATTTCGGTCTACAACGTGTAAGTCGAAACTTCTGCCAAAATTCCATAAAACTGCAATCTTTAATGACAATCCGCAATTTGGGTACGAATTTGAAATCGAATTAGTTTCAGGAAATTTGGTGTTGAATGTGTTAATTGAACAATTGTTTATAAATAGCTCATTTTAGTATATTCATAATTTATTAGTTTTGATTTTGTTTGTTATAGGATGTGTTAGGAGCTGTATGTAATAGGGAACATTGGAAGTTGGAAGAAATTAAGGTTTCGGAATTGGAGATTGGGAAAGTGAAATATGGGAGATTGCAGAGGTATGAGATTGAGTTTCTGTTGGCGAACAAGAAGGATTATGTGTTTAATACGTGGGATAATGTTTCAATGTGGAAGAGATTGAAGGACAGAGAAGAGGAGTTTGAGGTTTCGGCTAATCGAGTGGCGTCTAGAGCTCTTCTTGGTTCGGTTCGGATAGATGGACCTGTTGAGTTGCTTGTTTCCAGATATGATGAGATGTCGTTGGTAATGCCGGTATGGTACTAGACTTGCTTGCATTTCAATTTTGTGCAAGTTTATTGTAGTTTGTATATTATTCTAGGAGTAAATAGTATTTTACGTCCTTTAAGTTTGAGCCAAATTGCAGGTTCTGTCTTTTAACTAACGAAATTACATTTGATGTCAGGTTCTGTCTTTTAACTAACGAAATTACATTTGATGTCCTTTATGTTATTGTTTCTCATCAAACGGTGTCCTTTTGCCCTAACGCAACTGTTTTTTTCCAGTTAACTTTTAACATGTGTCACTCACATGAGGGCATAATAGTCATTTTCACTTAATAACTAAAACAAAATTAAACAAAAATAGTATATATTAACAAAAAAAAAAAAATAATAAATGAAAATGACCATTATGCCCTCATCTGAGTGGCATGTGTTAAAGAGTTAACATAAAAAAATAACTGGGTTAGGACAAAAGACACCGCTTGATGAGCAACAGTAACATAAAGGGCATTCAATGTAATTTCAATAGTTAAAGGACAACGCCTACAATTTGGCTTAAACTTAAAGGACTTAAAATGCAATTTACTCTTATTCTAGCTAAAGTAATTATATGTTTGGACGGTGTGTTTCAGTGGAACACGTCGCACGCTGGTCTGAAGCGGATACTTGTCGGTGAAGACATTACAGTAGAGGTGAAGAATGCACATGAAGTCTCACTTTCTCAAACATCCGTTACCGGACAACAAGCAAATGTCATTGCTCATAGGGAGCAATGTAACCTATGGCTCTTTCCATCTTTGACGTGTGTGCCGTTACTTCCAGTAAGGATTTCTGGGTCTGCAACTGTAGTCGCCTTCAAGAGTCGAAATCCCGGAGCATACATTTCATCAAATATTCTATCACAGAATGTTATTGAGTTGCTTCCGGATAAATGCTACTCTAGACGTACCCATAAACCGCAACAATGTCCGGTCGAATCCTTGAGGTCGTGGATAAGACTGGGTGAAAGAGTATTGAAGACCTTTTTGTTCGACAAATTTAACGGGGCAAAAGTTAAAGCAAAGATCGAAGCGTCAACTGTGTTTCGTTTTCAGTTGGAACTAGAAAGGAATATTAGGAGTAATGATACACGGTGGGCTACTATGGCGGAATGGCGGACAAGGCCTACTGTCGAGCATGTATGGTTTGAGGTAGTTGCGAGAATTGAACAGAAGCGGTTAAAGCCGTTAAGTATTAGGAAGATAAAACCGTTTGTTGGAGAAGATTCATCCGATTGGAGTAACTTGATGTCTAATATGTCGTTCACTAAATTGCCGTCGGTCCTTGTAGCTCCTGAGGCTCTTACACTAGATGGGTAGGAAACTTGTATGTGTATTACTCGGAAAGCTCTTGCGCCGTGGAATAACTTTCGTCATCAGATTACTTGTAAAAATAAAGTTTATAGTTTCAGATTTGTAAATCAAGTTCAAGTACATTAATAGAGATAAAAAAAAAGAAAAAGAAAATGAAGATTTGAGTATTGAAGAGCCAAAAAGATTCAGTTTTTTTTTTTTTTATAATTTATTTCAGATGTTTTTGCCGCAAAAGGTGTTGGATCTGATGGGATTCTGAGTTCCTGATCAATACAGGTATGCTTTTGTCTTTATTATTCAAAATTTCAAATTTAGTACTATACAAAAGTGCATTTCTCCATGTTTGTAGCTAGGGGTGCAAACGAGCCAGGCGGCTCGCGAGCGGCTCGAGAAAACGCTCGAAACGAGCTGAGCCTTATCGAGCCCGAGCCGAGCTTGAGCCGTTTATTTATGGAGCCCGAGCTCGAGTTTGGCATATGAAGCTCGTCAGGCTCGTCCAACCTTAGTGTAATATTAGTTTTTATTAATATTTAATAGAATTTACCCCTTTTTTAAAGTTGTCTAGTAAACGAGCTGAGCCGAGCTTATTTAAACTTGTTTACGAGCCGAGCCCGAACCTAAAAATAAGCTTGTTTGATAAACAAGCTCAAGCCCAAGCTTCACTTATCAAGCTTGCATTCCTAAACGAGTCTATTATTTATATTAATTCTATTTAAATATTAATTAAGAGATGATAAACGAGCCGAGCTCGAGCTCTCAGTCGAGCTCGGGCTCGGCTCCTTTGCATCCCTTTGTAGCACAATTCAATTCCTATCTTCACTAAAATTTCATCATCTTCATAATTTAGTTTTTACATGCTTTTATGATACATAGAAAAAAAATACAGAATTATAGATATTATGAAAAGGGTTACATTATGTTTTCCCACACACTTGTGAACACATATCTAGCATGTGAATAACCTATGCAATAGACATATGAATCTTTCCTTCACTTGTGACATGACCATTGTTACCTCCATCAATCTGCTTCATACCCGTCTTCTTATATTTATACCAAGAGGCACACATCAAATAAACCCCTAAATTCACTATACTTAAACCCGCTAATAACCAATAAAAATAATTTAACTTATCTCTATTCAAGTTATTACTAGCTAACCACCCGTTACTCACTTTATTAACTACCTCCACCACTATCGAGCTCGTGTAGTATCCAAAAGCCATTGAACACCATGCGATAGCGGTGCCGAGTGACTTCATTCCCGATGAACTCTCTTCGTAGAAAAACTCTAACAGCCCTATCAACGTAAACATATCAGCCAACCCAAAAATAGCGTATTGATAACCTAGCCAGAAAACCGTTAACGGCAGTGGTCCCGGGGAATCAACCATATTATTCTCGACAGCGACTGATTTCCGGTGGGTTTCCACGATTCCCGCTACTGCCATTGAGATGGCGGAGAGAACTAGTCCGACTCCGATCCTTTGGAGGTGTGTGATTCCTGTCGGAATCCCGGTGAACCTTCTCATGACTGGCACGAATATTCGATCGTAAAGTGGGATTAGAATAGACATGAACACGAGTGGAATTACGGGAATTGAGGGACCAGGAACTGTAAAACCGTGGAGGTTCCTGTCCATGGTTGTACTTTGTTGAATGGTGAAAGTTTGTAGTTGCGCCAAACATGTGTTCATGAATATAGTGCTTAGTATAATCGGAAACATGCGGATTAATATCTTTGTTTCTTCAACTTGTGTTACTGTACACAGTTTCCATGATCCTGATGACTGCAGTTCAGATGCATCAAGTTCGCTCCTAACAACCGCTGCCCTATCCAGACATCTGACATTAATGTAAGTGTTAGCAGCCACACGATAAAACATAAAGAGGAACGTTGCTGTTTAAAAGTTAGAAATACACACCTGAGTTTATCTGTTCTTTGTAGAATATCAGTTGTTACTCCAGATTCTTTCTCATATGTCTCATGCAACTCCTCTGTCATCTCGGGTACTGGTATATTTCGGTTTTTTATTGCCACCACAAATACCTGAATCCGGTAATAAGCATCTTGTTAAGATTTATCTTTAAATGTGATTTTTTTTGTTATTTTTTAATGAATAAAATGTCATTTTCATCCCTAAGGTTTGGTCAGTTTTGCGACTTTCGACCAAAGTTTTGTTTTTCGCATCTGTATCCAAAAGGTTTGAATTCTTGCAATTCTCATCCGGCTAGTTTTTCTCCGCTAAGTCAGGGGTATTTTTGATTTTTTTGTTAACTTAAAGGGCAATTCGGTCTTTTGAATACTTGTACATTATGCCAAATGCTTGTGCATACAGTGAAAAAGACCGAATTGCCATTTAAGTTGACAAAATACCCTCGACTCAACGGAGAAAAATGGATGGAGTTAACGAGCCGGATGGAAATGACAAGATTTCAAACCTTTTGGATCCAGATGTGGAAAAACAAAAAACCTTTGGACAAAAGTCGCAAAACTGGCCAAACCTCAGGGACGAAAATGGCATTTTACTCTTTTTTAATTATACCTGTAGAATTCTAAGAATCGGGCTTCCTTTAGGTACGTAATTCCTATACATGGATTTCCCCATAAGTAGAAAAAGAGCCGATACCAGGACAGCAACAGAACCCACACCGAACCCCCAATCCCATCCTTGGTTGGAGCTGATCCACACTAAAAACGTGACACCAAATGCAGCCCCGGTTGTGACGCTAAACATAAGCCAGTTAAAGTAGCTTGCAAGTGATTTTGCCCCTTTCGGGTCACTTTCATCAAATTGGTCTGCTCCTAGTGAAGGCAGGGCTGCTTTAATTCCACTTGTCCCGAACGCAACCAAATACAAACCCGTGAACAGTATCGTCGCTTGCCCACCTTCTGCTTGCTCACATTGATTTCCTAGGCTAGCGTTACACGGAACCGGCCTTAACTGTTGGAAGTGCGCTTGAACTGCTAGGAGTGCATAACCCTGAGTTTACACATTAGTCACATCATTTTAAATCCATTAAAAATGTATCACATGTAAATGTAGCTTATGCGTTAGGCTTTGCAGTCTTGATATTTTACTGAATTAACTACATAGTGTGTTAGGTGAGTTTTATATAACATACCACAACTTCAAAAGAAGCGAATAGGATGCAAGTCTTGAATCTCGACAAATAGGTGTCAGAAATATACCCTCCAAATAGTGGTAGTAGATATGCAGTGCCCAAGAAGTTTGTAAGCGTTGTGGCTGACTTGGTCAAACTAAAATTCATATAACCGAAGAAGTAAGTCACCAAGCTGACAGACATCGAAAGGAATGCCATGTTTTCAAGCCCTACCATAACTGCATAAATCAACACGCACAAATCGGTCAACAACAAACAAAAAATGTTAATGCCCATTAGTTTCCAACATTAACATCTGTACTAGGTGTCTAGGTTAAGGTTATAATACCATATACAAACATAGCCGCTCTCGTCCCACCCAGCCTTGTCTGGTGTTTAGGTTGTGTTTTGACATTTCCGCTCATCCCCTGCAAGTTGGCATATAATGGCTTAGTATAAACTCAGTATTGGTGGGAGTGTGGGACCGTGAGTTATTATTAACGGGTTCTCATGGTTACAAAAAAAAAATGTATCTAAGCATTACCATTTTTATGGAGAGATCTTTTCTGTTGCAGGAACTTCAAACTTGGTGTGAATATGTGTTACTGGCTTTGGTGAAGGTTGGTCTTATAGTGAAGGAAATTTGTCTTATCGTTCTTCGGAATCAAGTGGAATCTTTAAGGTTTGTCAAATCTCTCTTTCTCCTTCTAATAAACAATATGCTGGGTCAACATCTATGTTTCCTGGTTATTATTTAATGTAATTAGTTATATGCAAGTTGAACAATATGCTGGGTCAACATCGGTTTAACCGAAATGCTGTACATATCGCCTTCATAGATGAGATTTTTTAGTCATTGAGGATGATTGATTGTGCATTATCAACTAACCAGAATTCCAGGTTCAAGGTTACTTCATATCTTGGATTAAACAAATCTGGGTTCAGCGGCAGGTTTGACTTATATAATTATGTTCTTAAATATGTGTTTTGTGACTTTGTCTTGTCCCCATGATGATTAGGCCTGTCACTGTGACTGCACTTTAATTAACTAATATATTATTTTGAATTTGGAATGTGTGTTTGCTGATCAGAGCCCCAACAAAAAGGTCTTCAAATGAATAAGATTAAAATTATAAAATAGATACTTGTTTGGCTCTTTCTTGTGAAGACTAATCATTTATTAAATCATGTAGATTTGCACCAAAAAGGTATTTCTTTCCCAAAGACAAACTTACCAATGGGATCAGTTTTCTTGTATAATACAATAATTCAAGGAGTGGTTTGGGTACAACAAACGGTCAAAAACGCCGCACAGGCTAACTATTTTAATAGACCCCGATATAGACAACATACTGAATTACTGATCATTAGTGACTCGTTGCTAAGCCTGGCAGATAGTTGGGTTGGGTGGCGGGTCAAAACGAGTTGTGAGAAAAAAATGAATTCGGGTCAAAATGGGCAGTTTTTAAGAAATATAAATTTGGGTACTGGTCAAAACAGGTTGTAAGCAAAAGAGTTTGGGTTATAGTTGTCATTAGTGGCTATAGCGCGCTATGTAGCAATGTGCCCATATGGCGCTATAGGGGGTTTAGCGACAAATAGCGAGGTTCTGTCTTTTTTTTTTTTTGATAATTATAAATAGCAATGCCCATTGGGTTTTTTTTTTTTTTTTTGTTTTGTTTTTTGTTTCACGATTGAAAAAAGAAGCGGGCAATGCTTCACGTCTTCGCCTCTCGTCTTCCACTCTTTTGTCGGTTCCTCCTCTCATATTCCTCATCTCCTCTGCAGGATACCTTAGGTTTTGTCTTCCTCGGTTCCTCATCTTCTTTGATTCCATGAACTCTGTATTTTCCTCATCTTCATTGCTTGTGAGTTTCTTTTATGATCTATGAACTCTTTTATGATTTATGAACTCTGTTAAGTGTTAGATAGAATGGGCGGTAGAAAGGAAGCTAATCCGGGGTGGACTTATGGGACTTTGGTAGAAGGAACCAAAAACTTAGTGAGATGCAATTTCTATTTTTCTATTTGTTTTGAGAGGCGGGATTTAGGGATGAGCTCGGTATCGTCCGGTACCGAAAATCCCCAAAAGTGGGTACCGGTACCGAATATACCCGGTTCGGTTCGGTACCGGTATTTGAGGGTAAAAACTGGTAAATACCGGTACCGAACCGGTACCTAAAATGCTAAAAGTCGATACCGAATCGGTACCGAAAAAGTACCCGGTTCGGTAAAACCGGTACCGGTACCGGGAACGATTTGCTCATCCCTAGCAGGATTACAAGGCACAAGCATCACCTTGCTTGGAATTCCTTGGATGTGGTGAAATCTACCAAAGTTCCCACTGAAGTGAAAATTTTATTCAAAGAACGAACAGTTTGAGAAGAAGAAATGTGCAGGAGAAATGATGAATAGCATACCATATGTTGACAATGTGGTCGATTTAGAGGAAGATGAAATCCCTAGCAATAGTAGTGAACTTCAATCAAAGGGAAAGTTGCCCGTTTCATCCACCGGTTCAACGGCTAATGTTTTTAATAAAAAAAATAAAGCGCCCATTAGATGTAATGTTCAAGCCATCGGGAGGGGGGGGGGGGGGGGGGGGAGAGGGGAGTTAATTGGTAGTGTAAGACATAACTAAGTGCAAAAGAAGCTAAGACTTGATGGGGTGCAAAAGTTTGCCCACTGGATAGGAAGGTCTTTCTTTCAATGCGGTGAAGTATGATAGTTTGGGGCTCGCACTTGAAGTGATTGGTCGATATGGTTGCGGCATGAAACCTTGTAGTTATCATGGGGTACTTGTTTTGATGTTGAAGCTAGAGATGGAACACACGGAAAACATTTTGCAAGATAATGAGGTTGAGAAGTCAACCTATGGGTGTTCTTTGATGACGGATGGATAGAGGGATAAAAAAGGAAGGGTGTCCATTGAGTCGGTCGACGCCTCTAGCTACTCTCACACAAGTAACCAGTTAACCTTTTTGGTTTTGTTAACTGTTACTAAATGTGAAAAACTTACTAGCTTTTAAATTCTCTCGTAGGTGAGAATATGTTCAAATTATTTGACCAATTCATCAAGAAGGTTGAAGTCGGTTGATGTCATTCAAATTGTGACGTATAACGCAACTAATAATGTTAGTGTCGGTAAGTTTATAACAAACTACTAGTTTATTTTTAAGATTTCTAAATCCCCAAACATTTATTATCCATTAATAGGCAAACTTGTGGAAGAAAAATATTCACGCATATATTGGACTCCTTGCGCGGCCCATTGCATTGACTTGATATTTGAAGACATCTTTCAATTGTCCCATTTAAAAAGAACTCTTGACAGGGTAATTGTGGTCAACACATACATATACAACCGCACATTGCTACTAAACATGATAAGAGAGTTCACCAGGCAAAAAGACATGGTTAGGCGCGAGACCCGATGTGCCACCACTTTCATTACTCTCAATTGTTTCAAAGCAAATAAGAACTTAAAAATGTTCATTTTCGAAGAATGGAAGAAAATCAAGTTCTCAAGGGAGGCGAGAAGTAAACAAACAACCAATACTATATTATTTCCTTGCTTTTGGAACAATGTAAATATTGCTGTGAAAGTTGGCTATCCATTGTTAGGAATGCTCCGTTTAGTTGATGGAAAAAGAACGCCTCCTATGGGTTTATATTTATTAGGCTATGGATTGGGCAAATTAGATGATTGTTGCCTCTTTCAAGAACAAATAAGAAAAGTATCAATACATATGCAAGGTGGAATTTTCAATTACATCAACCTTTGCATGCAACGGGACATTACTTAAATCCAAGTTTTTATTTTCCACCGCAAGCTTTGCTCTTATTTTCTTTGCCATCGGATTTCCAAACTTTCCTTCAGCACTTCGATATAACCGGAGCTTAGAGTGAATCTTCATTTGCTCTACTTCGATCAATGCCAACTTACTAATGCATGGCATTAACCCATTTATCACCTCATCATCATCCTCGCTTTTGGATTGTTGTAGTAAAAACTCAGATTCAGGTAATGTCCTACTGCATGCAAAGGTCAAAGGTCAATGTAATACAATATTGGTTGCTTGCTTACCTCCCGCCTCCCTTGAGAACTTACTTTTGTTCCATTCTTCAGAAGTGGACATTTTCTAAGTCTTTATTTGCTTTGAAACAATTGAGGGTGATGAAAGCGGTGGCAAATCGGGTCTTCGTGAGCCTAACCATGTCTTTTTGCCCTCTCATTATGTTCAGTAGCAATGTGCGGTTGTATATGTATGTGTTCACCCACAATTGCCTTTGCAAAAGTTCTTTTTTAAATGGGACAATTTAAAGATGTCTTCAAATATTAAATCAATGCAATGGGCCGCTCAAAGAGTTCAATATATGCGTGGATATTTTTCTTTCATAAGTTTGCCTATCAATGGAAAATAAATGTTAGGGGATTTAGAAATCTTAAAACAATAAATTAATAGTTTGTAATCTTACTAGCATAAACATTATTACTTGTGTTAGCAGTCACACTTTGAATTATATATCACCGGCCTAACCTTCTTGATGAATCAGTTAAACAATTTGAACATGTCTCACCTACGTGAGATTTTAACAGTTAGTAAGTTTTTCACATTTAGTAACAATTAACAAAACAAAAAAGCTTAACTGTGTACTTGTGTGGGAATAGCTAGAAGCATTGACCGACTTAATGAACATACTTCCTCAAGGTCGAGGGGTGTTTAATATGAAATTCATCAAAACCCTTCTTTTCTGATCTCTCCATCCATCAGCCATCAAAGAACACCCATAGGTTGATTTCTCAACCTCATTATCTTGCAAAATGTTTTTGGTATGTTCCATCTCTAGCATCATCGGTACACTTACCTCATGATAGCTAGGGGGTTTCAAACCCCAACCATATCAACCAATCGCTTAAAGTGCGGGCCCAAACTATCATACTTCACCGCATTGAAAGGAAGACCTGCATCATACATCCAACGGGAAAACTTTTGCACCACATCAAGTCTTAACTTCTTTTGGACTTCATTGTGTTTTACACTACCAAGTTCCCCCTTTCTTCCCCGATGGCTTGAACATTGCATCTAATGGGCCTTTTGCTTTTTTACTAAAAGCATTAGCCGGCGAATGAAACATGCCTCTTTCCCTTTAATTGAACTTCACTACTATTACTAGGGATTTCATCTTCTTCTAAATCAACCACATTGTCAAAATGTGGTATGTTATTTATCACTTCTCGTGCACGTTTCTTCTTCTCAAATTGTTCTTTGAATAAATTTTCACTTCATTGGGAGCTTTGGTACATCTCGCCACTTCCTGGGAATTCCCAGCAAGGTGATGCTTGTGCCTTGTAATCCCGCCTCTTGAAACAAACAAAACAAAAATTGCATATCATTGAGTTTTTGGTTTCTTCTACCAACGTGCCGTAAATTCACCTCGGTTTAGCTTCCTTCTTACTGCCCATTCTATTTAACACTTAACAGAGTTAAGACGAGCATTTCGTACCGTACAAAATCATTTTTGGTATCCACGTTTTGGTTTTTTCAAGGTCTGTTCGGTACGATATAGGTATTTTACCAATTTTTGCCTTTAAATACCGTATCGAACATTTTCAATACTGTTACCCAATTTTGGCGATTTTCAGGATCGGTGTTTTCGGTACCTGTACCGAGCTCATCCTCATAATAACAAAGTTCATAAATCATAAAAAGAATACATCTTATCAAGCAGCAGTGGAGATGAGGAAAATACATGGTTCATGGAATCGAATAAGACCAAACCTAAGGTACCGAGTAGTGGATATGAGGAAGATGAGAGGAGGAACTAATGAAGAGTGGAAGACGAGAGGAGTCGAAGACGTGAAGCATTGTTTGCTTCTTTTTTCAATCATGAAACAAAAAAAACCCAAATGGGCATCGCTATTAAAAAGAGAAATTGGATTTTAAGAATCCCAACTCTTGACCTATTGGTCGGGATTAATTTAAACTTAGAAATGTTACAAACAATCCGAACTTTGAACATATTTTCCTTTAGCGATCTCATTATAACTATAATAACTGAAAGTTACGTTACTTTTTGCTTATGCGTCAAAAGAGTCAAAGTTTTGATGACATGGACCGTTTTTGTGGCAAAGTTTTGAGGACGTGGACTGCTTATGTGGGAATGCACATGCACGTCAACCATGGTTGTAAAATCCCGACTAGTCTCTGATTAGTCGCCGATTAATCACTAATCGGATGTTCACCGATTAATGGCCGATTAATCAATAGGCGGTCAATGGCGGTCCTATTCTGGCCAAATTTTGGCCTGACGCCGACCAAATTTTGACCAAACCTTATAAATTCCTTCCAATTACTTAAAAAATGGGTCAATGAGGGGTTAAAACATGTATATTTTAAAAATCTACATATAAATATGTGTGTGTATATAGTATAACTAAAAATTATATATAAAAATCTCAATCTGATTAATTCTGATTAGTCCCTATTAATCTCGGTTAATCGCTAGTCGGTACCCCACCGCCCGACTAGCGCCTAGCGATTCTTACAACACTGACGTCAACAAAAACTAACTTGGTTAACTTTTAGTTTGTATGAGATTGCCAAAGGAAATATGTTCGAAGTTGTGACTAGAGGTGTAAACGAGTTGGGCTGAGCCCGACTAGGCTCGAGCTTGGCTCGGTTCGAACCTACTTATTAGAGCTCGAGCTTGGCTTGCGGCTTAAACTCAAAGCTCGAGCTCGGCTTGAGCTATTTTGAGAACCTCAAACGAGCTAAAAGCTCGGCTCGATGATTCTTGGTTACTTCATATCTTTGGATTAAACAAATCTGCGTTCTACGGCAGGTTTGACTTATGAAATAAGAGTTAACTGTCATTTTCGTCCCTGTGGTTTGTCCAATTATGCCAGTTCAGACCAAATAATTTGTACCATTTTCGTCCCTGACATTCTTAAAACATGTCAGTTCCATCCAAAAAAACTAAGGTTGAATCGAATAATTGGACAAACCACAAAGACGAAAATGACAGTTAACTCATGATTTTTTGGACGGAACTGACATGTTTCAAGAATGTCAGTGACGGAAATGATACAAATTTGAAATTTGGTCTGAACCGGCATAATTGGACAAACTAAAGGGACGAAAATGACAGTTAACTCATGATGTAATTATGTTCTTAAATATGTATTTTGTCTTGTTGCCATGATCATTAGGCGTGTCACTGTGACACTGCATTTTAATTAATTTATTATTTTGAATTTGGAATGTATGTTTGTGAATCTGAGCCCCAACAAAAAGGTCCTAGATGAATAAGATTTAAATGATAAAATAGATGCTTGTTTGGCTCTTTCTTGTGAAGACTGATTTTTTATGGGCTACTATGGACGGTCAAAAACGCCACACAGGCTAACAATTTTTAGACCCCAATATAGGACAGCATACCGATCATTAGCGACTTGTCGGGTTGGGCGGCGGGTCAAAACGGGTTGTGAGAAAAATGAAGTCGGGTCAAAATGGACAATTACAAAGTATAAATTTGGGTTTGGGTCAAAACAAGTAAGCAATATTAGTTTGGGTTAATTGAACTTGGTAAATGTATTAGATTGTGATGATTTCGTTAGGGTTACATAAGAGGTCTTTATATAGAACACTATATGACATACTAGTCTAATAGTCTCTAATGTCTATACTATATTACTTAGTCTAGTAGGGTCATAGTTGTCAATAAAGCCTATAGCGCCCATATAGCGCTATAAGGGGTTTAGCGACATATAGCAAGGTTCTATATTTGTATATATTTTTTGATAATTTTTTTATATATTTTTTGATAAATATAAATAGCGATGCCTACTAGGCTTTTTTGTTTCACTAAGGGGAAATGCTTCACGTCATCGCCTCCTCTCATCTTCCACCTTTTGTTGGTTCCTCCTCTCGTCTTCCTCATCTCCTCCACTGCTCCATACCACAAGTCTGGTCTCCTTCGGTTCCTCATCTTCTTTGATTCCATGAACTCTGTATTTTCCTCATCTCGATTGTTGGATAACGTATTTTTCCGTTACTTTTATGATTTATGAACTCGGTTAAGTGTTAAACAAAATGGGTAGTAGAAAGGAACTTGATCCGGGGTGGACGTATGGGACTTTGGTAGAAGGAACCAAAAACTCAGTGAGACATAATTTCTATATATATATATTTTTTTTTGTTTCAAGAGGTGGGATTACAAGGCACAAGCATCACCTTGTTTGAGATTCCCCGGATGTGGTGAAACGTACCAAAGTTCCCACCCAAGTGAAAAGTTTATTCAAAGAACAATAGAAGAAACATTCACGAGAAGTGATGAATAACATACCACATTTTGACAATGTGGTTAATTTAGAAAATGAAATCCATAGTAATAGTAGTGAAGTTCAATTAAATGGAAAGAGGCCTGTTAGATGCAATGTTCAAGCCATCGAGTATATCGGGGAAGGGGGGGGGGGGGGGGGGGACTTAGTTGGTATTGTAGAACACAACGAACTCCAAAAGAAGCTAAGACTTGATGCAGTGCAAAAGTTTATCTATTGGATGTATGATGTGGGTATTCCTTTCAATGCGGTGAAGTACGATAGTTTGGAGTCCACACTAGAAGCGGTTGGTCGATACACTTGCTGTATGAAACCCCCTAGCTATCATGAGGTACGTGTTTCGATGTTGAAGCTAGAGATGGACCATACCAAAAAAAAGTTTGCAAGATATTGAGGTTGATAAGTCAACCTATGGGTGTTCTTTGACGGCCGATGGATGAAGGGGTCAGAAAGGGATGATGTTAATCATCTTCGTAGTAAACACTCCTTGAGAAAGTATGTTGATTGACGTTAGCTATTCTCACACAGGTAACCAGTTAACTTTTTCGGTTTTGTTGACTGTTACTAAATGTGAAAAACTTACTAACTTTTGAAATCTCTGGTAGATGAGAATATTTCAAATTGTTTGAACGATTCATCAAGAATGTTGGCCCGGATGATATCATTTAAGTTGTGACGGACAGCACTAGTGAAATGTTAGTGTCTTTAAGTTTATAACAAATTACCAATTTGCTGTTTTAAGAATATTAAGTCCCCCAAACACTTATTTTCCGTTAATAGACAAACTTGTGGAAGAAAAATATCTATGCATATATTAGACTCCTTGCGTGGCCTATTGCGTTTGATGTTCGTAGACATCTTTAATTTGTTCTGTTTAAAAAGAACTTTTGAAAGGGAAATTGCGGTGAACAAATACATATACAACCACACATTGTTACTAAACATAATGAGAGAGTTCACCGGGCAAAAAGACATGTTAGGCCGGTGAAGACTCGATTTGCCAAAGCATCATCACCCTTAATTGTTTCAAAGCAAATAAGAATTCTAAAAAATGTTCACTTCCAAAGAGTGAAACAAAAGCAAGTTCAGGGAGACAGGAGGTAAGCAAATGGCCAATACTATATTGTTGCCTTACTTTTGGAACAATTCAAATATTGTTGTGAAATTGGTTATCCGGTGTTAGGAGTGCTCCATTTAGTTTTGTCGATAGAGAAAGAAAGCCTCCTATGGGTTATATTTATGAGGCTACAAATAGGGCAAAGGATATGATTGCTACCTTTTTCAAGAACAAAGAAGAAAAGTACTTGACACATTTTCAAAATAACTCATACAAGGTGGAATTGTCAGTTACATCGACATTTGCATGCATAGGGACATTAATTGAATCCGAGTTTTACTACAACAATTTAGAAGTGGAGGATGATGATGAGGTGATAAATGGGTTAATGCCGCGCATTAGCAAGTTGGCATTGACCGAAGAAGAGCAGATCTTAAAGTGCTGAAGGGATTTATGGAAATCCGATGGCAAAGAAAATGATTGCAAAACTTGCGCTTGATATACTATATATATTAAATATAATGTTGAAGAAAATTTAACTTTCTTTTTGCCTATTTTGTTATTACATTAGCGTGATCGATGCCCTACGGAGCATTGGCACCGACACAGAACTTGCGATCAAGGTGCTTAGTTTAACGTGTAGCTTGTCGGGGTACGAACACAATTGGAGCATATTTGAACATATTTAATGTTTAGCTTGAGGCACAAATACGCTATCACTAATGTAGAGGCTTTGCCACCCATTATACTTCTACTTGTTCTCGTTGAATAAGGCGCCCCACCCGCCCCGGTAGCCGCCGCAACATAACCCCATGTCAAATCTTCACCCTCTACCACCGGGGCATTTTATTCGTCCTCTCCTAAGGCTCCCGTCAAACCATCATTCCGATCTTGTATATTTGCATCCTCTAAGATAATCGAGTCAATCGTATCACATATCGTACCTTCTTCTTAGAGCCCGATCATACTTAATGTACACAAGATCATTAAGTTTTTGTTGCTCAGAGTCGGTTGTTTTTTTTTTTTTTTTTTTTTTTGAAGCTAGATAAATAAAATTTAATAAGTTAGGGGTTGTTCAACAACATCTACGCAATTAAATGCCAAACCAGTAGGAGAGAGGCCTAACTGAGTAAGAGACTTTAAATCAGTAAGTGTTGAACGAGTAAGTGTACGCCGATGAGGTGGTAGTTGGTGGTGGAGGATGTGGTGGCGGGCCAAGGAGGTGGTGCATGAGTGGTCGGGTGAGGGTTATGAACACAGGTGAAGGGATAAATGGGTAAAATTTTAATTATGCATTTTTTTTAAACCTAATGGGTAAGATGTTTGTTGACTGATTCAAAGGTGTCATTCTAGTGAACCTAACACACTTAATGCTGACTTATTAAGATCTAGCCTCTTAATGGAATCGTTAAGATGCTACCAAACAACCCCTTAATAACTGTTATTTAAATTAAATATTACATAGATTGTTTCTTTCATGTTCAAATATGCTCCAATTGCGTTCGCACCCCGATGAGCTACATGTTAAACTAAGCACCTTAATTGCAATTGTTTTGGTGTCGTGTCGATTCTTCGTATTGCATCCACTACACCGCTAATTTAATAACAAAATAAACAATAGTAAGTTGAACATTCTTAAACATTACATTTAAAAAATGTATATAAAAGCGCAAGTTTTGCTCTCATTTTCTTTGCCATCAGATTTCAAAAAAAAAAAAAAAAACCCTTGAGCACTTCAATATAACGGGAGCTCATATTAAAATCTTCATTTGCTGTTCTTCGGTCAATATCACTTACTAAAAGGGTAATTGCACGGCGGCAAATACCCATAGCCATCAAAGAGGGGTAAGAAACATGTTTCGAACCCGAGACCTCGAGTGTCCTCGGTCCGGCTTTAAAGCGGGTGACGGTGGCCACCAAAGTGGCACTAATGGGAATTGAACTTGGGTCTCCATTGGAGAACCCAAGTCACTCCACCACTAGGCCACTTGTGGTGGTTGGTCAATATCACTTACTAATGCATGACATTAACCCATTTATTACCTCATCATCATCCTATACTTCTGTATAACTGTAGTAAAAACTCGGATTCAAGTAATGTCCCGCTGCATGCAAAGGTTGATGTAACTAACAAGTCAACCTCGTATCAATTATTTTAGAGTAAACTGCCATTGTGGTCCCTGTGGTTTGGGCACTTTTGCTATTTTAGTCCAAATCTTAAACTTTTTAAATCTGCGTTTCTGTGGTTTCACTTTTGTTGCCATTTTAGTCCAAAATTCAAATTACCTCCTATTTGACTATTAAAAACTGGTTATTTTGTCTTTATCCTTAGGGCAAAATGGTCATTTACATTTTATTAAGACCTACCAGTCAACCATCCCCATCTCTCTCTCCCAGATATGCACCATCTCAGCTCTCTCTCTCTCTCATATCTCTAAACCTAAGTCTTGACATCCACAAACCACCATCAATCTCCTCTATAATCACCGCAACATCATCAATAACCACCATCATCACCCCCGTCAGTCACACCCACCACCGTCGCCACTCGAAAACCCTAAACCTACCACCACCGATCTGAAAGAAAGGTAGAGACAGATGGTGCATATCTGAGATGGTGGCAGGGGTTGTTTGTTTGTTGGATTTTGCAGCGGTGGTGGTTAATCGCCGTCACTGCTATTGTTACCAAATCCGTGAGACTTGTAACACAGCTCAAAGAATCGTTTTTTTAATCGTCGGAGCTGCTACTTCTGTTCCGATGAGCCACAACAGTTCCGGCGAGAGTTGTTCCGATCTGAATTGGTTCCGGCGCAAACTTCTGGTCTGATCTCACCCCTTTATACGCAGGTTCGATCTTTCACCAGGTAACAATCGACCACCCATTTGAACGCAGGTATGGTTGATATCCACAGGTCCCTTCAATCGAGAGAGAGAGAGAGAGAGAGTGATCGGAAGAGAGAGAGAGAGAGAGAGTGATGGAGACGGTGACGGTGACGTTGTGGTTCTGTGGCGGTTCTGGTTGGAGGCGGTAGTGGTTGTGGTGAGAAGGAGATGGTGGCTGTGGTGAGAAGGAGGTGGTGGTAGCGGCCGTGGTGAGGAGATAGTGGTGGCGGTGGTGAGAAGGGAGGAGGAGGTGGCGGTGGTGGAGATCTCTGCATTTGTGGAATTAGGGTTTGGGTTTTTGCTCTGCATTTTGCATTTGGGGAAGATGACAACTGATTTATTTAAGAGGGTATTTATTTGGGGGTTTTTTAATTAAGAAAATGTTTTAATGAAATGTACTTGGACAAAACTACCCCTGCACAAAAAGACAAAAAAGACATGTTGGAACAGTAAAAAATGAGAGTTTTTGAGATTTGGACTAAAATGACAACAAAATGCAAACCACATGGACCCAGATTTAAAAAGTTTGAGATTTGGACTAAAATAACAAAACTGCCCAAACCACAGGGATTAAAATGATAGTTTACTCATTATTTTAAAATGTGTTGATACTTTTCCTTTTTATTCTTGAAAAAAGGCAGCAATCTTTCCTTAGCCCTATCCATAGCCTCGTAAATATAACCCATAGCCAGGAGGCTTTCTTTCCCCCATCAACTAAGTGGAGCATTCCTAACAACGAATAACCAACTTTCATAGCGACATTTATATTGTTTTAAAAGAAGGGTTTTTTTACATATATCTCCCTCTGAAGTTCTCTTATTTCATATATACCCAACCCTTAAAATTAATTACATATTTACCCTTTTCACACTAAAATTACCCATCTACCCTTACCTATTTTTTAACCCCTTTCTGCAATAAACCCAAAATCCAATTTTTTCCAGCCACCACCAAATACTAACCAACAACCACATCTCCACCTTCTTTCTCCTATCCAACGACCACCACTCCCACCTTCTTTATCCTATCTTCACCACTTAAAAGTCAACAACATCGATGGATGGGGATCTCACTTCCTACAACATCCTCAAAGTCAGTCGTAACGCCAACTTGGAAGACCTAAAAAAAAGCCTACTGTTATCTCGCAATGTTCTGGCATCAAGAACAAAATTGAAGCAGGGGCAAAGTTCAAGCAGAGTTCCGAAGCTTATGTGTTAAGGTCCATTCAACTTCCGTCATCGCCGTCGTCGTCATCCGCAGTGGTGGAAACAAAAATTAGGCTTAAACATATGAATAATCAATTAAACAAAGTCAAATAAAAAAAACAAGCAAAAAAGGTTTGAACATATGAAAAGGTAAGATTTCTTCATCTTCGTGGCTTTCTTCAGTGGGCCTTAGAGTAGCAATATGTGATGGTCAGCATAAAACAAAAAGAGGATAATTTTGATATGTGATGTATTTGTTTACATGAAATTGTAATATATTTGATGCATTTGTGGGTATATTGGTATATGATGTTTTGTGCAGGGTTTTTTATTTTTATTTTGGTAATGTCTGAGTTGAGCAATTGGTATTAACCTTTTTTGCATAGTGTTTGCTTTTGTTTTCGTTCTTGGTGTTTTGTATATTATAGGTATTGCGAACTGATGAGGCGCTTAATTTCTTGGTAGATAGAATTATCATGGTATTATTTTGGAACAAGTGATAGATGAGATATCATGGTATGATTTTGGAAAAATGGCAAGTACAGAAATTTAGAGAAATACTGTATAGGAGTTGCGAAAATAAAAGAATTATGGAAATATATTAAAAAGGAGAAATATCTAAATAATCATTTAATAAGTTTATTAAGGGTAAAATAGTCATTTAATATACGTAATTTTAATGAAAAGGGGAAATATATAATTTATATTGTTTAGAAAGGGGAAATATGTAATTAATTTTAAGGTTTGGGTATATATGTAATAAGGGAATTTAGGAGAGGGCCTTAAAAGAAAGGCAACAATACAGTATTGGTTCATTTGGTTGTTCGCTTACCTTCTGCTTCCCTTGAGAACTTGCTTTGTTCCACTCTTCGAAAGTGAACATCTTTTTTTAAGTTATTTTTATTTGCTTTGAAACAATTGAGGGTGAGGAAAATGGTGGCAAATCAGGCCTTTGCGGGCCTAACCATGTCTTTTTTTTTTTTTTCTAGTAAACTCTCTGATTATGTTTAGTAGTAATGTGCGGTTGTATCTGTATGTGCTCGCCACAATTGCCCTTTCAAGAGTTATTTTTAAAGTGAACAATTTAAAAAAGTCTTCGAACATCAAATTAACGCAATGGGTCGTCCAAGGAATCCAATATATACGTTGATATTTTCTTCCACAAGTTTGCCTATCAATTGAAAACAAGTTTCAGGGGGATTTAGTAATCTTAAAATAGTAAATTAGTAGTTATAAACTTATCGGCACTAACATTAGGGCACACGGGGTGGTCCATTATACCACCCCGATCACGCGTTAAAAACCAACGGAACACCGCCGCCGGCACCAAATCAACGCGTTATTTTTTGAACGCGTTAAACATATCACGCGTTGAAGTTTAAAATTGGACGGTTGTTGATTCATTCAAAGCATCTTGTGTCAGCCCATTATTTGTTTTGGTCCAATCACATTTTAATATCAAAATTGTTGTCGGCTAATATTACTAAAGTGTGTCAGCCCACTACAATAAATTTAAAATGAAAATTAAAAAAAATTGGGAGTGATAGAATTCCATCACTAGTGATACCACCCCGTCTACATTTCTATCACTAGTGATAGAAAATTGGGTGATGACATGGCATGATTTGATTGGATAGTGGGAGTGATAGAAACTATCACTAGTGAACCACCCCTCCTCCCCTTATTACTTGCACTATTCGTCACAATTTGAACGGTATCATTGGGCTCAACCTTCTTGATGAATTGGCCAAACAATTTGAACATGTTCTCGTCTACGAGAAATTTTGAAAGTTAGTAAGTTTTGTTGGAAATATTAAAGGATACAAGTTGGTATATTTCCTCCATCCCACATTGGTGAGGGAAGTGAAATTTGAGTGGTTTATAAGGGATTACTCCTTATGGGCCACTAAAGTGTTAAATGGGTTGAGAAATGGATAAAGCTCACACGCGCGCCGAGCCGAACCGCGAGCTCGCGAATGGGTGCGTTTGAGGCGCACTTTGCACTTCACGTACGCATCGTCACGAGGAGCTGAGGAGCTTTTATTTTTAGCTAGGGTCCGGTTCAGGTGCGTCAGATCTGTGGATCGATTGAGATAGAGGTGAATTCGAAACAGTGGGGGTTATCCCATTATCTCTAGTAATTCGAATTCGTGTGGGATATCTCCAGTAACCGAATTTGGTTCTGGATGATTATCCCACTTCCCGTTTTTCTCATTCTCTGGTATGATCACAGGCTATAAATAAAAGCCTCCTGCTACCCATTCAATATACATAATTTCGCAGCCTCCTCCCACCTTTGTGTGCTCCAGTTTTTGTAACAACCCGATTTTTGAAGTCAAAGTCAAAGTCAAAGGAAGAAAAGATTGCTAATTGCGATCTGTCACTCCTTGCTTAATTATTGAATTGTACTTCACGACTAGTATCGATACTCTATTTTATTTTCGCTTTAGTTGTATTATGTGGAGTACTTGTTAATAAATCGCTATTTAATCGCAGTTTAATCGCTAATCGACTTATCGCTAATCGCATCGCTATCGCAATCGCAACTCGAATTATAGGTTATGGATATTGTTTTACGTGTGTATGCTATTATGTGTTACTTGTGCATGTTATGTTTATGTTGAGGTGATTAATCGCAATCGCAACTCTATTGCAACGCAATCTAATCGCAAACGCTAAACACAAATTATTTATGTTGACTGTATGTTAGATATAGTATTTGTGTGACTATTAATTAAGTCTATCGCATCGCTCACACGAAACGCGTCGCAACGCTCAACGCATGAAACGAAAACACGAAAACCAACTCGCAGCAACCAGTCGATCGAATGGTCATCCGAACGGATGACCATCCGATCGGATGGCCATCCGATCCGTTGCTTGTGCGCCACTTTCCTCTTTTGGCAACCTATAAATACCCCTGTCACATCACAAACAGTGATGTGACAGCCCTCTCTTCCGACCAGCACGCTCAAGCCCTCTTTTCTTTCGATTTCTCGCAATTCTTGTAAGTTTCCACCTCAAATCTTGTACTTCTATGATCTAAAAACACTTCTTCATCATTTTCACATTTGAATCTTCACTTTTAACCGTGAAATCAACGGATTTGAGGTGTTTTAGGATGATGTCATCATGGGATTTTCATGAACTTCAAGATTTGGCCTCACTCCACCAAGAACAACTCAGATCTACACGATTTCCACATGTTTTAACACTATTTTCACATAGATCTAAACATTTTCATGTGTAGGAGGATTGAAAGATGGTTTCACAATTTTCTTTTAACTCTTTTACACTCAATGCACTCAAAACTGATAGAATCAGAACTCGTTCAGGCCTTCTACTTGTTTGCTAGTGAAGTGTCGGTCTGAGATCTGATTCCTATCAAAGGGAAAACCGATTCCGGATTGAACACGAACAAACCGTCAAGAACAGTTAACCAATCGAACTGGGGTGATTCCCATCCGATCAGATAGACTGGACTTGGTGGGGTTCCTGTTGTTCAATACGTTGTCATACCGTCTCGACCAAACCGCAAACTTTTCAAAAACTTAGCAAAATATTTCAAGTTTCAAACGATCAGACTGTCGAACGGATTTCCGTCCGATCGGATTGCCATCCGATCGAACGACAATCCGATCGGACGATACAAAATGTAAGACCCATCTTAAATAACCGAATTAATAATATATAACACGCATTTAGTACAAAAATTTCGAGTTTATAAAAAGTTTCTTAGTTTTAAGATCATACTTGATCGTAATATTCAGGTCATCATCCTACTAGAATAACTTACAAAACATGATTTCAAGTGTTTACATATTACTAAAGCAAAATAGATCAATTGCGGAAGCTTTGTTTAGTGCGTTCGGTTCTTGAGAGTCGCTTGATCGCCATCCGGATTAAGTTCATCTTCACCTACGGTCAAAACCATGTAAAAGATTAGTTTTGACACTTAAACATCAAGTATAAACAAGTTTCATGATTAAACAATGAGAAACAACAAGAATTTCACGAATCAGGGGTGGTCGCGCCGCGCGACGATGGCTGGCCAAGCCGTCGCGGCCCGCCACCGCCGTCGCGTCACGCGACGGTAATTGTGTTTCGTCGTGGCGTAGCGCCACCATGTGTTTTTGACAGAAGGTTTGTTTGCTGGAGTTGTATATCAGCCCAGCACCATTCTTTATCATCTACAAACTTTAAATCAACATAAACTTTTACTCGAGTGTCCGATTTAGCCGATTCTTTTTCCCACGCGACCGTAATTCAATTACGGACCCGTTTATCCCATCAGGTCACATCACGAGTTGATTTTTAAGCAAACGACTTAAAATTCAATTATCAATCTTTTTGACCCGTTCATGTTTAAAAACCACAAACTTGTTTCTGAATAATCATTAAGCATACATCGGTATGTGTAACTCAAAATCTTTAGTTCGGGTTCGTAACTTTAATGGATTATGCGGCTAATACTTAAGCTATGCGCATAATTCTTTTGACCCGTTTAGAAGATTTAAACCTTTAAGATTAAATCTTTCCCCTTATTATGCACAATCACTTTTATACTTATCTATAACCTACATGTTCATAATACATGTTCTTAAACGACTAATAAGGACCGTTTACCTGGTTTAACGTTCATGGGAATTTTGGCCAACCTCCGTCTTTCTTTTACGACTAAGGACTAACAACAATATATTTGACCAAAATCTCGCATTTTAGCCATAATCTTACGTATACGTACCAGGCTCGGATCAAGTATTGACCCGTTTAAAAATACCTTTCTTATCTAAATCGCTTCTTGATAGCGACGCAAATTTCCATACACTATTTATCCCTGTGAGCATAACACTTGACAAGCGTTTGTTAGTCGTTATCATCAAATGGCGTTAACTTTACCATTTGACCCATTTAGCCTAAATGACCAAACATAACATAATTGTAGGAGGATGGTATTTATTTACCATTTCGCTCAATTGGCCCTCCTCGGATTCTCATAATAATGTCATATTTCTTTAAATCTTTTTCTTACATGTTTAACCCATCTTGGCTTATGCCATAGGGTATCTTTTGAACTTAAACTTAGTTTTGTCAACACGTGACTAATTTACCATTTTATCCCTTTTTCTCATTATAAGTTACCCCATAAGGTAACATTTCAAAAACTTGTTGTTTGTTCGTCATCCCTTGACTTAATTACCATTTTACCCCTTTTTACCATCCATTATGGTTTTCATCACTTTCGCTTATTCCGATCCGTTTCAATTTACGTCGGAACATCACATTTCAAATATTAGCTTATCATTTTCATAACCTTTATAATCATTACGCATTCTAAAATAAAAGGGTGTAAGATTTACTTACCTCGCGTCCGCGCAAACATTCTTCGCACCCATGACCGTTTGACCCTTTCCTCTCCAAGCCCCCACCTAGCTTGTTTAAAGTCAAACTATATCATAACATCCATAAGATGGTTAGATTGGTCATTCTATACAATGGCCATCACCCTATAGACCCCCTTTTTTTTACACACTTATCAATCAAAGCATGCATATATTCGACAACTAGTTTATTACTTGTCATTTAGCCAAGATTAACATCAATTAGGCAAGTTCATATCACCGAAAAATAGGCTGTTTTTGGTGACCTGTTTAACCTGTTTACAAGTCTTAAAAAATTATTATTTTTTATGTGACGTACCTCTCGGAGGGTTAGGCCTTGTGTTAAAATTTCAAGATCTAACTCTTTACCAAAAATTCGTAAAAATTCATTTACTAAGCTGCAATCAGATTCGTCACTTCTGACTGCAGCTTACGAAAAATTTCATTTAAAATTCCTCGTTTATCCGATTTACGAAATTCCAATTGGAGGTTTTTGGAATTACCTGAAGCTACCTACAGTAAAACTTTGAGATCATAAATCAATTCTTAAATTGAGTTATGACATTCGTAATGGGCTGCAAATTCTTCCAGAAAACGCAGCCTGAACCTTCGATACCGAAAAATTCATAAAACATTCAATTTTCGTCGAAAAAATGCAATTCCAGTGGGGTTTTAAAGATATTTCCTGGAATTACATTTTAGACTCCAGAAACACATGTTTTTGTCAAATTTTGTCCATGTTACAGCTAATACAAGTCGGCTGTAAATTCTGATCAGAAGCTGTTTGAATTCAGCTTTCAATCAAAACATGTTTATGACATTATAACACTATTTTTAGCCATCAAAGACCCTAAAAACATCACATTACACGAATTTAGCATCATCAAATCTGAATTTACTTCATGGAACTCAAATTACACTAGAATAACTATCAAAATCCTAGTGTTTAACATGTTTCTACAAAACCCATTTAACACATAAATGGATAATCATGGAAATTCATATTTTGAACACCAATTTAACAAGCTATTGACTAGGGTTTACTCCTAGACATGATTTCATCCCCAATTTCATTCAAACATTGGTCATGCAAGCTTAATCTTTCGATTTCATGTTTTCACCAAAATTCAAGACATAATCAAAAGATGAGATTTGACATACCTTGTGATCCCTTCACTTAGGTGATCACTAATATAAGCTTGGATTTCGATTTGGGACTGATTTAGCCTTTCAATTTCTTGGATTTGGACTTGTTAGGGTTTGAACAAGGAGTTCTCCTTGGCTCCTGTGGAAGAAATCGACCAGAACACACACAAAGTGTGTGTTTTGGTGTTTTAATTTTTGTTTTATTAAAATTAGTTTGCACTTGTCCCACTTTGGCCCCTAAACTTTTTCCCAAGTTTTATTTAGGGTGTTTTAGTCAAGTTTCTCATTACTACAAGACTTGTGATTAACTAGGTTATTTATTCCTAGTTTTTTCCATTTCATTTATATCCTACATTAAACTTATAATATAAGGGTTTATATTTTCGGGCATGACTCGGTTTATTTTAAGTCTAGTCAACTCGGGCTCCTTATATTTTGTTTTCTCAAAGTATTTATTTTCCCTTTTAATTAATATTAGGATTATTTGTTTAAGTTCTAATATTCACTGGGTTAAATTTTACCACTAACAGTATCTTACCCGTCTTTAGTAATAACGTGGTTTGATTACCAAACCCGTTTTCGGGGTGTTACAAGTCTACCCCGCTTAAAGAGGTTTCGTCCCCGAAAACTTATTTATGTAGTTCCTTTAATTTAGACTAAACGAACTTAGTTTCGTTTTCAAGGCATTCATTCATTCCTTTCGATCTAATGTTTCCATTTATATTGACGCGTACGTCTTTCATGTGTAAGGCCTCGCGGGCCGTTACTTTCAGCTCGTGTCCGTTATCCTTATTAATTATCTATTTTGGCGGTTAGACTTGTTAGTCACCGTCACTTCATACCCCGTCACCCGGGTATTCTATTGCCAACCCTCCCCTTTGCTTGTTTTCTGATTTCATATCTCGTAACTCACGTTATGACGTGGTTATATTATGTATCACCTTTTTTTGTGACCGTGACCACATCACGTCTTGTTTACGTTTATGTCAACTTTTCATTACTGTAAATCTTTCTCTCGAATGTATCGCCTTGCACCTGTTAGTGTCAAGATCTTTATTCTTTGATATTAATCATTTTCCGAATTCATATTTGTTAAAGCGTTGTTTCTTACTAATACTAAATTTTAGTTTAACGCTTTTCTCTTTGACTATATCAATTACTCATGTCAAGGAAATTGTCAACCCACAATTTATTCTTTTTCCGTTCTCGTTTTAGACGGGGAATCATAATCAGTTCCCTCGTTTTACGCTATTGACCCGTAGGTTCTTTCACTTAGTCTCATAGGCTAATTTTTTAGATTTCCCCCCTTTTTAAGGTGAGACCCAAAAGTTCGTTTCCTTCTATTTATGACTCATGAGTCATTTTGGTCTGTAGACTTTAACACTACTTATAATCCCGTAGTTTATGATGATCTCGTAGATCATCTTTTATTTGTGTCTTTATGCAAATGTACCTAAGACATCCCTTGTTTGTTTGGAATCATTTGTTTTTACTTTTGAACTTTAGTTGACCTTGACCGTAGTCTAAGGCTTCATTCATAACCCATTTCGGACTAATCTTCCAACTTTATGACTCCTCACGTCATATACACGTCGGTTTGCTCTACGTTTACCGTTTCCCGGTTCATACTTATACTTCTTTACAGCCCATTACTCGGGTTCTTTTATCTTAATGTTCTTAACGCCAATGACCCTATACATAGGTTTATTAATATTTCGTGCTCTTATTTATTCAGTTCGCGCTTACTTGCATTAGCAAGCGTCATCCTTTATTTAACTCGTTTGACTTATTCGTGTGAACTTCGTCACTTATAAGTGTCAAGCCTCATTCTTTGTTCGACCCGTTCAACTTTAAAATAGTTGAACGTAATTTTTCAAAATTTCTATCTACAACATCTTATCATCTTTTAGTCATGACTCGAAACCCGAGTCTTTTGACTTTCCTTCCGAGTTCCCGCTTCTCTACATGCGTTTAAATCCTTACCCATCAACCAGGTGTTTTACCGAAGTCGTTATTATTGCAACCCTTCCGGTATGCATTAAGACTTCGCTTCGATTTATTTGGTCGTCTTAGCGAAATCCATCGCTTTCATTCGACCATGTCTTTTATTCTTTATGTGACCATCCTTGACGGCCTTATAGATTATGAATGACGATTATCATCGTCATCCTTGCTTTACTGCGACCAAAGTTAACAACTTTGATTATCTTTTTCGTGTGGGCAATACCTTCGCTTTTATGATCCGGCGGATCATCTATACTTTGGTTTTTCTTGCCCATTTTATCAACCATGGCTCTTTCGTCCCTTCTCTCGGGCTCATTATTCTAATGTAATACGCTTCCGTCACCCGGCTTGCGTTTACATTATTCTCAAGTATTTTGCTTATTTGATTCATTTGGGTACTTTTAATTTATCCCATTTACCCTGTTCTTACTACATCGGATGTAAGTATGTCCATCATAAAAAGTTCATGGTACCACGTGCTCACCACTTACTTGGCCAGAGTAAGCGATCAATACCTGGTATACATGTCCTTTTTATAATTTTCACATTACACCCCATGTAAGTAATGCCTCTATTTGTTTCTTTTGGAAACAATATCCCGGATAGGTTTTCTATTCGGGTTTTTCCAAGTTTTTAATCTACATATGCAACTTTCAATCTCTATGTATTTGTTGCATATTACTATTCACGTAATAATTTAAAACGTGCACCTGATAATGCTTGCTCTAACGGGCTCTCCTTGCCATTAACTTATTCGCGATCGTTACGCGATTTAGGTCCTTGGTGAGCATACTCTACTTGTCATACTTTGGACCGTTCCTCCGTCAAATCCGCAATTTGTTAAACTCTCGCTATCTTCAGATGCGAGTGTCCTTCAATTAAAACATTTACAAGAGTTAGTAATATCAACTTCAATAATCGCCCGTATTATAATACAAGGCTTTTCTATTATATGCGTCAACGCGCGCAATTCGTCAACTATATTTATCATTTAATTAAGGTAATGTGTATCACACGATAACCCTATGTGTTGTTCACAACATTTTAACTCATACCAAATCATTAATATACATGTACTTACCGGATTTATGATCAAGCCTCGAACTTAAAACTTTACCCTTCAACCTTGGGCTCTGATTACCAACTTGTAAGACCCATCTTAAATAACCGAATTAATAATATATAACACGCATTTAGTACAAAAATTTCGAGTTTATAAAAAGTTTCTTAGTTTTAAGATCATACTTGATCGTAATATTCAGGTCATCATCCTACTAGAATAACTTACAAAACATGATTTCAAGTGTTTACATATTACTAAAGCAAAATAGATCAATTGCGGAAGCTTTGTTTAGTGCGTTCGGTTCTTGAGAGTCGCTTGATCGCCATCCGAATTAAGTCCATCTTCACCTACGGTCAAAACCATGTAAAAGATTAGTTTTGACACATAAACATCAAGTATAAACAAGTTTCATGATTAAACAATGAGAAACAACAAGAATTTCATGAATCAGGGGTGGTCGCGCCGCGCGACAGGGGCTGGCCAAGCCGTCGCGGCCCGCCACCGCCGTCGCGTCCCGCCACCGCCGTCGCGTCGCGCGACGGTAATTGTGTTTCGCCGTGGCGTAGCGCCACCGTGTGTTTTTGACAGAAGGTTTGTTTGCTGGAGCTGTATATCAGCCCAACACCATTCTTTATCATCTGCAAACTTTAAATCAACATAACTTTTTACTCGAGTGTCCGATTTAGCCGATTCTTTTTCCCACACGACCGTAATTCAATTAGGGACCCGTTTATCCCATCAGGTCATATCACTGAAAAATGGGTTGTTTTTGGTGACTTGTTTAACCTGTTTACAAGTCTTCAAAAATTATGATTTTTTTTATGTGGCGTACCGCTCGGTGGGTTAGGCCTTGTGTTAAAATTTCAAGATCTAACTCTTTACCAAAAATTCGTAAAAATTCATTTACTAAGCTGCAATCAGATTCGTCACTTCTGACTGCAGCTTACGGAAAAATCCATTAAAAATTCCTCGTTTATCCGATTGACGAAATTTCAATTGGCGATTCTTTTAATCGCTTAAAGCTATCTACAGTAAAAATTTGAGATCATAACTAAATTCCTAAATTGAGTTATGATATTCGTAATGGGATGTAAATTCTGCCAGAAAAACGCAGCTTGAACCTTTGATACGGAAAAATTCATAAAACGCTCAATTTTCGTCAAAAAAATGCGATTCCAGTGGGGTTTTAAAGATATTTCCTGGAATTACATTTTAGACTCAAGAAACACATGTTTTTGTCAAGTTTTTTTCAGGTTACAGCCAATACAAGTCGGCTGTAAATTCTGATCAGGAGCTGTTTGAATTCAGCTTTCAATTTAAGCATGTTCTTGACATCATAACACTAATTTTTAGCAATCAAAACCCTAAAAACATCTCATACATGAATTTAGCATCAACAAAATCTGAATTTACTTGAGCTAGGCATGATTTCAACACATTCTTGTCTAGGGTTTACTCCTAAACACTATTTCACTTCAATATCATCCATACCACAATCATCCAACATCAATTTCGAATTTCTTATGTACATCAAGAATTCTCAACTTCATAAATATCAAAAATTCGACATACCTTACGATCCTCATGAGTAGGTGATCGTTTCTATGTGTTCGTGCATCAATTTGGGGCTTGAATCAAGCTTCAATTTGTTGATTTTGCTGAAGTTAGGGTTTTTAACCCTTTCTTCTTCTCCTGGGCGATTTCACGCACGCACACACATATCCAGTGTGTGTTGTGTTTTATTATTATTTTTTTTAATCAATATAAGTTCCCCACTTGACAACATTAGTCCCTCATGTTTTTATCTTGATAAATTGAAGCTACTACTCACCATTTATCATTTAACCACATACTACTAACTAGGTTAATTATTCCTAGTTAACTTAATAGGTTCGGGAAGTTATAACTCGTTATATTTTAAGTCCCGTTAACTCGGGCCCTTTATATACTTTGTTTTCTCAAAGTATCTGTCCCCTTTTTAATTAATATTAGATTTGTTTACTTAAATCCTAATATTTACCGGGTAAATTTTCACCACTAACGGTATTTTACCCATCATTAATATTAACGTGGTTTGGTTACCAAACCCGTTTTTGGGGTGTTACAAGTCTACCCCCCTTAAAGAGGTTTCGTCCCCGAAACCTTATTTACGTGGCTCTTTTATTTAGATTAAACGAACTTAGCTTCATTTTCAGGGCATTCTTTCATTCTTTTCGATCTAACGTTTTCATTTATATTGACGCGTACGTCTTTCATGTGTAAGGCCTCGCGGGCCGTTACTTTCAGCTTATATCCTTTATCTTTATCGATCGAGTTGTCACTTGACCACTTAGTCTCATCGATCTGTTAACAGGTTTATCCCGTGCTTGTCTTATATTAATAAGCGCTTTGTATTTGTTATGACATTTTCTTAACTTTGAATAGTTTTACCGGCTAGACTAATTAGTCGCCGTCACTTCATACCCCAACACTCGGGTATACCATATTGCCACTTCAGGCCTTATGCGTGTTTATGATTTCTTAATTCATCTCATACTACTTATGTTTGTTAAAACGTTGCCTTTGACTAAAAACGGAATTTTTAGTTTACGTTTTCTCTGTCTTACGTCTCCTTTTTTTTGTGTCTAGGAATTTTCCGTCTAAGTTTTAATCCTGACCGTTATTATTTTACATGGAGAATTGTAACCAGTTTTCCACGCTTTACCCAAGCAACCCGTAGGTTCCTTTACTTAGCCTCGTAGGCTTTTTCTTTAGATTTTCACCTTTTTAAGGTAAAACCCCATCAGTTCATTTCTTTCTATTCGTGACCCGAGGGTCTTTGGGTCCCGTAGATTTAACATTAATTATAATCCCGTAGGTCATGATAATTCCGTAGATCATCTTTTATTCGGGTCTTTATTCAACTGTATGTATACATATAGCATCAAGGCACCTCTTTTTATGTTTGGAATTATTTACTTTTAATTTTTTTTTTTGGATTTCATTTAACCTTGACCGTAGTCTAAGGCTATATTTGTTTTCTTTCGAATTATCTTTCCGACCTTATGACTTTTATCGTCATTTACACGTCGGTTTGTCCTACACTTACCGTTACCCGGTTCTTACCTATACTTCTTTACGACCCGTTACCCGGTTTCTTTATCTTAGTGTTTTTAACTTTCTTGTTTCGCTAGTTTGCGTTTTTCCTATCTACATTCCTTTACAACCCATCACATAGGTTCATTAATATTTCGCGCTTCCATTATTAGGTTTGCACTTACTTGCACTACCAAGCTTTTACACTTTATATATCTCGTTTGACTTATTCGTGTGAGATTTCATTACTCATGAACGTCAAACTTCATCCTTCATTCGACCCGTTCAACTTTAAAATAGTTGAACGTAGTTATCAAAATTTCTGTTTGCAATTTCTCATCGTCTTTTAGTCATGACTCTTAATCCGAGTCCTTTGACTTTCTATTTCGCGTTCCCGTCTCTTGGTTTACGCATACTTTCAAAATCCTACCCATCTATCGGGTATCTTTACCGAAGTTATCATCAAGTAACCATTCTTATATGGTTTTAGACGTCACTTTAATTTATTTGGTCGTCTTAGCGAAATTCATCGTTTTTATTCAGTCGAGTCCTTTATTCTTTAGTCTACCCCCTTTGACTTGTCTGTGTGAATTTCATCACTTATGACAGTCAAACTTTATCCCCTATGTCTTAGCATTCACATTAGTTGGTTCGTATTCTTATTTACTTTAATCTTTGTCCCTTCTCTCAGGCTCGTTATTCTAACGTAATACGCTTCCATCGCCCAACTTGCGTTTACGTTTACTATCAACATTTTACTTATTTGACTCATTTGGGTACCTTTTTAATTTGTCCCATTAACCCCGTCCTTACTACATCGGATGTAAATGTGTCCGCTATAAGAAGTTCATGGTATCATATGCCACTACTTACTTGGCCAGAGTAAGTGATTAACACATGACACGCATGACCTTTTTATAGTTTTCACATCACGCCCTATGTAAGTAACGCCTCTATTTAGTTTTCTTGGAAATAATATCCTGGGTAGGTATTCTATTCAGGTTTTCCAAGTTTCTAATTTACATATGCAACAATCATTCTCTACATGTTTGCTGCATATTGCTATTTGTGCGATTAAATTTAAAACATGCACCTGATAACGTTTGCCCCAACGGGCTTTCCTTGCCATTCACCTTGTTCGCGATCGTTATGCAATTTAGGTCCTTGGTGAGTATACTCAGCTTGTCATACCTCGGACCGTTCCACCGTCATATCCACAATTCGTTCAACTCTCGTCATCTTCAGATGCGAGCGTCCTTCAACTAAACATTTACAAAAGTTAGTAATTTCTACGTTAATAAACGCCCGTATTGTAATACAAGGCTTTTTACTCTACATGTCAATGCACGTAATATCGTTAACTGTATCAATCATTTTAATTGGGGTAGCGTGTATTACGCGATAACCCTATGTGTTGTTTACAACACTTTAACATGCTAAACCATTAATATACATGTACTTACCGGATTTGCGATCAAGCCTCGAACCGAACACTTTATTCTTTTAACCTTGAGCTCTGATTACCAACTTGTAACGCCCGTCTTAATAAATCAAGATTTTAATAATTAAGATACACATTTTAATGCTAAAATGTGACTTTACAAAAACTTGTCATACTTACATTCCCATATGTTTACAATATTTCAAAACATATTTGTAAGTGTTTACATAATTCACTTATAACAAATACAAATCCAGATTTGACGCGGGAGCTTCATTTAACGTGTGTTCGGTTCTTGCTCGACGCTTGATCTTCATCCGGGACTCTCGACATTCACCTATGACCAAAACCAACTTAGAAGTCAGTTTTGATAGTTAAATAATAAGTACAACAAGGTAATTGGGTCAAATAATCAAAATAAACAAAAAATTCAACATTTTAGCCCGACGCCGCGCGCCACGGCAAATGCCTTTGGCCGTGGCGCGACGCCACGGCTTCAATTCGACAGAATGTGTGATGCTGGTGCTGCATATTTACCCAACTAAGTTTTAACCAAAACCTAACTTCAAAATGGCATAACTTTTGATCTAGACCTCCGTTTTACACGATTCTTTTTCCTACGCACCCGTAATTAAATTACGGACCCGTTTATCACCTTGGTTTGCATAAAAATCTGATTTATCCAATGTTGGCTCATAAATCCTTTAGGTGATTATTCGACCCGTTTGGCATTATTATGTCACTACATGCTCTAAAAAGAAAATAGTTAATTCCTATCATTTTACCCATCCCGGGCTTGTCAAACCTTAACGTTTTCGCTCCCATCCTAGAGTTTATGTAGGCGTTTACATTCACCGATTCATTTGTATCTATCTAAGCATTTAACCACAATTTACTTCTTAGTCTATTTTGACCCGCAAACGTTTTTGCCTATACTTTTTTATATGTATCTAAGGGTTTCAAAATCAATAAACAAGTTTCTAAACAAACTCTAACGGTCGTTTACCCGGTTCGCCCGTTAAGGGCTTTTTGGTCAATTCTAGTCTCTTATTTTACGACGAAAGACTCTCAACAATTATTAATCAAATTAGCACTTTTAACTACAACATAATTATACGTACCTGGCTCGGATCAATACATTGACCCGTTTTAATACCTTGTCTCGAAAATTTGCTAATTCATAGCAACGCTAATTCATAAGCCGCTTTATCCTGTAAGCATAAAACTCGACAAGTGCTTATTAGTCGATATTTGTCAAATGGTATCCACATTACCATTTGACCCATTTTACTCTTTTATTCAATTAGCTTACTTATAGTAACCGTTCAAAAACCCATTTTTATAATTAGCTTTTCATGGCTAATTTACCGTTCTATCTCTTTTACCATTAAACATGGTTTTTATCATTTATATTAGTTTCGACCCGTATTATTTCGCGTCGGGAACCATATCTTGAATATTATCCTTATTGTATTTGAAACTTATAGGATGAACATTTATTTTACTAAAAGGTGTAAGTTTCACTTACCTTGCATCCGATTATGTCATTTTTCCGCGTACTCGATCCGTTTGACCCGCTTCTTTCCCAAGTCTTCATCTAGCTTGTCTAGAGTCAAACTATCATCATCACAATTCATAAGACGGTTAGATTAGTCATAATTGTTTACGACTATTCCATCCTACGGGTTTTATGTCGAATTTATCATTTGACCATATCAAAATTATCATTCGATCTAATCATTGGTCGGTTTGACTTTTTAAAAGTCAATTGACTTATCAACATATTCAAATGCACATTTGGTTCATTGAACTCACTTAGGCATATTTCATCCGAACTCTTAATGAAATCAAATTTTACACACAACCAAGTAGACCGCGATTTCATTCAGGCCTTTCATATCACTGAAAAATGGGCTGTTTTTGGTGACTTGTTTAACCTGTTTACAAGTATTCAAAAATTATGATTTTTTTTATATGGCGTACCTCTCGGAGGGTTAGGCTTGTGTTAAAATTTTAAGATCTAACTCTTTACAAAAAATTCGTAAAAATTCATTTACTAAGCTGCAATCAGATTCGTCACTTCTGACTGCAGCTTACGAAAAAATTCATTTAAAATCCCTCGTTTATCCGATTGACGAAATTCCAATTGGCGATTCTTTTAATCGCTTAAAACTATCTACAGTAAAAATTTGAGATCATAACTAAATTCCTAAATTGAGTTATGACATTCGTAATGGGCTGCAAATTCTGCCAGAAAACGCAGCTTGAACCTTTGATACGGAAAAATTCATAAAACGCTCAATTTTCGTCGAAAAAATGAGATTCCAGTGGGGTTTTAAAGATATTTCCTGGAATTACATTTTAGACTCAAGAAACACATGTTTTTGTCAAGTTTTGTTCAGGTTACAGCCAATACAAGTCGGCTGTAAATTCTGATCAGGAGCTGTTTGAATTCCGCTTTCAATTTAAGCATGTTCTTGACATCATAACACTAATTTTTAGCAATCAAAACCCTAAAAACATCTCATATATGAATTTAGCATCAACAAAATCTGAATTTACTTGAGCTAGGCATAATTTCAATATATTCTTGTCTAGGGTTTACTCCTAAACACTATTTCACTTCAATATCATCCATACCACAATCATGCAACATCAATTTCGAATTTCTTATGTACATCAAGAATTCTCAACTTCATAAATATCAAAAATTCGACATACCTTACGATCCTCACGACTAGGTGATCGTTTCTATGTATTAATGCATCGATTTGGGGCTTGAATCAAGCTTCAATTTGTTGATTTTGCTGAAGTTAGGGTTTTTAACCATTTCTTCTTATCCTGGGCGATTTCACGCATGCACACACATATCCAGTGTGTGTTGTGTTTTATTTTTATTTTTTATTTTTAATCAATATAAGTTTTCCACTTGACAACATTAGTCCCTCATGTTTTTATCTTGATAAATTGAAGCTACTACTCACCATTTATCATTTAACCACATACTACTAACCAGGTTAATTATTCCCAGTTAACTTAATAGGTTCGGGAAGTTATAACTCGTTATATTTTAAGTCCCGTTAACTCGGGCCTTTTATATACTTTGTTTTCTCAAAGTATCTGTCCTCTTTTTAATTAATATTAGATTTGTTTACTTAAATCCTAATATTTACCGGGTAAATTTCACCACTAACGGTATTTTACCCATCATTAATATTAACGTGGTTTGGTTACCAAACCCGTTTTTGGGGTGTTACAATTTTAGCCAAAATCTTACGTATACATACCTGGCTCGGGTCAAGTATTGACCCGTTTAAAAATACCTTTCTTATATAAATCGCTTCTTAATAGCGACGCAAATTTCCATACACTATTCATCCCTGTGAGCATAACACTTGACAAGTGTTTGTTAGTCGTTATTATCAAATGGTGTTCACTTTACCATTTGACCTATTTAGCCTAAATGACCAAACATAACATAATTGTAGGAGGATGGTATTTATTTACCATTTCGCTCAATTGGCCCTCCTCGGATTCTCATAATAATGTCATATTTCTTTAAATCTTTTTCTTACATGTTTAACCCATCTTGGCTTATGCCATAGGGTATCTTTTGAACTTAAACTTAGTTTTGTCAACACGTGACTAATTTACCATTTTATCCCTTTTTCTCATTAAAAGTTACCCCATAAGGTAACATTTCAAAAACTTGTTGTTTGTTCGTCATCCCTTGACTTAATTACCGTTTTACCCCTTTATACCATCCATTATGGTTTTCATCACTTTCGCTTATTCCGACCCGTTTCAATTTACGTCGGAACATCACATTTCAAATATTAGCTTATCATTTTCATAACCTTTATAATCATTACGCATTCTAAAATAAAAGGGTGTAAGATTTACTTACCTCGCGTCCGCGCAAACATTCTTCGCACCCATGATCCGTTTGACCCGTTCCTCTCCAAGCCCCCACCTAGCTTGTTTAGAGTCAAACTATATTATAACATCCATAAGATGGTTAGATTGGTCATTCTATACAATGGCCATCACCCTCATCATCATCATCATCATCATACTCAGTATATCCCACCAATAGCAAAAGCTAAGGTAGGGTCTGAGGAGGGTGGGATGTAGACAGCCTTATCTCTACCCCGTAGGAATAGAGAGGCTGCTTCCAATGAGACCCCCGGCTCGATTGTGGTTTTGCATCAAGCCTTGGACATAAGGCACATAACACTCAGCAATTGAGACAAACGCCAATTGGTGCATGTACCCCCTTGTCTTTCGGCTATCAACGCCACCACATGATGCATGATTAACCATCCCCTCTTTTAACGTTATTTTCACGAAATTAGTAAAATAACGTTAAAATTAGTGCACTTTTGCTTTTGCCCCCCGAGCGCCCACACATATATACATTATATGTGCATACCGCAAGCGGGGCTCAATGGCCATCACCCTACGGATCCCTTTTTTTTTTTTTTTTTTTTTTTTTTTTTACACACTTATCAATCAAAGCATGCATATATTCGACAACTAGTTTATTACTTGTCATTTAGCCAAGATTAACATCAATTAGGCAAGTTCATATCACCGAAAAATAGGCTGTTTTTGGTGACCTGTTTAACCTGTTTACAAGTCTTCAAAAATTATGAATTTTTTATGTGACGTACCTCTCGGAGGGTTAGGCCTTGTGTTAAAATTTCAAGATCTAACTCTTTACAAAAAATTCGAAAAATTCATTTACTAAGATGCAATCAGATTCGTCACTTCTGACTGCAGCTTACGAAAAATTTCATTTAACATTCCTCGTTTATCCGATTAACGAAATTCCAATTGGAGGTTTTTGGAATTACCTGAAGCTACCTACAGTAAAAATTTGAGATCATAAATCAATTCTTAAATTGAGTTATGACATTCGTAATGGGCTGCAAATTCTGCCAGAAAACGTACCTTGAACCTTCGATACCGAAAAATTCATAAAACTTTCAATGTTCGTCGAAAAAATGCAATTCTAGTGGGGTTTTAAAGATATTTCATGGAATTACATTTTAGACTCAAGAAACACTTGTTTTTGTCATGTTTTGTCCACATTACAACCAATTCAAGTCTGCTGTAAATTCTGATCAGAAGCTGTTTGAATTCAGCTTTCATTCAAAACATGTTTATGACATTATAACACTATTTTTAGCCATCAAAGACCCTAAAAACATCACGTTACACGAATTTAGCATCATCAAATCTGAATTTACTTCATGGAACTCAAATTACACTAGAATAACTATCAAAATCCTAGTGTTTAACTTGTTTCTACAAAACCCATTTAACACATAAATGGATAATCATGGAAATTCATATTTTGAACACCAATTTAACAAGCTATTGACTAGGGTTTACTCCTAGACATGATTTCATCCCCAATTTCATTCAAACATTGGTCATGCAAGCTTAATCTTTCGATTTCATGTTTTCACCAAAATTCAAGACATAATCAAAACATGAGATTTGACATACCTTGTGATCCCTTCACTTAGGTGATCACTAATATAAGCTTGGATTTCGATTTGGGACTGATTTAGCCTTTCAATTTCTTGGATTTGGACTTGTTAGGGTTTGAACAAGGAGTTCTCCTTGGCTCCTGTGGAAGAAATCGACCAGAACACACACAAAGTGTGTGTTTTGGTGTTTTAATTTTTGTTTTTTAAAATTAGTTTGCACTTGTCCCACTTTGGCCCCTAAACTTTTTCCCATGTTTTATTTAGGGTGTTTTAGTCAAGTTTCTCATTACTACAAGACTTGTGATTAACTAGGTTATTTATTCCTAGTTATTTCCATTTCATTTATATCCGACATTAAACTTATAATATAAGGGTTAATATTTTCGGGCATGACTCAGTTTATTTTAAGTTCCGTCAACTCGGGCTCCTTATATTTTGTTTTCTCAAAGTATTTATTTTCCCTTTTAATTAATATTAGGATTATTTGTTTAAGTCCTAATATTCACTAGGTTAAATTTTACCAGTAGCGGTATCTTACCCGTCTTTAGTATTAACGTGGTTTGATTACCAAACCCGTTTTCGGAGTGTTACACATAATCTTTAACACTTAAACTTTTTTTAACAAAACTTCAAAGATCATCAGTGTAACACCCCGTGTTTCGAAAGTCAAACTCAAAGTCAAGATTGAAGTCAAAGGGAGAAAAATTGCAAATTGCGATTTGTCACTCTTTGCTCAATTATTGCTTTGACTTCTTTGACTTGTAATCGAATCTATTTAATTAGTTGCTCTAGTTGTATTATGTGGAGTATCTATTAATAATCGAGGTTTAATCGCTGTTTTAATCACATATTTAATCGATTTATCGCTTATCGCTATCGCATCACAACTCGAATTATGTGTTCTGGATATTGTTTTATGTGTGTGTGCTATTTATGTGTTACTTGTGCATGTTATGTTTATGTTGAGGTGTTAATCGCAATCGAAAAATCTATCGCATCGCAATCGAATCGAAAACGCTATCGCAAGTTAATTATAGTGATTGTATGTCAGATATAGTAGTTATGTTATTTGGGTAACTAATAGGTAATACTATCGCATCGCTCGAATCGCATCGCAACGCTCAACACTCGAATCGAAACGACAAAACTCATCACGCCGGACAAGTGGATCGAGTGGCCAACCGATCGAGTGGCCATCCGATCGGGTTGCCATCCGATCGAGTTGCCACCCGAACGAGCTGCCACCCGATCTACCAGCCACTTTCCTTTTTGGGAAACCCTATAAATACCCTTCATATGTCACATCACTTGATGTGACAGCACTCACTCGACTAAGCTCGCTCCAGCCACTCTTTCTCTCGATTTCTCGCGATTCTTGTAAGTTTTCAACCTAAATCTTGTACTTTCTCGATCTACACGCACTCCTACACCTTTCTATCTTTTGAATCTTAACTTTTAACCGTGAAATCACTAGATTTAAGGTGTTCTAGGATGATATCATAATAGGGTTCTTATGAACTTCATGTTTTGGCTTCAATCCACCAAGAACAACTTAGATCTGGACGATTTCCACATGAATAAACAAAGATCTTGCATAGATCTGAACATATTCATAGTGAAAAAGGTTTGAAAGAGGGTTTTTCTAACTTTCTTTCAACTCTTTTACACTCAATGCACTCAAAACCGATAGAATAGGAACTAGTTCTAATCTTCTACTCATTCCTAGTGATGTGTTGGTTCTAGATCTGGTTTCTATCAGAGAGACCACCTGTTTTGGGTTAAGCATGAACCACCGGCTCGAACCACTGACTGACCAGACTAGGATGATTCCTGTCCGATCGGATCACTTGGGGCTTGACGAGGTTCTGTTGCTTAGCATGTACGACATCGTCTCGATCAAAACTACAAACTACCGAAAACAACCAAGTGTCAAGACGATCAGGCCATCGGAACGGATTGCCGTCCGATCGGATTGCCATCCGATCGGATTGCCACCCGATCGGACAGCCATCCGATCGGCTTGCACCTTGGTCCCACACTTAAAACTTTTTGAAGAACTGAACGTCGAACGGATTACCGTCCGATCGGGTTGCCACCCGATCGAGCGACCATCTGACCATGTGATGTTTGGGACTTCAACCCATAAACAATTTTCAACATGTTCAATATATACGGATTGCCACCCGATCGGATAGCAATCCGATCGAGTGACCGTCCTGCTGTTAACTCATTCTCAAACTAAGAAGACTCGCCAATCGAATTGCCGTCCGATCGAACGACCGTTTGATCGACCGACCTGAAGGGTAGAGATACTTCTCAATTTTTAAAATACTACAACGAAAACTTCAAAAGGCAAACCATCATACACAAACACATCCTCACCAAACGAGGTGCCAATCCAATCGACTGGCCATCCGATCGGATTACCATTCGATCCTTGGTACACTTGCACCGTTTTACGCATCGCTTATCATTTATACTATCGTTCTGATCAGGCTAAACTCACTCTAGCACTCCCTTCAATCCATCATCGCTGTGAGTATACTCGATCCCTTTTTGCTTTTTGCACTTTTGGGTGTTACATACGTTACTTATTCTAAATCACATCGAACACACAACGCAAACACTATTTATATGTTGACCTCTAATGCATGTTATACGTGACTCAATGAATGCCTGTTTGTTATGTTAACACATTGATTGCTGTCTACCTGCCTTAGCAACGATAGTACTATAGTTTGGACTTAGCACCTGTTCATTAAGGGGTTGTTAAGGACAATTACTTCACGTGTTCGCAGTGGTGAACATGTGTTGCGCACTCGCTATTCGCAGTCAACTCGCAATCATTGGTATTGATAGGATCTTTGTCGATAACTTACGTGCTTCACATTATACGTTGTACATGCTAATTATGCGTAAACGATTTCGAACTCTATTATGCTATTATCAAACTTGTATGCTCACCTTTACACTATGTGTATTGACCTGTATTTTAACGTATGTGGCAGGTGTTTAGGATGCTATATGCTAGGATGCTTGCTATGTGGAATCGAGTTAGGATGAGTCTAGAAACAAACAAAGACAATTTATATTTTATTTGAAATCTGAGTTGTCGGAACATGATGTATTTTGAGATTATCGCTGTCTGTAATAACTAGATTACCGAATGGGTTATGGTATGGGACATGATATTAACTATTTGGTAATTTAGTCGTTATGGAATTTCTCTTGACTATCTGTTTCGCTCAGTGCCATGCCCCGATGTTTCCGTCATCGGTTCGGGTGTGACAGATTGGTATCAGAGCCATAACTATAAGGAATTAGGCAAGACTTGACCTAGTCCGGGTGGGGTTGATGTCTTAGAACGACCTAGTCTATAGTCTAAGTACCAACAGACCGACTTGTGCATGCCCAGTAGGGTTTTGTACGAGCTTACTCGCTATTTCTCGCTCGAACTCGCTGTACACTACACACTTGCGCGAACATCGCATACTACAGTTCCGCGCGAGATCAGCCTTTCCTAAGGTTGATTACACACATAAACGAATGATCTGGTTAAGATTAGGTGTGAAAACCGCAAACTCTCGACCAGATTACTCGTTTGAATTGCTATTTTTACTATAAAACAAGAGAATTTACGTTGAATCAGGAGTGAAACCCATACTTCGACGCAAATCTCCTTATTAATCTCGTGATTTTATCACACAAGCATGAACGTAGCCGCTAAGTTAGGGGTGAAACCCGAACCTTGATGACTCGTTCTACTCTTTAATGTGGTTTTACAAAACTCTCACCAAAGTCTCGACGGACTCCAACGACTTGAAGTTACGCTGAGACTGGAAGGATGAGTGCCAATCGCTCAAATCGAAGTGAGAGCACAGTTCCGAAGGCCAAAGTATGTACTCAAAGTCCTTGTGAATAGTCGAATCACTTTGGATAGTCAACGTCTATCTAGCCGCAGACAATCTATTCTCGATTCCTATGTGTTTCGATTCTGAGCCCGCAACTGCTGACTCTGATATTTGTCGATTTTATGTGATTACGTGTTTCGATTTTGGTGATTTAATCATTTTCGCTGTTCATTTCGATCAACACGCATAACTCGCACTGCTCATCCATCCCAAAACGCCAACAAATCGCTGGTCATTATTCGCCATCGCTGCTCGAAACTCGCAATCGCTATACTCAATCGCTATACGCCCTGTGAAGGATAGGGAATACGTGCAACATATAGTTAGGTTTCTGTATTATGACTGCTTCATATGCTTCTGTGCCTTACGTGCTTATGTGTTTCTGTGCTCTACGTGATTATGTGCTTACGTGTTTATGTGCCTATGTGATACTGTGATTATGTGGATGCGTGTTCCTGAGCTTTATGGTGAATCGCTAGACTATACTAGGAATAATCGAATAGTGTTTTGAGTCCTATGACGCTGTCTGATGCAGACAATGTCGTCATCTGGATCTCGCGCTACCCAAGCTGCACGTCGAAAGCAGGCAGATAAACGTCTCGCCTCTATGATTACTAAACAAATGGCGAAGGTTATTCCTCAGATCGTCAGTGAACTTCATGAGAATGCAAGCAAATCTTCTGAAGAATCCAGGACCGATATTCCCAAAGCTTGCTTTCAGCTTCAAACAGTTCAAAGCCTGCGGACCGAAAGAGTTTACTGGTGAAGATGGTCCTACGACCATGTTCCAATGGTTTGATTCTATCGAGGTCACCCTGCGTCAGAGTGGCTGTCCTGACAATCTCCGTACTCTCACCGCAACTAGCGTCTTCCAGTCTCGCACTTTAGACTGGTGGACAGCCGAGAGAAACAAACGCGGAAATGATGCAGCTTACGGTCTATCATGGGATGAGTTGAAGGATGTAATGATGGAAGAGTTCTGCCCTCCCCATGAGCGTCAAAAGTTGGAGGATGAATTCTGGCACATTAAGCAGAAAGAAGGTGACAACGCTGGTTTGACTGCGCGCTTCAAGCAGTTGAGTATTATATGTCCGGATCAAGTCAAGACGCCCAAGATCGCCATCAAAAAGTATACCCGTGCTCTTCCGGATTGCGTGGCTGACTTTGTTCAAGCAGCGAAGACGTCAACAATTGAAGAAACCTACTTACTTGCAGCTGAGATCAAAGACAAGCGAGTCAAGTCTGGTGTCTGGGATAAAGCTCCCAAGAATCTGCATCAAGTTACTACTGCTTCAACCACTGAAACCGCCACCGCTCCTCAATCAGCCAAGCTCTCGAGACACAAGAGAAAGAACAGCAGCAGTTCCAGCAACAAGAACTGTGCTGTAACCAATGCTGCCCCACTTCAAGCTGTTCCAGCTCCTCAGCAACATCAACACCGCGAAGTAGCGGCCCCGGTTACCAATGCACCGCCGGCAAAGCGTGCGTATACTGGTCCTCATCCGGTCTGCCCTACTTGTACTTATCACCACCCAGCGGGAATCGCCTGCAGATACTTCGCTCATTGCAACATGTATAGCCACTTCACCGCCAACTGCCGTACAGGTCCACGTCAAAACCCTGCTCCAACACAAGGTCAAGCTCCTGCTCATCAAGCTCTACTTGCTGCTCCTCAAGGCCATCAAGCGGCTCAGGCACCCGCGGTCAATGCTAGAGCTTGCTATGCGTGTGGTGATCCCAACCACTTCGCCAACATGTGCCCGAACCGAGTGGTCAAGCAAGAGCCACAACAGCAGCAGCCCCAGTAGCAGCCTCAGCAACAGCAGCAACAACCAGCAGCCCGCGGACGTGCGTTCAACATTAACGCCCGCCAGGCTCAAGCCGATAACAATGTGGTCAATGGTACGTTTCTCGTGAATGGTATATATGCTACGTGTTTATTTGATACTGGAGCAGATAACTGTTTTGTATCGTTTGAATTCGAAAAGCTCCTCAATCGTAAGCACGCTCATCTCCCCTCGACGTTCGATGTTGAAGTTACCACCGGAAGAACCGTCGCTGTCAATTATGTTCTCCGTGATTGAACTCTCGAGCTCAACAATCACGTTTTCCCCCATCGATCTTATTCCAATGCAGCTCGGAAGTTTTGACGTCATAGTAGGCATGGACTTTCTTCATGAAAACCATGCTGAAGTTGTTTGCTTCGATAAGATGATTTGATTCTCGCTCGCTAATGGTGGTTAATTATGTGTCTATGGTGAAGTCGCGTCGAAGAAACTCCAACTCATGTCGTGTGTTCAGGCTAGCAGGTATCTCCGCAAGGAATACCAAGCTTTCTTGGCATACATTGTAGTAGCAGAGAAAAAAGGAAGTTAAGGAGGTGGATCAGGTCCCTGTTGTTCGTGAATTTCCAAATGTTTTCCCCGATGATCTACCCGGATTACCTCCCGCTCGTGATATCGATTTCCGAATCGACCTCATTCCTGGAGCCAACCCTGTTGCTAAAGCGCCGTATCGCCTCGCTCCTTCTGAAATGCGCGAACTCTCAAGTCAGCTCCAGGAACTTCTTGATAAAGGCTTTATTCTCCCTAGCACCTCTCCATGGAGCTCGCCTGTCCTTTTTGTCAAAAAGAAGGATGGTTCGTTCAGGATGTGCATCGATTATAGGGAGTTAAATAAGTTGACAATCAAGAATCGCTATCCCTTGCCCCGAATCGATGATTTATTTGATCAGTTACGAGGTGCTACGTGTTTTTCTAAGATCGATTTACGCTCGGGCTATCACCAACTACGCATTCAAGAGGAAGATATCCCCAAAACTGCTTTTCGAACCCGTTATGGTCACTTTGAGTTCATTGTCATGCCTTTTGGTTTGACCAATGCTTCTGCAGTCTTCATGGATTTGATGAATCGAGTGTGCAAACCTTTCCTTGATCGCTTCGTGATCGTATTCATTGACGATGTCCTGATCTATTCCAAATAAAAAGCCGAACACTCGCAGCATCTACGTTTGGTTCTTGGGTTACTCCAGGGAAACCGTCTCTATGCCAAGTTCTCCAAGTGCGAATTTTGGCTAGAGGAGGTCCAATTCTTGGGTCAGATTGTCAATAGTCAAGGTATCCACGTTGACCCTGCGAAGATCGAAGCTGTTAAGAGTTGGGTTACACCCAAGAATCCGTCTAAAGTCTGTTCTTTTCTCGGACTGGCAGGTTATTATCGCTGTTTTATTGAAGGTTTCTCCAAAATCTCCGTACCGCTTACCTCTCTTACGCATAAGGATAAACCTTTTATTTGGGGAGCCAAACAAGAGGAGGCCTTTCAAACCCTCAAAACCATGCTTTGCAATGCTCCCGTGCTCTCATTGCCCGACGAAAACGACCATTTCGTGGTTTACTGCGATGCCTCAAACCTTGGTCTTGGTTGTGTTCTTATGCAACTAGACAAGGTTATCGCGTACGCTTCTCGACAACTCAAGATCCACGAGAAGAACTACACCACACACGACCTCGAGCTTGGCGCAGTTGTTTTTGCGTTAAAGATTTGGCGACACTACCTTTATGGTACCAAGTGTACGATCTTCACCGATCATAGGAGCCTACAACATATCTTTGACCAGAAGGAACTGAATATGCGTCAACGCCGGTGGGTAGAACTACTCAACGATTACGACAAGATGTACCAGGACATGCGTTACAAGTATTAGTGTCCGGGCATGAAAAAGGATATAGCAATCTATGTTTCGAAGTGCCAGATCTGTTCCAAGGTCAAGGCTGAGCATCAAAGACCCTCTGGCTTACTTGTTCAACCCGAGATCCCGATGTGGAAATGGGAGAGTATAGCCATGGACTTCATAACGAAACTTTTGCGTACTCAATCTGGTCATGATAGCATTTGGGTTATGGTTGACCGTTTGACTAAGTTAGCTCACTTCCTGCTGATACGAGAAGACTTTAAGGTAGAAAGATTAGCCCTAATCTACACCAACGAGATCATTAGTCGACATGGGACGCCTCGTGACATCATTTCTGACCGTGACGGTCGGTTTACCTCGCGTTTTTAGGAGTCGTTTCAATCTGCTCTCGGTACTACTCTTAATCTAAGTACCGCTTTCCATCCCCAAACCGACGGTCAGACTGAAAGAACGATTCGCGCCCATGAAGACATGCTCCGTTCGTGTGTCATAGATTTCGATGATAATTGGGACGCGTACTTACCTTTGGTCGAATTCTCGTACAATAACAGTTATTATTCTAGCATACAAATGGCACCATTTGAGGCTTTATACGGAAGGAGATGTCGATCGCCTATTGTATGGCACGAGATCGGAGACGCGCAAATTACCGGTCCCGAGCTGTTGCAAGAAACGACAAAAAAAATCCTCAAAATTCGAGACAATCTATTGAAAGCTCGGAGCCGACATAAAAGTTACGCTGATAGACGCCGCAAGCCCCTTGAATTTGACGTTGGCGATCACGTACTCCTAAAGGTTGCACCTTGGAAGGGGGTGATCAGATTCGGCAAGAAAGGAAAGCTCCCGCCTCGATTTGTTGGACCCTTTAAGATTATGGAAATGTTTGGAAAAGTGGCCTAAAGACTCGAACTACCAGAGGAACTGAGTAACGACCACCCGACTTTCCACGTTTCGAACCTCAGAAAGTGCTTGGCCGACCAGGAATTACATGTCCCTCTTGAGGACTTGCAAGTGGACGAAACATTACACTTCATGGAAAAGCCTGTCGAGATCGTGGGACGAGAAACCAAGGTACTCAGACGCTCACGCATTCCTATTGTGAAGGTTCGCTGGGAAGGCAAATGCGGTGCCGAGTTTACCTGGGAACTTGAAAGCGACATGAAGGCGAAGTACCCGCAGTTGTTTGTTACGGCTAGAGCCTAATTTCGGGACAAAATTCCCTTAAGCAGGGGAGGCTGTAACACCCCGTGTTTCGAAAGTCAAAGTCGAAGTCAAGATTGAAGTCAAAGGGAGAAAAGATTGCTAATTGCGATCTGTCACTCTTTGCTCAATTACTGCTTTGACTTCTTTGACTTGTAATCGAATCTATTTAATTATTTGCTTTAGTTGTATTATGTGGAGTATCTATTAATAATCGAGGTTTAATCGCTGTTTTAATCCATATTTAATCAATTTATCGCTTATCGCTATCGCATCACAACTCGAATTATGTGTTCTGGATATTGTTTTACGTGTGTGTGCTATTTATAAGTTACTTGTGCATGTTATGTTTATGTTGAGGTGTTAATCGCAATCGAAAAATCTATCGCATCGCAATCGAATCAAAAACGCTAAACGCAAGTTAATTATAGTGATTGTATGTCAGATATAGTAGTTATGTTATTTGGGTAACTAATGGGTAATACTATCGCATCGCTCGAATCGCATCGCAACGCTCAACACTCGAATCGAAACAGCAAAACTCATCGTGCCGGACAAGTGGATCGAGTGGCCAACCAATCGAGTGGCCATCCGAGGTTGCCATCCGATCGAGGTGCCACCCGATCGGGTTGCCACCCGATCGAGCTGCCACCCGATTGACCAGCCACTTTCCCCACTTTCCTTTTTGGGAAACCCTATAAATTCCCTTCATATGTCACATCACTTGATGTGACAGCTCTCACTCGACTCAGCTCGCTTCAGCCACTCTTTCTCTCGATTTCTCGCGATTCTTGTAAGTTTTCAACCTAAATCTTGTACTTTCTCGATCTAGACGCACTCCTACACCTTTCTATCTTTTGAATCTTAACTTTTAATCGTGAAATCACTAGATTTGAGGTGTTTTAGGATGATGTCATCATAGGGTTCTTATGAACTTCTTGTTTTGGCTTCAATCCACCAAGAACAACTTAGATCTGGACGATTTCCACATGAATAAACAAAGATCTTGCATAGATCTAAACATATTCATAGTGAAAAGGATTGAAAGAGGGTTTTTCTAACTTTCTTTCAACTCTTTTACACTCAATGCACTCAAAACCGATAGAATAGGAACTAGTTCTGATCTTCTACTCATTCCTAGTGATGTGTTGGTTCTAGATCTGGTTTCTATCAGAGAGACCACCGGTTTTGGGTTAAGCATGAACCACCGACTCGAACCACTGACTGACCGGAATAGGGTGATTCCTGTCTAATCGGATCACTTGGGGCTTGACGAGGTTTTGTTGCTTAGCACGTACCACATCGTCTCGATCAAAACTACAAACTACCGAAAACAACCAAGTGTCAAGACGATCAGGTCATCGGAACAGATTGCAGTCCGATCGAAGTGCCATCCGATCGGATTGCCACCCGATCGGACAACCATCCGATCGGCTTGCACCTTGGTCCCACACTTAAAACTTTTTGAAGAACTGAACGTCGAACTGATTACCGTCCGATTGGGTTGCCACCCGATCGAGCAACCATCTGACCATGTGATGTTTGGGACTACAACCCTTAAACAATTTTCAACATGTTCAATACATACGAATTGCCACCCGATCGGATAGCCATCCGATCGAGTGACCGTCCTGCTGTGAACTTGTTCTCAAACTAAGAAGACTCGCCAATCGGATTGCCGTCCGATCGAACGACCGTTCGATCGAATGACCTGAAGGGTATAGATACTTCTCTATTTTTAAAATACTACAACGAAAACTTCAAAAGGCAAACCATCATACACAAACACATCCTCACCGAACGAGGTGCCAATCCAATCGAATGGCCATCCGATCGAATGACCATCCGAACGGATTACCACCCGATCGACTGGCCATCCGATCGGATTACGATCCGATCCTTGGTACACTTGCACCGTTTTACGTGTCGCTTATCATTTATACTATCGTTCTGATCAGGCTAAACTCACTCTAGCGCTCCCTTCAATCCATCATCGCTGTGAGTATACTCGATCCCTTTTTGCTTTTTGCACTTTTGGGTGTTACATACGTTACTTATTCTAAATCACATCGAACACACAACGCAAACACTATTTATACGTTGACCTCTAATGCATGTTATACGTGACTTGATGAATGCCGGTTTGTTATGTTAACACATTGATTACTGTCTACCTACCTTAGCAACGATAGTACTATAGTTTGGACTCAGCACCTGTTCACTCTGGGGTTGTTAAGGACAATTACTTCACGCGTTTGCAGTGGTGAACATGTGTTGTGCACTCGCTATTCGCAGTCAACTCGCAGTCATTGGTATTGATAGGATCTTTATCGATAATTTACATGCTTCACATTATACGTTTTAGATGCTGGTTATGCATATACGATTTCGAACTCTATTATGCTATTATCAAAGTTGTATGCTCACCTTTACGCTATGTGTATTGACCTGTATTTTATCGTATGTGGCAGGTGTTTAGGATGCTATCTGCTAGGATGCTTGCTATGTTGAATCGAGTTAGGATGAGTCTAGAAACAAACAAAGACAATTTATATTTTATTTGAAATCTGAGTTGTCGGAACATGATGTGTTTTGAGATTATCGCTGTCTGTAATAATTAGATTACCTAATGGGTTATGGTATAGGACATAATATTAACTATTTCGTAATTTAGTCGTTATGGAATTTCTCTTGACAATCTGTTTCGCTCAGTGCCATGCCCCTATGTTTCCGTCATCGGTTAGGTCTGACAATCAGTTTCTAACGGATTCCCATCCGATCGGAAGACCATCCGATCGAATGACAATCCTGCTGTGAACTTGTTCGCTGAGAAATGTCTAACCGACGGATCGCCATCCGATCGAACGACCGTTCGACCGGACGACCTGAAAGGTAGAGATACTTCTTTGATTTTAAAATGCTACAACGAAAACTTCAAAGTCACATCATACACAAACACATCCATCCCAAACGAATGTCAATCCGACCGAATGGCCATCTGAACGGATTGACATTCAATCGAATGACCATCCGTTCGGATTGTCATCCGATCGGATGACCATTCGTCACTTGGTTCACTTTTCACCGTTTAACGCGCCGTTCATTCGCTTACGCTTTCGTTAACTGTTCAGGCTAATCTCTCAGCGCTCCCTTCAATCCAAGAGAGTGTTTATTTACTAAACACGATCTGTGAGTATACTCGATCCCTTTTTGCTTTAAGCACTTTTGGGTGTTACATACGTTACTTATATCAAATCACAACTATCACACAATGCAAACACTTTTATATGCTGACCGCTTGCATGATTACGTGTTACTCGATGAATGCTTGTATGTTATGTTTACACAGTGATTGTTGCCTGACACCTTAGCAACGATAGTACTATAGTTTGGACTCAGCACCTGTCGTGGACAGGGGTTGTTATGGGCTTTACTTCACATGTCCCAGTGGGGATATGTGTTGCGCATTCTGCAACTCGCAGTCACGTCTGTGCATATTTCATTGTCGATAACCTACTAGCTTCACTTTGCTACATGTTACATGCTGGTTATGCGTAAACGCTTTCGAATTCTATTATTACTATTAAACTTGTATGCTCACCTTTACACTATGTGTATTGACCTCTACTTTAACGTATGCGACAGGTGTTTGAATGCTTAGGATGCTGTGCTCTTGCTTTTGTGGAATCGAGTAGGAGAGTCTAGAAACAACCAAACAATTTATATTTTGAGTTGTCGGAACAATGATTTGCCTAGAGATATCTATGTCTGTAATAATTATTTTACTTGATGAGTTATGTTATGGGACATAATGTTAATTATCCGGTAATTTAGTTATGGATTTCTCTTGGACAATCTGTTTCGCTCAGTGCCTCACCCCGATGTTTCCGCCATCGGTTAGGGTGTGATAGTCTTCTTCTCCAGCTTCTGCGTTTTTTGGTTTCCATTGCTGTTGGAATACCGGATCAGTTCTGCATTAAATCCTGTGAGTTTACGCTGCAGCTCACAGCAATACGAGCGCGTAAAATCCTTTAAGGACAGGAATCATCCATGCAGTTCAAGGATCTTCTTTCTTAATCGCCAGGTTGGTTTTAATTTTGTGTGTTCTTTAATTCGTCCGATAACGGGACAATCTTCTTCTACCTTTCTTTAATCAGTTTGCTCAAGTTGGAACAAACTGGTTTGGCCAATAAATCGGTAATTAATAAAGTTTATATTAATTTACTGTTTGATTGAAATATTTTCAACATTCTTAAAGGATTTTATTTGTGTTTATTCAACAGTACTAATGGACTCTGAACTACCAATAGCTAATCTGAGATTCATGAATCAAGAGTTTGTCAAGTTGGACAAATTCGATGGCCAGAACTATACCCGTTAGGCGGACAAGGTTAAGTTCATGCTAGTTGTGCTGAAACTCTACTATATCCTTGAACCAAACTTGCCAGAAATCCCTGAAGACCCTCCCCTTGAGGCTAGAGAGGTCCCAGATCAAGATTTGGCAAAGCAAAGACTTGTCCGTAAGGAAGCTGAAGATCTTTGCCTCGGCCACATCAAAAATTCTCTTTCGGATTGTCTCTATGACTTGTACGTGCCGATAAAAAGTGCTAGAGAATTGTGGAAAGCTTTGGAAGATAAGTACAAGGCTCATGAAGAAGGTACTAACAAATACCTTATTTCCAAGTACTTAGACTTTCAAATGGTTGATGACAAGTCAATCCTGGAGCAAGTGCATGAACTCCAAGTTCTTGTTAACAAATTGACCGCACTTTCTATTCCGCTGCCAGAAATATTTCAAGCAGGGGTCATTATTGCAAAACTGTCTCCTAATTGGAAAGATTTCTCAAAGAGAATGATGCACAAGTCTGAGGACTACTCTTTGGACGAACTGTTGAAGCACCTCCGAATTGAGGAGGAAACGCGCAACAGGGACAAAAGAAGTAAAGTCGGATCGAGTGTAAATCATGTTGCTGGAGGATCTGGTCAAAAGGGAAAATGGGCATCAAAGAATAAGAAGTTTATAGCACCGAAGAAAAAGGAATTCAAGAAGTCACAACATACTAACAACCATCAACCAAAGAGGTCTTGTAAATGTCATGTTTGTGGAGAAACCGAGCATTATGCACGAGAGTACTCTCAAAGGAAATCTGGATCTACGGTTGGTTCTACAAATGCTATTGATGTTGAGAAAGTCACCAATCTAGTGGCCAATGTGGGTCTTAGAGAAGTTAACATGCTTTCTCAATATACACGCATTGTGGCATGTAGAGGATGGCTTTTGGATTCAGGAGCCACTGTTCATGTTTGTGGGAATCGTGGCTCGTTTCTTACTTATGGTCCTGTTCCTCAAGGAACAGTGGTGGTATGTGCTGATGTACATCGTGTAAAATTTCGTGGTAAAGGCACAGTGCGACTAAACTTTAAAGATGGTCAAGTGGTTACCCTTCAGGACGTGTTGCATGTTCCTGGTATCACCAAGGGTCTTGTTTCTGCTGATAAGTTCGATCGGAATGGTTACAAGCTGGTTCTCAAGAATCTCCGTGTGAAGTTTTCTCTAAATGACATCTATGTGGGTCAAGCAAAGAACACGGGTGGAATGTATCACCTTGACTTAGCTAAAGATGGGATTGAAGAAGAAGTAGACTCGGATGAAGGGGGCGTTTCTGTGATTGATGGGTTTGGGAATGAAAGTGATAGTGATAGTGATAGTGTTAGTGATAGTACTAGTTTTGGTGAATGTAATGCAATTGGTTTTGAATTGAATGAAATTATGTATTCTGATTATATCGCTTGTTCAATTTCTTTATGGCATAAACGTTTAGCTCATACATATATTAAAAACATTGATAAAATGCAAACTAAAGGTTTATTAAAACTAAAAGATAAACACTTTGAAAAATGCGAAACCTGTGTGAAATCAAAATTCACAAAGAAACCTTTTCCAAGTGTCCATAAACATAATACATCACTACTAGAACTAATTCATTCAGATATTTGTGAACTGAATGGAGTTCTTACTCGTGGGGGTAAGAGATACTTTATCACTTTCTGCGATGACTCGAGCCGATACTTATATGTTTATTTGTTGCATTCAAAAGACGAAGCTTTTGAGGCATTTAAAGTATATATGGTTGAGGTTGAAAAACAACGAGAGAAACGCATTAAAATTCTTCGCTCGGACAGAAGCGGAGAATACTTTAACCGAAAGTTTGATGCATTCTGTGAAGAGGAAGTCATCATACATGAGAGAACTACACCGTATACTCCCCAACAAAATGGTTTGGCTGAGAGAAAGAACCGAACCTTGGTAGAGATAACTGTATGTTAAATCAATCGGGTCTACCTCGTAATATGTGGGGGGAAGCTTTGTTAACCGCATGTTATGTTCACAATAGGATCACTAGTCGTGTGATACCTACGAGCCCATATGAGTTGTGGAAAGGAAGAAAACCTAACCTAGAGCATTTGAGGGCTTGGGGGTGTCTTGCCTATTATCGCGTATCTGATCCAAAGACACTCAAACTGGGAGAACGAGCTTTAAAGAGTGTATTCATTGGATATGCTCCGCATAGTAAGTCTTACCGATTGTTGGATGACGAATCAGGTATAGTTGTAGAATCCAGAGATGTGGAATTCTTTGAGAACAAGTTTTCTGGAGATGATGAAAACTCAAATTACACCACAGCTTCTAGTACTTCTGGAAAAAGAGTCCAACCTTCACCGATAGTTGAAGAACCGAGAAAAAGTACTAGAGTTAGAAAAGAGAAAAGTTATGGAGATGATTTCTTTTCTTACCTGGTTGAGGGAACTCAAAAGAAAGTGACGAGAGAGTTCATTTTCACTGTAAATTTGGATAATGGTCCTAAAACTTTCAGCGAAGCAATGTCATCAAGAGATGCTCCTTTGTGGAAGGAGGCAGTCAATGATGAAATGGATTCCATTATGGGAAATGGAACTTGGGAGTTAGCTGATCTACCCAAGGGAAAGAAACCTATTGGATCCAAATGGATTTTCAAAAGGAAGTATCATCCAGATGGATCCATCTCTGCCTATAAAGCGAGATTAGTTGCTAATGGGTATAGGCAGAGAGAAGGGATCGACTATTTTGATACCTATGCACCTGTGGCTAGAATTAGTTCTATTAGAACTCTAATAGCGGTGTCTTCTTTGAAAGGGTTGTACATCCATCAAATGGATGTAAAGACTGCATTTCTAAATGGGTATCTAAATGAGGAGATTTATTTGGAGCAACCAGAGGGATTTGTGATGCCCGGACAAGAGAACAAAGTGTGTAGACTTATTAAATCTCTGTATGGTTTGAAGCAAGCTCCTAAACAGTGGCATGAGAGATTTGATACCACTGTGACTGCTTTCGGTTTTCGACACAATAGTGCTGACAGATGTATTTATACTAAATGCGAACCCGGTTATACAGTCGTGATTTGTCTCTATGTTGATGATATGTTGATCATTGGCACTCACCTTGAAGGTATTTCTAAAACTAAGAAATATTTGTCCTCGAACTTTAAGATGAAAGATCTAGGAGAAGTTGATACCATTCTTGGGATCAAGGTGAAAAGAACTAGAAGTCAGATTTCTCTAAGTCAATCTCATTACATAGAGAAAATTCTGACTAAGTTTCAACCCTTAAATATTAAAGAGTTTAATACCCCATTTGATCCAAGTGTGAAACTTAAAGTGAACTCTGGAAGGGCAGTGGCTCAACTGGAGTATGCGAGTGCTATTGGAAGTATGATGTATGCAATGCATTGCACTCGTCCTGAGGTTGCTTTTGATGTAAGAAAACTGAGTCAGTATATTGTCAATCCAGGGATAGAACACTGGAATGCAGTGGGTAGAGTACTTGGATACCTGAAAAGGACCGGTAACTTAGAACTGACATACACGTCTTCTTCCAGAGTACTTGAAGGTTATTGTAACACCCCAAAAACGGGTTTGGTAATCAAACCACATTAATAGTAAAGATGGGTAAAATACCGTTAGTGGAAAAAAAAATTATTAACCCGGTAAATATTAGAATTTGAATAAATAAACTTGATGTTAATTAAATGGAGGGTAAATACTTTGGGATAAACAAAGTATATAGAAGTCCCGAGTTAACGGGACTTAAAGTAAAATGGGTTATAACTTCCCGAACCCATTCGGTAACTAGGAATAATTAACCTAGTTAATTATATGTTGTAGACAATAAAGGAACTTGACTAATTAACCTTTCTTTTATAAACTTTGGAAAATAGAGGGGCTATAATGGACAAAACTAAAAGTGAAATTAATAAAAAAGAAAATTTGACTCAAAACACACACAAGGTGTATGTGTTCTGGTCGATGTTTACACAGAGCAAGAAAGGGGTTCCTTCTTTGAACCCTAAACTCACAATTTGATCAAAATCAGAGGGAAAACAAGCTAGGAATTTGGAGCTTTTACTAAATTCGCGATCACCAAGACAAGGGGATCGTAAGGTATGTCGAAAATTATGATTTGGTGATATTTTGAAATATTGTAAACATATGGGAATGTAAGTATGACAAGTTTTTGTAAAGTCACATTTTAGCATTAAAAAGTGTATCTTAATTATTAAAATCTTGATTTATTAAGACGGGCGTTACAAGTTGGTAATCAAAGCTCAAGGTTAAAAGAATAAAGTGTTCGGTTCGAGGCTTGATCACAAATCTAGTAAGTACATGTATATAGTAATGGTTTAGTATGATTAAAGTGTTGAGAACAACACATAGGGTTATCGTGTAATACACGTTACACCAATCAAATCGATAAAGGATAGATATAGTCAACGAAATTACGTGTGTTGACACGTATAGTGGAAAAGTCTTGTATTATAATACGGGCGATTATTGATGTCGACATTACTAACTTTTGTGAATGTTTTAATTGAAGGACACTCGCATCTGAAGATGACGAGAGTTGGAAGAATTACGAATATGACGATGGAACGGTCCGATGTATGACAAGCAGAGCATACTCATCAAGAATCTAAATCGCGCAGTGATCGCGAACAAGGTTAACGGAAAAAGAAGCCCGTTAGGGCAAGCATTACCAGGTGCACATTTTAAATTTAATTGCACAAATAGCAATATGCAACAAACATGTAGAGAATGATTGTTGCACATACAAATTAAAAGCTTGGAAAACCTTAATAGAATACCTATCCAGAATATTATTTCCAAGAAAACTAAGTAAAGGCGGTACTTACATGGGGTGTAATGTGAAAATTATAAAGGTCATGTATATCAGGTGTTGATCGCTTACTCTGGCCAAGTAAGTAGTGAACATACTTAAAATGTGAAAATTATAAAGGTCATGTATACCATGAACTTTTATGATGGACATACTTACATCCGATGTAGTAAGGACAGGGTAAATGAGACAAATTAAAAGTACCCAAATAAATCAAATGAGCAAAATACTTGAGAATAATGTAAACACAAGCCGGGTGACGGAAGCGTATTACATTAGAATAATGAGCCCGAGAGAAGGGACGAAAGAGCCATGGTTGACAAAATGGGCAAGTAAAACCGAAGTATAGATGATCCGCCGGATCATAAAAGCGAAGGTATTGCCCACACGAAAAAGATAATCAAAGTTGTTAACTTTGGACGTAGTAAAGAAAGGATGACGATGATAATCATCACTCATAATCTATAAGGCCGTCAAGGATGGTCATATAAAGAATAAAAGACATGGTCGAATAAAAGCGATGGATTTTGCTAAGATGACCAAATAAATCGAAGCGAAGTCTTAATGCATACGGGAAGGGTTGCAATAATAACGACTTCGGTAAAACACCCGGTTGATGGGTAAAGATTTAAACACATGCGTAGACCGAGAAGCGGGAACTCGGATGGAAAGTCAAAAGACTCGGGTTTTGAGTCATGACTAAAAGACGACAAGATGATGTAAATAGAAAATTTGATAAACTATGTTCAACTACTTTAAAGTTGAACGGGTCGAACAAAGAATGAAGTTTGACATCCATAAGTGATAAAATTTCACACGAACAAGTCAAACGAAATAAATAAAGAATAACGCTTACTAATGAAAGTAAGCGCGAACCGAATAAATAAAAGCGCGAAATATTAATAAACCTATGCAAGGGGTTATGGGCGCTAAAAACCCGAAGGTAAAAGAACCCGGGTAGAGGGTTGCAAAGAAATACATGTGAGAACCAGATAATGGTAAGCGTAGAACAAATCGACGTGTAGATGACGTAAAGAGTCATAAAAATCAGAAAAATTAGTCCGGAAGTAAATGAACGAAACCTTAGACTACGGCTAAGGTCAACTAAAGTTCAAAAGCGAAAATAAACGATTCCAAACATAACAAAGGATGTTTTGAAGCTATATATGTATATATACATTTGAATATAAACACACATAAAAGATGATCTACGGGATCATCATAACCTACGGGATTGAAAAGTAGAGTTAAGGTCTACGGGACCAAGAAGACCCTTGGGTCATAAACGGAAAGAAACGAACTGTTGAGCTCTCACCTTAAAAGGGTGAAAATCGATAGAAATAGCCAATGAGGCTAAGTGAAAGAACCTATGGGCCAATAGTGTAAAGTGAGGAAAATATTTAAGAGTCCCCACGTAAAATAAGGACTGTAAAAGAATAAATGGCAAGATGTCAGAACTGTTTGACATAAATTAAAGCTAAAATGTTAACTAAAATTCAGTTTTAATTAAAAACAACGTTTTACCAAACATAAACAATATGAGGTTAATCGGGAAACGATTACCATTAGAAAGGAACAGGTCTTGACACCAATAGGTGTAAGACGGTAAATTCGAAAGGAAAGTTTCGAAAACATAAAGATTGTTATGAACTTAAACATATCAGAAAGCAAGACCCCATTGTAGCACGAGCTACGGAATTAGGGGTCATAAGTACTTGTAAGCCTCAGGGAAAGGCAATGATAGTATACCCGAGCAGCGGGGTATAAGGTAACCGGAGACCGGTAAGTCTAACCAGCAAGACCGGTTAAGGTCAATTTTTAAAATTTAACAACTTTTCCAATGCGCTTATCATTATAAGATTCGCTTGGAAAAGATATTTACGACAAATTTATATGACCGAGTGACCAAATGGCATCTCGGTCAAGTAAAATAATAAAGGTAAATCAGTATGAAACGAAATTGACGGTCCATGAGGCCTTACTAACGAAGAGCATTAATTGCCTATACTAGGCGATCATAAGGTAACATAAACGAAGTGTCGGGAAGTCACATCGAGCAGAAGCACGATTGAAGGGTAAAGCTATAAGGTATGAGGTTATACGCATATGTTTTGTAACCCAAAAGATATTACCATACTATTCTGGTAATACTAACAAACGGTTAAGGTATGAATAACGCTCGAAAGATTATTCAGACCAAATGCATTAGGTATAAATCTAATGGACTACATGGAAAAGGTTTCGGGGACGAAACCTCTTTAAGGGGGGTAGACTTGTAACACCCAAAAAATGGGTTTGGTAATCAAACCACATTAATAGTAAAGATGGGTAAAATACCGTTAGTGGTAAAAAAATTATTAACCCGGTAAATATTAGAATTTGAATAAATAAACTTGATGTTAATTAAATGGAGGGTAAATACTTTGGGAAAAACAAAGTATATAGAAGTCCCGAGTTAACGGGACTTAAAGTAAAATGGGTTATAACTTCCCGAACCCATTCGGTAACTAGGAATAATTAACCTAGTTAATTATATGTTGCAGACAATAAAGGAACTTGACTAATTAACCTTTCTTTTATAAACTTTAGAAAATAGAGGGGCTATAATGGACAAAACTAAAAGTGAAATTAATAAAAAAGAAAATTTGACTCAAAACACACATAAGGTGTATGTGTTCTGGTCGATGTTTACACAGAGCAAGAAAGGGGTTCCTTCTTTGAACCCTAAACTCACAATTTGATCAAAATCAGAGGGAAAACAAGCTAGGAATTTGGGGCTTTTACTAAATTCGCGATCACCAAGACAAGGGGATCGTAAGGTATGTCGAAAATTATGATTTGGTGATATTTTGGAATTTTGATAATCATACATGAATGAAATTCTTGTATAAAAATTTAATGTTTTAGGTGTTGTTTGTTTTTTCAGAGGTAAAATGTCTGCAGTCTGTGGACCACATCTGCAGACATCTGCAAGGTGGACCAAACCTCTGCAGTCTGTTAGAAGAAGACTGTTTGTATTTTAACTTCTGCAAGCTGCTGAATATTATACAAATTCTAATTACCATTTTATCAACAGGGCAAAATAGCAGGTTAAAATGAGTTGGGCAAAATGTTAATAAGAAACCAATCATTCTACTTATAAATATCAAGATTTCCATACGCATTTGTGGCGTTACTACTATGTAACTGTACAAACCAATTTAGAAGAACAATCAAGATGAAAATGTTTCTTTAGAACAAAAAATAATCAAAATAATCAAATTACAATTAGAACCTTTCAAGTTTCAGTGACATTGCTGTAAATGTAAATGCTATAAACAAAACTAAATTCATTAACACAGCAAGAAGTATTCAACTTTAACTTATAGCAAGCAAAATGTCAAGAAAATAAGATCAAAGTTAACCGATTCAAGAAACAACTGGAAAATAACAGGAAAGAGTCCAGGAAAGAGTGACATTGCCGTATTTACGATCGATTTCAAACCCTAATTCCAGTCCATCTAGTTGCTATTTCTCACTTTCTTCATCAGTCGTTGTCTTCTTCAACTCAACTGGATCGAAATCAGGTGCGATTTTAGCGAGTTAAGAACCCTAGATCGATTGTTTATGAGCGATGGTGAAGGAGACGAAATACTGTGATGTTCTCGGGGTTAAACCCACGGCTTCAGAAGCTGAGATGAAGAAAGCTTATTATATCATGGCGGCGTGGGAGGAGGAGGGCAGCCACGGCAGGGTTCCAGCGGCAAAAAGAAAGAAGGAGAAGAGGGGCACGACACAGGGAGTGGCAGGGGAGGAGCTAGGTTTTTTTGGGAGTGATTGTGGGCAAAAAGAATGAATGAGAAGAGGTTTGAAGAGATGAGTCCACATCTGCCTCAAGAAGAGGACGCGCAGACCTTTTTTAATGAAAGGTCTTCGAGAAAACAAATAGTCTTTAGACCCAAAGGTCTGCACGTGGTCTGCGCGGCACAGACATAAGAGGTCTAGAAGCTCTTTTTGAGAAAAACAAACAGCCCCTTAGTGAAATTGATGTGGGTTTAAGTCTAGAAACAAAACCCTAGGTGCAAACTTGTTAAATTTGTGCCATAAACTTGTAATTGAAGTATTTACCTTGTATGAGGTAAATGGGTTTATGAAAATATGATGAAGTCTTGAATTAGAGTGATAAACTTGACAATTTGAGTAAGTTTATAATAGACTAGGGTTCGAAACCATCATGGATGGTAGTAATAGAGAAGTACTTAAACAATTATGAATTCGAGTATGTAAACATACATGTCATAAGATGGGTTTTCGTATAACAAAAAGAAATTTGGTGCTAAATTCATGTCGTGGATGTTTGAAATCATGTTACCTACTAGTTAGTAAGTAAAATTTGATTTCAATAAGTAATCGGATGAAATTCCTAAGTGAGTTCAATGAAACAAATGTGCATTTGAATATGTTGATAAGTCAATTGACCTTTAAAAAGTCAAACCGACCAATGATTAGATCGAGTGATAAATTTGACATTAAACCCGTAAGGTGGGGTAGTCATAATTGATGATGACCAATCTAACCGTCTTACGAATTATAATGATAGTTTGACGCTTAACAAGCTAGGTGGAGGCTTGGAAAGGAAGCGGGTCAAATGAATCAAGTATGAAGGAAAAACATGTTTCAGAATGCAAGGTAAGTGAAACTTACACCCCCTTGTAGAATATTTGTTTATTTTATGAGTATAAATACGATAAAGATAATATGGGAAACATCGATTTCCGACGCAATTGATGCGGGTCGGACTAATATAAACAATAAAAACCATGGGTTATGGTAAAAAGGGTGAAATGGTAAATTGGTCATGAAAGGACTAAGGAATTATGAGTTTTCGATAATATTACCTTGTAGTGTAATCAAACATTAAGAAAAAGGGGTAAAAATGGAATTTGGTCAAGTGTTGACTAATGTAAACCAAAGTTAAAAAGGTACTCATGGCGTAAGCCAAAATGGGCTAAATAATTAAGGAGAGGGATCTAACGAAAGGAAAATCCGAAATGGGTCGGATGGGCAAATTGGTAACTAAAAACCATGTTTTTGCTACACATGTAAAGGTTTGGCCATATAGGCCAAACGGGTCAAATAGTGGTGGTAACACCATTTGACAATATCGACTAATGTGGTTGTCGAGTCTTATGATTAACAGAAACGATTAGCAATTCGGATGATTTGCATCGCCATAGAATTTGTGATAATAAAAGCAAGGTATTAATCGGGTCTATTTGTTGACCGGGCCAGGTACGCATATTTGGAATTATACTTAAAAAGCGATATTTTGGTCAAATATTAGTGAAAGTCCTTCGTCTTAAATGAAGGACTAAAATTGATCAAAAAGCCGTTGATGGGTAAATTAGGCAAATGACCCATATGGGTTATTTAGGAACTTGTATGGCGATTATGGAATATAGGTAGATACTTCAAATATGAAATCGCGAAGTGTGAAAAGAAATGAGATAGTTTTTGACTAAATTGCTTAAATCCCCTAAACAGGTCAAAACGGATTTATGCGCATAGCTTGCGTACTAATAGCATATTTCATAAGAATTATAAACCCGAGCTAGAGATCTTGAGTTCAATACATTGATGTATGTATTTGGTTGTTTAAGAAACAAGTTGGTGGTTTTAAATACAAACGGGTCAAAATGTTGATTTTGAATTATAAGTCGAATGCTTAAAAATTTGGAATTTTATTAATTTGAATGTTGAATTATAACTCCATATGATGGAGAATCGAATTACGGTCGCGTGGGAAAAAGAATCGCGTAAAACGGAGGTCTAGATCAAAAGTTATGCCATTTTGAAGTTAGGTTTTGGTTAAAACTTAGCTGGGTAAATATGCAGCACCAACATCACACATTCTGTCGAATTGAAGCCGTGGCGTCGCGTCACGGCCAAAGGCATTTGCCGTGGAGCGCGGCGACGGGCTAAAATGTTGAAATTTTTGTTTATTTTGTTTATTTTGATTATTTGACCCAATTACCTTGTTGTACTTGTTATTTAACTATCAAAACTGACTTCTAAGTTGGTTTTGATCATAGGTGAATGTCGAGAGTCCCGGATGAAGATCAAGCGTCGAGCAAGAACCGAACACACGTTAAATGAAGCTTCCGCGTCAAATCTGGATTTGTATTTGTTATAAGTGAATTATGTAAACACTTACAAATATGTTTTGAAATATTGTAAACATATGGGAATGTAAGTATGACAAGTTTTTGTAAAGTCACATTTTATCATTAAAAAGTGTATCTTAATTATTAAAATCTTGATTTATTAAGACAGGCGTTACAGTTATTCTGATGCAAGCTGGATTGATCACACCAGTGATTCAAAATCTACAAGTGGGTGGATTTACACTCTAGCAGGAGGAGCAATTTCTTGGGCGAGCAAGAAACAGACGTGTATTACCCACTCAACTACGGAAGCTGAGTTCATAGCACTATCTGCGGCTGGTAAGGAAGCGGAGTGGATTAGAGATCTACTTACTGACATCCGTCTGTGGGATGTTCCAATGCCGTCCATTCCTATGTATTGTGATAGTGAGGCCACACTATCTAATGTATAAAATGCAGTGTATAATGGGAGGTCAAGACACATTGGTCTTCGGCACAATTATGTGAGACAACTGCTTGAAAGTGGTACCATCAAGGTTGTCTATGTCAAGATGAGTAGGAACTTGGCAGATCCGTTTACTAAACCTTTGACGAGAGATTTGGTTGTGAATACCGCGAGAGACATGGGTCTAAAACCACAATAGAATCGTTAATGATGGAAACCCAACTTGAACTTAGTGCTCCTATTTCTCAAGTTTAATGGGTAAAAACGAAGTCACTTAACGATAGAAGGTACTATCAAATTTTGATAGATCCATGTGAGGTATGGTAGTATGTCATTGCCGAGAACAAGGGTGAGCTAATGCTCTTAACAAAGTTTTGGAGGCATCCAAGCAACTTGGATGATGTAAAACTTCGCCTATATGATCTAGGGGTGGTGCCGCCTCAAGTGAAGATTAGTGGTTTATCTTTTAAAGGTTCATGAAAAGGATTTATAGCGCACGACCATATTCGCGCTCAGTGAGAACGCAAAGTCAGTTGGTGATGTGTGGGGGTAAACAGAAGGGGGCTATCAGGTTAATGGTTTAATTCCATAGGACACCATCAAATTTGTCTCTTCTTGTTTATCAACATAAATTGGGTTTAATCTTCGTGACACCTAGTGACATCATCAGTCTAAGTGAAAGGAAACATTCCAACTTGGTAGGGGATTGTTGGAAATATTAAAGGATGACATACAAGTTGGTATATTTCCTCCATCCCACATTGGTGAGGGAAGTGAAATTTGAGTGGTTTATAAGAGATTACTCCTTATGGGCCACCAAAGTGTTAAATGGGTTGAGAAGTGGATAAAGCCCACACGCGCGCCGAGCCGAGCCGCGAGATCGCGAATGGGCGCGTTTGAGGCGCGAATGGGCGCGTTTGACGCGCACTTGAGGAGCTTTTATTTTTAGCTAGGGTCCGGTTCAGGTGCGTCAGATCTGTGGATCGAATGAGATAAGATTGAGATATAGGTGAATTCGAAACAGTGTGGGTTATCTCATTATTTCTAGTAATTCGAATTCGTGTGGGATATCTCCAGCAACCGAATTTGGTTCTGGATGGTTATCCCACTCCCCGTTTTTCTCATTCTCTGGTATGATCACAGGCTATAAATAAAAGCCTCCTGCTACCCATTCAATATACATAATTTCCCAGCCTCCTCCCACCTTTGTGTGCTCCAGTTTTCTTCTCCAGCTTCTGCGTTTTCTGGTTTCCATTGCTGTTGGAATACCGGATCAGTTCTGCATTAAATCCTGGGAGTTTACGCTGCAACTCATAGCAATACGAGTGCGTAAAATCCTTTAAGGACATGAATCATCCGTGCATTTCAAGGATCTTCTTTCTTAATCGTCAGGTTGGTTTTAATTTTGTGTGTTCTTTAATTCGTCCGATAACGGGACAGTCTTCTTCTACCCTTCTTTAATCAGTTTGCTCAAGTTGGAACAAACTGGTTTGGCCAATAACTCGGTAATTAATAAAGTTTATATTAATTTACTGTTTGATTGAAATATTTTCAACAAGTTTCTCGCATCTAGTATCAGTTTACAAAGCCAAAAAAAATGTTAACTAGTTATCTGTGTGAGAATAGCTAGAGGCGTGGACGGACTCAATGAACGCACCTCATGATAGCTAGGGGTTTCAATCCGCAAGCGTATCGACCAATCGCTTAAAAGGCGGCCCCCAAACCATCGTCACTGCATTGAAAGGAAGACCCGCATCATACATCCAACAGACAAACTTTTTGCACCGCATCAAGTCTTAGTTTTTAAGACTTTGTTGTGTTCTACATTACCAACTAAGTGCCCCTATCTTCCCCGATATGGCCTATGGCTTGAAAATTGCATCTAACGTGCCTCTTTCCCCTTTAATTGAACTTCACTACTATTACTAGGGATTTCATCTTCTGAATTGTCTTATAGATCAACCACATTGTCAAAATGTGGTATGCTATTCGTCACTTCTTGTGCACGTTTCTTCTTCTCAAACCGTTCTTTGAATAAATGTTTCACTTAAGTGGGAACTTTGGTACATCTCGCCACATCCGGGGAATCCCAAGCAAGGTGATGCTTGTGCCTTGTAATCCCGCCTCTTGAAACAACAACAAAAAACTAGATATTGCTTCTCATTGATTTTTTGGTTCCTTCTACCAAAGTCCCGTAATTCCACCCCTGATCAGCTTCCTTTCTACAACTCATTCTGTTTAACACTTAACAGATTTCATATATCATAAAAGAAACATAAAAATACATGTTATCCAACATTGGAGATGAGGAAAATACAAAGTTCATGGAATCGAAGAAGATGAGGAACCGAGGAAAGACCAAACCTGAGGTATCTAACAGTGGATATGAGGAAGACGAGAGGAGGAACCGACGAAGAGTGGAAGACAAGAGGAGGCAAAGACGTGAAGCACTGCCCGTTTCTTTTTCAAACATGAAACAAAAGAAAAACCCTTTAGGCATCGCTATCCATATTTATAAAAAAATGAAAAAGATAACAGGGGCTCGCTATCTGTCGTTATACCCCATATGGTCGCATCGCTACATATCAAGCGCAACTGACAACCAGTGGCGAATCTAAGAACTTTTTTCACTGTGTTCCCTTTGGTAGATTCTCACTAATTCTCACTATTTTTTTTTTCCAAATTATACGAGGTTCTCACTAATTTTTCCCATTTTTTCTAAACCGAATAGGTTCCTGGGAACCCACAAAAGTGGTCTAGATCCGTCCATGCTGACAACTATGGTGCCAAGACCTCCACATCGAGCTCAAGGCCTAGAGGAAGAGGTTTAGTAGATGATTATGATTATGATATGGATGCCCTAGAAAATGATGTTGCGGTTTATAAAGTTTCTGTGCCTACATCATATCCCGATGATGATGATGAGCTGGAATATGAAGATTTAGATGATTAGTGATAGCATATTATAGTTATTTTGGTGGTGTGAATGTAAATTATTTCTTAAATTTTCTACTACTTCATCGCTAAACATGAAATAGCGGGCACTATTGCGTCACTATCGTTGCATATCATTTAGGTAGCTTGTCGCTATTTACCGCTATTTGCTATTGACAACTATGGTTTGTGTCGAACGCCTGCTTTCAGAAAGTATAAGATTTGGCTTTGGGTGAAAACGGTTCTGAATAAACTTGATTTGAAATGAGTTGTTTCAGGGAAAAAGAATCAAAACAAACGTCTTTGATTCAATCTGGTTCCGAATGTTATACCAAATGTGTTCATGAAGGACATCTCTACTGTAGCATGTAATTTCTTTTGTATCATATTCATCCATCAATCTGCATAGTTTATCTTCTTTATTTCACATGTTTTATACAGATAAGAAAAATATACGAGTCAACGTTTAAAGTCTGACATCATTTACATTGTTTTATCTTTTAATTTTTATATTTTATTTTGTTATTTTGTCTACACAGACTTCACTCTGTCCAAATTCGAATCTATGTTTTGAATTGAGCATATGCTACTGACGTTTGCTAACAGTGATATGATTGTATTATTATATGAAGCAATTCTACTACTTTTTAATTCTCAAACTCAAGTGTCGGCTAATAGTTGTGGGCTATCATTGGGCTAAATGGGCGACAGGGATAATAGTGTCAGGCAGCTGCCTGACACTCCCCTATTGGCCCAGCAAATTTACGATTTTATCCCCCTTTAAAATTACGACTTTGCCATCAGTTAAAAATTATGTTTTCGCCCCCGCTTAAAAATAAATTTACGCTTATGCTCCGAGCTAAATATTTCAATTTTGCCCCCGGTTAAAAATTACGATTTTGCCCCGTTTCAATTTACAGTTTTGCCATTAAATTTTTTCCCTTAAAAATACGATTTTCCCATCAGTTCAAAGCTATGTTTTTATCCTCACTTAAAAATAAATTTACGCTTTCGCTCCCAGCTAAAAATTCCAATTTTGCCATCGGTTCAAAATTACGATTTTGCCCCGTATATATTTATAGTTTTGCCATTAGTTTTTTTCCTCACAGCCAAGTTACGATTTTACCCTCAACTTAAATTTACATTTTCCCCATCGTTTTTCTTTGTTTTCCTGCTGACATTACAAGTTTGCCCCCTGTGTAAAATTACAGTCGTGCCGGCAACTTCCTGGCACTCCCCCGTTGGTCCATTTAGTTTACAGTTTATCCCCGAATTAAAGTTATGATTTGGCCCTCGGTTAAAAATTACGTTTTTCCCATCGTTTTAGTTTTTTTTTACCAAAACTATAAAGGTTTTTTGTTTTAATTGTTTTACTCGATTTAATTTTTTTTCGTGTCAAGGAGTTGCCTAACACTAGCTCATTAGTCCTGAGAAATTACAGTTTTGCCCTGAGCCCAAAATTACGTTCTTATCATCATTTTTGTTTTTTTTTTTCCTAGCAAAATTATAGTAGTCTTTTTTTAATTGGTTGAGAATTATTCGGTCATCGCCCAGCAACGCGGGCGGGGCATCTACTAGTTTTAATACAATAAAGTAATACTGTATTAAAAATGGCAGCAAGGGCGGCCGCAGGGTAGTGGTAGAAACAATAGCGGATCTTGAACTTTTAAATAGAGATGGGGGGGGGGTTGCCTTGATATATAGATCCTCCCCTGGGTAGAAGCCACGGAGGTGGTGCCTGTGACAACCCGCACAAAACCAGGTATCCGTACAACTTAATTAATGATTAATTATTACTTGATTACTGTGCTTGATTGAAACTAGCTGATAAACTGCTACCTGCATACTGATACATGCACTTACTTGCATCATACTTTATTTGCTGTCACTACATTATTTACGTGCTGAACCCTAGTGACAAACATGATGCACAAAAAGCACAGTAGCACCAAACGGATACACAGTAAACATGCTGATATAACCAGCATCAGGCAAATACTGCCTCAAGGCCTGTTAAGAGCCTCATATATTTTGGCTACACTGGTAGTGAGTGTAGGATATCAGGGTTGTGTTACCGCGTCTCTAGGGGATAGGATACACTGATTCGGATGTGCCAGAACGTACTTTAAGTACCAAACACAGCACTTTAAATAATTTAACCAGCTTCTAGCTGACTAGTAAAGTGCCAAAAATGAGAAAATATTACTAGACACTTTCTAAAGTGTCGGGAAAACAAATTGTGTCACTAAAGATGTAATAACGACACTTTAAAGTCTTTTGTAACACTTTAACGGATTACTATCCAACCGGACACCCGGACTTTACCCGGAACATGAAAATTTTATTATTTTCACTTTTTATATTTTTCTGAGCCAGTTAGGGTCCCTGATTACCCTAACGCCCATCATAACGCATAACATCACACTAACTAAGTTAGATACTTAGTTAACCCTACTTAACTAAACTAACCTCCCTAACTACTTGTTGGAATCGGATTAGGGACCCCCCCCCCAACCGATCGGTTACCTAGGGAGCACAAATGGTACTTGAAATCTTGCTAAATCTTGTTAAATCCAAGGTTGCCTAATATCCTTATGACATAGAGACCAATGGACAATAGCACCCTAAACTTCCTATAAATACACACTAACTCTAGAGATAAACACCACTTATCACAACACAAAATCACTCTCTCTCTTTCTTCCTTGGTGGCTCTCGGCCGAACCCCATCATCACCATCATCATACTTTCGGTTCTTGTCTCTTGCATTCCAAGATCATTCACACATCACAAGACACGTATAAGGAGCTTTGGTGCACTCGGATCACGAAGGACCTCGCTCGTTATCTTTTATCCACGCGATTTTCGTCAAAGATCTTCCCTAGCCTTGAGCTAGAGGTATAACCTTTAAAACTCGTTTCCACACATATCTAAAGTGGTTAAAAGAACTTTCGTCGGTTAAATATCGTTAACACGCGTTTTGAATCCTTAAAGTCTAGTAAAATCACTAAAATGGAGGTTAATAGCATATGTCTTGTGTAAAAGTCGTAGGACTTGGAATTTGTGCTTATTGTGACCCGATCTATAATGTGGTAGCTCAAATCTTCGTTTAACCCGACTTTGTAAAATCACGTATCTTCACATAAGCTTGTTTTTGAAAGATACAAGGGTTAAATGAGAACACTACCACATTCTAGAGACATGAACTTGTAAAGAAGTATTTTACTTGTGTAAAAGTATTTTAACCGGTAAAATGGTGTCTAAAACTAGCGGATCTACGTATCCGCAAGTGGTATTTTTGAAAGACCACACTTTAAGGAAATCATGTTTTTCTAAAAGATGGATCTTGCACTAATAAATATAATTTTATAAACCACAAGTGTATAGACACTTGTAAAATAAAGAGATCCGACAAAGAAGTGTATTTGTCACTTGTTACTAGAAGTTGTAAAGACGGTTTTCTCTAAACACGGGGTTTTTACGAGATTAAAGTTTCTTTATATATAAAGATCTACATATATAAAGGTGATTTACATTATTGATGCGGAAAAACTGCAAGTTCATGCGATTATGCAAATTTACATACTTGTTGACTAGTTTGATGTGTCGGAAATTGTTTGATTGAATAAAGAAGTTGATTGAGTTGATTTGTTAAAAGAAAATGATACGCTTGAAAGCGTGGCCACCTCCAGTTACAGAGGAAACTCTGGCGAAATTTTCTAAAAACCTAACACTTAGACTTTTTACACAACAAGTGTTAGAACTATTTTTGGGCATACTTTTGAAACATAAATTTCGCCAGTACTATATTTTACTAAACATTCGGAGGTGGGATTTTCACAAAGATTAACGTGATAAATATATTTGTCACAACACTGTTTATGATTATTTTGTGAAATACATAAATATTATTTTAGAGTGAAAATAATATTTACAAGCGTTGATGATTCCAAAACTTTGCGAACGCTTCCATAAACATATAAGTTACACCGGTGATTACATTACCACAAGATTGATAAAACGTAACTTACGCACATGTATTGTATCCCCCATCCTTGGGAAGAAGAATAACTATCAAGCATATACAAAATGTAACACGAAATAGTTGTCTAACTATTTCCCGCAAACATAAACTGTAAAGCTAAAGCACGGCCGTCCGTCTAATAGAATTAGCACTTGTAGGTCGTTGCACAGATTACTGCTTCAGAGACGCTTGATAGAGTTTACGCATCCACTGTGAGTTCATGTCCCCCTTTTCTCTAACTGTTTTCAGTTTTCTTAACTGCGGGGGTGAAATACATGTTACTTTGTTTACAAGTACTTTATACACGGTATGAATAACGTAAGGAGGTTTAGATCATGTGAATGGGTAGTTAGAACCCCGAGGGACTCGAGCGGTAGATCTATTTGGGTGTAGCGAGCCCAGCTCCCGGTCCAACAGAACAGGCCTCTCGAAGGACTAACAGAACGGATCCGGAGTGACTTGGTACCCAACGCAAAATCGGCTAGGGTTGTATCTTACTTACTTGCATTTCACGACATGCTAATGGCCTTGCAAACCATTGGTGATCACAAGTCCTCTTACACTGCTACATACCAGGAAACTTTTATACTTACAAGTGTTTTACTTACTCACTTGCACATGAACTCGCTCAACATTATTGTTGATTTTTCAACTCACATGTATTTCAGGAAATTAACGGATTCTGGCACGGTATGAACGTTTTCCGCTGCAATCTTCATGAAGTCATCAAGGATTAGGGGTTGTGTTCTCTTACCTGGACAAGACACAATCCTTAACCCTCATTTATGTTTTGTTTCTAGATGTAATGTTACTGAACAAGGTTATGGTCGTATGTTTAAAACAATGGTATTGTACGTTGATTTCTAAACTTAATGATGACTTGCATGGTTTTTAAATTCATATAACTTTGTTATGATTAAGCTATGGTATTAAGAAGTCACACCAAAACTAACCACGCTTCCGCAAAGCCAGGGTGTGACAGCTTGGTATCAGAGCTCTGATCATAGCGAACTAGGATTCTGTCTCGAGTCTAGACTATGATCACTAGGGCTCTCACGAAAACATTTTTCTGCATACCACTTAAGTCCAGATCCACACTTTTTACAAACAAATGTTGAGCACATTTTATTAATTATAAGTCAGCTTGGAGGGCTGAGGATCGATCTGGAGGATCGAGATGGTTAAGGTAGTTGAGCACGTTGGTTTGTTATAGGATCGATCTGGAGGATCGAGGTGAATAAGGTAGTTGAGCACGTTGATTTGTTATAAGGTTCGATCTGGAGGATCGAGGTGAATAAGGTAGTTGAGCACGTTGATTTGTTATAAGGTTCGATCTGGAGGATCGAGGTGAATAAGGTAGTTGAGCACGTTGATTTGTTATAAGGTTCGATCTGGAGGATCGAGGTCTGGTTTAAGTGAAGGATAGAACAGTCTTGTAGACTAGATGATTTTGGCTAGCAAGACTAGGAGAAATTATGTGATGCCCCACTTGGTGACTTATGTGATTAACTGATTATGTGATTGACTGTTTGTGCATACTTGTGTTTATGTTACAGATACATGGATCCGGCTGATTCAGGTGGTTCAGACATCACCAACCCCAGGCATGTTGTGTCAGATGATTTAGAGTCCTCGGAGCACGAGGTGTACACGTCAGACTTTACCAGTACCGACGATGACGACTTCCAGCCATTCGCCCTCCCTGATGGCGACGATGAGCTCCCTATTGATATTCCGGCCGGGGATTTGCCACTGGCGGTGATCCCTGCTCCCATACCCCTCGCTGCTTACCCTGTTCAGGAGTTACCATTCGATGGCGAGGAGGACGACGTCGACTTGTTCGAGGAGGAGCCTATGGAGGACGTTCAGGGCGAGGCCCTACCCGCTGTTGCCCCTCTACTGATTGCAGATGCTCCGGCTGCGGAGGCACCTGCACATTCCCCAGCCCAGGACTCCTCTGAGTCTGTGGCTTCTGCACCGACACATACCCTTAGTGCGCAGCACTACTCTCACGAGTCAGATTCTGATCATGCATCTTCTGTCGCCCCCATCCCCAGTCCCACTTTTGACCACGAGGACGTGGAGGATTCCGACCCTATGTTTCCCCCAGGGTTCGACCCTGATCGTGATTTGGAGTTTGTCCCTATGGACGAGATGATGGAGGATCCTGCTGATCCTATTGATCCTTTCGACCCGATTGATCCTGATTTTGACTTTGATATGGCATTCGATGACTTGGAGCCTGCCCTTGTCCCTGAGCAGGCAGCTGCTCTTGATGTGTTACCGGAGCATGACCCTATGCATGCCGATATACCCCTTGAGCCCATTGCCGTTGATCACCACCTAGATGTTCCTTTGATTGCAGACGATCATATCCCTGTCGATCCCATTGATCCTCTACCCCTTGTTGCTGCACCTGTTGACCCACCATTTGAGCACTTGGCACCCGTTGACCCTGTTGTAGCCCCTTTACTTGATCCCGTTCCCATAGAGCCCGGACATGCACCGTTCGCGGCACAGATGGATCCACCGGACGAGGCCGCACAGCACGGGTGGATCCCGGCTGATGAGGACGTCCCACCGTTACCCCCACAGATTCCAGACGCTAGACACACTGACTTTTCGTTTCAGATTCCCATGTTTATACCTCCAGCAGGGCCTGGAGAGGGCTCTTCAGCCCACCCATCAGGGCATGTACCGATGCCCATGCCTTTCTTACCACAGATGCCTTTTGTTTCACCTATTACTGCTCCTTTTGGGATGGCACCCTTTGACCCCACACGTGAGCCACTGCTGTGGTCACCATTTTCCCCTATGCCACCCACTGATCCATACCACAGGTTCCACGTGGGACACACTATCGAGGATGTATTGATGTCATTTGTACACCAGCATGAGTCGCATGAGCAGCGACTACAGGAGTTGGAGAGAGCCCGCCTGCAGCCATGTCAGTGCCATGGCCGGGTACCCTCTCCGTTACAGCCGTTTCGACCATTACCCCCTGACTATGCTGCTCGTCTTGCTACTTTGGAGCAGCAGATTGCCTCCGTTATTCGCACGCAGCAGGCAATGGAGGCAGATTGGTTAGAGATGCGCCGTTTGTTTTATACCCGTTTTCCCCCTCCACCACCACCATCTGCTTGAGCTCATCGATGCCACATGGGTAGGCGAGTGAGAAGGCGGCGATTGCTTTTACTTGCACAGCATTTTTGAGGAGACTACGTTATGATTTGACTTTTGTTATGTACTTGATGTTGTATTGATACTGATGTAGCTTTTGACAGGGGTGATGTAGCCCCAGTGATTCATGATTGTATGTATACACTTACGATGTGGTCTCATTATTATGGCAATCGCAGTTTTCTCACCATATTTTGGATTCGCTTGATTACTTATTTGCATTGTTATGGTATGGGATGTTGTGTGATTGATATTTGTGATATGTGATAACATGAGATGCTGTGTGATTATACTATTACTACCGTTATATACGTACGCTATATTACGAACTGATTTACGTATTATACATCGGAGCCTTCTATGGCCTAACCAACTTAAACCATCTTTTAGAAAGATGCCGCCAAGACGACAACAGCAGCCTATGCCTACCACTCAGGAAGAGCTTCAACAAGTCATTGCTGCTGCCATAGCGCAGTACGCAGCTTCTCAGCCAGGAGGGAGCGGAAGTGTTAATCAAGGCAATAACAATCCACCTCACGGTAATACCACGCCATTCGAACCTACCATGAACTAGTTGGAGATTTTAGCGATGATGCTAATACCAACCACATGTTTTAACATACGTGCAGGATGCACCTACAAGCAGTTCTTAGACTGCAAACCAGTTAACTTCAATGGCACAGGAGGTGCAGTTGCCTTTACCCGCTGGGCTGAGAAAACCGACTCCGTCATACGCATGAGCAAGTGTGCTGAGGATCAACAAGTCACATACATTTCAGGGCTATTTCTCGACGGAGCCCTATCTTGGTGGAACTTACAAGTCCAAACCTTAGGCGAAGCTGCCGCCTACGCCCTGACTTGGGCCGAATTGAAAGAACTGATGCGCAAGAAGTACTGTTCACGCGCAGAAATTCAGAGGTTGGAGACTGAATTCTGGCACTTAAAGATGGATGGTCCGAAAGTAGCAGAGTACGTTCAGAGGTTTCATGACCTATCTCAAGTGGTTCCTTACATGGTTACGCCTGAATACAAACGAATCGAGCGCTTCATTTGGGGTTTGGCTCCCCAAATAATAAGCATGGTAACCTCCTCCAAACCAGCGACTATCACTGAAGCCATCGATTTGAGCGTGGCTCTCACCGAGGAAGGGATTCGTTTAAACAAGTTTGGTGATATAAAGGCAAAGGAGAAAGAGACGCATGTTGAGTCGTCCGGAAGTAACAAAAGAAAGTTTTCAAACTTCAAACCAAGTGTTAGCGGTGATGGTAAGAGAGGAGCACCAAACACGCCAGCTCAGGGTACGACTGGCAGTGGAAGGAAAGGAAGGGGGTATATGGGCACCCATCCCAGGTGTAATGCCTGCCAGCGCCACCATTCTGGTCATTGTGGGCTAAAAGTATGTGAAGCGTGTGGGAAACGTGGTCACTCTAAGGATACTTGTTGGGTCTCTACTGGCCGTGGAGGCCAGGGAGGATATGGAAATAGGAATGATAACCGTGGTGGAAATGGGAATCGCCAGCAAGGAAATCTTGGAGGAAACAGAAACCGAAGCAACAATGCAAACCAGGCTGGCAATGCCAACCAGAACAACACCCCAGCTGGAAATGGGGATGGTAATGGGCAAAGGCTCGGATGCTACAATTGCGGGGAAATCGGGCATTTTAAGAAGAATTGCCCAACACTGAATCAAGCCCGTGGTAGAGTGTTTCAACTTGAAGCTAGAGAAGCACGTCAAGATCCAAATGTCGTTACCGGTACGTTCCCTATCAATCAACGCTATGCATCCGTTTTATTTGATACTGGCGCCGATTATAGCTTCGTATCGCTAGAATTTAAGAATATGCTTGGGTTAGCTGCTAACAAGTTAGACATACCCTATTCGATCGAATTAGCTAATGGAAAGTTAGTTGGAGCCGACGAAGTAATCAGAGGTTGTGTGATAGAATTGGGAGAGCGCGAGTTTACCCTGGATCTACTACCAGTCCCATTGGGAAGCTTCGACGTGGTAGTAGGAATGGAATGGTTATCCAGGAACAAGGCGGAGATAGTATGTCACGAGAAAGTTGTTCGTATCCCAACTGACGATGGTGAGACAATTGTGGTTCACGGAGAGAAGCGTGACACACCGCTAAGATTCATCAGCTGCTTGAAGGCAAGGAAGTGTTTACGGAAAGGATGTGTTGCTTTTCTGGCACACATCGTAGACAAGAAGGCTGCCGAGCCAACCATCGAAGACATCCCTGTCGTAAGGGAGTATCCAGAAGTCTTCCCAGAAGACTTACCTGGACTGCCACCTCAGAGGCAAGTGGAGTTTCACATTGACTTAGTTCCAGGCGCCGCGCCTGTGGCTAAGGCACCATACAGACTTGCTCCATCAGAGATGCAGGAATTGTCAACACAGCTTCAGGAGCTGTTAGATAAAGGTTTTATCCGACCAAGCTTCTCGCCTTGGGGAGCTCCGGTCTTGTTTGTCAAGAAGAAAGACGGAAGTTTCCGCATGTGTATTGACTATAGAGAACTGAACAAGCTAACGATCAAGAACAGGTATCCACTGCCAAGAATCGACGATCTGTTCGATCAACTTCAAGGTTCAAGCTGTTACTCTAAGATCGATCTTCGATCTGGATACCATCAATTAAGGATACAGGAGGAAAGTATCCCGAAAACAGCCTTCCGAACTCGTTATGGACACTACGAGTTCCTCGTGATGCCATTTGGTTTAACAAACGCGCCTGCAGTGTTTATGGACTTGATGAATAGAGTTTGCAAGCCATACTTAGACAAGTTCGTGATTGTATTCATCGACGACATCCTGATTTACTCAAAGACGAAGGCTGAACACGAACAACATCTTAGAACCATTTTGGAGCTGCTAAAGAAGGAACAACTGTACGCCAAATTCTCCAAGTGCGAGTTTTGGCTACGCGAAGTCCAGTTCCTTGGACATGTGGTTAATGGAGATGGAATTCATGTTGATCCCACAAAGATCGAGGCAATCAAGAATTGGGAGACGCCTACAACGCCAACCGAGATTCGACAATTCTTGGGTTTGGCTGGCTACTATCGAAGGTTCATCGAGGATTTTTTTCGAAAATCGCTCAACCGTTGACGCTCCTGACCCAGAAGGATAAGACGTTTGATTGGGGAATCAAACAGGACGAAGCGTTTCAGATATTGAAAGATAAGCTCTGCAACGCGCCAATCTTAGCTCTACCGGAAGGTACCGACAATTTTGTGGTATACTGCGACGCATCGCGTCAGGGATTGGGATGTGTGTTGATGCAACGCCAAAAGGTCATTGCTTACGCATCACGCCAACTGAAAGTGCACGAGAAGAATTATACCACACATGATTTAGAGCTTGGCGCAGTGGTTTTTGCACTAAAGATCTGGAGGCACTACCTGTATGGTACGAAGTGCACAATTTTCACAGATCACAAGAGCCTACAACATATATTTAACCAGAAGGAGTTAAATATGAGGCAAAGACGATGGGTTGAGTTACTAAACGACTACGACTGCGAGATCAAGTATCACCCAGGGAAGGCGAACGTAGTAGCCGATGCCCTAAGTCGTAAAGAAAGAATCAAGCCCATAAGGGTTAGAGCTTTGGAAATGATTGTACGAACCGACCTTCCCTCGCGCATTCGTGCTGCACAAAAGGAAGCTCTCAAGAAGGGAAACCTTGAGGAGGAATATCTCCGGGGAATGGAGAAGCTTTTGGTACCAAACGAGGAAGGGACGTTACATTTTGAGAAAAGGATTTGGGTTCCTCTGTTTGGTGGATTAAGGGAAGTTATTTTCGACGAAGCGCACAAGTCACGGTACTCTATCCACCCTGGATCGGATAAGATGTACCAGGATCTTAAAGATTACTATTGGTGGCCTAGGATGAAAGGCGACATTGCCGTCTATGTGAGCAAATGTTTAACGTGCGCTAAGGTCAAGGCAGAATACCAGAAGCCTTCGGGATTTCTGCAACAACCTGAGATTCCCAAATGGAAATGGGAACAAATCTCAATGGATTTTGTTACAAAACTGCCAAGAACGCCAAGAGGCCATGATATGATTTGGGTGATTGTAGACCGCCTAACAAAGTCCGCACATTTTCTGCCAATCAGGGAGAAAGACAGTACTAGTAAACTTGCGGAAATTTACATGAGAGAGATCGTAGCACGACATGGAGTACCACTCTCGATCATCTCTGATAGAGACGGAAGATTTGTGTCAAGAATATGGCAATCTTTCCAAGAATCTTTTGGCTCACAATTGAATCTGAGCACTGCATTCCATCCGCAAACTGATGGCCAGAGCGAGCGAACAATACAAACATTGGAAGACATGCTGAGGGCATGTGTTATGGATTTAGGAGGTAGCTGGGATAAACACTTACCCTTGGTCGAATTTTCATACAACAACAGCTACCACACCAGTATTGGTGTCGCGCCATTTGAGGCCCTTTACGGACGCAAGTGCCGATCCCCACTATGTTGGTCTGACGCAGGTGATAGGCAACTTGCTGGTCCCGAGATCGTCCAAGAGACGACAGATAAGATCGCGCAAATTCTTAAACGCATCGAAGCCGCTCGCCACAGGCAAAAGGCCTACGCGGATCCAAACCGGAAGCATGTGGACTTCCAAGTCGGAGAGATGGTATTATTGAAGGTTTCACCCTGGAAAGGGGTAGCGCGCTTTGGAAAGCGAGGAAAGTTGAATCCACGCTACATTGGTCCCTTTAGAATTCTGGAAAGAATTGGGACAGTAGCATACAAGTTGGACCTACCTGCTGAACTAAATGGTGTTCACGATACATTTCATGTATCCAATTTAAAGAAAAGTCCAACTCAAGTTGACGTTGCCATTCCTATCGACGAGATTCATATTGACGACACGCTCCACTTCATTGAAGAACCTGTCGAGGTCACGGATTGGAAAGTTAACAAGACCCGCCGGAGCAGTGTCAAACTCGTCAAGGTACGTTGGAATGCCAGACATGGTCCTGAATTCACATGGGAGCGTGAGGACCGGATGAAGGAAAAGTACCCCCACTTATTTCCCAAGAACACTGCATCTACAAGCAGAACTTAAAATTTCGGGACGAAATTTATTTAACGGGGGGAGAATGTGACAACCCGCACAAAACCAGGTATCCGTACAACTTAATTAATGATTAATTATTACTTGATTACTGTGCTTGATTGAAACTAGCTGATAAACTGCTACCTGCATACTGATACATGCACTTACTTGCATCATACTTTATTTGCTGTCACTACATTATTTACGTGCTGAACCCTAGTGACAAACATGATGCACAAAAAGCACAGTAGCACCAAACGGATACACAGTAAACATGCTGATATAACCAGCATCAGGCAAATACTGCCTCAAGGCCTGTTAAGAGCCTCATATATTTTGGCTACACTGGTAGTGAGTGTAGGATATCAGGGTTGTGTTACCGCGTCTCTAGGGGATAGGATACACTGATTCGGATGTGCCAGAACGTACTTTAAGTACCAAACACAGCACTTTAAATAATTTAACCAGCTTCTAGCTGACTAGTAAAGTGCCAAAAATGAGAAAATATTACTAGACACTTTCTAAAGTGTCGGGAAAACAAATTGTGTCACTAAAGATGTAATAACGACACTTTAAAGTCTTTTGTAACACTTTAACGGATTACTATCCAACCGGACACCCGGACTTTACCCGGAACATGAAAATTTTATTATTTTCACTTTTTATATTTTTCTGAGCCAGTTAGGGTCCCTGATTACCCTAACGCCCATCATAACGCATAACATCACACTAACTAAGTTAGATACTTAGTTAACCCTACTTAACTAAACTAACCTCCCTAACTACTTGTTGGAATCGGATTAGGGACCCCCCCCCCCCAACCGATCGGTTACCTAGGGAGCACAAATGGTACTTGAAATCTTGCTAAATCTTGTTAAATCCAAGGTTGCCTAATATCCTTATGACATAGAGACCAATGGACAATAGCACCCTAAACTTCCTATAAATACACACTAACTCTAGAGATAAACACCACTTATCACAACACAAAATCACTCTCTCTCTTTCTTCCTTGGTGGCTCTCGGCCGAACCCCATCATCACCATCATCATACTTTCGGTTCTTGTCTCTTGCATTCCAAGATCATTCACACATCACAAGACACGTATAAGGAGCTTTGGTGCACTCGGATCACGAAGGACCTCGCTCGTTATCTTTTATCCACGCGATTTTCGTCAAAGATCTTCCCTAGCCTTGAGCTAGAGGTATAACCTTTAAAACTCGTTTCCACACATATCTAAAGTGGTTAAAAGAACTTTCGTCGGTTAAATATCGTTAACACGCGTTTTGAATCCTTAAAGTCTAGTAAAATCACTAAAATGGAGGTTAATAGCATATGTCTTGTGTAAAAGTCGTAGGACTTGGAATTTGTGCTTATTGTGACCCGATCTATAATGTGGTAGCTCAAATCTTCGTTTAACCCGACTTTGTAAAATCACGTATCTTCACATAAGCTTGTTTTTGAAAGATACAAGGGTTAAAGGAGAACACTACCACATTCTAGAGACATGAACTTGTAAAGAAGTATTTTACTTGTGTAAAAGTATTTTAACCGGTAAAATGGTGTCTAAAACTAGCGGATCTACGTATCCGCAAGTGGTATTTTTGAAAGACCACACTTTAAGGAAATCATGTTTTTCTAAAAGATGGATCTTGCACTAATAAATATAATTTTATAAACCACAAGTGTATAGACACTTGTAAAATAAAGAGATCCGACAAAGAAGTGTATTTGTCACTTGTTACTAGAAGTTGTAAAGACGGTTTTCTCTAAACACGGGGTTTTTACGAGATTAAAGTTTCTTTATATATAAAGATCTACATATATAAAGGTGATTTACATTATTGATGCGGAAAAACTGCAAGTTCATGCGATTATGCAAATTTACATACTTGTTGACTAGTTTGATGTGTCGGAAATTGTTTGATTGAATAAAGAAGTTGATTGAGTTGATTTGTTAAAAGAAAATGATACGCTTGAAAGCGTGGCCACCTCCAGTTACAGAGGAAACTCTGGCGAAATTTTCTAAAAACCTAACACTTAGACTTTTTACACAACAAGTGTTAGAACTATTTTTGGGCATACTTTTGAAACATAAATTTCGCCAGTACTATATTTTACTAAACATTCGGAGGTGGGATTTTCACAAAGATTAACGTGATAAATATATTTGTCACAACACTGTTTATGATTATTTTGTGAAATACATAAATATTATTTTAGAGTGAAAATAATATTTACAAGCGTTGATGATTCCAAAACTTTGCGAACGCTTCCATAAACATATAAGTTACACCGGTGATTACATTACCACAAGATTGATAAAACGTAACTTACGCACATGTATTGTATCCCCCATCCTTGGGAAGAAGAATAACTATCAAGCATATACAAAATGTAACACGAAATAGTTGTCTAACTATTTCCCGCAAACATAAACTGTAAAGCTAAAGCACGGCCGTCCGTCTAATAGAATTAGCACTTGTAGGTCGTTGCACAGATTACTGCTTCAGAGACGCTTGATAGAGTTTACGCATCCACTGTGAGTTCATGTCCCCCTTTTCTCTAACTGTTTTCAGTTTTCTTAACTGCGGGGGTGAAATACATGTTACTTTGTTTACAAGTACTTTATACACGGTATGAATAACGTAAGGAGGTTTAGATCATGTGAATGGGTAGTTAGAACCCCGAGGGACTCGAGCGGTAGATCTATTTGGGTGTAGCGAGCCCAGCTCCCGGTCCAACAGAACAGGCCTCTCGAAGGACTAACAGAACGGATCCGGAGTGACTTGGTACCCAACGCAAAATCGGCTAGGGTTGTATCTTACTTACTTGCATTTCACGACATGCTAATGGCCTTGCAAACCATTGGTGATCACAAGTCCTCTTACACTGCTACATACCAGGAAACTTTTATACTTACAAGTGTTTTACTTACTCACTTGCACATGAACTCGCTCAACATTATTGTTGATTTTTCAACTCACATGTATTTCAGGAAATTAACGGATTCTGGCACGGTATGAACGTTTTCCGCTGCAATCTTCATGAAGTCATCAAGGATTAGGGGTTGTGTTCTCTTACCTGGACAAGACACAATCCTTAACCCTCATTTATGTTTTGTTTCTAGATGTAATGTTACTGAACAAGGTTATGGTCGTATGTTTAAAACAATGGTATTGTACGTTGATTTCTAAACTTAATGATGACTTGCATGGTTTTTAAATTCATATAGCTTTGTTATGATTAAGCTATGGTATTAAGAAGTCACACCAAAACTAACCACGCTTCCGCAAAGCCAGGGTGTGACAGTGCCGTTGGTGAAAGGTGATGGCGGCTGCGGCGGTGAAGATGGTGTCGAAGGTGGAGGCAACGTCATCGACGAGTAAGTGGTGGAGACATAATGGTCGTGGGTGGTGCATACCCATCAGACCCACTTTAAGTTAACAACTTTTATAAGGGTGACCCATTGTATAATTTGAGTGGACCCAAATTGACCTCTTCTCTAATTTTGAGTACACTCATATGAACCCATATACAACATTTTAATGACCAAATCAAGCCATTCTTTGAAGAATGGGTCATGATAGCCACCTTTACTCGTTGCACATTGATACGTCCGAACTCCGAGTAAGGCGGGGGAGTGTCTCGAAGTGCCATGGAATGCCCTGCCAAGCGCACATGTGCACACCTCCTCTCTTACCACCAGGGGCGCAAGTTTGTAGGGGACACTGGGGGGGGGGGGGGGACCCCGAACTTTTCGTTCAGTAGTGTCCGGTATGTAGTTTTCGTATAAAATTTTTTAGGTATATACATTTTCGACCCCCGGTTTTATAATTTTATTAGGTATATATGTTTTCGACCCCCCGGTCGAAAATCTCAAGCTTCGCCACTGCTTACCACTCGAAAACGTATCTCAACCACTAAGATGTCCTTACGTACGTGCCCAACATGTGAGCATGGGGAAACACTTCATGATTTATATATAAACATCAATTTTAACTTTGGAGGTTAACCATGTTATATTGTAAGACATGCACTTGATGCATTGTTTAAAACACACATGCTTAGTTTAGGTTTTATCTAATAAATTCTACACTTACACATATACTCTTCATGTTCGTATATGCCCTACACATCTAGCCAACTCATGTCCTATTGCCCTGCCAACCCCCCCACCCCATTGAGAAAAGGCTTTAGATTTCTTTGTCTTTAGATCATTGGATAATGGATTATTTTTGTACGATCAACAACATGAAAAGTTAAAAACCATGCATCATCAAATAGTGCCATCTATAGTAGTGACGAAGTTTGGGATTTCCAACCGGGGGTTCGAAAACTTATATACCTAAAAAAATTATAAAACCGGAGGGTCGAAAACGTATATACCAAAAAAGTTCTATACGAAAACTATATACCGGACATTACTGAGCAAAAAGTTCGGGGGTCCCCCCCCCCGGCCCCTTCTGTCCTGCGCCCCTGATCTATAGAACACGATTAAAGCCTCGTTTTCCATCCCTGTGATTGGCAAAACAATAGCATTCACCGGGTGATATTCTCCTAAATCATTTTTGGAATCAATGTCCTCAAAGAAATTTACTAGGCCAAAGGTGGTAGACTCTGCATTAGTTTCTCCGGCCTGAAGCTTTGAGCATTACTTGTCAAAACATGCCTAGGAAATATTAACGGCCATGCATATGATGGGTGAGAGAAGCATATCGGGTGGGATATGACAAATCGGTGAAGCCGCTACGAGAGCCCAAGCCCCAAAGTTTGTTAGGCATCAAACAGAGCAACACATAGCGGAATCACTATCACACACACCGCACATGGAAGCAATTAAAGAAGACACATCAATTTACATGGTTCGGTCAAGGTGACCTACGTCCACAGATTACAACTAGAGTATTTTATTAGGTGCTCAAATAATATAATTACATCATCGTATATATAAGACCAAGAGTTAATTACGTAGATGGTCCTTGTGATTTATTGAAAAAAAACACCTTTGGGTACTAACTAATTTATTTAACAGGTTCAGGTTCCATGGTTTTGATTTTGTAACATCTTTGAGTATTAAGGCTAACCGCTGTTAATTTTTCTGTTAAATCAGTGTGAAATGTCTAAAATACTTTTATATAATTTTTAGTTAGTACTCAAAGATGTTACATTTAATAAACCACAAGAGCTATCTATGTAATTAACTCTAAAAATATAAAAAACTCATTATATATGTAAAAAATAATATTATAAAATATGCTACATAAAAATAATTAATAATTCTATTTCTAAAATTAATATACATACAATTACCAAACGTCGATTATGAGAAAAAAACACTGTAGTAGGGACAATTTATAGTTTTTTTTTTTAATATTTATATAACTTTTTTCAAAAAGAAATATGTATTATCTCAAATATAATATACACACATTTTTTAATCTTTTATTATATTCAAACCAACAAATTTTTAAAAATATAATATGTTGTTGTATATTATATTATATTATATTATGTCATGTTATTATATATATATATATATATATATATATATATATATATATATATATATAGGGAGCCGCTAGAATGAGAACCACCTCCAGTTATGAGAACCATGAGAACCACTCTCCACCAATCATAATCAGCCAACAAAAAGGGTAGTTTGGTCATTTACCTTAAATGTCTAATCTCACCCCTCTCTCTTCATTTAATTTACATCCTCTCACCTCTCACCTCTCTCCTTTATTTAAAGTTACAGACTCTCTTATTTCATACTCTTTCTCTTCATTTTCATTTTTTGAAACACTATCTCTATCTTTTATCCTCTGATGAAGATGAAGATCATCATCTCCATCATCTTCAGGGTTATGAACACCACCATCATCATCGACAGCTTGTGAACACCACCGGCATCGTCTCCGGCATCTTCATGGCCGTCACCCACACCCCCCGCCTGGAACTCCTCCTACCTTTCTCACACTCAGACCCCCACTCTTTCTCCAACACACTTTGTCTTGTCCGATTTTACAGTTGACCGGAGCCGGGTACCGGCGAATATCGATGACGGCCGGTGCCGGTTAGATGATTGGGTGTTTTAGCTAAAAATGATGGGTTTTCTTTACTAAATTGGTAAGAATTTAAGCCTTTGATTTTCTGGTGGGTTTTCATTATTTTTTGGTGGGTTTGATGATTTTGGTGGGTTTGTAAAAATCTGGTGGGTTTTGATTTTTTTGGTGGTGTGGCAGTGGGTGCGGTGGTGTTGGAGGCGGTGGCGGGTGGCGTTGGGGATGGTGGGTGGGTGGAGAGGGCCGGTGGCGGTGGCTGAGCCGGTGAAGCCGGTGATACCGATGGTTTTTTTGGTATGTGTTCTTGATTTTTCTGGGTTTGATTTTGGGTGTTCTTGAATCTGATGGATGTTCTTGATTTTTCTGGGTTTGATTTGGGGTGTTCTTGAATCTGGGTTTGATATTGGGTGTTCTTGAATCTGATGGGTGTTCTTGATTTTTTTGGGTTTTTTTTGGTATGTGTTCTTGATTTTTCTGGGTTGATTATGGGTTTTAATTTTTGTTGAATCTGGTGGTGGATGTTCGAATCTGGGTTTGAATCTTTTGTGTTTTTGCTGCAGGTTTGATTCTGTTGAATATGGTTTTGAATCTTGGGGGTTTGACTTTCTGGGTTTGATTCTGTTGAATCTGGGCTTGAATGTTGTTCATGTTGAATCTGGGTTTGAATGATGTTATTGGGACCTTTTTTGATCCTGTTGAATCTGCGTTTGAATGATATTCTGTTTTTTGAATGATGTTCATGTTGAATCTGGGTTTGAATGTTGTTCATGTTGAATCTGGGTTTGAATGTTGTTCATGTTGATCTGTGGGTTTTGATACGATCGATGGGGTGGCGATGATGAAAAAAAAAGCGTAGATTTTGATGGCGCGGCAAGGACGGCGGAGGGTAGGGTTTTTGATCCTGCAACCCCACTTTTGCAGCCTCTTGATTATCGGATAATCTGAGCCAAACCCCGTTTTTTTTCGAGATACCCTTTGGTTTTGATGTTTGTTGGTTTTTTTTTTGAGCCAAAAAGTTTTACGTAAAACGTAAAACGTAAACCGTAAACTTTTTTATCGTAAAACCTAAACTTTTTATCGTAAAACGTAAAAACGTAAAGCGTAAAAAAGTTTTTGTAAACAAAAAAGTTAAACCGTAAACTTTTCAACGTAAACCGTAAACTTTTTATCGTTAAACGTAAAAACGTAAAACGTTTTACGTAAAACGTTAAGCGTAAAAAGTCTTACGTAAAACTTTTTAACGTAAAGCGTAATTTTTTTACGTAAAACGTAAAACGTAAAAAGTTAAACGTAAAACTTAAAACGTAAAAAGTATTAAAAGTTTAACGTAAAACGTATAAAGTTTAAAAAACGTCAGAAAAACGGCGCGTAAAAACGATGTGTAAAAAAAAGGTGCAAAAAACGGCGTGTAAAAAATCGTGTTAAAAAGACGCGTAAAAAAAAAGTGTTAAAAACGATGCGTTAAAAAAACGTGTTAAAAAACGGCGCGTAAAAACGGAAAATGTAATTTTTTAACGTAAAACGGAAAACGGAAATTTTTTATCGCAAAATGTAAAGTTTTTAACGTAAATGACGGCGCGTTTAAAAAACGACGCCCGAAAAAGTTTAAATTGACGGGTCGTAAGACGGGTAAAACGTAAAAATAACGTTAACGTAAAAATAACGTTGACGTAAAACGTTTCTTAAATGACGTTAACGTAAAAAAACCGGGGCGTAAAACGCAAAAAACCGACGCGTAAAACGTAAAAAGTTTTAACGTAAAAAGTAAAAAGGTTTACGTAAAAAGTAAAAAGTTTTAACGTAAAAAGTAAAAAGTTTTAACGTAAAACGTAAAAAGTAAAAACTTTTAACGTAAAAAGTAAAAAGTTTTAACGTAAAACGTAAAAATTTTAACGTAAAACGTAAAAATTTCAACGTAAAACTTAAAATGTAAAAAGTCTAAAAAGGTTAACGTAAAACGTAAAAAGTGCAAAAACGGCGCGTAAAACCGGGAATAAAAAACCGCACTTAAAAACCCGGTCGCAAAAAAAAAGGCGTGAAAAAACGCGGCGTAGAAAAACGGCGAGTAAAACGGGCCGTATAAACGGCGCGTAAAAACGGGACATAAAAACGGGACGTAAAAAATGGGGCGCAAAAAACGGGACGGCTTGTAAAAAATGTGACGTAAAAAACGGCGCGGCAAAAAACGGGACGGCAAAAAAACGGGACGGCAAAAAACGGGACGACTAAAACGGGACGGCAAAAAACGGGACAACTAAAACGAGACGGAAAAAAACGTAAAACGTAAAAATTTTAACGTAAAACGTAAAAATTTTAACGTAAAACGTAAAAAGTAAAAAGGTTTAACGTAAAACGCAAAAAATTTAACGTAAAACGTAAAAATTTTAACGTAAAACTTAAAATGTAAAAAGTCTAAAAAGGTTAACGTAAAACGTAAAAAGTGTAAAAACGGCGAGTAAAACCGGGAATAAAAAACCGCACTTAAAAACCCGGTCGCAAAAAAAACGGCGTGAAAAAACGCGGCGTAGAAAAACGTTGCGTAAAACGGGCCGTATAAACGGCGCGTAAAACGGGCCGTAGAAACGGCGTGTAAAAACGGGACGTAAAAAATGGGGCGCAAAAAACGGGACGGCTAAAACGGGACGGCTTGTAAAAAAAACGGGACGGCTAAAACGGGACGGAAAAAAACGGGACGGCTTGTAAAAAAACGTGACGCTAAAAACGGCGCGGCAAAACCCGGTCGCAAAAAACGGCAAAACCGCACTTAAAAACCCGGTCGCAAAAAAACGGCGTGAAAAAACGCGGAGTAGAAAACGGGACGGCTTGTAAAAAACGTGACGTAAAAAACGGCGCGGCAAAAAACGGCGCGTAAAACGGGCCGTATAAACGGCGCGTAAAAACGGGACATAAAAAAAATCTTTTTAAAAAATAAAAAGTAATATAATAAAACTAAAAAGTAGTATAATAAAACAAAAAGTAATTAAAAAATAATAAAGTGAAAAAGACAAAAAAAAATTATTTTACTAATCTACCCTTTTTGATTAAAATATAAAAGACATAATAAGACAAATTTTATTTAATATTAGTTTTTGTTACTTTTAATCTCATCCATCAATCAAGATGATCTAAAGGCTATAAAGTGGTTCTCATGGTTCTCATAACTGGAGGTGGTTCTCATTTTAGCGATCCCCTATATATATATATATATATATATATATATATTATATTCTTTGTTTAGTTTAGGTAATATTACATTATATTATATTATATTATATTATATTATATTATATTATATTATATTATATTATATTATATTATATTATATTATATTATATCATGTGACCTAAACTGACCTAAACTAAACAACAAATATAAAGAATGCATAAAAATCTAACATTATAGCTGACTCACATATTTGTGGATGTTTTGAGGTTTTGGATTAGTGCCTAATCATGGAAGGCTTAGATGGTGTGCGGGGAGGACTTTCGCACATGGCCCGTGATTTCGCAGGGTATATGGTTTTAAAAGAATCATATTATATATATATATATATATATATATATATATATATTATATATATATAATATATATATATATATATATAGGGGTAAGGTTCATGCGAGAACCACTTTTATTGCGAGAACCGCGAGAACCAATGTGAACACAACCTAAAATATCTAAAAAAACATAAAAAAACCTAACCCTCCCGCCCCCCACCCCAAAAAACTACCCCCCCCCCCCCCCCCCCACACCAAGCTAAATGCTAAAAACTAAATCCCCGCAAAAAACCTAAAAAACACAAACCCCCCCCCCCACCCCACCCCCACCCTAAAAAAAAACCTAACCCCCCTCCCCCACCCACCCAAAAACCTAACCCCCCCAAGCTAAAATGCTAAAAAACTAAACCCAAAAAAAACCTAAAAAAAAACACAATTTTTTTAAATATTTTTTACATTAAAATCGCTACTAAAAGTAGCGATTTTTTTTATAAAAAATATTAAAAAAAATTGTGTGGTTTTTAGCTATTTTTAGGTATTTTTGGTTGTGTTCACATTGGTTCTCGCGGTTCTCGCAATAAAAGGTGGTTCCTAACGGATCCTTCTCCTATATATATATATATATATAGAAAGTGTAACGTACAATAGGGCTTATCGTACGATACGTACGCGATCATCCCAGCC